>CM072807.1:35400801-36600801 GCA_037013495.1 Hippophae tibetana
AATATTAAATATGATTCATTATAAAATAAAATCTATATTTATTTATGTATTTATGATTTTATTAGTAACTGAATTTTGGTTGGATTGTACTTAATTATGAAATGAATTCAAATCATATATAAATTCAACATATCGTGTAACTATGATTTTATTAGTAATTTAGTTTAGATTAGATTGTAACAAATTATAAAATCAATTAATTTAAATTCGATCTAAATTCAACTGATTGTGTATTTTCTAATTTGATTTCGATTCGATTATAACTTCGAAAATAATCCGATCCAACAAATAATATTATATTTTTCAATTTTAGGTGATTCAATATTGGACTAAATTTAGGCAAATTAATTGAATTATTTGCTTATCCTATCAAAGTACATATCTAAAAGGATGTGATAAATGTGGTTCTCATTAGTAAGACTACTATTTATCACACTAAAAACTAGAAATAAGGTTGATATAAAAGAAAGTGGTAAAGGCATAGGTTATTGGGAATTCTTTATCTCAATAGAATAAGTTTGTTAACAAATATCAACATTATCTAAATAATAAAAATAAACCATAAAATTCATAATTTTCATATATCATTTATATAAAAAAAATCAAAGTATTCCTAATATCTTACTAATATATAAATATGATTTTCACAATAATGGTCGATGATCTTGTAGAACCTCTAATGACCTTAGCTGACAATTTTCTTAAAGCTTCGATCACCCTTGTGGAGAATATGTGAGATTTACTTTTATTTTGAAACAATTTGTATAGTTTACATAAATATTTTTGAAAATGTAAGCTTTATATTTAACTAATTTTGAAAAAGTATGCAAGATTTACAATTTGAAAAAGTAAGTTTTATATACATATTTTTGAAAAAATAATGACTTAGTCACATCTAGTATGTAAGAAAAACTTGATATAGAGATAAGGATGTTGGATGATAAATAAAAAATTCCAAAACAAAAGGATGACTAATGTCCGGTCGTACAATTATTACATACAATGACGATTAGAGTGTCGAACTCAAGTTCTAACAATTAGAGTTACTGATCAATCAAAATCTACCCAGTTAGAAAACTGTCTAAATTAATTAGACATGTATCCTACATGACTTCTACGAATGGGGTCATCGATTGATCAAAATCTGATTAATTTAACAATTGTCCAATTTTGTTGAACATATGGCCAACTCGGTTTCAATCAATCAAGCTATCGGTCAATCAAACTTTAGTCAACTAGACAGTCATTCAATTTTGGCCATTTCAATTGAAAATTTATCTAGTCAAAATTCAATCATAATTGGTTAAAGAAAATTAAAGATATTATTTTCACAATATGTAAAAGTCAAATAAAGAGGGATCAAATCTGAATTTTGATTAATATAGGAGGTTATCATAATATATAACTCATATTTTTATTATTTAAATTAAAATAGTAATTTAATGTGATTATGATATATATAATATTAAATATGACACATTATAAAATAAAATCTATATTTATTTATGATTTTATTAGTAATTGAGTTTAGATCGGATTGTACTGGATTATGAAATATGTCAATTCAAATCCTATCTAAATTCAACGGATTATGTATTTATGATTTTATTGGTAATTTGGTTTAGGTCGGTGTTGGAAATGAATTTTTAATAAAAACAAATGATGTCAATTTATGCCAAATTTTAGCTTTTTAAGTTTTGTCCATATTATTATTTTACATCATTTAGAAGATATATAAATAGAAAATGATTAACTATTGGGTTTGGTCCCCAAGGGGCACCCACTTTTGTGAAAGAGGAGAGGACCTAGACAAATGTGATTTGACACATGTGCGCGTGCCGCTACCGTCTGTCGTCCGTTCGACCGATTAGCCGACCGTTCCATGCCAAGTCGAGCCAAGCCGAGTGCGAGTGTGTGAGGTGAGGTGGCATTATTTTTTTAAAGTTACTTTTTCACTAAAAAAAATGGTAATTACTTTTTTATTGAGAAAATGACTGTTATTTTTTCTTTTAGGAATTTGTCGTTACTTTTTTCACCCAGGCATAACGGTTATTATCATAATTATGGCAGTTATGTTTTCCACCCAAATATGACCGTTATTATCATAATTGTCACACCTTTTCTCAAACTATAAATAGAGGGTGTTAACTCTCAGTTTTATATTAGATCATTGGAAATAGCTCTTTGAAAAGAAAAGAAGAAATAACTCTTAGAAAGAAAAGAAGAAGATACTAAATTGTTTTTAGAGTTTTTTGAGTAACATAAACTTTAGAGGTATAGCATTCCAGACTTCATTAGTGCAGTGAAGCTTGGAGAAAGAAAAAAAGATTTTGAGTTATTTTATCTTGGGGATGATGAGCCTGTGTTTGCTTGCACAAGTTTGGGTAGAGCCGCAAGACGTCTTAAAAAGAGTGACCTAGTTCACAACTCAACCCAAGCCGTACATTTCAGTATTTCGGTAATAGTGTTCTTACATTATTTTCACATACTTGTTCCAACAATTTTAAGACATTTTTCTATCTACCATGTCTACTAAAATGTTAATTGTTGATCTCAACAAACCGTTTCATTTCGAGGGACTACATTTTAAAGATGGAAACAAAAATGTTATTTTTCTTAACTATGAAAAAGGTCGCTTCTGTTCTTACTACTGAAAAACCAACACTGCCTAATCCTTCTACTAAAGCTACAACAAAGGATTTAGACACCTGGATAGAAAATGATTTTCTATGCAAAAAAGTTATTCTTAATGGTTTAGTTGATGACTTGTATGACTATTACAATTTTGATAAGTATTTTAAGGAAATTTGGGATGCACTTCAAAAGAGGTACGACACTAGGGAAGCTAGAACAAAGAAGTATAAAATAAATCTAATAACACTAGATGGTGAAAATATCTATATGTCAAATTTAGGAAAAGCTTTGACTATATGAAATCTAACTTTTATGATTGTGTTTGATTAATTAACAAGCCTACAATATTTGAGTTATTGTGCTTAAACATATGTTCTATTGTCGCTAGTGATTTTGATTTATCTATTATTAAATTAAGTCATCTAGCTCGGGGTTTTCATTATTTAATCCAATCTAGGACACACTTTACACTTTTTTTGCACTTGTGTTTTGTACTAACTTTTCAGGTGTCAATTGAACGGGTTCGATAACTCGTGTGACTCGAGTTTATTAGGATGTTGATCCAAATATGAACACCTTGCTTGTGGAGATTGTGAAAGAAAGTGGAGGCTTGCAAGTAGGTTACTTAAGGGTATTATCTTGGTAGGTAGTTGGAGTTCTAGCTTTATAATCAAAAATTAATTTCATAATGTTAGGTGGTTCGGTGGACCAGTGGTTTTCATCTTAGGTGATTGTTGTGGCCTTGGTTGTTTCCTCTTAAAACTCTAGTGTGTTATTTTATTTTTTTCACATTATTTTATTTACACGTGATTGCATGTCATGCTATTTGTGAAAATTTTAATTTGTCATATTTTTGTTAATTATCTATTCACCTCTCTATAGGTAATTAGATCTATAACTACATAAACTTTAAATTGGTATTAGAGTGGGTCACTAAATACACTTAGTATTGCCTAGGACCTTGTTATGGATTACCTTATTAAGGGTGTTAGATCAGATGTTGAGGAATTCGAATATTCTTTTCTCTCTAAATATAATGTTAAAAGTTTTAAATAATTGTTTTCTAAATATGTTAGAGCCATAAAAAAGAATACTAGTTTAAATGTAAAAAAAGAAAGGTTAAATGAACAACTTGAGATACATGAATGCTTTTCTAATAAATCAAAATAACATAAGAATATTTTGTAAGAACAAAATAATGTTTTGAATTTGAGTCTTGTAGGTTTGAAAGAAGAAATTAACAAGCTTGTTAATAATAAAAAATGGATGCAAGAGCTCAAAGAATTATGTAAAACTGTGAAGAGGTTAACCATTAGAGCTGAAAGATTAAATAAAGTTTTTGACTATGAAAAACTTTTTGGAGACAAGAGAGGATTAGGATATGATGTAGATTCTTGATGACATATATGTATGTTGATAATTGGAATGCATCCTATTCAAGAATTAACAGTCATGTTTTAAAAATAAGCATATGATTCAAAAGACTACAAAAGGTTTGGTTAAAAAATATGATTTAAATTTTTTTGTAGCCCATATTGCATTTAAAGCTAAATCTACCAATGCCTTTTATTTTGACAGTGGTTGTTTTAGACACATGACTAGTGATCATTCTCTTTTCAAAACTTTTGAAAAATATAATGAATAAATAGTTACTTTTGATGATGAAAATAAATCAAGGGTTATTGGTAAAGGTATAATTCAAATTGATAGTATGCCTAGGTTAGATGATATACTACTTGTTGATGGACTTAAAGCCAAACTAATAAGAATTAGTAAAATTTGTGACAAAGAGTACAATGTACAATTTATCAATAATCATTGTATTATAATAGACCCAAAATATGTGTGTGATTAGAGGAGCTAGGTCACATGATAATTGTTGTTGCATTGATATAGGCTCTAGTACTACTAATTATAATTTAGCCAATGGATCATTCGGTTTCTTTGTGGCATCAAAAGATGAGACACATCAACTTTAAAGATCTTATTAACTTGAGAAAAAAAGGAAATTGTGCATGGTCTACCTACCCTTTTTGAGACTAAAAACACCTTTTGTGAATCATGCCAATTGGGCAAATAAACTCGCTCCTCTCATAAGAAAATCAAAGGAGTTAACACAGGATAAACACTTGAGTTAATTCACATTGTCCTCATTAGTCCTACAAGAATTATGAGTTTGGGTGGCAAGAAATATATTATTACTGGTGATGATGATTTTTCTCATTTATATGTGTTGGATTTCTAAAAGAAAAATCATATGCATTTGATTTATTTAGTTCCTTTTTTCTTAAAGTGAAAATTGAAATAGCTAACAAAATAGCCAACATTACGACTAAGAATTGATCAAGGGAAAGAATTTGAGAACATAAGATATGCTAAATTTTACAAGTAGTATGGAATAGCACTAGTTCTTTGCACCAATCACCACACAACAAAATGGATTAGTTAAAAGGAAGAAACATGTATTACAAGAGATGGCAAGAGTCTTGCTACAGGCAAAAGATATTCCCAAGAAGTTTAGGGCTGAAGTAGTAAGTACTTCATGCTATATAGTGAACCATGCCTACTTACATCCAAGTACAAATCAAACTCCCTTTGAGTTATGGAAGGTAAGAAACCTAATCTTAAACATCTACATGTGTTTGGAAGTAAATGTCACATTTTTAGAGATTGTGAGACTTTAGGAAAATTTGATTCTAGAAGTGATGAATGTATCTTCCTAGGTTACTCATTAATAAGTCATGTTTTTAGAGTGTTAAACTTGAGAACTAATACTATGATGGAGTCCATAAATGTTGTTGTAGATGATGCAAGTACTAGTACTTCAGTGATTGATGATAAAGATGAACATGTAAGCACAAGCTTGCCAATTGAGGGACATAATGGTGAAACACTTGACACTAAAAAAGTGGATAATAAGCTAGATGAGGACACCATACCCAACACTTAAACATAGAGGCCAACACATACTGCCACAAACCACCCAATTAAAAACATCATTGATGATCCAAGTACAAGCGTGGTAATTAGAAAGAGACAAGTAAGTTAGGTAACTCATTTATGTTATGTTTCTCAAATGGAACCAAAAAATGTTATTGAAGCATTAAAAGATGAATTTTGGATAAATACCATCCATGATGAGTTAGCTCAATTCACTAGAAAATGATGTTTGCACTTTGGTACCTAAACCTAAAGATAAAAATATCATAGGAAATAAATGGGTATTTAAAAATAAATCTAAGGAACATGATATTGTGATTATAAATAAGGTTACATTAGTTTCCCAAGGATATATACAAGTTGAAGAAATTGATTTTGATGCAATATTTTCTCCCATAGCTAGTTTAGAATCAATTAGGATTTTACTTACCATTACAGGCTTTATGAAATTTAAACTTTTCAAATGGATGTAAATTTTTCTATTCTAAATGGTTTACTTGGTAAGGAAATCAATGTTGAACAACTAAAAGGTTTTGCTGACCCATAATTTTTTAAGCATGTTTATAAACTAAATAAGGCCCTTTATGGTTTGAAACAAGCCCTTAGAGCTTAGTATGAGAGACTTACAGCTTATCTCTTGGACAAGGGATTTGTTCGAGGGAGAGTTGATAACACTCCTTTTATTAAAAGGAGTAAAGAGGATATATTCATAGCTCAAATATATGTTGATGACATAGTTTTTAGGTCAACATCCAATTCTCTTGTCAAGGATTTTGTGAACATAATGAGTAGTGAATTTGAAATGTCTATAATGGTACTCACTTATTTTATTGGTTTGCAAATTGAACAACTAAATGAATGTATCTTTATTTCTCAAACCAAGTATGAAAGTAATTTAGTTAAGAAATTTGGAATTGATACAAGTAAACATTTGAGAACCCTCGTAAGTACAAGTGCCAAGATTTCAATGAATGAGTTAGGTGAAAGCATTGATCAAATGCTATATATAACCATGATAGGTAACTTGTTATACCTTATAGCAAGTAGGCTTTATATTTGTTTTAGTGTTGGTGTTTGTGCTCTTTGTCAATCAAATCCCAAAAATCACACATTGAACATGCAAAAGGATCATCAGTATTTCTCTGAAAGTAAAAACTTTGGTATTTGATTTACTAATGATACTACATGTGAAATTAGTGGATAAACGAATGCATATTCGACAGGAAATTAAAATGTAAGAAAACACACTTATGGAGGATGTTTCTATATTTGGAACAATATTGTATCCTAGTAGTTCAAGAAACAAGGCTCCATCTCATTATCCATTATAGAGTCAGAATACATTGTTGCTAGAAGCTCCTATACATAACTTCTGTGGATGAAGAACATTCTTAAGGAATATGGCTTTGAACAAGGTACAAATCCCTTTTATTATGATAATACTAATGCTATATATATATATATATATATATATATATATATATATATATATATATATATATATATCTCCAAAATTCATATTCTATATTCTCGAACAATACATATAGACAATAGACATCATTTTATTAGGGAACTAGTATACGATTTTTTTTATCCCTTGTGTTTATGCCTATTGAAAGGAAATTAGATGATCTATTCACTAAGGCACTTGATTCCCAAAGATTTGAATATCTTATAAATGCCTTAGGAATATGCACCATTGAGTATTTTTTTTATGCCTTTTGTTTTGATTCCTTGTTCGTTTAAAAAAAGGCAGAGAAGTAGCTTACTTTAACATTGACGTGAACATTACATACTAATTTTATATTTATTAACTATACTTTTAGCAAATAGATATTGTGATTGGTGCACTTACATATCTTATGCATCTAGTGATCGATGTCAACATGTTCCTACTGAAACACTTATTGGACACATAAGTATGTCATGCTTGAAGTTTATAATTAATTATATGAGATTTTAGGGCTTGAGATAACCTTGACTGACTAAGTTGTGTTTGAACTCTATCTTTGACTTGATAAAATGCTGCTATAGAGAGCCACCTAGTTTTGAGAGGGCTATCTACTGTGATGTGTGAAGCTACCGTAGTTAGTAGATGGGGCTACCTCATAACTAGTGTGAAAGTCATCATTTTGACTCATGTATAATCCCTTTGCAATAAATAAATAAAGGAAAAACATATATAAAAAATTAATTACATGCATAAAAAGAAAGCGCTGCAAATAGTTGTGCAAAAATAAAAATAAAAATAAATAACCAAACTCTCATAAAATAATTATAATAAATAATGAGAGGAAATATAAAAAGAAAAGGTTAATTAAGTTCTCTCTTGATATGTAATATTTTATTTTGTACAAATTTGACAACAATAAATTTTGGTGATAGATGTTACTTTTTTTCTTTAAATCTTTCGTAACAAATCATGAATGGACTCATTGACATATTAGTGTATTTCCAATATTCATCTCACTTTTTGGTGACTATGGATATGTCACTATTTGTGCTACTATGTTTGTGTGTCTTGCTTACATATCTTTATATTATTAATAAATAGTCACACCTTGAACACAAATTAATTAATTTTCTTATTTGTTTGTAATGTTGTAATCATGTTTAGCTCAATCTACTACCCTAAATTAAAAATAAATTGTTTTGCCTAATTTTTTGAGTTGTTTATTCATATGAAAAAAAAGGAAAGAAAAATTGGAACTTAAATTGAAAATATACGAAAAGTGGGAACTATTTTAGGGGGAGAATTACTTTGAAAAGAGAGAATTACCTTGAAATATGTTTTTGAAGATATTACACATAGGGTGAGTTGTATTTTTTAATCTCTATTGATTACTCACTCTTATGAATATTCTTCACATTTTTATTGCTCTATATACTAAAGTAATTAACAATGAGTCTTTTGGGAAAAAATGTTTGGTTGTTTATGTTTTTGTCTTTCAGTGTGAACATGTGCTGTCAAGATTCAAGCAAAGATGGTTTCATTAGGTCATACGATTGTTTCACCATGTAAATTGCTTTTCCTATTAGTGTTTTGTAATGAGAGAGAGGTTTTGTCACACAAATATTCCAAATGGGGAAATTGTAAGGTTTATGAGTATTGGCAATATTCATGAACAAAATATCCAAATACAATTCTAGTTTCTAGGTGAATCTTTCAAGAATATTTTTCAAGCCAAAGAATTTATCTACAGACCTAATTAGTTAGAGGGTGGATGAATAAAAGATTAGTAAAAGTATAACAAATTGAAATTTTGTAGAATGGCCAGACATGAGATCATGTGTAAATAAAGCAATTTAGAAATATAAAGATTGACACATGAGATTTTTAGGTGCAAACAACAACAACTTAGGCCATATCAATCACCTAAGAGGAAAATCATCGGTCTATTGGATCACCTAACTACCCACTATGAAAAATAAGTTCCAATTACAAGACTAGGGCTTAAATTACCCAGACCAAGGTAATGTCCCCAAGTAATCTACTTACAAGCTGCTGCTTTCATCATAGTCTCTACAAGAAAGGTGCTCAGATCTGGACCAGTATTCTGATGAACTCGTGTCACATGAGTTAATTGAACTCGTACAGTTAGCACCTAAAAAGTTAGTAGAATACCACAAGTGCAAATGTGCATCTTAGAGTAGTTTCAATAATAAATAACCCTAAGCAGATGATTTAATAAATATATTAGATAAATCAAAATCAATCAGCAACTCTAGAATAATCACTTTAAGAGCACAATATCACAAATATTGTAGACTTGTTAATTCATCAAACACAACCATAAATGCTTGACAAATTAACTCAATGAAAAATCATGCTCGAATAGTTTTAGTAAACCAAGAGAAAGGATAAGATAAAGAGAATAATACTCAACAATGCTCTTGTATGATTTACAAAATTGTGAGCCAATGGTATGATTAAATAGCATGACTAGAAACCCTAGGTCAAATGTCTATTACAAATTTGTCCTCGAAAATACTTAAAAAATCTTTAAAATATAAGGACAATATAGTAATAAAATAAATTGACTCGAGTAAAAATAAGGTCAAACTTGAAAACTTGATCGCTCGATCGATCTAGTCATGCTCGATCAATCTACTATGAATAGTTCAATTGATCTAGCAAAAAAATTAATTAATTTAGAAATAAATGGATTGGTTTTTTCATTAATCTCGATTGATCGAGTTAATACTTCGATCGATCTAGTCATCTTAAAATTAGTTCATCCAGTTTTAATTAAGCTCGGTCAATCTAGTCACCACTTGATCGATAGAGTGACCTATTTGAACAATGTTCCTATGTGTCTAATATAAAATCTAAGATGCCTAGGAATATAGATATACTTGAGATATGATTACTGAGGCTAGATAATTTCTTTGGTTTGAAATATTCTTGAAAAACACACCTAGAAACTAATATTATATACAAATATTATGTTCATGAATATTCTCAACACTTAAAAACTAACAATCTCTTCCTTTGGCATATTCGTGTGACAAAACCTCTCTCTAACTACATAATCCTATATGAAAAAAAAATTACATAGTGAAACTATCCTATGATTTGGTGAAACATCTTCGCTTGAATCTTGATAGCTCATATTTACAACAAAAACAAAAAATACCAAAAAATAAACAACTTGTCTCGTAGGTTTCATTGTTCACCATACTTCATTGTATCTAATAATAGAAAAGATAAAAATATTTAGAAGAGGATTAAACAAATGATAGAAATTAAAAAAAAAACTCCTATATGAAATATCCCAAAAATATCAAAGTAATTCAAAATAAAAAAAAATCTACCCTAAATTAACTATCTACCTTTTTGATGTTTCGTTTAAAGTTCAAAATTTTTTATTCCAATTTTCTCCCCTCTTTATCATACCAATAAAAAAATATAATTTAGAGATAAAAACCAGACAAATGAATCAAATGTAAAGTAAAGATGAATAGATTTCTTTTTAGCAATGGATAGTAGAGTAATCCAAATATGACTACAACATTACACATACATAAGAAAAATAATTTTATGTTCAAAGTCATTAACAACATAAACATATATAAGCAATAAACATAAACATTATCACACATGTAGTTACATATCCCTAGTTACCACAAGTGAGTTGAGTTTTGGAACAACACTAGTATGTTAATTAGTCCATTCATGATTAGTTATGAAAAATATAAAGAAAAAGTATCACCAATCATGAAAGAATTGCAATTGAATTCAAACTTGTACAAAATATAATTTTACTAAGAGAGAGCTTAGTATAATTTGTTTTTTGAATTCCCTCTCATTATATATATATATATATATTTTGTATGAGGGATTGATTATTTATTTTTTGCATAACCAATTTTGGCTCTTTCTTTTTATGCATGTAATTTCTTTTGTATTATTTTTCTCTTTTCTTCAATAATATTATTTTTAAGGAAATATGCATGAGCCAAAATCTTGTATGATGACTTTCACACTAGTTATGAGGTAGCCCTCTCCGCTCACTACGATAAGTTCACGCATCATAGTAGGTTGCCCTTTCAATAGTAGATGTCTCTCTATAGTAGCATTTTATAAAGTGTAAGAGAGAGGTTAAACACAATTCTAGTAGTCAAGGGTTATCTAAGTCCCTAAATATTCCCATAATCAATCATAAACTTCATGCATGACATACATATGTGTCCAATAAGTGTGTAAATAGGATCATGTTGACATCAATCACTAGATGCGTAAGATATGTAAGTGTATAGTATCTAGTTGTTAAATATGTGGTCAAAAGTATAAGGGTGGTATGTAATGTTCATGTCAGTGTTAGAGAAGTCTACTTCCCTCCATTTCTTTTAATTAAAGAAACATCATTAAAAATAAAAAAGAAACAAATAAAGAAAATATGTTCACCTAGGGTCAATTAAGAACTCAAACAAAAGTATCTAGGTGAAACAATAAAAAACGACAGTCAGGTGACCAAAAAGAGACAATATTTCCTAACCCAAACTTTCTTGAGTTTTGGTTTCTTTATATCTTTGGGTTGGAAATCAACTACCTTAGTTGTCGTTGGCATATTCTTAGAATTAAGTTTAGATTTTATATTCATCCTAAATGAAGATGTAACATGCATGGTAGGATGATGATAATTACTCCTAAAATTAAATGCATTGAATTTTTCTTTCCTCTTTGAGGTGACAACTTTATGCTTTCTAGTTGGATTTTTGAATATATTACCAAAATTTTCATTCATCATATAATATGATGCAACATGCATACATGGATGATGGTTATAAGTCCTACTACGTGAAGCATGGAAAGTATTATTACATCTAGGAGCATTTATCGAAAATCACTACTTCGGCCTAATATGACCTTTCTTACCATAATGATGATAGATTGGTGGAACTATTCTTTGTGTATAATGGGTAACATAAGGTATAGAATTTAGAAGGTCTTATAGATATGATTTTTGATGTTGAAGGAATGGAGCTCTCATCCTTATAATCGATGTCATGTGTATCATAAAAGGAGGACATGTTTGTAGGTTAATTAAATTTAGTTGATTTTAAAGAAGATGGCGTAGTGGGCTCATCTACATATCCTAGCCCTTTCTTAACTCCAACTATCTTTCCATAATTCAAAACTTTGTTCAACCTTTCATCTCCAATTTTTAACCTCCTTACTACTTTTTTTGATTGTTCAAGTTCCTATATAAGATTCTTGTTTAATATCTGCAAGACTTGAATTTAAAACATTAGCATGTTTAGATAGTTCAATTTTTTGTTTTTCTATAATTGAGGAATTTCTTTCAAAGGATTTAAATTTGTCATTGAGTTTAGTTACTTCTTATTTTCATCTTGCATAATCTATGAATATTTCATTAATACTATTGACATGAAATTCATTAAGTAGAAATTTAGCATCACTTTCCACATCATTTGAATCAATATTAGACTTACTAAGTTGTCTACCTACAATTGTAATAAATGCCAAATTTTTGTTGTCTGATTCAATTAGATTGTCGTTATCACTTTTAGATTTAGTAAGTGTAGCATTGAAAGCTCTTCCAATTTGGTTCTTCTTATTTTTATAGTCAGCTACAAAGTGACCAAAACCCTTGCATTCAAAAAATTGAAGTTTATGGGTTTAGATTTTTTACCATCAGAACTCACAGATTTGAGTGCTCTTAAATTCTGATCCTTTTGGCATCTTCATTGTCCTTTGTTTCAATGATTCTTTTTGTTGAGGGTTTTTTTCAATCTTCTAGTTAAGATTACTAGTTCTTCATCATCATTGTCACTATCTTTTATCATAGTAGTTTTGAAAGTGATTCTTTTATTCTTTAGAGGTTTTTGAAAGCTCATCGCAAAGATTTGAAGTGAGCCAACAAGTTCCTCTATTTTGATGATGTCCACATCCTTACTTTCATCAATAGCAATGATCTTTGCATGGAAGCGATCTAGTAATGAACATAAAATCTTTCAAACTATTCTAAAATCATTAATTTTCTCTCCAATATTGGTAGAGGTGTTAGTAATGTACATAATCTAATATAAAATTTGGAGAAATTTCCATTTTCTTTCATCCTATGATTTTCAAATTAACTACAAAGCATGCAAAGTTTAGTTTGTTTAGATTGTGTGGTTCCCATATAGGTAACCTTTAAAATATCCCAAGCATGATTGGCAATATCAACATGAGAAATTCAACAAAACTTATCAGCAGACATGACATTAAAAATAGTATTAATACCTTTTTTATTCTAGTTGCTAGCAGTTTTATATTGATTGGTATATTAACTCTTCAGCTTAGGAATGACTACATTATCTTTGATAAATGTAGTTGGTTCCCATCCATAAAGTGGAGAGTTCCAAAAAATCTTATCTATAGATCATAGAAAGGCTATCATATGAGCCTTCCAATAAGTATAATTATACCCATCAAAGAAAGGGGCTTGGGTAGTGGAGTAACCCTATTTTCAATGATTTGTAATATAGTCCTAGGCATATCATGTGTATCTAGGGAACTGCTCTAATAATAAATGAAAAAAATTATTTTTTAGTTACAAACCTAATTAGTTAAAGGATGGGTGAATAGAAGATAAGAAGAAGTATAACAAATTAAAATTTTAAAGAATATCCAGATATGCAATCATGTGTAAATAAAGTAATGTAGAAATATAAAGATTGACACACAAGATTTTTAGATGGAAACAACCTAGGTCACACAAATGAACTAAGAGGAAAACCATCGATCTACTAGACCACCTACTTATTCATTATGAAAATTAAGGTCCAATTATAAAGCTAAGATTCAAACCACCCACCAAGGTAATTCCCTCAAGTAATCTACTTACAAACCGCTATTTTCATAATAGTCTCTACATGAAAAGTGTTCATATCCATACCATTTTTTGATGAACTCAAGTCACATTAGTTAATTGAACTCGTACATCTATCACATGAAAAGTTAGCACAATACCACAAGTGAAAATTGGTGTCATAGAGAAGATTCAATAATGAATTACCCTAAATAAATGATTTAATAAATATATATGTAAATCAAAATCAAATAGTAATCCTAGAACAATTAGTTTAAGAGCATAATATCACAAATATTGTAGGCTTGTTAATTCATCAAACACAACCATAAATGTTTGATAAGTTAACTTAATGAAAAATCCAACTTGAATAATTTTAACAAATTAAGAGAGAGAATAAGATAAAGAAAATAATGCTTTTATGTGGTTTACAAATTTTAAGCTAATGATATGATTAAATAGCATTAGTAGAAATCCTACGTCAAAGGTCTATTACAAATTTGATCTTGAAATTATTTAAAAGAGCTTAAAAATATAAGGATAATATAGTAATAAAATAAATTGTCTTGAGTAAAAATTAGTTCAAACTTGAAAACTTGGCCACTCATTTATCTAAACTTAGCTTAATCAATCTAGTTAAGCTTGATCGATTGACTATAACCAGTTTGATGGATCTAATAAAAAAATTAATTAATTTACATATAAGTGGATTAATCAAATCATTAATCTCAATCGATCAAGTGTTCGATCAATTGAGTTAATGTTTCTCGATCAATCTGATCATATTAATTATTAGTTATACCATTTTTAATTAAGCTCAATCGATTGAGTGGCCTATTTGAACAATTTTTCTATGTGTCTAATATAAAATCTAACATGCATGGGAATAGAGATACCAATGAGATGTGATCATTAAGGCTTTATAGTTTTTTTCAGCTTAAAAATAATCTAGAAAGACACCTAAAAACTAATATTACATACAAATATTTTGTCCACAAATATTGCCAACCCTCACAAACCTTACAGAACACATCTCAAGTATGTATCTACTCTTACACACGTTAGAGTTTTTATTAGACACATAGGAATATTTTACATATAAAGCACTCAAGTGATTGAGACATATCTAGATCGATCGATGTGAGTAGATCGACCAGGAATTGATCTATCTTGGTTAAAAATTCCTTGAATTAATTTTAAATTTAGGTAGATCGATCAAGGGATTAACATTCAATCGATCGAGCACTAGATCGATAAAAAATTGAGTAGATCCATATACCAGTTTTAGAATTTGTTTTTTACTACCTTAGATCAATCGAGGATTGGTTAGATCGATCAATCAAGCGGCTAGGTTTTAAACTTTCAATTAATTTTTATTGGAACCAAATATTTCAATTACTATTTTGTCCTTATTATTTATTTCTCTATGATTGGTTTAAGATACAAAATCATAATTGTTCTTTAACCTAGAATTAGGGCTTTAATCATTCCTATATAAAGAACCTAATATTTCATATCTTAATTAACCACAATTGAATCAACTTTGGCATTCTAAGCTTTCTCTATAAATTTATTTTGTAAAAACTAGGCTTTCTTCATTAGTTAATTTATCAAACATTTTATGGTTGTGTTTGATTGATTAACAAGCCTATAATATTTGAGTTATTGTGCTGAGAAATTTGTTCTATTGTCACTAGTGATTTCGATTTATCTATTATCCTCTTAAGTCATCTAGCTAAGGTATTTCATTGTTTAATCCACTCTAGGACACACATTGAACTTATGTTTTTGTACTAACTTTTCAGCTGCCAACTGAATGGGTTTGATAACTTATATGATTCGAGTTTATTAGAATATTGGTCAAGATCTAAACACCTTGCTTGTGGAGACTGTGAAAAAAGTGAAGGCTTGTAAGTAGGTTACTGGGGAGAATTAACTTGGTGGGTAGTTTCAGTCCTAGCTTTGTAATCAAACATTATTTTCATATTGGATAGTTAGGTGGTTCGGTGGACCAGTGGTTTTCCTTTTAGGTCATTATTGTGGCCTTGGTTGTTTTCACCTAAAAATCTCGTATCTTATTTTATTTTTTCAAATAATTTTATTTACATGTGGTTGCATATCTTGTTGTTTGCAAAAATTTTAAAGCTAAATAATGTTAATAAAAAGTGAAAATGTGATGAGATAGACATAAAGCAGCAATAAAAAACTTATTTAGAAAACATTTTACTAGACATAGTAGAGAAATAAAACTCTTTTCTTAATGAAATTGAAGAAGATAAAGCCTTAACAAATATCAGAAAATTGTTAAAAATAGTAAGCTCATAAAATTCTTTAGATTCAAAGTAAATAAATCTAATATGATTACTAACATAAAACTTGGAAATCCTAACAAAATCGTAAGAATTTTAGCACATGATTTATGCTCCTAAAGATAGGATTGAGTTTGAAAAATAAATTTAAGAACTTTTGGAACTAAAAGTCATAATACCAAAATTTATCTTGCTCTAGTCCAACATTACTCGTCGAAAAATAAGTTGAAAAAAGAAGAGTAAAAAAGGGAATGGTAATAAACTTCCAAGCATTGAATAAAGATACCATTGATGATGGATACATTATTCCAAAGAAAGAAGTATTATTATCATTAATAAAATGGAAGAAATACTTCTCAAGTTTTGATTGCAAAAGTGAATTTTGACAAATAAGACTGTACAAGGAATCTAAAAAACTAACGGCATTTAGTTGCCCTCAAGAGCAATTCAAATGGATTGTTGTACCATTGGGATTAAAACAAGCTCTATGTATCTTTCAAAGGTATATGGATAATATTTTTTAAGAAATTAGAAAATATTTGCTATGTTTAGATAGATGATATTTTAGTTTTTAATAATGAATAAAATAAATTATATTTGGATATTATTAATACCTATAAGAATGCAGGAAATAAGGCATTGTATTTTTTTGTGAAAAACGCTAATTGAAGCTGTATACTAAATAACATTCAACAATTTCCTTATAAATTAAAACATAAAAATCAATTACAAAGATTCTTTGGGTGTTTCACATATGCTGAAGCATACATCAAGACACTTATAGAAATGCAAAAATCATTTACAAAAAAATTTGTAAAAAGATCATGTTTAAAAATGAAAAGAACAAGATAGTTTATACATGGAAAAGGTAAATGCATAGATAAATTTTTTCTAACTTTATACCATCCATATACAGATGATAAAATGATAATTGAAACAGATGCTTTACATGAATATTGAAGAGTATTTTTAAAAGTAAAAGTAGATGACAAAAATAAATATATTTGTACATATACTTCAGGATCTTTCTATGTTTTGAATTAAACTATCACAATAATAAAAAATAATACTTAACTGTCAAAAAAGTTAATAAGAAATTTACAATATATATAATAAGTTCCAAATTCATTATCATAACTAATAACAATAATTTTGGTTATTTTTCAAAAACTAATATTGTAGTTGGTTATAAATAAGGAAGATTATTCAGATGGTAATTGTGGTTTAACCATTATGATTTTGGTGTTGAACATTATTCAGGAAACAAGAATGTTTAGCAGATGCCCTTACAAGAGAATCCATACATTTAATTGTCTTTGTTCTTGCAGGAATAGAACATCTTGATATCAAATCAAGATAAAGGAAAAGGAGATAAGAATCCTTTAGGAATAATTCAAGGTTTATATCTAGAGAACTCTCTAGGTATAAACAATAAGAATAACTTAATAGTTCAAAACAAGCATTAGAATCCAAAAATCTATAGAGGAATTCACGTGAAAGATTCATTCTATGGAAGGTAAAAATTATAAAGAGAGAGTTAAAAATGAGAAGGAAGAGCCTAGCAGTTCAAAAGAGAGCAACATATCTAAAAATAAAAAGGAAAAGCTCAATTGGGATGAATAAGTAGAATAAGAAGACGAGAAAAGGACTTATGTGGTCTATAATGGTCCAAAACTAGAAATTTACAAAAAATTGTTTGAAGAAAGTAAATCTATTATTGGATTTAGTTGAATAACTTACAGAGCTTTCACTAATGGAATAGAAGTTGAATGTAATTATGCCAACTATAGAGTACCAAAACTATTAACTCCAAAAGATATAGTTAAAAATTACTCTATAGTAATGCAATAACAACCATCGCCATTGAAGACCTTAGGAAAGATAGTATGACCATTAATACTATTCAAAGAAACACCTCTTATAGAGATAGTAAAGATAATACAACCATCAATACTATTTAGGGAAACATCACCTATGAATACATTTCTCATGGAACACAAAAAAGACTAATAGATGAATTTAAGTAAGCCATAACGATTGACTTTCTATGACTTAGCTAAAAAACATACTTAGGAATGTATTAAAGATATGAAATTTTACACCACAAAAAAGAATATCTTTCTTGCAGCAAATTTAATATTCTTGAAGGAGTTGATTCAATTTTTGTTTATAAAGATTTCCATGCATGTTTAATTAAGAATCTATATCTACAAATTAATTTAAATGAGTTGAATTATTTTCCCTAAAATTTTTAGATGGCTATCAAAAACTTAGGAAGAGGATTTGAGTAAAGGACAAGCCTATCTATCTCAGATTTTTCTGTTCACTCATGGACTAGAATGAAGAAAGCTGTATTAATTCTTACCATTTTATCAAATTAGCCATTTCTAACAATAATAAAGAAGTCACAAAACCAAGGGTGTTTTTTGAAAAATAATTTAATACAGATGAATTCTGTATTCTAAGAGGAAAGATGCTAACTTAAATTTTTCATGAACTTATAAAAATTAATAATTTTTCTAAAGTCAAGTTAAATTACTCAACTAGTAAAGTTATAACCACTTTTCATAGAAATATGGCCATTATTAAAGAAGATGGTAAGAAAATCAGTATGTTTGAAACAAACTTTAATAGTAATAATCTGGAAATTTGTCAAGAAGCAAGAAAGTTGTTTTGTTTTTATCCCAAGAAAACCACTATGGATCACAAACACATTTACTATATTAGAGATTGAGAAGATGAAAATGGGTCATGATCTACGTCATTAAAAGGACTGTTGACAGAAAGCAACAAAGAGGAATAAAGATGTAGAACTCGCATCTTTAGTTGGTAGATCATGTCATGGAAATGAAAGGCCAAAATCAAACATTAAAAGTAAAAGCTTAGGTGAGAATTATTGAAATAGGGGTGAATAATTTTTTTCCACTATTGTAAATAGGAATTCTTTTTCCTATAAAAGGAACCTTTATTTCCATTAGTTGGACACAATTTTGACAATAAGAAACTTTCTACTTTAAAAATTATTCATCTATCAATTATGTATCTAGAAACTAGGAGTGACTAACAATGTCTTCAATGTTCTTAGTTAACTTTTAGAATTGTAATAATTATTAATATTATGAATTAAATAGAATGTAGTCACTATTTTTCTATTCTCCGATAAGTCTAATATGGACACCTTATCATGTATAGATTTAAGAGATCGACCATTACTATAAGGTATTAAGGCTTGAATAAAGTGAGGTATATCAAATGTAATAAAAGAATATGAATAACAGAAGGGAAGATCGTGGTAAACCCATTAAATTTAAGTATAATAATTATAATTCTTAATTAATTAAGGATCCTAAATGATTAAATATTTATTTATAACATTTATAAAACTAATAAATATAAAAACGAAGATAAATAAATTAAACTAAACTTTGTATAAAAATAAACATAAAGAAATTATAAAGATAAATCAATGTTTTAGTATGAAACTTAAATGTTTGCTTCTAAATAATAATCTACAGGAAGTAATAATTAGCATTTCAAAATAACTTACTACAATTTGGTATCAGAATCATAGGAAAGAAAAATACATCATTAGATGAAAAGTTAATATCATTAACTATTTAAGGATATTAGCGATATTAACTATAAAAGTCGAGAGAATTAAAACTCTTTTTTTAAAAGTTAGGAGCATATGTAAATATATGCTAAAAATTAGTGGCATCAGTGATAATTTTTCTTTTAAAGAGTTACTTGGTTTTCAAATCTCACACCCTCCGCCATATATTAAAAAAATAAAAGAATAATTTCAATATGAAATATCATATCATAACTAATTACAACCAACTAATAAGGTTGGATAATATTATTCGTCCTCTAAATTTTATAGATTCTATACTTTAATTCTCTAATTTTTTTCTTAAGATTCCTCATTTTATAGATTCTATAATTTAATCCCCTATATTTTTTCTTAAGATTTAGTCCCTTAATTTTTATAAATTCTACGCTTTAGTCTCCTAATTGTTTCTTAAAATCTAATCTCCTGACTTTTTAATTTTGACAAAATTAGTGGATTTTAAAACAAAATCTATTTAATTTAACTTAGTATTGATTACATCAAACCCACATTTGACTATTCCTTTAGTTTTTCTTTTCTTTCTATTATATCAAAACGTACACAAAAATGCATATGCGTACACTATCAAACATGATGTAGTGTAAAGGTAATACAAAAGACCATCAAACATGATGTAGTGTAAAGGTAATACATAAGACCCAGATAATAAAAATTTATTTCCTCTGTTTATTAGCTTGGGAATTAGTGATTTGGGGTTCTTTATTTTAGAAGCTTAGAATTGAAGATTATGAGCTTGGGTTTTGCTTAAAAAAATTAAAGGTTAAAATATGATCATATGTGGGTTAGATATGGGTTTAAGTAACATTTTTTTTAACTTGGATTGATTTTGTCAAAATTAAAAATTTAGGGAATTAAATCTTAAGAAAGAAAAATTAAGGGAATTAAAGTGTAGAATCTATAAAAATTAGGGGATTAAAGTGTAGAATATAAAAAAACTTTAAGGACTAAACTTAAAAAAAAAAAGTTAAGGTACTAAATTTTAAGAAAAAAGTTCAAAAATTAAAATATAAAATCTATAAAAATTGAGAAACTAATAGTATTATTTAGCCAACTAATAATATACTGTTATGAATGTCAGTCTCTAAGAGGATTTATATAGTCATTTGGAATGACCAAAACTTAAGCTTAAAAAAAATGCTTGCAAAAATAAAAAGTAAATAACATAAAAAAAGAATGCTAGTAATGAAATAAAAAATAAATAATTATACATTTAAAATTTTAAATAATTAATCTTTCCATAATTAAAATTTTAAATAATTAATCTTTCCATAATTAATATGTAAAATAAGTCATATGACTTTTCCCTTCCTTCATCTAATTTACTACTGCAAGCTTACGAAAATAAATTAAAAACTACCAATTATTTTGTGACATATTGACATATAATTAAACAAATTGGTGAGATTATATAACTTTAAAAAGTTGTTCTTTTATGGAAAAAAGTGTATAGCTTAGAGTAATTTGTTTTATCGTTAAATCAATCATTAATCATTTTTGACTATCCATATAACTTAAATGACTAAAACAATCATTGGTGCAAACATAAGTTCCCAAGCTATGACTCAAAGTCAATTTTCATTGTACTTGTCCATAAATTGAGGACGGAAGAATCTCTATTAGGCTTCATTCAAAAAATGGTTCATAAGAGGTCCTAGAGTACACCTTGAAAATTAAAATTCAAAAATAGAGGTAAGAAAGTTACCTCTGCAAGGCCACACAAGGCATATCTAGAAAAGACATAATTTCCTATCTTCTTTGCCTGAAAACCAATGGAAAATTTGGTCTATATAGCATGCTAGAGTAAAATCGACTATGAGGGTGGTACAAAAGGGGCTCAGATAACCTTACCCTAACTCTTGAGTTCCTCAACCAAAAAAAAAAAAAGAAGAATATACCTTGCTGGTTATGACCCCTCCTACCAAAAAATTCATTAGGTGGCCCACTAGGGGTTATTAATTTTCTCAATTAGAGGAGTACCCAACTATTTATCTGTACAAACTCACAATCTTGATTCCTTCAATAGGATCAAATAATGAGGCCGTAAACTAGGTCAAATGTAAGAGAAAACATATAACTCCATGGGCCTTCCTCCCTATCCAAGCTCCATTTATATAGGTAAAGCACTATGCCCAAATTTTCTATGATAACTTATGAATGATTGAAAAGCACTAATATTTTGTAGTTTTCTTGCACTTAAATGTAATAAATTGATTTGAACATACATGATTTTATCTTTATTTAAAAAAATCTATAAATTCAAAAATATTTTATGTTGTATTTCAGGTATTTTTAGCTTGAAATTGATAAATTGATCAACATATGAAGAATCACACCTAAATCACTCATTTTATCCTTAGAAGCCTAAAAGAACAATACATATAAGGCTTACATATAGATCCAACTAGTTAGTAAGGGATGAAAACAAAATTGAAGTGAAGTTTGGCAGGCTGCTACATAGAATATAGTAAGTTGCAGCGCACTACTCACTACTTAAATTCAATGGGCACGATCTTTGTTTTGTGCCATGGTGTGGAAACTTTAGGCGACGGTGTGATCCATTTGAGGTTTGATAAGAGTCAAATTATTGCATTTTTGTTATGATTTAAATGATGATATTTGTGTGAAAATTGCATTTATTTGATTATTTAATCAACAAATGTCATTTCACGGGTATTTCGTGTTTAAAGTGCAATTTCAAGTAAAATCATAATTTTGGAGAAGTTTGGGACAAATATCAATGATCGGGATTGAGTGCAAATAAAATTAAAACAAAATTAAAAAAAATTGGATTTTCGCCGCCGGATGGAATATTCTCGCCGCAGGCGAAAACCTTATAGGGAATATGTTGAAAATCATGCAGGGAGCATAGGTTTTGGCAAAGCAATCTGGCCGCCGGCCAAATAAATCTCACTGCCGGCCAAGTTAATCTCGCCGCCAGCCAAATAAATCTAGCCGCCGGCCAGGTGAATCTCGCCTCCGGCCACATTAATCTAGCCGTCGGCGAGAATCTACGAAACCAAAATCGTAACTTTTCCAGAACTCTCGCCGCGATGAGAATATTGTCGCCACCGGCGAGTCTCGTCCGAAAACACATTTTTGTGTTGTTTTGTTCCAAAATTGCCCCCCAAACCCTAGATCTATATATACAATATGATGGAGAAAAAAGGGAAACGACGCCAAAAACTTGATGCTTATTTTCGCAAGTGTACGAATCGTTCAAGTAATAAAGTGTACAAAAAGTACGGATATCGAACCCACAAGGAATGGCGTTACTAAGTACCGAAATTGACTAACCTTAATTTTATTTGAAAACCGAATTGTTGAAATTGTTTTAAAAGCAAATTAACATAAAACTAAATGCAAATAAAAAAATTTAATGTTGTTCACAAATGATTAAAAATGCTAAGGCATTTGATTTCGCTAAATCAATTCAATCCGATTTCAAGTCATGTTATATGAGAATCAAAGCTAAAAGTGATGGTTGAAAAACCCAAACTTATCTAATACTCTCTCTCAAGTTATATTAGAATTACTTATCTATGAAAACCAACTATATTTCTATGAAGATTTAATCACAAATAAGCACATTACGATTTATGAAATTTCTAGAATAACCACATACATCATGCATTAGGTGTCAAACTCGTATTCAACATACAATATTTATCACAAGAAGCATTCATTGCACATCTCCTCTCGGTCTCAATATAATGCAACAAATAATCTAAATCTTGATCAGAAATTTAAAAGCATTAAGCATGGAAATAAATACTCAACTTGAAAACAATGAATTCATATAACAATAACAAAAGAAATCAGATTTCCTTGATTTAACTACATCATAGCCTTAGCAAAAACGAATTAGTTCATAACGGAAATAAGAACAACCATTATCTCAATTGAATATATGAATTAAAAATCTAAATAAAATGCAGAATATGAAAGCTAAGGAGAAGAGATGAAGAACTCTTGAAGATGAAGACTAGGTAGCAACAATGGTGACGATCCTTCAAGCTTCTCCAAACTTTCTCTCCAAAATTGCCTTTTCTCCTCCAAAAATGTCTTTGAAATCCTCTTTCTGCCGTGCCTCTCTTTCTCTATCATATTGTATATATAGATCTAGGATTTAGGGGGCAATTTTGGAACAAAACAACACAAAAATGTGTTTTCGGACGAGACTCGCCGACGGCGACAATATTCTCACTGCGGCGAGATTTCTGTAAAATTTACGATTTTGGTTCCGTAGATTCTCGCCGACGGCTAGATTTATTTGGCTGGCGGCGAGATTAAGGTGGCCGGCGGTGAGATTTATTTGGCCGGCGGCCAGATTGCTTTGCCAAAACCTATGCTCCCTGCATGATTTTCAACGTATTCCCTATAAGGTTTTCACCGGCGGCGAGAATATTCCAGCCGGCGGCGAAAATCCAAATTGTTTTAAATTTAGTTTTATTTTTATTTGCACTCAATCCCGATCATTGAAATTTGTCCCAAACTTCTCCAAAATATGATTTTACCTGAAATTGCACTTTAAACACGAAATACCCATGAAATGACATTTGTGGATTAAATAATCAAATAAACGCTATTTTTACACAAATATCAACATTTAAATCATAACAAAAATGGTTTGATTTTATTGATATCGATACTACCTAATCTTAGTTTTAATTTGAAGTTAATTTTCTTTATCTTTCTTTCATTTTTAATTTTGTTTATTTTGTTGTTTTATTTTATTTATCATAAAAAAAGAAAAAAAAGTAACTTTGTGTTAGTTGATTTTCTGGTTGTAGGATTTTTGTATGAGACATACAAGAAGCCTTAACCTTCTACCATTTGATCCAGAGATTGATAGAACATATAGGCATCTAAACCGAGAGAGAAGACGTTCAACTTCAGCTCCTAATAGACAATCAGCCATGGATCCACCATTTGTTGAGGGAGGTGGAAATCGTAGAGCTTTGAGGGATTATGCTGCGCCTAATGTTGCTGGAACTACTTCGGGTATAAGGAGGCCAACTATTCAAGCCAATAACTTTGAGATAAAACCATCCTTAATCCAAATGGTTCAAACAAATCAGTTTGGGGGAATGTCAAAGGATGATCCAAATGCACATATTGCTTACTTTCTGGAGGTGTGTGATCTTTACAAGATAAATGGTGTGTCTGAAGATGCTGTAAGATTGAGGGTTTTTCCTTTTTCACTTAGGGATAAAGCCAAGGAATGGCTAAACTCATTACCACCGGGATCAATTACAACATGGAATGAATTGGTTCAGAAATTCTTATCCAAGTTCTTTCCTCTTGCTAAGACGGAAAAATTGAGGAATGAAATAACATCTTTTACACAGTATGACCAAGAATCATTGTATGAAGCTTGGGAAAGATTCAAAGAAATGTTGAGGAAGTTCCCACATCATGGTATACCAATTTGGCTGCAAGTCTCTACATTTTATAATGGGTTGGTTTCAAACTATCGTGCAATGATTGATGCTGCAGTTGGAGGGTCTTTAATGGGAAAAACACCGGAGGATGCTCATGAGTTGTTAGAGATTATGGCAGAAAATAAAAATCAGTGGCATTCAGAGCGGGTAATTGCAAAAAGACCAGCAGTAGTGCATGAAATTGATTCAATGAATGCTTTGTCGGCTCAAGTTGCTGTTCTTTCAAGAAAGATGGATTCTTTGTCATCCAAATTCGAATCCAAACCAACTGCACAATGTGATTTATGTGGTGGAAATCATGCTAGTATCCAGTGCCAAGTTGGAAATCCATTTGCTTCACCAAATACTGAGCAAGCAAATTATGTTTCAAATTTCCAAATACCTCAACACAACCCATACTCGAACACCTACAATCCAGGTTGGAGAAATCATCCAAATTTGTCATGGGGAAATAACCAAGGGAGATTCAAACCGTCATCATCTTCCTACCAACCCCAAGAGAAGAAACAAACAAATTTGGAAGAAATTTTGGGAAAGTTCATTGAGGAGTCAAGAACAAATTTCAGAAATCAAGAGGCAATTAACAGGGACATCCAAAACCAACTGGGGCAACTTTCAAAGCAGATTGCAGAAAGGTCTCAAGGATCGTTGCCTAATGACACAATAAATCCCAAAGAGCATGCAAAGGCTATTACATTAAGAAGCGGTAGAGAACTTGAGAATCAGAGGAAATCGGAGAAAAAGATGGAAGAATCTAAAGAAAAGCCATCAACATCCCAAGATGTTCAACCTTTCCCAAATGAAAAATATGAGCCTCCTATCCCATATCCTGAAAGATTGAATAAGAAAAAGCTTGATAATCAATTTGATAAATTTCTGGAAATTTTTAAGAAATTGTATATTAACATTCCTTTTGCAGAGATGTTGGAACAAATGCCCAAGTATGCAAAATTCATGAAGGAAATTCTATCAAATAAGAGGAGGCTGGGAGATTATGAAACTGTCATGCTAAATACTGAGTGCAGTGCAGTTCTTCAAAGAAAACTACCACAGAAATTGAAAGACCCAGGGAGTTTTACTATACCTTGCACTATAGGAAGTTGCAATTTTGATAAAGTCCTATGTGATTTAGGAGCAAGTATTAATTTGATGTCACTTTCTGTTTTCAGGAAACTAGGCCTGGGAGAAGTGAAGCCTACTTCAATCTCTCTACAATTAGCAGACCGATCGGTGAAATATCCTCGAGGTGTAATTGAGGATGTTTTAATTAAAGTTGACAAATTTATTTTCCCTGTAGATTTTGTGGTGCTTGACATGGAGGAAGATAGAGAAGTACCATTGATATTGGGGAGACCATTCCTTGCAACTGGAAGAACATTGATTGATGTTCAGCAAGGAAAGCTCATTCTACGAGTGCAAGATGAACAAGTGACCTTTGATGTTTTTGAAGTAATGAAATTTCCAAATGAGGTACATTCGTGTTTTCAAATTAACACTCTTGATAGGTTAATCTCAAAAACTTTTGAGGAGAGAACTCCATTGCTACCACTAGAACCTTGCCTTGTGAAATCTGCAACACTTGAGAAGGATGATGAGGGAGTAAGACAATGTTCCGAATTATTGGCAGTATTTGATGAATATTTGCCCAGTGATGGAACATTCAAGGAGTTGGGAACAAATGAAACTCCAACCTCAGTGGTAAAGAAGGAAGCCAACAAGATTGAGCTAAAGCAACTACCATCCCATCTAAGGTATGCCTATCTTGAAGACTCTGAATCTTTTCCTATTATTATTAACAAATCCTTGAATGATGAAGAGGAAAACAAGCTATTAGGAGTTCTTCGCACTCATAAAACGACAATTGGATGGACAATGGCGGACATAAAAGGGATTAGCAACTCTGTATGCATGCATAAGATCTTGATGAATGAGGATTACAAGCCCATAATTCAGCCACAAAGGTGCTTAAACCCAACAATGCAAGAAGTGGTCAAGGCTGAGGTGATTAAGCTTTTGGATGCCGGGGTAATTTATCCAATTTCAGATAGTGCTTGGGTAAGCCCAATTCATTGTGTACCAAAGAAAGGAGGAATCACAGTTGTAGAAAATGAAAACAATGAGCTTATCCAACAAGGACAATGACTGGGTGGAGAGTGTGTATTGATTATCGAAAGTTGAACGATGCTACCCGAAAAGATCATTTTCCTTTGCCATTTATTGATCAGATGTTGGAAAGATTGGCTGGACATGCTTATTATTGTTTTCTTGATGGATATTCGGGGTACAACCAAATTGCAATTGCACCAGAGGATCAAGAAAAGACAACATTTACATGCCCTTATGGTACTTTTGCATACAGAAGGATGCCATTCGGTTTATGTAATGCACTTGCAACTTTCCAAAGATGCATGATAGCAATTTTCTCTGATATGGTCGAAAAGTTTATTGAGGTTTTTATGGATGATTTTTCTGTTTTTGGCCATTCTTTTGATAATTGCTTGCATAATCTCTCTTTAGTCTTGCAGCGTTGTAAAGACACAAATTTAGTGCTAAATTGGGAGAAATGTCACTTCATGGTTCAAGAAGGAATTGTTCTTGGCCATCGGATTTCAACAAAGGGAATAGAAGTGGATCGTGCAAAGGTGGAAGTGATCGAAAAATTACCACCTCCAACAACTGTAAAGGGCGTTAGAAGTTTTTGGGACATGCTGAGTTTTATAGAAGATTTATTAAAGATTTTTCAAAAATAACAAAACCTCTTTGCAGTTTGTTAGTTAAAAATGCACAATTTGATTTTTCTCCTGATTGTTTGCAAGCTTTTAACCTTTTGAAGGAGAAGCTCACTTCAACCCCTATAATTTGTGCACCGGATTGGAGTCTTCCATTTGAGGTAATGTGTGATGCTAGTGACTATGCTATAGGTGCTGTTTTGGGCCAAAGGAAGAATAAGTTGCTGCATGTGATTTATTATGCAAGCAGGACATTGACAGATGGACAACTTAATTATGCAACAACTGAGAAAGAGCTTTTGGCAGTAGTGTTTACATTTGATAAGTTTAGATCTTATTTAATTGGGTCCAAAATCATTGTTTATACTGATTATTCTGCTCTTAAGTATTTGCTAGCCAAGAAAGATGCCAAACCACGATTACTAAGATGGATTCTTCTCTTGCAAGAATTTGACTTAGAAATCCGCGACAAAAAGGGGACCGAAAATTTGGTTGCTGACCATTTGTCCAGGTTGGAAGAAGATTACCTTGAGGTTGAAGATCAAATTAATGAAACATTTCCGGATGAGCAATTTCTTGCTATCCGAATGGCTCCATGGTTTGCTAATTATGCAAATTATTTGGTCAAGAAAATTTTACCTCCTGATATGTCTTATCAACAAAAAAAGAAATTCTTTTCTGATCTGAAACACTATTTTTGGGATGAACCTTACTTGTATAAACATTGTGCAGATCAAATTATTAGAAGATGTGTGCCGGAGGAAGAAATGGAAAGCATTCTTCGTCATTTCTATTCGAAGGAAGTTGGGGGACATTTTGGTGGAACAAAAACTGCAGCAAAAATTTTGCAATCTGGATTTTATTGGCTTTCATTGTTTAAAGATGCTTTCAAGTTTGTTTCAATGTGTGATGATTGCCAAAGGAGCGGAAATATTTCACGAAGACATGAAATGTCCTTAAATAATATTTTAATAATTGATTTATTTGATGTTTGGGGTATTGATTTTATGGGACCTTTTCCTTCATCTCATTCTAATAAATACATTCTTGTTGGTGTAGATTATGTCTCTAAATGGGTGGAAGAAGTTGCCTTGCCTACCAATGATGCTAGGGTTGTGATAAATTTTCTCAAGAAGAATATATTTTCCAGATTTGGCACACCTAGAGCAATTATAAGTGATGGAGGTAAGCATTTTTGTAATAACCAATTTGAGGCTTTGTTGCAAAAATATGGAGTAACACACCGAATAGCTACACCTTACCATCCTCAAACTAGTGGACAAGTCGAAGTGTCAAACCGAGAGTTGAAGAGGATCCTTGAAAAGACCGTAAATAACTCACGCAAGGATTGGTCAAGGAAACTAGATGATGCACTCTGGGCCTATAGGACAGCTTTCAAGACACCTATCGGCATGTCTCCATACCGATTGGTGTATGGAAAATCTTGTCACCTTCCAGTTGAATTGGAACATCAGGCATATTGGGCAATTAAAATTCTGAATTTTGATCTTAAGGCAGTAGGTGAAATGAGGGTGTTGCAATTGAATGAGATGGATGAAATGAGGAATGATGCTTATGAGAATGCCCAAATATACAAGGAAAAGACGAAGGTTTGGCATGATAAGAACATCTTGAGGCGAAACTTAGAGGCGGGACAGAAAGTGTTGCTTTATAATTCCCGTCTCAGACTTTTTCCAGGAAAGTTAAAATCTCGTTGGTCAGGGCCTTTTCTAGTAACCAAGGTGTTTCCTTATGGAGCAGTTGAAATCAGTCATGAAACGAAGGGAACTTTCAAGGTGAATGGACAACGATTGAAGCCATATTTTGACGGAGAATTCAACAAGCAGAAAGACTCTTTAGAGTTACAAAAACCATAGTAAAGAATGACAGATAGTCTAGCTAATGACTATAACTTAAAGCGCTTAATGAGAGGCAACCCATTAGGTAAAAAATAAAAAATAAAAACAAAAAACAAATTAAGTTCGCCGCCGGCGTGATTATTTTCGCCGCTGGCGATAATCGATTTAAATAGATTTTAGCCGCGGCCAGGTTAGTTTTCACGCGATTGTTTTTCCTTTTCTCTCTAGTTTCTCCATTTTCTCTCATCCCAACTCCAAATCTTCATCACTATTAATCATCAAAACACCAAATCCTTCACCATATACTTGTTCCATTCAAGCATTGACGCAAGTTCATCCATCTTAGGCGTGATTTTGGAGCTGTTTTGGAGCAGATTTTGGAGCTGTTTTGGAGCAGATTCTTTGGGCGTTTTGGATCTTGATTTTTCCTCTAACAAGCGCGATTTTGGAGCTGTTTTGGAGCAGATTTTGAAGCTGTTTTTGGAGTAGTTTTGGAGCTGTTTTTGGAGCAGATTTTGGAGCTGTTTTGGAGCAGATTTTGAAGCTGTTTTTGAGCAGTTTTTGAAGCTGTTTTTGGAGTAGTTTTGGAGCAGATTCTTTTGGCATTTTGGATCTTGATTTTTCCTCTAACAAGTGAGTAATTTTGGTGCAAGTTTTGTTTATTTGCAATTCTTTTAGATTGTAAGGGATTGTTGAAGGATAAATTGGATTGTGGATGAGGAATTGTAAGCTAGGGTTTTGAATTTGAATATGATTTGGCTATTTGGGTTTTTTTTTTTTGAAATTGAGGATATTTTGATTAAATTGCTGCATTTCTTGTTTTGATTTCTGATATATAGAGGCATTGTGATATTGAGAATTGTCTGGATTGTCTAGATTGAAGTATATTGTGAAGATGCCTAAGAAAACCAAAGCCCAGAAAAATCGTTCTTCTTCCTTTGATAGGAGTTTGTTTATATCCGAAGACGCTGCGAAGCATTTTGAGGAAAAGGTTGTTAAGAGGGCAATCATACCTCAGAGATGGTTTTTGATTGATCAGACTCCTTGTTGGATTAATTATGTCCCACATCTTTAGGCTAGGAAGTGGGAGATTTTCTATCATCCTATTGATGGGGGCTGCTTATCTTTGGTAAGGGAATTCTGTGCTAATGCTCAAGAGCGGGTGGATTATAAAGTTTTTGTTCGTAGACAGTGGGTACTTTTCACCAAAGAAGTGATTAACAATTATTATGGTTTGCCAACAATGGGGGATGAGGAGGATTTTCTCCGATTACTTTCAGATATTGACATGGTGACAGTTAGTGCTGCGGTATGCAAGCCAGGCACAATATGGAAGATGTCGGGGGATGTATATAAACATTTCCCTCGAAGTGCTTTGTTGGACGTGGTACGGCCCTGGTATGCTTTCATTTGTGCTAATTTGTTGCCTACTACACACCTTAGTGATGTCACTAGAGAGCGGGCCATCCTACTTTATGCCATTGTGTCTGGGGCCTCTATTGATGTTGGTAGGGTTATCTTTGATTATATCATGCAAAGTGTGAGGGCCGCATCTGGAGGCATTGGGTTCCCATCTTTAATTTCTGCTATATGTGCAAGGCAAGGAGTAACTTGGGATAAAAATGAGGAAATTGGTGGTGTGATGAAGCCTATTGATGGGCCAAAGCTTGCTGAGTTTTTGGGTATAGCATCACCTCCCAAGAAACGCCCTCGTTCTACTGTTGAGGCCAGTACGAGTTCCTCCCAGCCTAGGGTTGAGACTGTTGATCACCGTTTGGACAGGATTAAGTGTATTTTGGATTACCAGGGAGAGCATATTGCTTATCAAAGTCAGTTACTCATACACCAGCGGACTTTCCAAACGGAAAGTACACAATTCCTTCATGACTACCTTCAGAGGATGTCTACCCAGTTTGGGCATGATATGAGTGGTTATCCTACGATGCATACTTTCCCCCTATGCTCGATGCACCTATTTACATTGGGACTGATGATGATGATGAGGAGTGATGTTTTATTTTGCTTTCAGTTGTTTTCAGTACTTGTTATTTATTTTCGTATTTTCTATTTAGTCTCTGATATTCAGCTTGTGGACTTTTATTGAGTATTCTCGTTTTATTTCTTTATGATTGATTTTTCTTTGTTAACCCCATGATTTAACAAATTATTGTGATTATGATGGTGAACCTAGATCTTTTTCTCTTTGTGATATCGATGACCATTTGTAGTTTCTCTTTCTTACATTGAGGACAATGTAAGGTTTCGGTTGGGGATGCGATAAACGGTAAATCTTTTCTTCCCTTCATTTTTAGTAGTTTTTTTTGTGTTTAGTTGTGTTTAATTTTGATTTTCCATTTATTTTTTTGCATTTTGATTTAATTTATTTTATTTCTTTATTGTCTTATTATTATTATTATTATTATTATTATTATTATTTTATTATTTTTTTTTCATTTGCATTTTACTTGTTTTAATTTGCATATTGATGATAATAATGTGATTGTGATAACAAGTAGCTTTTAGAAGACATTAAATTTTTCTTCGGTTTAAAGATAATTTCAAATGTTGATTTTACCTAGTTGGCAACTCTTTTGGTATGTGGTATGATTTGGTTGATTAGTCTAAATGCTTAGAGAAGTCTTATGTGCGAATTTTTCATGGACATTTTTGTGACCTTAACAAACTCTAGAACTCATTTGAAAACCTCTTGAAGCGAAATAATTTGGAATTGCATTGTTTAGGATATGATGTAGGCCATTTTTGGATCGATTGTGCCATTTTAAGCCTACCTTGTTATCCTTATATCACTAGTAACCTCTTTGAGCCTATTTAAATATATTGTTAGCCTTACTTTTCTTTCTTTTTACCTTATATAACCTACCTTTTATTGAGAATATATATATATAATTCCTACCTTATTTGTTAAGAGCACTTATTTTGAACACAAACTTTTCAAGAGCAATTGGAGAAATCTTCCACATATATTGGAAGAAATTGGTTGGGGGTTATGTCTTTTCAAGAGCAATTGGAGTAAGGATGAAAAAAAAACAATTTCCACATCTATGGGAAGAAAATGGTTGGCTTTTCAAGAGCAATTGGAGTAAGGATGCAAAAAAAAAAAAAGAAGAAGAAGAAGAAGAAGAAAACCTTCATATTCTAGTAAATAAAAGAGTTTTAGTGATAGATGTACTGAGGTGAAAGATTGAGGAAGAACTTTGTTTATCTATGGAAAAATGGGTTATGATCGGAAGAAACAATTTAGGTTGAATGGTGTTACTCTTTTACTTAATTGGATTTGTTTAATATAATAAGTGCCCTTATTTGTATTTTGAAACTTCCCGGTCTTTCTTAACCAAATACCTAAGCCTAACATTACAAGCCTCATAAAGTCCTATTGATCTGAAGTGGTGTATTTTTCTTCATTAGTGGAGAGAGGTTTGAAAAGTGAGCCTATGGAGTTTGAGATTTCACCTTTTTGTTTGTGAATTTTATGCATAATATTATCCAGGTATTATGGCTATTGGTTTTTGGTTTGATGGATGTTTAAGAGTCAATAACAAAATTGAAATTGGAATTTGAGATTTCTTAAAGCTTAGGTGACATTTAATTATTCTATATGTTGGGTGTTATTTACAATTTTTGAGATAGTTGTGCAAATTATTTGTTATGTGATTTTATTGTTTTAAGTTAGGATAGTTATAGGTAAGATGTTTGTGGGTATCATCACTGAAAGCCCTCACGAGACTACAACTCGTCCTACTAGGGCCGCCTAGGGGTTTAAAGGCTTATTGCATACGCTTAATGTAATGTTGTAAATAGAATAAATTTCCTTTGAATTTTTCTTTTAATGTCTCCTTTGAAATTATTCATAGATCGCTTTTCTTGCTAGAGACTAGCAAGAAGCTGGTTGGGGGTTGTTGATAAGAGTCAAATTATTGCATTTTTGTTATGATTTAAATGTTGATATTTGTGTGAAAATTGCGTTTATTTGATTATTTAATCCACAAATGTCATTTCACGGGTATTTCGTGTTTAAAGTGCAATTTCAGGTAAAATCATAATTTTGGAGAAGTTTGGGACAAATTTCAATGATCGGGATTGAGTGCAAATAAAAATAAAACAAAATTAAAAAAAAATTGGATTTTCGCCGCCTGCTGGAATATTCTCGCCGCCGGCGAAAACCTTATAGGGAATACATTGAAAATCATGCAGGGAGCACAGGTTTTGGCAAAGCAATCTGGCCGCCGGCCAAATAAATCTCGCCGCCGGCCAAGTTAATCTCGCCGCCAGCCAAATAAATCTAGCCGCCGGCCAGGTGAATCTCGCCTCCGGCCACATTGATCTAGCCGCCGGCGAGAATCTATGGAACCAAAATCATAACTTTTCCAGAACTCTCGCCGCGGCGAGATTATTGTCGCCGCCGGCGAGTCTCGTCCGAAAACACATTTTTGTGTTGTTTTGTTCCAAAATTTCCCCCCAAGCCCTTGATCTATATATACAATATGATGGAGAAAGAGAGGCACGGCAGAAAGAGGATTTCAAAGACATTTTTGGAGGAGAAAAAGAAATTTTGGAGAGAAAGTTTGGAGAAGCTTGAAGGATCATCACCATTGTTGCTACCTAGTCTTCATCTTCAAGAGTTCTTCATCGCTTCTCCTTAGCTTTCATATTCTGCATTTTATTTAGATTTTTTATTCATGGATTCAATTGAGATAATAGTTGTTCTTATTTCCGTTATGAACTAATTCGTTTTTGCTAAGGCTATGATGTAGTTAAATCAAGGAAATTTGAGTTCTTTTGTTATTGTTATATGAATTCATTGTTTTCAAGTTGAGTATTTATTTCCATGCTTAATGCTTTTAAATTTCTGATCAAGATTTAGATGATTTGTTGCATTATATTGAGACCAAGAGGAGATGTGTAATGAATGCTTCTTGTGATAAATACCGTATGTTGAATGCGAGTTTGACACCTAATGCATGATGTATGTGGTTATTCTAGAAATTTCATAAATCGTAATGTGCTTATTTGTGATTAAATCTTCATAGAAATATAGTTGGTTTTCATAGATAAGTAATTCTAATATAACTTGAGAGAGAGTATTAGATAAGTTTGGGTTTTTCAACCATCACTTTTAGCTTTGATTCTCATATAACATGACTTGAAATCGGATTGAATTGATTTAGCGAAATCAAATGCCTTAGCGTTTTTAATCATTTGTGAACAACATTAAATTTTGTTATTTGCATTTAGTTTTATGTTAATTTTCTTTTAAAACAATTTCAACAATTCGGTTTTCAAATAAAATTAAGGTTAGTCAATTTCGGTACTTAGTAACGCCATTCCTTGTGGGTTCGATATCCGTACTTTTTGTACACTTTATTACTTGAACGATTCGTACACTTGCGAAAATAAGCATCAAGGTTAACATTGGAGAACCACTACGTATCTTGGGCTGTAGAAATGGAATAATTGGGATACAACATGGGTTTAAATTTCTCACTTGAAGCCCTCTAATGCTCGCCTTAGCTATAAATATAATATTATGTTTAGGTTTTTAAGAGAGCTACCACAATAGTGTAACATAGGTTTTTAGTTTTCAACAACTGTCACTTTTATTTTCTTTAGTTTTTATTTTACAATAGGTTAGATTCAATAATACTAATAGGCAAATCATCTGAAGGTTTTTTAGATCATAGAAAATATAGAAGACATCTGTATATTGTATAATACACTAAGGATCAAGATCACAACAATGAAGCGGAACACAACTATCTTTATTTAATTGATATTGTAGATCTTATTTGTATTCGTTTAATTTTGTATATAGATTCAATCTTTGTGTATTTTTTTGAATGTTATTTTAAATTTACTAACCAATTATCAAATATGAGCATGTTTGGCTGATTATTATTATGAGATATTAGTTTTGTTGCCATGTTTTTGGAGATTAAAAGTAAATGAACATCTTTCTAAAATAAATTGAGATTATTTCTTCATTCAATATTTCTACATAATTTATTATTAATAAATATATGGACGACATACTTTTCATAACATTTTTTAAATATGAAATGTTTTAGGATCTAATTTTGGCACATTGAATATGAGTTTGAATTAGTTCATCCATCTAAAGTATTGATTTAGATGATTTGCTATTTTCTTAAAAATTAAACATAATTTAATCTAATCAATTGGTGATCCCTACATAAGGATATTAGTTAATTTTATTAATGAAAGTTTTTATTTACAGATCTAATCAACTAGAAGAGTGAATAGGTAATTAATTAAAATATATCAAATTAAAATTTTATAAGCAGCTAGACATGAAATTGTGTGTAAATAAAATAATGCAAAAATAAATAAAGACTTACACATGATATTTTACGTGGAAACAACCTAGACTACAAAAATAACTAAGAAGAAAACTAATGATCTACTGGACTACCTAACTATCAACTATAAAAACAATGTTCGATTATGAGGCTAGGACTCAAACGACCTTTAAAGGTAATGCCCTCAAGTTATCTACTTACAAGCCTTTTTTTCTTTCACAATCTCTATAAACAAGATATTTGAATCCGTACCAATGTTCTGATAAACTGAAGTCACACAAATTATCGAATCCGTTTAGCTACCATGAAATATTAGCACAAAACACAAGTGCAATGTGAGTCATAAAGTGGAATAAACAATGAACAATCCTAACTAGATAATTTAATTGAAAAACAAATAAACCAAAATCAGTAGCAACACTAGAATAGATGATTAAGCACAATAACACAAATATTATAGGTTTGTTAATCAATAAGACATAACCAAAAAATGTTTGATAGATTAACTAATGAAAAAAATCTAACAAAATAGTTTTTTGCAAAACAAATTACGAGAGAGAACATAAGTTGAAAAGTTAAAGCAATTGTGGTTAAAGAGAATAAGAGGCATTGGTTCGTTTAAATAGAAAATATTGAAGCCCTAATGTTAGGTTAAAATCCAATTATAAATATGTCTATTAAACAATTCATAGAGTTGTAAATAATAAGGATAATATTGTAATTGACAACTTTGGCTCAAGTAAACAATTAGGTTATAAGTTAAAGCACTTATTGCTCGATCGATTGAAGCAATAATCCAAGCAACAATTGATACAACCTGAGACCAGGTAGATCAAATTTGATTGTTCCTCGATCGATCGAACCAACAACTTAAATCAATCTACCGAATATAAAAAATTATTTTGGAGTGAATTTTTAATCATAATAGATCATTTCTCGATAAATCTACTTCCTCAATAGATTTAAACATTTCTTGATCGATCGAGTAACCTATGTGCAAAATATTCATGTGTTTAAAATGATATCTAACTTGCATAAGAACATATATATACATGTAAAGTATTCATTTGATGCTTCATAGTTTCTTATTTTTGTATACTAAATTTAATTTTCTTCATTTTTTTAGTAGTTTATTTACTAATAAATCAATTTGTTTTAGTATGTTTTGGTACTAATATTAATTCTTATTTTAACTTTTCTGTATGTTATTTTTTTTATTTAGTTATTTACTAACTTAATTCTTTTAATTTTAATTTTAATTTTATTTCTTTTTTCTTAATTACTTTATTTAGCATTTACATTTACTAATTTTTAATATATATATTATTTTCTTTACTAACTTATTTTTAGTTGTTTATTTACTTTCCTTTTTGTCTATTATTTTTTTGGTACCTAGTTTATTTAGCTATTTATTTTTCTTTTTATTTTTGTTTATATTTTTTATAGTGATTATTTTAGTGCTAACTTCTCTAGTACCTTGAATTTTGTTCTTATTATTTATGTATAAAAAGTAAGAGATATTTGGGAAAGAAACTTATACCTTTTATTGAAAACATCTTTCAAGAAACCTGGACATTGATAATTAGAAAGAGGAGGTACAACTTTAAGTGCAAGTAGACGTGGGTGATGCTAGAGATAAGTAAAAAATGATGGAGTATTAAAGGCCAATTATTGGTAATGCTACCTCTTCTATACAAGTGGGAGAGGCTGCAAGGAATTATGAATTGAAAAATATTCATTATTCCTTATTACCTTCATGTCATGGTATCCCTAATGAAGAAGACCCTTTAAATTTTATTAGAGAATTTTATGCTATTGTACAAATAATTCCATTATAGAGACTTTATGAAAACTAGCTTAGGATAAGGTGTTTTCCTTACAAACTCAGCTATATCTTTATAAGTCCCATTATACTTGTGTCTTTGTCTTGGTTTCTCGTGTACAAAATATCGTGTCTATTTTCTTTTACATAGTATAGTCGTCTTCCTCTATGTAAGGTTGGTTACTGTATAACAGTAATACACACACGTACATAATTAAAAACACTTTATATGCAAGCATGTTTACACATGCCATGGGGTTAGTTTTTATAGCATGCATGCTAAGTGGAGCATTTACAAGTTAACATTGTTACTTGTGTTTTTTGCTTATTTTGGGTGTGGGTATTTATGGAAAATACTTGAAAAATTTTGGAAATAAAAAATGTGACCATTTACCATCTTACCACCGAGCTCACCACCAAGCTCACCAAGGAATTTTCCACAAGTGGTGGCAAGGTGGCTAGTAAGGTGGAAAATTCAAGTTCTATAAACACCCTTATTTCTTCTTCTTTAGTATCCATAAAATATGTAGCAAAGCTTTGTCAAATTGACATCTCATCTTTCTATTTTCGGATCACTAATACCTTATGTATTGCTTTGTATTACTGATTCATGACAATGAGCAAAAGTGTGCTTGCGAGTGGTGAGTACTCAAGGAAATGTTTGCAAGTGTTTTCTATGTGTTAAGTCATGTATATGTTGGGATTTCCTTCATGCAATATTTTCTTATTCACTTTACACGTTACTAGTCTATGGTTCTTGATCACACCATTAAGGGAAGTATAGGCTTCAAAGGAGAGTCATGTATGTATTTCAAAGTAGATCATTGCAAAAGTAGCAAGTAAGAGCAATACAAGTAGTTAGGACAGGGATCCTGGTTGATAGAGGTAATGTGGTTTTATTTCTATCAATGTGTAACTATTTTATTTTTTATGGACTGTTTGCTATTGAGTGGTTGCTTTAAGTAACTTGAGGATATTACCATATAGATAAGATTTCTATGTAGATTTACCTTGTGTTTATCTAGTGCTATGCATACTTGACTATATTACTAGTATAATTAGAGTTTAAAAGGTGTATATTCCTATATACTAAAGCTTCAACTCTGATTGAAAAGCTTCTATTGTTTTTTCCTTTTTTACCTGCTTTTCATTTATCGAATATGTTCGCACATGTGAGGTCTTGATGATTGGAAATATTTTATGGCCTTTTATATTTTTTATTATTTCACATACTAAGTGTTGATTACCATGTACACACATTGCTAACCTATATAAGAGATTGTAAGGTACACTGTCTCTTGTGTGTTTATTACAACTTCTTATTTATTACTATATGTAGTTTTGTTGTGTGTTGAATTAATAATTTTGTTTATGTATTTCTGTTTTGATAATTATTCAATTCATATTGTAGGGCCTATTTGGCTGAACTGATATAGAGCTCACAAAAAGATTCCATGGTTTGTCATCTTTACCCCTCATCTAGATCCCCGTTACCTATTTGAGTTAGAAGAACAATTGAACTTTATGTAATTATTTCTACATATGGGAATCTTCAATTGGTATCAAAGTAGGTTGTCCATGTTTTGGCTTAATAGCCTAGATGTTTGATCCTAGAGCTTTATCTATACATAGACACATCTTATTTTTTTCCCTTTGTCACTTATGGTGTGGGTTGTTGTTGTTCTATGAGGTTGTATATCTCTATGAACTTTTATTGTTTGCAAGTTCCCTATTTTGTTGCTCATGCTTACCTTTTTCTCTCTACTTCTTTGTCTTACATAGTATGCTAATTGTCCTACTATGTCTGTCTGTTTGGTTCTTTACTAGTACTCCCCCTACTAGTTACGTTGATATGATCTTTTTGTGTGTTTACCTTACTTGTTGCTTACTTGTTCTTCTAAGGCTATTTACATGAGTATCATGCCATATATTCTCATCATGTAACGTCAAAATTTTAGGATTTTATTTCTGTAGTCCTATCATTCATATGTCATGTCATATAGAATGCATATCACTAATTTTACTAGGTTCTTCTTTCTTGTATCTAATATTTTATGTGTTAGTTCTCTATTAGTCACCACACTAGTTGATTTTTGCTTATCTTTTGCATGTTCTTCTTGCTATTGTGCTTTAGATGTATCTTTTTGGAGAAAACTGAGGTGTGCCACATTATTAAGTATATGAATGTTTTTCTATACTATGCTTGTTTAGGTTTACCTTGTGCATCTATATGTCATATAGCTTATCTACCTATCTTTAGGTCTCTTGACTTATATGTATTGATGTGGTTAGACTTGTGTGTTTAGTTGGCATTCTTGGTATTTAGGGTGTTGAGCCTATCTAAGCATGTCTCTTGTTTTTATATTGGAACCTAAGCCTTTCTCACATGCTTAGATGTTTTTGTAACATCCTTTATTTCTTTTATCTTGGGAGTATTTCCTTTGTTGCTCACTACCTAGTCAGTTTCTTTTGTTCTCTTGACTAGCGATGATGTGAGTGTTTCAAATGATCTCTTTTGAGGAAACTGTGAACAATTTGTGGCTTTATCTCTCTCTAAAGACTATATTGTATGGGTTGTGTTGATGATATTGCTTGACGCACATCCTTGTCTTGTTGGTCTATGATCTCTTTTTTAAGGCCATCCTTGTTATCTCACTTGTTTGTTATTGTGTTACTTGTCTGTTTCTTCAAAACTGTGCTTATCTTCCTTTACTGTTTTGAAAATAAAAAAAATATTTAAATATACATTTTTCTATGGTTGTTTTACATTCTCATCGTCTCATTTTCTCTCTTCCGAGAATTGTTATGCATGTTCTTCTATCATAATAGCCTATTGCATGTAAAATGAATTTTAGAGGGACCATTGATGATATATAATTGGAGTGCATTTGACTTGGATTGAAACATGATTTTTATGAAAAATGTATTCATTGAGTGAATGTATGGATAAATTTTTGTATTCTATTTAAAAGAGACTTTTTCTCCTAAACATGCCATAACTATGTCAATTTGTATGGCTATTTTGAGAGATTTGTGTGGATTTCTTCTTTGATGATTTGTATGTCTCTAACAACCTATAGAATCCAGTTTTAGTGTCTCTTGAGACAAAATCCTATGTGCTACTTGGATAGAGAGAGGATTTAGGCTATCTTTGGATTATTTGAAACTTTCAAGCCACCAATGCTTTTGTCCTTCTATACCCCTCTTTGAGCCATTATATTAATCCTTATTTCCTTTATACCTATTTATTATTCAATCCCAAATTATTTCCCACTTACCTTATATGCTCTTTATTGATCCTGTATGTTAGGGGAACATATACTTTATATTCATGGGTTATAATATATAACCAAAAAAAGGAAGAAAGAGATTTGGAAATAAAAAAATGGAGTGTTGAGAATGTAAAAAAAAGAGAAGGGGAAAGAAAATAAAAATAAATTGAAATGGTGATAAATATGAAAAAAGAGGGGTGTATAAATCAGTGAATTTTATGTACAGTTCTCACCACATCCTTGTTTGTGAATGATGTTTGCAAAGTGAAGAGAAAATAACACTTGTCTGAGGATATTTTTATGTGGACTTGTACCCATAAGTTTGTGTTTGGTTTGTCAAAGATATGTTTAATCCTAAAAATATCATTTCCCTCCTACCCTTACCTAAACCTATTGTTCCAAGCATTGAAAGACCTATATATCTATTTGATTGGTTCACTTAAGAATTTCTTTATGGCTTACAGAGTAAACAAGTTTAGCACAACATACACTAAGCATGTAATCAAATATTTTGTCATACCCTTACATGAATGGATCTTGGATTGATGGTCATATGGATATTTAAGTCGAGTGTACTGTTTAATATCTAATGAGCCCCTAGTTCTTTAAACATGATTAGTTTGCTTCCTTTTGTCTATATTACTTGTTTTTCTACTTCATGTATACGTTTCTATTTTGAGGGAGACTTGAGAGTAAGATGTATAACATGTTTATTGCTTCACTTGCATACTTTTAAGGGGAGAGGCGTGTGTCATTTTCCTGGTGTCAAAAAGAGTCCTGTGTGTGTTTAGAATCTTTTTGTTTGTTCTATTTATGAGTTTATAATATGTTGTTGTGTTCTTGTGGTGCTCCCTTCTTCTTTACATCACTTTGTATGAACCATGCATAAAAAAGACTGTTTGCATGACTTGTTATATGAATTATTTACAATCACTTGTTTCATGTTTCTTCTTATGTGTTTACCTAAATCCATATTGTTATGAGTTATTGCATGTTCATTGCTCATAGTTGATAGCATGATATTTTTCATTGGAACACATGACATTTGTGTTTTTTGGTAGATTGAGATAGCTTTCCATATGTATGTGTATAGTATAGGTGAGGCTATATGATGGAATACACTCAAGTGTTGTTGGGGAAGATAGTTGAATCACTAGGAGTGTTCCAACTTGGAAGATAGCTAGACTCTTAGTTAACTCCTTCTTAGGGATTCACTTATACATGTAAGTGGCATTGATAGTTGGAGGAAGATTATTGAGTCACTAGGAGTGTGCCAACTTGGAAGATAGTTAGACTCCTAGTCAACATCTTCTTACATATTCGTTGACAAATTTATGTGCCATTGGTGTTTGACCAACCATCCTATCAATGTGTTTTTTACACATTGTGAAGTCTCTTATGCTCTTATATAGCATGTATAAATGTGGAATTCTATGCTATGTATTGCATTAAGGAGATGATTTTTGTATACACTACTTTTGGGTTGTCTTTGCATTTAGGTTGTTATTTGTTACATGCTTTTACCTTGCTATTATATCTATATTATTCTTTTCATTTCTCACTTGACTGCATGTGTTGCTTCTTCTCTCTTTTATATAGAGGTGTGATATACTACATACCTATATGTGCTTGATTTGACTTTGCATGTCAAAAAAGGGAAAAGTGTGAACAACTTATGGTTGTTTGTGTATTGTGTTTTCTTGTTAACATGCTATTTGTTTCATGAGATGGTAAGTGTAGTTTGCACTGCATTATGCGTATCTAATATGCATACACTAATAGGTAGTATTGCATATGTTTAGGGGAAGTTTGCATATTTGTGTTACATATATATTGTTTAGTTTTCATTTTTGTGTTGCATATAGATGGTGTTTGTTTGTGCTACATGTTAACTGTGCTTAGACTATCAGTATGTACCTATGTAAGGATAACACGATAGTATTTGGATAGACTATCATTATGTACTTGTATAGGGGTAACACGATAGTATTTGAATTGACTACATGTTGTTTCTATACAATATGTTCACGGTGTTTGTGTTATATTTGTGGTGTAGGTTAGTGTAAAGTGAAGTGTTCGAGCCTTAGATGTTTTGTGTGCAATGGTACTGAGACCCTCATGTTTCAAAGTATAAGAATCCATGAGTTGATTCATGAAGTTAGATGTTTCACTTAAGATGGATGCATTTAGAATAGATGTCTTTTTTGGGTTTTCGTGAGTGTTGTGTTGTTCATGAGAACAAACAACTTTAGGACTTCTTCATAATCTTCTAATGTTTGATAAGTGTCTGTAACTAGTTGTGCAGTGCTATGACATGAAAATTAAAAGAGGGAGAATGTAAGTCTCATTGTACTTGTGTCTTTATGTTGGCTTTCCATATACAAAACACGGTGTCTGTTCTTTTGTACATAGTGTAGTTGTCTTCTTCTATGTAAGATTGGTTATTATAGATTAGTAATAAACACACATACATAGTTAGGAACACTTTGTATGCAAGCATGCTTACACACACCATGGGGTTGTTTTTTGTAATGTGCATTCTAAGTGCAGTGTTGGTTTTTGGAAAGCGAGCGTGCGAGGAAGCTAACGTTGTCACTTGTGTTTTTGGTTCATTTTTGGTGTGAGTATTTAAGTACTTGGCAATTTTTGGAATAAAAACTGTTTTACCTCTTCCCAAAAGGTGGAAAATTTGAGTTCTATAAATACCCTTTCATTTCTTCTTTTTTGGCATCCAGAAAATTGTTAGCATGGCTCTATCAAATTGACATCTCATCTTTCTATTTTTTGGATCACTAATACCTTATGTGTTGCTCGATATTAGTGATTTGTGACTATGTGAGAAAAACCTTGCTTTTGAGTAGTAAATACTCAAGGTCGTATTTTCAAGTGGGTTCTATGTGTTAAGCCATATGTTGGCTGGTGATTGCCATCGTGCACCATTTTCTTATTTAATTTACACGTTATTGGTCTTTGGTTACTGATCACACCGATGTGGGTGCTGTGGACTTTTAAAGAGAGTTGGGTTCATATATCAAACTAGGTCATTGTGGAAGCAGCAAGCAAGAGTAACACTAGGCAGTTAGGACAAAAGTCTTGACTGATAAAGGGAATGGTGGTTTTATTTCTCGTATAGTGTAACTATTTTATCATTTAGTTGATTATTTACTACTAAGTGGTTGTGTCAATCAACCCGAGGATGTTACCAGATAGATAAGGTTTTGCATGCTCAATTTTGTGGCTAATATAATAAAAGTTTAAAGGGTATATATACCTACATATTGAAGTTTAAATTCTGATTGGAAAACTTCTATTTTCTCTTTATCGCCTGCTTTTTATTTATTGAAATCTATATCTATTACTAGTTATACTTCCCATCTTTGAATATATGTACTGCAATAGTGCTTATCTGTTTTATGTTTATCTCTTTGTGGTTTTCTTATTTGAGTTAAGTCTTTAAAGAGTTTGTACCTTCTTAGCTTGATTTTGTATTGGTTCTTAGACTCATTCATTATTGTAATGCATGATCTATAAGTATGCTAATCTTCTATGTTTCTAGCATATATGTTCTAACATAGTAGATGCATACACCGATTAGAAAACATGTTTATTATATGTTGTCTCATGCTTTTATTTTCCTTCTGTATAGCATGCATATAAGCTTTCTAATCATTACTTGTTATGATAAATTAATCTGCCTACTCCCTGATTAATTTATATTGTTTAGGTTTGTTATGTGCATGTGAGTTTTTTATGAGTCTATAAGGATTCATTACCTCTTTACCTTGGTAGTGTACCTGACATTGGAATCTTTAATTGGTTTGCTATGATATGTATGATAGCATGTTATGAGGATACAATCATCATCTATGTAATATGTTTGCACATATGAGGTCTTGATGTGATTGAAAATCATTTATGGCCTTTTAGTATGTTTGACTATTTCACATGCTGAGTACTGATTGCCATGTATGCATATTGCTAGCCTAGACAAGAGCATGTGAGGCATATCATCTCTTATGTGTTTATGATAGTTTCTTCTTTCTTACTACAAGTAGCTTTTGTTGTGTGTTAATTTTAGAATGTTCTTTATGTATTTCCACTTTGATAATTGATCAATTCATGGTGTGAGGCCTATTTGGTCAAATTAATATAAAGCTTGCAAAAAGATTCCATAGATTGGCATCTACATCCTTCACCTAGGTCCTGATTACCTATTTGAGTCAAAAGAACAATTGACTTTCGTGTCATTATTTATATATATATAGGAATCTTTAGTCTTGTTCCATGGCTCTACAAACGGGTTCATTAACTACTTGGATGGTAGGTTCTATTCCACTAAAATATTGCGTATTTGAGGGCAAAGAGAGCCACATTTTTCCAATTGGATGCAAAGCCCTTCCATAATTCTTAGAAAAGTTTCAAGCTCCTTTTGACTTAATTCCCAGACCACATCTTTCTACTGGAGTTACAAAACTAGTTCTTTAATGAGGGATTTACACAACAATGTCAATACATGATTTCTAATGCTACAGAAGAAGCCATGGGAGAAACAATAATAAAGAAAACTTATAAGCTATATAAGATGTTAAGTACTAATTTTCAACAAAAGAGTGCTAGGAGTTAATAAAGTTGGCTCAGGGAATAAAACGCCCTTGCAACTTGCATAATTAACTAAGAAAGTCAAGTCTTAATTACCAAGAAAATGTCAAATTAAGAGGTATGTGGAATTTATGGTACATTTGAGCATAGTACTAATGTTTGGTCTATAGTATATGATTCTTGTGCAGGAACCTTTGAGGAAGCAAATCTTATTATGTAAGGATACCAGATTGACACTTACAATCATCCTAACCTTCCATGAAAACCATACAACTCAGCATATGTCCAAAACCAAATACAAGGGTCGTATGTAAACCAACCTATCCGACCAGATCAATCCTCTAGGCCAACCTTAGAAGATATCTTGAATGCTTTTATTTAAGTCAATAGCGAAAAATAATAAGAGGTTAGATTCCTTAGAGGCTTTAGTAAAAAGAACATAAGCTTGAATGGGGCAGCTAATAGAGTATGTGTAGAAGTAGGAAAAAGGAAAGTTACCCTATTAAATAGAACAAGTGAAATAAGGCATAATCCTTTTAAGTGGTAAGGTAGCTAACAAAATTTTACATGAAAATTCTAGTGATTTACATTCTAGTGCAAGTAATAAAGAAGGTGAGAATATAGTCTTCCAAGAAGGTGGAGAAACAAATGCAAATCATGTTAAGCCTTTGGAGAAAACAATTAGCGAGTCATTTGACATTCCCAAGTTACAAAGGTCACCATATTCACACCAATAACCAATACCATTCCCCTATCAATTAAAAGAATCAAAGCAAGATAAGAAATTTTCTATTCTTTTATCTATCCTTTTGAAGGTTAATATAAATTTTCCTTTATTAAAAGTGATTAAGAAATGCCCTCCTCTGTAAATGTATTCAAGGAATTGAACATTAAGAAGAGGGAATATAAGCTTAATGAGAGAATTATAGTGTTAGAGTTTGCTAGTGCTTTGCTTCAACACCAAAACTTGATCAAGATTTAGGGAGTTTTATCATAAATATTACAATGGGGGATAAGAACATCGTGATGCACAAAACCTTGACACAAAAATTATGTATATTTTTAAATATCTCATAAGTGAACGAGTCAATTTATAAAAAGTGACAAATATACTTCTATGGTCTATCTAAAGAGGAATTATTTGGTTTCTAAATAATTTAACAAAATTCTTAAAAATGAAAAATAAACCTAATTATTTTGTAACAAAGTTTTGGTTTTGAAATATTTACACTAATAACATAAAATAAAAGATAAAGGATAGATAGATTTAATTAAATATAGGCACACATGTAATTCATAAATAAATGATGAATTGATGGGATATATAACTAGATGATTATATTTGGTAGAATTGATTAGGTTAATGAAATATAAACTCATATTATTGGTTTTTTCTTATATGTCTAAATAATTCCTTCGGTGGGACCGTTAAAATTTATTAATTAAATTTTATCTTACCTTCTTTGGTGGGATCAACAAATTAATTTTTATTAAATTATGTTTGGTTTTAAGAAATTATGAAACCATTTAAATTTCCATCTTTGGTGGGGCGATTATTTAAACTTATATTTAATTTTGTCTAAATTAGTTTTTAGATTAATATTTCTGAAATTTAACTTTCATGATTTCAATCTATTATGAAAAATATGTTCTTAAGATAAAGCTCTTATAATTGAAAAGATAGAAGAAGACTTAGATGATTAGACCAATGGGTACCATGAATTGTTAGATAATTCTTAATCAATAGAAGAGCCGAGTACACCCTTAAATCTACTTGGAACCCCACCTATGGAAGAGGCTACTCCACCTAAGGTAGAATTAAAAGATTTTCCTAAGTAGATAAAATATGTGTTTTTGGGAGAGGTGAAACATATCCAGCTATTATTTCATCCACTTTGATCAAAACCTAAGAAAAAGAATTTGCTAAGGTGCTTAAGAAATTCAAGAAGGCAATAGGTTGGAGTATCAGGTATATTATAGCATTACTCTGGCTTAATTTAGAGGATGATGCTAAACCAATAAGAGAGGCCTAAAGAAGACTAACCCCAATCATGAAAGAGGTCATTAAAAAGGAAATTTTAAAACTCATAGAAGTAAAAATTATTTATCCAATTGTTGACACTAGTTGGGTTAGTCCGGTTCATGCAGTACCAAAGAAATCCAAAATAATAGTGGTTAAAATGAATTAGTGTCGACTAGGATAATTAAAGGATGGAGATTGTGTATATATCTTAGAAAACTAAATTTGTACACTAAAAATGATCGTTTTCCTCTTTCATTTATTGATAAGATGTTAGAAATATTAGTTGCGCATGAATTTTAGTATTTTTTTAGGTGGTCTTTTAGGTTATTATCATGTTCCTATTGCACTAAAGGATAAGAAAAACAACACATTTACATGTTCTTTTAGGACATTCACTTACAAGAGGATTCCATTTAGGTTATACAATGCCCCTACCACGTTTCATTGATGTATAATGTCAATCTTTTCAAACATAGTAGAAACATTTATTAAGGTATATAAGGATGATTTTTCTATTTTTGGAACCTTAGTTGATGATTTCTTACACAAATTGACTTTAGTTTCAGAACATTTCATTGAATGTAACTTAAAACTTAGTGGGAAAAAAAAGTCATTTTATGCTTTATGGTCTAACAAGGGATTGTGCTAGGAGATGTAATTTCTAGCAAAGGAATTGAGGTTACTAAGGCAAAATTTGAGTTAATTGCTAAACTACCACCCTTACATCTATTAAGGGAATTACAGCTTCTTAGGACATGTAGGTTTCTATATTCAATTTATTAAATATTTTCTAAAATAAGTCATCCTATATGTAACTTGTTGTCAAAAGATATTTATTTTGATTTTAATGATTATTATCATGTGGTCTTTAATACTTTGAAAAATAAATTAACATCTGCTTCTGATTATGCTATTGGATTGGGTCAGAGAGTGGATAAGTATTTAAGCTAGGAAACACTTAATGATGCCTAAATTAATTATTCCACCATTGAGAAAGAGTTCATTGCTGTATATTTTCCTTACATAAATTTAGGTCTTACTTAGTAAGGTCTAAAGTAATTTTACATTCTAATTATATTGCTTTAAGATATCTATTAAGTAAACCAAACACTAAGCCAAAACTAATCATTTGGGTTTTAGTCTAGCAAGAATTTGACTTAGATATCGTAAATAAGAAAGGTAATGAAAATGTAGTAGCTGATCATCTATCTAGGTTAATTTTTGAATTCTATTCTCTTTAAGATGAGAGTAAATAAGATATTTTTGAAACATTTCCTAATGAACAACCATTTTCAGTAGATCCAAACCCATAGTATGCTGACATGGTTAATTATTTTACTATTGGGGCTTTTAGACCTAACATTTATTTTCAAGAAATGAAAAGGTTTTTACATTCTTATAGACACTACTTCTAGGATTACCCTCATCTGTTTAGGATTAGTCAGATTAAGTCATCTGGAGGTGTGTGCCTGAAGAGTAACATAAGAGTATTATATCCTTTTGTTATGAACTTCACTATATGGGGCATTTTGGTGGTAAGAAAATGACCCCCAAGGTATTACAATCTTGATTTTATTGGCCAACTCTAGTTAAAGATGCTCATATGTTTTGCATGCATTATGATAGATGTTAGAGAACTAGTAATATAGGAAAACATAATTAAATGCATTTGACATCTAATTTAATTGTTGAACTTTTTGATGTACATAGAATTGAATTTATGGGTCCTTTTCCCTCATCTTTTGGTAATAAATATATTCTACTCTCTAATAATTATATGTCTAAGTAGGTAGAAGCTATATCCACTAAAAAATATTATTCTAACATTTTTGTGAAGTTATCAAATGATTCAATATTTAGAAGGTTTGGCACACTTAGAGCAATAATAAGTTATGGAGGGAGCCATTTTTACAATAAAATTTTTGATGTAGTACTGAAGAATTATAACCACACACAAAGTAGTCACTCCATACCTTCCATAAACTTTCAATCGAGTGTAAGTGAGTAATAGGAAAATCAAAGGGGTTTTGTAATGAACTATGCAACCTTCAAGGAAGGATTGGGCAATCAAGTTGAATGATGCCTTATGGGTATACTATATAGCTTACAAAGAATCTATTGGGCTGAGATCTTATCGGTTGTTCCAACTTAGTAAGCTTAAAGAGATTTGGGATGAAGCTTATGAAAATGAAAATATATACAAGGAATTCACTAAGCACTATCATGATGAAGGAATAATTTGTAAGTCTCTATTTCCTATAATAATTTTTTTATTTAACTCTTCTTTGAGATTATTTACTAAAAAATTGCAATAAAGGTAGGATGAACTATTCATAATAACCCAATTATTTCCAAATGGAGTGGTGGAGTTATTCAATCCTAAAATACAAAGGATGTTCAAGGTCAATTGACATTGCGTGAAGCCATATTTAGAAGGACTTAAAACACAAAGACATTGAGTCCATATAGGTGTAGAATCCTAAGCATCATATGGCAACCACATCTTGCTAGGATGTGAAACTAGAACATGATGAGAGGCAAAACATCATTTTAGGTAATGTTACTTTCTTTTATTTTATTTTTTTTACATTATTTTAAATTTTATGTAATTTATTTTATTATAGTTTCTATTAATGTGAACCCATGTTTATTTTATTTGAAAGTGTTAAATTCATAATTGTTTGTTAAGATGTGATTCATGCAAAAGTACACAACATTATATCTATGTGATAAAACTATTTGAGATGATGGATGCATCATATCACTTGCGTAATCACATTGAGCTAAATTAAATGGGTAAATTTTCTTCCCTTTATCTTTATCTTTATCTTTAATTTATATTTGATACATTGAGGATAATATAGATTCTAGGTTGGGGATGGAAGAAAATTTGCATATGAATTCAAGCATTTTTAAATTTTTTATCAAACATATGTGTACTTTTATTTTCTTTTTATTTTAGATTCATTTTTAGAGATTTGGAGATATTTATGTTCATTTTAAAATTTTTAGCTAAATTATCTTGCTTTTAGTTGATTTAAAGAAAAATATTGAGTCTTTTGCACTCTTGGATTGATTTCTTAAACATGTCATGAAATATTGTGATATTAGTTTTTCTATCATAGTTTGTGTTTCATGCTTGAATGTTGAGATTGAGATAAACCCCCAATTTTCATTTAGAAATCAAATAGTGGAGACTAAATTATGAGAATCTTTTTAAATTATAAGCATTTTATTCTAAGTGATAATATTTTTCTACTCCTTTAAATACTTTTCTTATTTATTCAAATTGTTAGATCATCTCTATAAGTTTTAAATTGAATTTTTAGATTTTTAACATCTGAAGATTAATCATATACTTATTCTTATTACTTAGATTGAATGATTTGAGTAAAATTTAATGTGTATGTCTATTTCATTCATGTTTGACTTCTTTAAAAAAAAAAAGATATATATGGGGTTCCCTAAAACCAACGAAAAAAGCCAAAATTTATCCACTACCCAAATACATATATGTTTATGGGTCTGCTATATTAAAAAAAGAAATAAAAGGGGAAAAAAGAGAAAAATAAATAATATAACTAAATGTTATGACCTAAAGTTTTTCAAGTGGTGAGATAGTTATTATAAAAGAAAAATAGGAAATAAACCCATTAGAAGTCATTGCATTTTCATTCATCTTAAGGCATATAATTAAAAATTTTGCTTGATTATTTTAATTAATGCATAAGAATAGTAATGTGATATCTTCACAAATCCTATCATTTCATTTCTTTCATAAAATCAATGTTATGCACTTTTTGAGTTTTTATTTTTTATCATATGCGAGCCTATGAGCTTGTTTCTTTACATAACTTCTATTTGCATATATCTTTGTTAAGTTCATGAACTCATAGTATCAGTGTAATATTGAGAATATATCTTGTGGGGATTAGAGTCAAAGCAAATTCAAATTCTTAACACTAAGATTGGGTGAGACAATATTGATATATTTTTATTATGTAATATGAATTTTTGATTTGTAAGTAATTTGAACAATAAACTGTGAACCTTTAGGATATTAATTTAACTTATGCTTTTGGATTTGATTATGAATTGAAAAGAAACTAAAACATGAGAATTTTTGTTATTTTAATTTTTACTTATTTTTTGTTTTAGTATTTATTTGTTTATTATTTTGTTATTTTTTGTTTGTTTTTTTTATTTCTTTCTAATTTTAACTTTACTTGGTAGGATGCTTGCAGGTATCATCACTGAAATCCCTCACAAGACTTAAACTCTTTCACTAGGGGGTTTAAAAGGCTGGTTACATATGCTAAATGTAACCGTCTAAATCTATAAAAATGACTTAGTTTAATTTATTTTAGTTTATTTATCTTTATTTTGTTTTAGTTTTTTTGCTAGAGGCTAACAAGAAGCTAGTTGGGGGTTGTGATAAATGCTTGAAAATCATTAATATTTCGTGGTTTTATTGCACCTAAATGTAATAAATAAATTTGAATATGCATGATTTTATCATTATTTAAGAAAATATATATGTTTGGAATCACAAGTATTTCTATTGTAGTTTAGGTATTTTTATCTTCAAATTGATAAATTGATCGATGCATGAAGAATCACACTTGAAGCACTCATTTGTACCTTAGAAGCTTAAAAACAATACATATAAGGCTTACATGTAGATCCAGCCAGTTTTTAAGGGATGAAAATAAAATTAAAGTGAAGTTTTGCAGGACGTGGCACAAAAAAAGTGGTTCATGGAGCACTTATCACTACTTAAATTCAATGGGCACAATATTTTTTTTGTGCTATGACAAGGAAATTTTGGGTTCAGCATGACCTGTTTGGGGTTAACATTGGAAAAAAAACTATGTATCTCCAATCATGGTGGTGTAATAACTAGGCGGCGATATGTGTTTATATTTTTCACCTGACCCCTTTGATGCCAAACTCAACTATAAATGTATCATTATGTTTAGGATTTTAAGAGATCAACCAGAATATTGTAAAATAGACTTTTAGTTTTCAACAGTCGTCATTTTTATTTTCTTCAGTTTTTATTTTACACCAGGTTAGATTCAATAACAGTAATAGGTAGATTATCTAGAGGTTTTCCAAATCATAGGAAATACAAAAGACATATATATATTATAGAATACATTGAGGATCAATATCACAGTTACAGAGAAGGACACATATGTTCATCTTTAATTGGTATTATAGATCTTATTTGTATTCATTTAATTATATATATAGATTCAATTTTTGTGTATTTTCTAAATATTATTTTTAATTTACAAGCCATTTATTATATATGAGTATGTATGGTTGATTATTACTATGTGATATTAGGTTTGTTTCTATGTTTGTGAAGATAAATTTAAGTGAATATTTTAATAAAATAAATGCAGATTATTTCTTCATTCAACATTTCTACAAAGTTTATTATTAATAAATATATTGACAACATATTTTTCGTAATAGATTTAAAATATAAAGGTTAAATTTCAAGATATAATTTTAACACCTTGAATAAGAGTTTAATTATGTGCTCTACCTAAAATATTGATTTGGATGGTTTGTTATTTCCTTGGAAATAAAAATAGTTTAATCTAATCAGTTGGTGATTCTTGTCTAAGGATATTAATTGGTTTTATTAACAAAGAATCTGATCCCCACCTAAAGATATTTTCATACAAAAAAGGAAAAATTAGTAACCCAAATTTATATCTTTAATAACCTAATTAATTCTAAGCAAGCATGGTTAACTTACTAATTATTCCTATAAATTCTCCATTTATTGTTAATTGCTCCTTCTATAATTGTTCGAATCAACCCTAGTTCTATCTTTAATTATATGTTATTAGATGAATCCTTTCAAAAACCAAGTATTATGTGTTTAAGTTTATTTTTTGTGTTTGTTTTGAAGAAAGTTATTGATTAAAACCATGTAATTTCTCTTTGGATGACCCTAGAAGTAAACTTATTACTTATTATAAGTGATTCATGCACTTATGAGCTTTTCATAAATATACAAAATTTAACTATCAAGGTTTTTTGCATCAATAACTGACCAGGTGGACTTGCTTAACATGGCCTTATTTAGGAGGCTTGAATCCCAATATCCTTTCTCGATGATGAATTGTTAGATATTGAGTTCCCAAAACTTTCTAATTGTTTAGCCACCGAGATGATCATGAAGATGTCCTAAATTTGTTAGTTTCTATGAACATAATGACACATACCCAAATCCAAAAGACATACTTACTCCAAGTGAATCCGTCCAACTTAATGACTCAACTCGAGCAATCTTTTTTCACTATAAAACACAACAGTTTCAGTATACTAGAAGTACAAATACTTCACTCTACACCTACAGCCTACACACATGAAACAAACACACACCCCATGAACATATCATGCCAAAACATCATTTAGTTTAACCACATACTATTGTGTTATCCCTACACTAGTATAGAATGATAGGAAACCAAAAACAAATTACACAACCTTCCTGACTTCATACAACACTTACCCTAAATGCATACAGGTCAGAAAAAAATATCTAGTGCAATCTTATACTTATAACCCATTAACACACAGCACGACAAAAACATTTAGTTTTGTACAGAAACTTCTCCCCTTTTTTTGACACTTAGTCAAAGAAACACCTCAGAATGAGAGAGATAAGGCATACGAAAAGAGAAGTGAATTTAGACTAAACAATGAACTTAACATAAACATTCATATGGCCATCAATCCATGCTATAATAAAGTAGGCACATCACTAAAAAACTAATTTCAAGCTCAATGTGTGGTGTGCAAAACAAGTTTGCTCTATATGACATCAAGAAAAGCTTAAGTGAAATAAGCAAATGGAGAAATATACTCAAATGGTCTTTCAAATATTGTAAACATAGGCTGAGGTTTGGGTAGAAGAGAAAGAACATTTAAGCAAATCCATACCTTTAGAAAACAAAATTTCACTTTAAGCAAAGAGATCATAACTGAAAGAGGTTATCCATTAAACATAGAACAATTTTCTTGTAACTTTCAAAATGAAGCTCTTAAAAATTTCCCAAATATTGGAGCTTCTTCAATAGCTATTAAATAAGTATTCATTAAGCCATTATTGCTCCTTTTATTTTTATTTATTTTTCCTTTAACATCAACATTCTTTGCCCGAGATATATACAACCAATTCCAAAGCAAAAGCATTCATCAAGGTAAAGTTGAAACTAAAGAAAAGATGTGCCAAGTAAATGGGATTTATCATTTAAACTAGCCAAGTAGGTGTAAGGAAATGAGTGTTTAACAAAATGGCTCAAGGGGAAAAACTAATAATAAGTGGACAAGGGTAGCAAGAAAGATCAAATGGTTCAAAGAAGGCCTAAATCATGTTTCTATCAAAGAATCACCTATGATTTCACCTTGAGAGACACTACAAATGGGATTCTAAAGCTTGTTAGAGTCATACAAATCATTTAAGCAAGAAACACACAAACTTCTCAAAACATCCATAAAATTCACAATGTTAAGAAAAAAGTATAAGAAACAAAAAGGTTTACGAGACTGCAAGAATTTAGTCATACATGAGCTTTAAGAATTACACATATAAAGATAACTTTATTGCAATTTAAGATAATGGCACATTAATCAGAAAACAACAATGGTTCTTCAAAATACAAGATGAAAGAAGCCAGCAAACAAAGGTGACACATAAAAGATAAGAGAAAATACACATGAGAAAACTAGTAACCAAAGTTCTTCAAGCTCATTCAAATATGAAGAACACAAAACAAGTCTCTCAAAGTGACAAACAAAGACCAATAGTTTTTATAATGGATTCAAACCTTTGAAAATCTAGAGGTTTAGTGAAAATATCTAAAAGTTGCGGATTTGTGCATATATTTTGCAAAGTCAAGGTGTTTGATTCAACAAGATCTCTTATAAAATAGTGATGGATATCAATATGATTGGTCTTTGAATGTTGGACATGATTCTTTGAAATACAAATAACACTAATGTTTTCACAAGTAGAAACAACAACCGAAAGTACTTTTACTAACATCATTACATCCTACCCAATCAGCATCAAAGCAAATAACCACCTCTATATTAATGATCGAACATGGGAATTGTGTGTAATGAATATGCAAGTATACGCATCAAAATAAGTAATATAATGATAAGCGAAGATCATTCCCACGAATATTATGTTATTAGAAACTAATTTTTAAAACAAAAAAATAAAAATTAATTTTTTGTGTTTTTATATTTAAGAAAGAAAAATTAAAAGAACTAAAAATAAATAACAATAATTAATTAAATAAAATTTGGTAACTAATAAGATATATGAGAAAATATCTAGGAATACTTAATCTCCCAATTTTCTAAATATGTGAATCACTAAAATCCCTCCAATATAATTATCAATTAATTACATGATTAATTGAATCTAACCTAGCATGTATTCCTCTCTCAAGTAAACTACACACCATATAGTAATTAACTTAATCACACTCTCATGTCAATTAAATTGCATACTACTCATTAAGTTCATCAATTATGGATCACATACATAAGAATCATACATCTCTACTTAGAAACTATGCATGTTATTTAATCAAGATAAATAATAAAATAATTCACTTAAAATCTATTTAATTGTCTCTATATATCAATTGCTGGCCAAAAACTTAATAGCATAAAAATTAAAGTAAATAATATAATTAGATTGAAATCATAATTTGGGAAATATTAGAACATTACATGGTGAAAATTGGGTTTATAAGACCCTTAGATTAATAAACTAGCTAGACATAAATTTATTTATAAAAGTCATATTTTTCATAAATAAAGACATAAAAATTGATAAATATAGGAGTAGAAGAAGAAATACAATCAATCTCTTGAACTGTAATACCAATCTCATATTAGATCTCCACCAAAATTGTATCTCCATATGAATATTACTATATTTTTCTCTCTTCTTAGCTCTAAAAACTGATAAAAACAGTATTAATGATGGCTCATTAAGGTTTATGGTGATTAAGGGGTTAAATATAGCTTAAGTGGAATTTGGACTCTTAGATCAGCTCCAAATCAAAGGTTGAGATCAAAACAAGCAAAATTAATAGTGCCAACCAATAACAGTGTGACACGTGGCACACACAATTCACTAGCAAATCAGATCGTGATGTGTGGCAAGGGAAGACTAGTCTGGTCAACACATGTTGAGTTAGTGCCACACGGTACAACATGATTTGTCATAACAGATGGCATGGCACACATGTGGAAAGAATGAATGATTCAAGTAATGATGCGCGACAGGCTTATTGAACAAATACCAAACTCGAATTGAACATCGTGTTGACACATGGCTTAGTACTACATCACATTGCACATGCATTGATATTTGATTGGGCCTTTCCACTTGTCTGGCAAGCACATGTCTTGCTTTTCTAACTTTTTTACATACGTGGCATGATAACTGTATTTTTTATAGTTATTTTTGTCTATTTTGTTAATTATAATTTCTTATTCTATACATTTTTAGTTAATTTTTAATTAATTAAATTAATATTTACTATTAGTTTTTAATAAATATATTTTCAAGAAAATTAATGAATTTTAATAAAAAAAGGACTTAATTGCAATTATTAAAATCTTAAAATTTAATTTTAATTAAAAGTGGGAGAAATTGCAAATATCAAAAGATTAGAAGTTAATTTGAATTAGATTTTTGTGTCAAAATGCAACACCCAACACCCACCGTTTGATCATCCAATCAACGGTCCAGATTTACGCGCATGGAATCAAGCTGTCGCGCACCGAGCAGCTCGCCAAGATCATGTGCGACACGTTCCAACTATTCTTCATGCGCCCGTTCTTCATAGCTAATAAAAGGCTTCCACGTGTCTCGTTATATCTTGCAGTCAATAAGATGATGAAATAGCATTTAAAGAAAAAAAAAGAAGAAAATTCAGAACGATCTTCACGCGTGTTTGTTTCTTTTAATACTTCACATGTATTTTTGTCCCCCAATACATTTATTTTGATAAAAAAAATATTAATTGTTTAGGGGGATATATTTGGACGCGAGGGGTTTCTTTTAGTTTTTAGTTTTCATTTTTCCAATTTTGTTTACCAGCAATTTTCAGTTTCTTTCTACGTGTTCTCTACTACACGCAGAACCTTTATTTTATATTTTTATGTTGTTATTTTCTTAGGAAATAGAGAGAAAGAAGACAACGAAGAAGAAGGAAAGGGAAGAATTTATTTTTCATTGAGGAATCGTGAAAGAGTTTCCCCTAATCCTTTTCTTTTAAATTTTATTTCTCTAAAATGTATGATTATTGTTGTGTTGTAATTTTAATTTCTTCTATGAACTAATTTATTTGTTCTAGGGTTGCAGTGTAGCTTAAATTATGAAACTTGAATTAATTATTTTTGAATGATTTATGGAACGGTTTTATGTTGTTTATTTTATCTGTACTTAATGCTTTTAATTATCGGAAGATTAATTAATTGATTTGTGATACTTAAATAAACTTGGAAAAGGTATTTTTGTGTGTTGCTCAATAAAATAACATATATATATATATATATATATATATATATATATATATATATATATATATATATAAGGGATAGGAATATACTTTTATTGTATGTGTAACTATGTGAGAACTTATAACTTAATAAATCTGGTTGAATTTAATTCTCATAGGAATATAGTGAATTATTTTAGCGAGATGTGTCTGTATGGAGCTCGAAAGAGATATATGGATAAATTAGGAGTTCTTGGTTAACAACTTAAAATATGAAAAAATAAATCAAGAGAAAATAAAATGATTCAAGTGGATTAATTTGGTGAAACTGCAATCCTAGAATTATCTTACAAACTGTTATAAAAATTAGTTAGTCAAACTGCATCAAATTATCGACTGTTTGGATAAAATCAGGTTGAAATAATTTTAGTAATTAATGAACACTAGTAACAAATCTCCGTGGGAATGATATTTTACTTATCATATTTTTACTTGTGACCGTGTATACTTGCACGATTTTATGTTCTCTAAAAGAGACAACAAGTTTTTGGCGCCATTGCCTGGGATTTGTTTTACTATTTTTTGTTGATATTAATACCAATTAATCTGATTTTAGTTCAAAAAAAAGTATTTTGTTTTATTGCTTACTGTTATTTTTTGTGATTTGTGTGTTTATTTATGTGTATATTTTCAATTTTACTTTATTAGATTTATTTTTCAGATTTTTGGAGAAGTGGGACTTTGTATGCGACACATAAGAAATCTTGACATAGTTCCATTATATCTAGAAATTGAGAGAACTATTTTATAATTAAAAAAATTAATAAACAAGAAAACTCAAAACATCTAATTATGGATGATGAGATTCTTGAAGTGGAAGAATCAAGATCTTTAAGAGATTATGCAGTGCCTATGGTTGGCGGCATTCATTCAAGCCTAAGGAGACCATCAATTCAAGCCAATAATTTTGAAATTAAGCCTACAATCATTCATATGATTCAAACATCAGTTCAGTTTGGTGGTTTACCCCACGATGATCCAAACTCCTATATAGCAAATATTTTAGAGATTTGTGACACCTTTAGGCATAACGGAGTCACTGATGATGCTATTCGGTTGAGACTTTTTCCTTTTTCACTTAAGGATAAGGCAAAGAGTTGGTTCAATTCCTTGCCATGTGGTTCTATCAATACTTGGGAGGATTTAGCTCAAAACAAATTAGCCAAATATTTTCCACCGGCAAAGACTGCAAGGATGAGGAATGAAATCACCACTTTTATGCAGTTTGACTCAGAATCATTATATAAAGCTTGGGAGAGGTAAAAGGAGCTACTCCGAAGATGTCCTCGCCACGGTTTTCTGAAGTGGCTTCAAGTTCAAAAAATTTATAATAGTTTGATGGGTCAAACAAGAAACATGATTAATACTGCAGCTGGTGGTGCTCTTATGGGAAAAACAATTGATGAAGCCTATAACTTATTATAGGATATGGCGTCAAATAGCTACGAGTGGCCATCAAAGAGGATGATGCCTAAGAGAACGACTGGAATTCACGAGATTGATGCTATGACTGCTTTAACTGCACAAGTATCCGCTTTGGTGAAGAAGATGGACATACTGGGTGTCCAGTCTATTCAGAGTCCTTTTATTGCATGTGAAAATTGCAATGGAAACCATGCTAGTGAGAAATGTCCTCACAACTCTAAATCTGTCAATTTTGTTTCCAACTACAATAGGAATCAAAATAACCCTTATGCTAACACTTACAATCCAAGGTAGAAGAATCAACCTAATTTTTCTTAGAGTAATAATCAAGGCCAATCATCTTCTATGAAGCCTACATATCCTCCAAGTTTTCATAACCAAGCCCCACAACAAAAGAAAAAACCATCATTGGAAGATATGTTTGCTCAATACATGACTAAGAATGAGACTATTCTCCATAAGCATGCATCATCTATTAGAAATCTCGAAGTTCAATTTGGTCAACTAGCTACTGCTATCAACAATTGCCCTCAAGCAGCTTTACCTAGTGATACTGAAACCAACCCAAAGAGGGATGGAAAAGAGCATTGTAAGGAAGTTACACTGAGAAGTGGAAAAGGTTTGGAAGAAATACAAACGCCCATTTATCTGCCAACTCTTATTGTCGAAGCTATTGACCCAGAAAAACAAGAGAAAGCTGAAGAGAGGGTCGAAGAGAATGAAGCAACAAAAAATCCCGTAATAAAACCAGTTTTAGATAGTCTCAAGCCTTACAATCCACCAATTCCATTTCCTCAGCACTTACATAAGCAAAATCTTGATAATGAGTTCTCCAAGTTTCTTGAAGTATTTAAAAAACTTCATATTATCATTCCTTTTGCTGATGCCTTGGAGAAAATGCCTAGCTATGTGAAATTTATGAAAGACATCTTGTCTAAAAAGAGAAGGTTAGGTGATTTTGAGAAAGTTGCTCTCATAGAGGAATGTAGTGCCATCCTTCAGAAGAAGCTACCACCTAAGCTTAAAGATCCAGGAAGTTTCACCATTCCTTGTACTATTGGTGAGAAATATTTTGGCAGAGCTCTATGCGATCTGGGTGCCAGCATTAATTTAATGCCACTTTCCAACTATCAGAGACTTGGATTAGGAGAAGCGCAACCAACAACTGTAAATCTTCAACTTGTAGATAGGTCTTTAAAACACCCAAGAGGCATTATAGAGGATGTGCTTGTAAAGGTAGACAAGTTTATCTTTCCTGCAGATTTCATAATTCTTGATATGGAGGAAGACAAAGAGATCCCTACTATTCTTGGGAGACCATTTTTAGCAATAGGAAGGACTTTGATTGATGTTCAAAGATGGGAGCTCACCATGAGAGTTCAAGATCAAGAGGTAACTTTCAATGTCTTTAAAGCTATGAAAGTTCCAAGAGAATCTGATGATTGCTTTAGAGTTGACATGGTGAATGCGTTAGTTGAAAGTAACTTCAGGGAAATCTTGACTAGTGATGCCTTGGAAGTTGCGCTTATGAATGAAAATGTTATTGATAACCTTGAATCTCTTGAATATGTTAAGTTACTTGAAGCATCTCCACAACTCTTTAGTCCTCAAACTCAAGTGGATGCATCATAAGTTGTAACACCAGCTAAATCTACCCATCTGAAGCCATATGTGGAATGACGAAAGTTATTAGAGCTTAAGCCATTGCCTAACCATTTAAGATATGCATATTTGGATGAAATTTCTACTCTACCTGTGTTTATCTCATCGTCTCTAGATGAATATCAAGAAAAGAAGTTGTTAAGAGTGTTGAGAAATTACAAGCTAGCATTAGGGTGGTCTATAGCTGATATTAAAGGGATTAGCCCTTCAGTATGCATGCACAAGATCTTGTTTGAGGAAGATAACAAGCCTACTATTGAGCATCAATGTCGTTTGAATCCAATCATGAAGGAGGTAGTGAAAGATGAGATCATTAAGTGGTTCGATGTAGGTATTATCTATCCTATTTCAGATAGCTCTTGGGTTAGCCCAATTCATTATGTGCCGAAGAAAGGAGGAATTACAGTGGAGGCTAATAGCAACAATGAGCTTATTCTCACAAGAAAAGTGACGGGTTAGCGAGTATGCATGGATTATCGAAAGCTCACCAAGGCCACTCGAAAGGATCATTTTCCTCTTCCATTTATTGATCAAATGCTAGATAGATTGGGAGGACATTCTTTCTATTACTTCTTGGATGGATATTATGGATACAACCAAATTGCTATTGCTCCTGAGGATCAAGAGAAAACCACTTTCACTTGTCCATATGGAACTTTTGATTTTCGAAGAATTCCGTTTGGATTTTGCAATGCCCTATCTACTTTTCAAAGGTGTATGATGGCTATCTTTTCAAACATGGTGGAAAATTTTATTGAGATATTTATGGATGACTTCTCATTTTTTGGAGATTCATTTGATATGTGCCTGCATAACCTTTCTTTGGTCCTACAAAGATACGAAGAGACAAACTTGGTGTTAAATTGGGAAAAGTGCTATTTCATGGTAGAAGAAGGTGTTGTTCTCGGCCATCTAATTTCTTCGAAAGGAATTGAAATGGATAGGGCTAAGATTGAAACCATCGAGAAACTACCACCTCCAACATCTGTGAAAGGAATTAGAAGTTTTCTTGGTCATGTAGGATTCTACAGGCGATTGATCAAGGATTTTTCCATATCTAAGCGTCTTTGCAACCTTTTGAAGAAAGATACGAAATTCACGTTTGATGAAGATTGTTTAGAAGCTTTTTGGGTGTTGAAAGAAAAGTTGATCACTGCTCCCATCATTATTGCACCAGATTGGAATCTACCGTTTGAGCTCATGTGTGATGCTAGTGACTTTGTAGTAGGAGCTGTTTTGGAACAACGAAAAGATAAATTTTTCCATGCCATATACTATGCCAGCAAAATATTGACCGATGCTAAACTGAATTATGCTACCACAAAAAAAGAGTTACTTGCTGTTGTATATGCTTTTGAAAAGTTTCGATCCTATCTAATTGTTACTAAGGTGACAGTTTTTACTGATCATTATGCCATAAAATATCTTATGGCTAAGAAAGATACAAAACCGAGATTGATTAGATGGATACTTCTACTGCAAGAATTTTATTTGGAGATCAAGGATAAGAAGGGAACTGAAAATCAAGTGGCTGATTATCTATCTAGATTGGAGAATAATGATGGTGTTTAGTACAAGACTATCATTGGTGAGACTTTTCCAGATGAGCAACTATTTTCCTTTAATTGTAGAAGTGTGCCATGGTACGCAAACTATGTTAATTATATCGTAAGCAATGTGCTCCCACCTGAATTATCTTTCCAATAGAAGAAGAAATTCTTACATGATATTAAGTACTATTTATGGGATGAGCCTTTCTTGTTTAAGCATTATGCAGATCAAATTATCAGAAGGTGTGTTCCAAAGGAAGAAATTGAAATCGTACTTAGCCATTGTCATTCTTTAGCTTACTGGCCAAGTCTGTTTAAAGATGCACATTTCTTTGTCTCACACTTTGACAAGTGCCAAAGAATTGGTAACATTCCCAAGAAACATGAAATTCCTCTAAACAACATTCTTGAGGTGGAAATATTTGACGTTTGGGGGATTAATTTCATGGGACCTTTTATCTCTTCTTATAACAACCTCTATATTCTTTTTGTTGTGGATTATGTTTCTAAGTGGGTAGAAGCAGTTTCCTTTCCTACCAATGATTCCAAAGTGGTGTTGAATTTTCTGAAGAAAAACATTTTTACTCGTTTTGGCACCGAAAGGCAATCATCAGCGATAGGGGAACTCATTTTTGTAAAAAATATTTTGAAACCCTCCTTGCCAAATATGGGGTCACTCACAAGATCACAACTTCTTACCATCCTCAAACAAGTGGACAAGTTGAGATATCAAATAGAGAGGTGAAGAGGATTTTGGAGAAGACAGTAAACCCTTCGAGGAAGGATTGATCTAAGAGGTTGGATGATGCACTTTGGGCATACTGAATAGCATATAAGACCCCCATCAGGATGTCCCCATATCGGTTAGTGTTTGGGAAATCTTGTCATCTCCCAGTTGAATTAGAGCACCGTGAGTATTGGGCAATCAAGAATTTGAATTTTGACTTGGGAGCCGCAAGCAAAAAATGTCTTCTACAACTCAATGAGATGGATGAGATTCGTTTACAAGCATATGAAAATGCTAAGATTTATAAGGAAAATATGAAGAGGTGGCATGACAAAAAAATCTTGCATCGACACTTTGAACCAGGACAGAAAGTATTACTCTTCAACTCTCGTTTGAAGTTCCTCTCAGGAAAACTAAAATCTAAGTGGTTAGGGCCTTTCATTATTACCAAAGTACACCCATATGGAGCTGTTGAGATTAAAGGTGAAGAATCACAAAATACTTTCCAAGTGAATGGGAAAAGACTCAAACATTATTGGGGAGGTGACATTGATCGTCAAAAGTCCACAATTTTCTTATCTGACCCAACCTGAAGCAAAGAAAAAGGAAGTCAAGATGATGACTCTAAATCAAGCGCTTCATGGGAGGAAACCCATGTGTTTTAGTTTTTGTTTATTTATTTATTTATTTTAGAACATGTATTAGTTGCATATTTCTTCATTTTGTTATTTTGTTTTGATAGGTGCAAATCAGAGGAGGTAAAATGATTTTTGGATTTCAATCTCACAAGCCAACTCCCCATTTAGGGAAGTTTCTTTTAACACATCTCCTTTGTTCTTTAATTTTCACACATTGGGGACAATGTCCATATTAAGTTTGGGGGTGTAGAGATTAAAATTATTTGAAATATTGCTTAATGTTGTTGCTTGTGTAGCTTTGTGAATGTCGGTTGATCGAAATATTAGAAGATATTTTGCGTTTAATGGTGATTTATTTTTATTTATTCGGTTTAAATAATGCATAACTCTTTAAAAATTTGAATATTGTCTAAGTTATGAATAATTTTTACGTATGCTACATTTTTACAGGAATAAATATTTATGAGCACTAGTCTTGTTTTTTGAGTTGCTATGGTAATTTAGAGAAGGTTTATGTGAGTATGCAATTCGATTGATATTTGTGGTGTCACAGTCTTAGAATTTTTTTGATTTTCTCTCGAGGCGAAATTCTAGATAACATTTAACTAAGAAAATGATTTAGGCCATCTTTGGATCGTTTGAGCTCTTCTCTCTACCTTCACATGCTTTATCCATATTATACCATTTTTGAGCTTCAAAGTTTATATATATATTTTAATCTTATTTCAAAAGCCTACTAAAATATATATATATGCACAGATATAACTATTTTTCTTATCTCACTAACATGTTACAATTGTTAGTAAATATTTTAAGATATATAAAAAAAAAGTGGATACTGAAAAAAAGATATATTGGCATGCAGGGTGGGACTCACATGTTGGCTGCGCAGAATCTTCTCCTGAGGCGCATTTCATCACTCACCGTTGGATCAAGTTAAACGGTCTAGATTTACGCTCGTGGAATCAAGCTATCGCGCACTGAGCAACTCGCCAAGATCCTGTGCGACACGTTCCAGCTATTCTTCATGCACCTGTTCTTCATAGCTAATGAAAGGCTGCCACATGTCTCATTATATCTTGCAACCAATAAGATGATGACATGTGGCACGTGTTTAAAGAAAAAAAGAAGAAAATACAGAATGATCCTCACGCGTGTTTGTTTCTTTTAATACTTCCCGCAATACATTTATTTTGATAAAAAAATATTAATTGTTTAGGGGGATATATTTGGACGTGAGTGTTTTTTTTAGTTTTTAGTTTTCATTTTTCCAATTTTATTTACCAGTAATTTTCCGTTTCTCTCTACGTGTTCTCTACTACACTCAGAACCTTTATTTTATATTTTGATGTTGTTATTTTCTTAGGAAATAGAGAGAAAGAAGACAACGAAGAAGAAGGAAAGGGAAGAATTTATTTTTCATTGAGGAATCGTGAAAGAGTTTCCCCTAATCTTTTTCTTTTAAATTTTATTTCTCTAAAATGTATGATTATTGTTGTGTTGTAATTTTAATTTCTTCTATGAACTAATTTATTTGTTCTAGGGTTGCAGTGTAGCTTAAATTATGAAACTTGAATTAATTATTTTTGAATGATTTATGGAACGGTTTTATGTTGTTTATTTTATCTGTGCTTAATGCTTTTAATTATCGGAAGATTAATTAATTGATTTGTGACACTTAAATAAATTTGGAAAAGGCATTTTTGTGTGTTGCTCGTGATAAAATAACATATATATATATAAGGGATAGGAATATATTTTTATTGTATGTGTAACTATGTGAGAACTTGGAACTTAATAAATCTTGTTGAATTTAATTCTTATAGGAATATAGTAAATTAATTTAGCGAGATGTGTCTGTATGGAGCTCGAAAGAGATATATGGATAAATTAGGTGTTCTTGGTTAACAACTTAAAATATGAAAACATAAATCAAGAGAAAATAAAATGATTCAAGTGGATTAATTTGGTGAAACTGCAATCCTAGAATTATCTTACAAACTATTATAAAAATTAGTTAGTCAAACTCCATCAAATTATCGACTGTTTGGATAAAATCAGGTTGAAATAATTTTAGTAATTAATGAACACTAGTAATAAATCTCTGTGAGAATGATATTTTACTTATCATATTTTTACTTGTGACCGTGTATACTTGCACGATTTTATGTTCTCTAAAAGAGACAACATGGCATCCACGTGACAACTCTTAATTAGTATTGCATTAAAAGTTCATAAAATATCCATAAAAATTCCAAACAATCCCAAAAATTCTAAAAATTATATTTTCACCCCTTTTCTCTAGAAAGTTCATATTGTAATAGTTTTAACCCAAAAAATACTACTTGTTAAGTAAAACGAGAAAATATTAAGTAAAAAAGTGTACTAATGGCTCTACTTTTATAGATTCGTCAATTAATATTCTTAGGGTAGCAAATACCAACTTTTAATGTATCCTTCATATATTTAATGATTATTTTGATAAAATCTAGATGTGACTTTTTAGGGTTAGATTGGTATCTAGAACAAACTCCAACAGTGAAGGAGGTGTCTAAACGGTTAGCAGTTAGATATATAAGACTCCCAATCATATTCATGTACAATGTTTGCTCAACATCCTTGTTAGAAGAGTCTTGATGAAGTTTCAGAGTTGTACTCATAAGGGTTCAAGTAAAGGAGGCATTATCCAACCCAAGCATCTTAACCATCCTTGCCATATTTTGCTTATGAGAGGAAGATCATATCTATCATTTGTTTGATTTGAAAATGAAGAAATAAATTTGATTACTAACTAAACTCATCTCGAACTAACTTTGCATGGTGGTGCCAAACTTTTGAGCTAGTTCATATTTGGTGGAACCAAAAATGATGTCATTAACTTAGACTTAAGCAACCACAATCTCTCCTTTAATTCTTGAGACAAACAAGGTTTCATCACCACCTCATCTCAGAAAGCCATTCTTGAGGAGAAACACGGTAATACATTCATACCAAGAATGAGTAACTTGTTTCAATCTATAAAGAGCTTTCTTTAATCTCATGATATGATTTGGAAAGTATGGACCTTCAAAACCTTTCGATTGTTCCAAAAAAAATTCTTCTTTAATCATTCCATTCACACAAGAACTTTTGACATCCATTTGATATAACTTAAACCTAAAAAAGTAAGCAAGACATAAAGTAGTCAAAAAGACTTAAGATGAACAACTGGAGTGAAGGTTTCATCAAATTCTTTCCCTTCAATCTGGGTATACCCTTTTCAATAAGGTGAGATTTATTTCTACCAATAAGTCCATTTTCATCTTCATTAATATTGTAAAGCAGCGAGTACCAATAACATGTTTCTCCAAAGGTCTTGGGATAAGATACTTAAAGTTTGTTTAGTTATGAATCTAATTCTTTAACCAGTAAAAGTATGTAAATTAAAATTTTTTAACTAGACAAAAAACCAATCATTTGTACATAAAGTAATACATAAATAAAAAAAATCAACACATGAGATTTTTAGGTGAAAAAAACCTAGGCCACACTAATGACCTAATAGGAAAACAACTGATGAGTGCTCAAAAAGCACTAAAATTACCATTATTTTATGCACATTAATTGATTAAAAATATATATATATTTATATGTTTTATCATATATTTATATAAATTTGTCTTTTTTAGAATCACGGGTATTTTTATTGTTTTTCAGGTATTTTCGCTTAAAAACATATCTTAAAGATCTCAAAGAGGAATACTGGAAGCAATACATCACAAATATTTGATAAGTAAGTTATCGTTCCCACGGAGATTTGTTACTATAGTTTGTTGAGTACTAAAATTATTTCTCTCTGATTTTATTGAAAACGATCGTTGATTGTAACAAATTTAAGAAAAGAGTTTAATAACAAAATAAAAGAAATCTAGGATTGCAATTTTTCATTAAATTAATCAACTCAAATCATATTATTTTCTCTTGATTTATATTTTTTTGTACATTTAATTTGCCAACCGAAAACTTCTAATTTTATTCATACATCTCTTCCGAGCTCCGTACAAACACACCTCGTTAAATTAATTCACTATATTCCTATGAGAATTAAATTTACCAAGATTCATTACGTTCTAAGTTCTCAAATGACCACACATATAATTAGGGTATATTCCTATCCTTCATCATACATGTCATTCTATCTATGAGCAATATACACAAAAATGCCTCTTCCAAGTTTATTTATGTGCCACAGATCATTTGATAAAATTCGTAAATAATCAAAAGCATTAAGCAAAAAATAGAATAAACAACTCAAATGTCTTATAAATCGTTCCAAAATAATTAAAATAAAAGCATCATAAATTTAGATCAAACGCAACCCTAGAAAAATCAAATTACTTCATAAATTTAAAATAAAAATTACAACAGATAAAGAAAAATTAGATTAAGAAGAAGCAAAATTAAAACACAAATATTTGGCACACGCAGAACACAACAAAAGCCAAAAAAAATGGCTTATGCGTGTTCTGTAGTCCAAAACCGATCAACACAAAATAATCTCAAAAACTAAACACTAAAAAAAATTTCTTACTCTCTCATACTATCCCCTATTTATAACATCAAATTTATAAAAAAAATACATTTAAAATATATTATTTTAATACATGTTGGGGACATATAGGTATGGAGAAATTAATTAATTAATACGCGTGGGGGACAAAATTATATCGAAAACGCAAACTGGTATCGAAAATGCAAACGGGGAACATGCGCGTCGCTGCTCATTTTTTCATATTCACGCTGCCACGTGTTGATGTATGATTCGCTGAAAGGATTCGTCCGGACACATGGCAGCATTTCATTGGCTGCGGGAAACAGACACACGATAGAATGTCGCACGGGAGACAACGACTGCAAGGATTAGTGCGAACACGTGGCAGCATTGCATTCACTGAAGATCCGGTTGCACGCAGAGATCAGCACACAGGATCAAAGGCACGCGTAGCATGGGGGGACAGCGGCTGAATGCGTCAGACACATGGGTCCCACCTGCACGCCGACCAGCGCGGCAGGTAGGCCTCACTCAGGCGTCGAGCCGCGTGAAAGACAAAATCTACACCCACGCGAGTTGGTCGGGTTTGATCGGGACGCGCGCATCGTAGCCGTTTGTTCACAGATCAGACGTCCTTGTGTCGCGCGTGATGTATCGCGCGTGGCTTCTTCTCACCTGCGCATAAATTTATACTTTAAGTAATTGCATTTTGACCCACAAATTTAATTCAAATTACATTTTCAATTTTCTTTAATTATAGTTAAGCCCTTTTCTAATTTAAATTAAATTTTTAAACTTTTAATAATTAAAATTAAGCCCGATTTTAATTTAAATTATATTTTTGACTTTTATAAATTGCAATTAACCACTCTTTTATTTGAAATTATATTTTTGGACACAAATTTGTAATTAAGTACGTTTTCGATACAAATTATTTAATTTTCTTAAAATATATAAAAAAACAGAAAATACTAATTTATTATACTAAAATTAACTAAAAACATTAAGAACATAGCAATTATAATTAATAAAATAGATGAAAATAACTATATAAAATACAATTATCATCGTCCCATGCCCACGCCCGCGCGCGCCCTACTGCTGCACCCGTGCGCGCCCTGCGTGCCCCTGGTGCTGTCTGCGCATGCCACTGCCCATTTCGCCCCATTTTTGCGCGCAGCTGCCCTATGACATCATATTGACGTCATCAATGACGTCAACAATTACCACTCCGCGTTTTCACAATTTTGTAACATTCCCCCCCCCCACTTTTTCTCTCCATTCTCACCTATAAATACCCCTATTCTCTTCACTTCTAAACACACCTCAAAACACATTCTCTTCTTTCTTTCTTTCTCTCTTTTCTTAGATTTTTTAGTTTTTCTAGTTTTTCTTAGTTTTTAGTTTTTCTTAGTTAATTTCTCTTAGTTTTAGAGTTCTTCCCCTTTTGGGAAGAACTAGTTATGTTTTTGTAATTTATTAGATTTTTGATTCAATAAATGGGAGTGCAAATTCTGCTTGGAGGTTTTCCAGCAACGGGAATAGCATCGAAGTTTTGTAAGGATTTTATTTTCTTTACAGTTATTTTTATGCTTTATTCTTACATGTTATATTTAATTTGTCTGTGGTTAAATTTAACTGTGCTGGCTATTTAGTAAACATGATGTAATAATAACGTTGTTATGCTTGCGAAATATTAAATAGGTAAAAATCTCTAAAATGAATTGATTTTATTTTTATTCATGATTTTATATTATGAATGTTAGAGAGAAATATATTATTTTTCATTACAAACTTAAATATGAAAATTAGATTTTAAGGTTTAGTTATCTGGTCTAATTTAGAGTAGTGCTCTTTTATTTGTTGGTACAATCACCCGGTAGTGGTTTTATAAGAATTATTATCTGAAAATGTATTGACAACATGTTTTCAGTAGTGGTTTTAAAACTTGAAAGTTAGTACTCAGATAATTAAATTCTTAGGTTTAATTTGGACACCTTGAATAAAGTTTAAACTGTCTAACCCCACCAAAAGGTGGCATTTAAATGGTTCATTTTCAATCTCTTAGAAAAAAGGAATTAATTTAATTAACCAAATTAGTTATCAACCCCACCCATAGGTGTTAATTGATTTATTTAGTTAACAAAGAATATGTAACCCCACCAAAGGTGGTATTCATATAAAAAAGGGAGAATCAATAAATATCAATTCATATATTTAATAACCTAAATAATATGAGCAAACATAATTAATTTAGTTATTATATCCATAAATACTCTACTATTATAAAAGATAAAATTTGCATAAATGTGTATTGAATCTATGTTTAATTTTATGTAAGTAGATTAAAAATATAAAACCCCAAAATATCGTGACAAGATGTTTAGGATTTAATTTCATTTTTAAAAGTTTAAATAATAAATTAAAAAGCACATACATTCTTTCCTTAGATCGACCTTGGGAGTATACTTATCATTTTCTTTGAAATGATTCGTGCACTTGCGAGAGTTTTATAAATATAAAACCAAAGTATTGGCAAAATCAGTGATGTCGGTTTTCGCTCATCAACCACCAATCTATCAAACCATCTAAGTACCCACTATGAAAAATAACTATCCAGTTACAAGGTTTGGACTTAAACCATCGATCCACATAATGCCCATAAGTAACCTATTTATAAGTCGTCACTATCATCATCATCTTTACAAGAAAGACATTCAGATCTAGACCAACATTTTGACAAACTTGAGTCCCATGACTTAATCAAACTCGTACCATTGTTACCTAAAAGTTAGCACATAAAAACAAGTACAAGTATATGTCCTAGTTCAAATTCAATAATAGGCAATCCTATCTAGTTGATTTCAATAGTATATCAGATAAATAAATAAAAAACTAGCAACTCTAGAACAATTAATTAAAAGTAAAATAGCAAAGTTATTCTTGTAGGCTTGTTAATCCATCAAACCAACCACAAATATTTGATAAATGAACTTAATGAAAGAGCCAACTTAAAACTTTTAACAAACTATAAGCTTAAAATTTGATTAGAAGGCATTTATTATTTACTTGCTTTCTATTTGATATATAATATCTGTTATTAAACTTGTTTTATTTTGATATTATATTTTTTGTGCCTTTTCTGTGTGAATGGTTTAAGTGTTCTACTATTTTGTTTCTTGTAAATTAGATTCAAGTCCTTTAGGATTCTGCATTTCTTATCCCTAGTAGTGTATCAGGTTGTGGAATCTTTCATTTGGTATTAGAGTAGGTGAACCCTTTTGAGCTTAACCACTTTGGTATTGATTCTGTTAACTCACTTGTTCACACATATAATTTCTCTCTAATGGAGTCGGGAAAAATAGGAAATATAGGTAGACCTCCACTTTTCCATGAGATGAACTATGCCTTTTTTTGGTCTAAGGAAGACCATGTGTGGTTCCTTTTTGAGAATGGTTGGACTTACACCTTTCAAAATCTACCAAATAATACTCTTATTCCAAAACCAATGATTTAATGGATTGAGAAAGAATCTAAATAATTCGAATGGAGTAAGGTTTTATATACTATCATCAGAGTTATTTCACCTTATGAGTATAGAAGAATTCAAATTTGTACAATGTCAAAACAAGCTTGGGATATCCTTGAGACAACTCATGAAAGGACTTTTGTTGTTAACAATTTCAAAATGGTTAAGTTGAATAGATACTTTGAATTGTGCATTATGCAAGAAGATGAGATATTTGATAAATTTTACGCACAATTCTCTCACATTGTTAACTCTCTTATAACCTAGGTAGACCCATTAGTGAAGAAAAATAGATAGAAAAAATCATCGCCAGTCTACCTTATAGGTTTCATGCTAAAGTTATTGTACTTAAGTCAATCTACAAACTTGGTAAGCTCTCCATGAATGAGCTAATTGGTGACTTGCAAGTCTTCAAACTACATCTCCTATTACTAAGACAAGAATAAATAGCCTTCAAAAAAGTTAAGAGCTTGCCTCTCAAATTAACCATGGCTTACAATAATGATGATTCTCATCCCGTTAAGGAGAAAATGGCCTTCCTTTCTCTAAGATTTACTAGTCTTTAGAAAGAATAAACCAACACTTGGGTTCACTAGAAGAGATACTGAAAGTGTCAAGACTCACCCCAACTCAAATTTAGAGCCTATGATGTGTCTTAAGGGATTATGATAACCAGTATCCTGAGATCACTCTGGTTTAACTTGAAAATTTCATGTAAGAATTTTAAAAACTTTTGGGTAAAGGCTTCTTTAATTATTGAACTATTCTCCCTATGATAAAATGACAACAATTATAAAAAGATTTGTTTTTTCACAAACCAGTAAAATGTATATAACTTTACGTACACATCCAAAAAGTGGCCTAAGGCCATACATGATTAAATCCTATAAGATACATGATATACACCATATAAGACATTATCACTAGCATAAAACACAATAGCCATAATACACTATACAATATAATAAGGAGATAAAAACAACCTAGACTACACAACAAAAAGTGTATCATAAACCTCAAAACTTGGGTGATGTGACCTTGAAACCTGTTACCTAGGGGAGGAAAATAAATATAAAGGGTGAACTAGAAAGCTCAATGAGTGGATAAGTTTTATAAAATAACATAATACTCATATAAACTATGTATGAAATGCTTTTAATTTATTTTGAAATACTTGCTAGTAAAAATAACATGTGTGTAGTCTTTATGATAAAATAATTTACTCATAATCTGATTTTCGTAAAATAACTATAATTTGGTACCTGTGAAAGTTGTAAATGACATGCTCATGACTTATAATAAAATTACATTATAATAAAAAAAACTGTCCATGATCTTTAGGATATAATAATATGTCATGATTAGTATACTAATAAAATGTATAACCATGAAAAATGTATTTTTTATTACAAAGAGTACTTGGGAATTTGGTAGCAGATAGAGGAGACATTTAGCTCTAGTGATAGCTCTCAACTACACATATGGGGAACATTCTTGATATAGCCATTACAATGGCTCAATTGGCTTTGTTGATACATGAGTCATGTGCGCACTCACTTAACTAAACTTGTAACATCATATTTAGTTGGTAAACATCGTAGTAAGCTAAATTTGGACAAAATATAAAGGTCATGATGTTTTACAAAGTCACTGCATATCTTAATGCTGAGTAGGGAAAAGTATCACGAATACATGAGGAGAAGTACTCTAACAATTGTAAAATATTTTCTGAAGTTGCAAGTTTGTATAAAAACTATTATACATAATAAAATTAATTTAATCCTAATTTGCTAGAAACTTATCTTGCATGTACCTGATTAATGATTCTAATATGAGCATAAAATATATTCTCATGGTGTGTATGTTCTTGAAGTGTCTTAAAATTGATACGTAAATATTTCTTCCAATATTAGTGAAAATGATTGCACTTTCCATAAAAATGCAAATTGTAAAAATTGGATTTAGTTGAACATGATTTTGGTTTAAAACAATGCCATCAATGCTTTAGAAAATATATTTGGTATCAACTTATAGTACTAAAGTTTCATTGGTTCCTTACATGTATTGTAGGGTCTACTTACTCAATCTTCCTAAATAATTATACTTGTGTTAAAATATGAATAGTTCCATACCTTACTTATTTAATTCAAATTGAAAGGCACTCTAACACTTCCGAAATAGGGGTTTCTAATAGTTGACTTTTGAATTTTAAATAGTTTTACGATACTCTTAAATCTATCCTTGTAATTTCAAATATAAATTTTAATAGAAATGTCTAAATTTATTTATATAAGAATATACAAAAACTATACATTTAAATCTTTAAAATAATATATCAGGCACTCAAATATCATAAGGAAAACCCTTTCAATACATAGAATACCAATTTGTCTAGAAAACTCAAAATAACAAGCTGCAAGATCCATATTAGTTTCAAAACAGATTTTTTATTACAATTTCAACATAACATACCATTAGTTATTTTTCTATAAATTTGTCTAGAAAACTCAAAATAACAAACCATAAGATCCATATTAAACTAGAAATCTTAAATTTAAAATAAGATATGAATCATCAAATTCCAATCAGTGAATCTTTCTTAAATACCAACTGTGTTCCAAACAGTTTTCCTAGCATCAATCTTTCTTGACATATCCTTGGTTGGATAGGCATAACTTTGTCTAGAAATTTCAAATTTCAAAATTGTTTTTATCTCTAAAACTAGACATGATAAGCTTTAAAATAAGATGTAATTTATTTAATTCCAAAATGTATAATCATTTCAAATAACAAAAATATAGATTAATTTCGAACAGGATTTTCAACATAATTTCCATAAAACCACACCTAGTTAAACATATATAACTTTAAGTAGAAAAATCAGAATGAAAACCCATAACAATTATCCTAAAATATAAATTTGTACCTTTCTACAAATATACGAAGTTTCTACCAAAATAGTTATTAAGCTATGCTTTATCTTAGTATTTCTATCTTCTTCCGCTTCTTCTTTCTTTCCTTTTTCCCTTTTTCCCCTACTCTTTCTTTTATTTTCTTTCATTATTTATTTTAAGCTAATTCCATGATAGGCTTCTTGGAAAAGCTTTCACAAACAAGATAAGTTAGAGAAGGTAAGTAAGACATATGGGTAACAATTCTCTTATCATTTCTTTTTAATAGTCACAAGAGCATGTGTCCTCTTTGGAATAAGGGTGAGACACCTTATACTTCAAAAAATAATTAAGTAAAATACCAAAATATCCTTTTCTTATAACGTGAAAGTTTTTAAGAGTCAAGGATATTTTGATAACTTTGTTAAAAATTTAAGAAATTAATTTAACCCTTTTTAATTTATTATAACACATATACAACATAAAAATTAAACTCATAAATTTTGTCTTCTGCACGTTGAGGTTAAAATTGTAAAAAGTCTGGAAACATAACTTTGGCTAAAATTTTATTTATTATAAGGAATGGGATGTTACATTGATTTCCAAAGCATCAAATTCTACTAAAGTTGATGAAGACTTAGAAAATGAATAAAAGAAGCCGAGAAAAGAAAACTTGAATAAAATCAAATGCTTCAAATGTGGGAAGCTAGGTCATAATTCCACAAGGTGTTTTCAGAAAAAAAAAATATCACATGAAAAAGCATGCTATCAAAGTCGAGGTTACTATTTTAGATAGTCATCAAAGATGAGGATGACATTAACATTTTTGTTTTCTCTACTTTCAAGAAATGTTATTGATCCTCCAACTATTACCTCAATTTTTCAAGAGGCTATAACTAAAATTGATGATGAAGAATACAAGCATGATGAAATGCTTGATTCATATAATTCACTCTTATTGGAGTACATCAAATCATAAAAACCTAAGAAAAAGGCTTTGGAGAGTCTGGATGAAAAGAAGTGTAAGATAAGAGCTCTATAGAAAACTTTTGAGGAAAGAAAGTCCTTAACTGATGATCACCAACATTATCTCACTAACATGTGTGAGGTCATTTAAATGAGATATTTACTCATTTGAAAGAAAGAATTCATGTTATTCTTAAGATTTGACTGGTTGGTAGGATTTTGAGGCATCTGTTGGTGGTATTATTGGCCTTATTGGTTAAAGTTTTAGGTGAATAGAGGATTGTTTTGCCTTTATGATAAATTGGGATGAATTCTCCACCCAAGATTAGGTACTTGCATTAGGTTCTTTAAGTTCCATTATACTCGTGCATGTGTGTTGGTTTCCCGTGTATAAAATATGACATCTATTTTATTTTACAAATGTATTTTTCTTCCTCTATGTAAGGTTGGTTACTACGGATTATTAATTCATAAACACGCATAGGTAGGTATACTTTTTATGTAAGCATGTTTACACACAACATATGGTTAGTTTTCATAGTGTGCGTGCTAGGTAGAATTTTAGTTTTTAGTGAGCGAGCTTGTCAGTGAGCTAAAATTTTTACTCGTGATTTTTAGCATGTTTGGGGTATGGGTATTTATGGATAGTACTCAATATTTTTGAAGATGAAAAATTCAATTTTTTATTACCTCACCACTAAGTTTACCACTACCCTTACCCCACCCCCTGGATGAGGTGGTTGGCAAGGTGGTCGATGAGGTAGCCAGTGAGGTACCAGTAAAAGTGTTTGAGATTCTACCAAAATACATGTATTTATATCTTATTTTGAAATTATTTTAGAGAGATTATATTTAAGAGTGGGTCATTTTTTTGTGATTTTAGTAATCAAATCATAAATTATGTGAGTATGTGATTTGATTGTGTGGCTCTCGTATGTGATTTGATATTAATAGTGGACTAAGTGTTTTGTGAGGTTATGATTTGATTCATTTACTATTACTAATCATTGGTTTGCATTCACATCATATTGGGTGGTGTTGGTTATGGATGATAGTCGAGTTTAAGTGTTGAATAAAATAGTTGCATAAGTAGTAAGTGAAGAGCAATTGTAGGCTATTTGTGTAAAGGTTCTGACTAATTGAGGTAATAGTGGTTTTACTATATTTTATCATTGTAACATCTTTACTATTTACTGAATTGTTTGTTAGTGAGTGGTTTCCTTAAACAACCTAAGGATGTTACCATATATATGCGGTTTTTATATAGGTTTACCTCATTATATCGAGTGTTATGCATGATCTGAGTTTGTGTTAGTACAATTGAAGTTTAAGGTGTGTATGTTTAACATATTATTAGCTTAAATTTTGATTATAAATCATTTGTTATTTACTACTTTATGTTTGACATATAATACCTATTATTAAAGTTTTTTGCTTTTGATATTATATTGTTTGTGCTTCTGTTGTGTGAACTATATAAGTGTTATACTATTCCATTCCTTGCGAGTTAGGATCAAGTCCTTTAGGTGTCTATATCTCCTTACCATGGTCATATGTTAGGTTATGGACTCTTTCAATTGGTATTAGAGCTTTAAATAATTCAAAAAATTATTAAAAACAAAAATTAAACCTAAATATCATGTCATAAGGTTTGGGTTTTTAAATATATAAACTAATGATATAAAATTATATATTCAACAAGCATCAAGCAAATAAATATTTAAACTCATTAAAGAATTTATAAGATATATTAGTTAATTAATTATGTTGCTAAAGATATAAATTAAGATTTATTAATTCTAACTTATATATACAACTATATATACAACCAGTGCCTTTGATTGAGCTTACTATTTTCTATTAATTAAAATCACTTAATGCCTTTAGTCGGGTCTATCAGTTAATTTTAATTAAATTATGCTTCTTTTCTTTGATATTAACAAACCATTTAATTTCCACCTTCAATAGGGTGTAACAATTTAAACTTTATTCAAGATGCCAAAATTGGATTCAAATTTAAACATCTACGTACTAAGTTTCAGATTTTAAAACTACTATAAAAAATATATCATCAATATATTTTTAAATAGTAATTCTTGTAAAAATCTTTGAAATAGAATTTCATTCTAACTATATAATTAATATAAATTAAAGATAAAATAATACTACTCTAAATATAATCAAATATTGAATCTAACTTTTATATTTTAATTTTACTATGAAAATTTTAACATCAATATTTTTTTTTAAATAAACTTTATAGAATTTTTGAATAGAAAATAATACTTAATTTTATAAAAATATTTGCCTACTTTAATATTTCACAAACATAACAACATTACTAATATCCCACAATATTTTCAATGAAAATTTCTTAATTTAATAAATTATTAGTAAATTAAGCATAATATTTAGTACAATACATAAAATTAATCTGAAAATGAAATAATACATTTAAGTTACATCTCAAGTGTATCCTTTCAAGTACAGAAATTTAGTATCTTTTATGTATCTAAAAAATCTTCAAACAAAATTACAAACATTGTTTAGTGAATTAAAAAAACTACACATAAACTAAAATGTGTTTAACTCTCAAAATTGAGAGAAGAATTATACAAAATAATAAAGCTAAGAAACTAGAAAAAGAGAGAAATTAAAATACTACGAGATGAAATGGATGATTTTTACAATGAAGTAAGGGAGGTTTATATAAGGTATTAAAAACTACAAAAAATAGGAAAAACTGGATCAAAGAATTGGAGGTTGTGGCATGCATTTCTTTGCATCATGGAATGAGTCAACGTGTAACATGTCATGAAACTCAATTCTATGTTCCCACACCACAACATAGAAAAACCTTCACCCCGACACGCATGTTGGTGTGCTACTAGAAACTTCTTTTGTTTTACACCCCTTTCATATTTTGGAACATATGTAAGGCTTATATATATTAGTCTTTTATGTTTCATGGATGGAATACCGTGGTTGTATTATTATTCAAAGATTTATCAATTTAATCATTTTAAAGTTAAAAATACTTAAAAAATGACAAAACATACTAGTGATTTTGAAAATATAAATTTGTTAAAAATATGATAAAATTATGAAAATACAAATCTATTTTAACATTTAAAGTGTATAAAGTCACTTTATATTTTGTACTTTAAGCACTCATCAGGTATGTGTATGTGAGATTTTTGAGTGTATTGGGACTTTAGGTTTTAAATTGTGATTTGAGTTCACATTATTATTCTTCGGATATAAAGTATAATTGGATTATCAAAAAAAGTACACTATATTCAAGAATTAATATTAGTGAAAATTGTGATTTTTGTATGGATTAAATAATTGGCCAAATTAGAGATGTCAAACGACTGTTCAATCCAACTCAACTTATTTAAAATTACGCTATAAACTTATGAGATAAAAAATCCTATCTCACTTTGCTCACAAAAATAAATGAGCAACTCACGTTAGCTCATTAGTAACTCATTAACTCATTTGACAAAATCTTGTTGAATTAAAAATCTAACAATAAGTGAAAAAATAAAAATATTATCAAAATATAATTATTAATTATTACTATAAAATTGACAAAAATGATAATATTAGTCAAATTAATAAATAAAAAAGGCAACAATTAATCTTTTAAAAATAAAATTAAATATAAAATTAAATCAAATTTTTATTAGAATATTCCAATATGTATAGAATTCAAATACAAATAATAACTTAAAAAACATATACAATATAATTGAGGTTAAGAAAATGATTATTCACAAAAATTTATGATTTATTTCATATATCATTAGAAATTTCTAGGAATCTAGGTTCTAAAAAATATTACAATTTATTATTTTGAATTTTCTAAAGAAAGTTATGCACTTTTTGCTAATGATTATTCAAATTCAGAAGAATATTTTTTACTCATTTTAAAATATAAATTGAAAAAATTCATAGAAATTTATTAATCATTTCTTACACCATTGAAAAAATTTAGAATTCTAATTTGTAATAAATTTTGCACCTTGTGATTTCGAGTTTAACATAAAAAGTTTTGCATATTTTACTAATGATTATTTAAATTCATAAGAACATTTTTTCTTATATTTAAAATATAAAATACACCAATTCACAAAATTTTATGAATAATTTCATATACTATTAAAAAGTTCTAAAATTCTAGTTTCTAATAAATTTTACTATTTGTGATTTTGAATTTTCTATAGAAAATTATGCTCATTTTACTAAAAATTCTTAAATTCGGTATAATATTTTTGACTCATTTTTGAAATATAAACTATACTACCTTAACAAAATATTATGAATGATTTCATATGTCATTAAAAATTTCTAGAAATCTAATTTCTAAAAAAAATGGTTTGTGATTTTAAATTTTCTATAAAATATTATGTTGAGCCCATCCCAACTCAATTTAAGAGGTTAAAAATTAAAAAATATGTAATAGTTATCAAATAATCAATATCTAATTTTCAATTTCTACTTTTTAAAATTAAAATTAAAAATTATTTATCAGATAATTTTTATTTTTTTAAACATCTTCAAATTAAAATTTTAATTTTAAAACTCAAGAATTAAAAATTAAAAATATAGACGGTTATTAAACATGACTTTAAATAAATTAAATGAATTCAATAAAAAGTATTATATGAGATTTACATAATCTGTAAAACTCATCTCATATATAAATATATCTTATTTATAAATTAAATAAGTTAAATTATATTAACTGAGTTTGAATAATATGAGCCACTCCAACTCACTGCCAAAGCACCTTAATTAATTATTTACTTATTTGCTTTATTTATTTCCATTGTGTCCAACAAATATTGACTTTTTAAGGAACTTTTTTTTTCCCCAATCTTTGAACTTTATCGTCGTTTTAGTATCAGTTGCCAACTTTAGCTTGATCTCGTTATTTGAGATCCCACCCGAAATGAAATTTTAGAGAACAAATCATAAAATGAAAAATATACATTTACATAAATTTTTGCATTCTATCTTTGAAATTATATTTATAAATTACAATCGTATCTAAAATATGTGTAACGAATATACAAATATACATATTATAATAAATAAGAAAATATCGTTCTTACGGAGATTATTTTATTATAAATTAATTTTTAAAATTAAAAAAAATATAAATCAATTTTTTTGTATTTTTATATTTTAAGAAAATAAAATTAAAATAATTAAAAGTAAATAACAATAATTAATTAAATCATATTTTATACTTAAGAATATATATGAGAAAATATCTAGAAATATTTAATCCCTAAATTTTTTAAACATGTGAATTGCTAAAATCTTCTCAATATAATTATCAATTAACTATATGATCAATTGAATCTAACCTAGCATGTATTCCTCTATCAAGTAAACTATACACCATATAAGAATTAATTTAATCATACTCTCACGTCAATTAAATTGCATACTACTCATTAAGTTTATCAATTATGAATCATATACGTAACAATCATATATCTCTCCCTAGAAACTATGGATGTTATTTAATCAAGACAAAAAATTAAATAATTCTCCCAAAACTATTTAATTACCTCTATAGATAAATTTTTGACCAAACAATTAATAGCATAAAAATCAGATTAAATAATATAAAAAATTAACATTATAATTAGGGTAAAATATTAGATCACTATATGGTGAAAATTGGGTTCATAAAATCCATAGATTAATAAATTAACTACACATAATTGTGTATATAAAGCTCATATTTTTTATAAAGAATGACATAAAAATTGATAAAGAAAAGAATATAATAAAAAATATAATCAATCTCTTAAATTGTAGTATTAATCTTCTCTTGAATCTCCACCAAAATTGTGCCCCCTCTTGATTTATTTTTGTATTTTTCTCTCTTTTTAGCTCCAAAAATTGACTAAAATTATGCAAATGATGGCCCCTTAGGGTTTATGGAGTGATTAGGAACTTAAATATAGCTCAGGTGTGATCTGAACCGTCAGATCAGCTTCAAATCAAGGGTTGACATCAAAACAAGCAAAACTGACAACACCTGTCAGAGTTAACACTTGTTGATTCAGTACCACGCGGCACAATGTGATTCGCGAAAATGGATGGCATGGTGCATATATGGAACACGCAAAGCAATGGTGTGCTAACATGGGGAAGATCGGTTTGATCGATCTACGAACTTGGATTGAAAGCCATTCTGACACGTGGTGCGCGGTTTGTCCTTATCACACGTGGCGTAACATAATTTGTTATACCTACTTGTGTGGAATCTACGTGGCTTACCCAGTCAGCTCCTAATGTTGCACAACATGCCATGTGGCTGCTCTTGATTGGCCTTGAGTTAAAAATTCATAAAAAACAAAATAAAAAAATCCCAAAAAATTTGAAAAATTTTATTTTCACCCCTTTTCACTAAAAAGTTTTTATTTTAATATTTTTGGCCATAAAAATACTATTTATTGAATAAAAAAGTAAATATTAAATAAAAAGAAAGTGCGTTAATGACTCGATTTTTATAAAGTCATCACACCCCAAACTTAACTATTTGCTTGTCCTCAAGTAAATCTAAGTATAACTAAATAAAATAACTTGGGTAGTATATTCATAAATATACTTCTACTAGTACATGCATATTTCATAAAAACTATCACTCTCAAAAGTCATACAATCTTATGATAAGGAGATTCACATATTCATCAATCAATGTTCCATCAATACAAGGATATGCAAGGTTTCTGACAAATTAATTTTTGTGTGTGTGCTGCACATGATATCATCCAATGCACTCATGAAATCAACCTATATGAGCATGCTAATCAATTCAATCTTTCAGCTAGTCTCATAAGTCTATTTTTTACATCCCTCACCACTAATATAGATATGCATTTAGCTCAAGATCAATAAGAGCTTTACATGCTTGTAATGTAAGGCTTAGTTTTTTTTTCATTATGCACTTTTTAACTTCAATTAAGCTTTTATTTGATATTTCAATGCATCCTCTTTTGTCATTCTTTTCATATTCCTTTATTCTACATCTATTTTCTCTACTTTTTTTTGTGTAACTTCACAACACCCTTAAACTTATTTTCAATTCTATTTTCTTTTTCTTTAAAGGGATAATTATGTTGTGAGTTTTTCTTTTTCTTTATTTTTTCTTTGTTTTTTTATATAGTGTATTACGTTTCACCTTATGCTATAGCATAACACATGATTGCATTTTTTATTTACATACAAGCTAAAGGTGCAAGGGTAAAGGTAATACGTATTAGTTAGGCATTAAATATGGCTTAAAGATATGCAAGGTTCTTTGTTTAGCTCAAATGGGTGACTAAAGATATTAACAATGGTTAGTTTGAAAGGCTCAATCGATCGAAAGAAGGCCTAAATCATTTCTCTTGCTAAATACTATTTAGGATTTCACCTTAAGGGATGATCAAATAGATTCTAAAACTTGGTGGATCTCATCGACTCCCATAACTCACTACAAATTTTCTCTCAATAAGCACACCAAAATCAATCATGAACATTTGCATAAAACTTTGAATCAATTCAATCAAAACTAGCAAGTATATCACATGATTAATGTAAATATCTTAACAAATATGCTACATTCCTTATCCTAGTCATGAAAACCAAGTTTTATCATTGATTTCATATGTTTCATATCAAGCATGCATGCATTTAGTTTTCATATATTTACCAATTTCTACCCAAATCATGATTAAAAACATCCTAAAAATAAAAAAATAATTCCTAAAAAATTTAAAATTCATAGTAAAAGAAAAATATAGAGAATGAAGTTCCCTCCCCCAAACTTAAATTACACATTGTTCCTAATGTGCACATATAAATATGAAAAATTAAAAGGAAAGAAAAATTCCGTAGTCATGGCATACCACATCTGTCGTTGAAATTTCTCAATCTTGTTGCATCATTGCTCTCCACATTTATTCACCTACAAAACAAAAACAATGAAAATATAAGTAAAATAATGTTTGGTTTCCTCCTAACTAGCGTCACGTTTAACATCCTTGACTAGAGGATCATATCAAGTCCTAAGGCACATCCCTTTGTATCCATTTACTTTTGAGTTTGCATGGAAATAGTTTGAGTCTTGATTTGTTCAATAATACCTTATGCTCTAGTTCATAAACATGGTTCTCCATTCTCTTCTCATGCCATATTTTTGTTTTCTTTTTGAACTTTTTGGCATTCTTATAAGCACTCCATAGTAACTCATCCAATTTATGTATTTCTAATAGCTTTGTACCTCTCCATTACACTCTTTCACTTTCATACTTGACTGGGGATAAAAAGGTAAAAGTATAAGGTCCAAACTTGAGGACTCTTCAATTGATGTTTTGAACTTTTATCCTATCTCAAAATTATCCATAATTGGTGGAGCTACCATGTGGTGAGTTTATGTCATTTTTCATAGCATCAAGTGTAATAGTCTTAAGTGTGGGTGACTCAACAGATTATTTTAAGTTGTCCCCACATTCAATAACATTTATCCTTAAGCATTCATTCGCATTATCAATGTTAGGAGGTTCAGATGCTTTAAAAACTTTAAACATTACTTTTTCATCTTGCACTTCATTGTAAGGTCACTTTTTTGTACATCAATGAGTGCTCTTTTGGTTGCTAAGAATGGATGACCAAGTATGAGAGGAATGTCACATTCCTCTTCCATGTCTAGCATAATGAAGTCCATCGGAAAGATGAATTTGTCTACTTTTACTAGCAAATCTTCTACCACACCCCGAGGTCTCTTAATTGATCTATCTGCCATTTTTAATGTTATTGAAATGGGTTTGGTTTTACCAACCCCAAATCTCTTAAAGATTGATAATGGCATGAGGTTAATTTTAGAACCCAAGTCACATAGTGCCGTACCAAAACAGATGTTCCTAATAGTACAAGTGATGTTAAAACTACCCGTATCTTTCTATTTTTATGGTAGTTTTCTATTAAGAATGGCACGACAACCTTAAATCAAGGTTATTATTTCATGATCTCCAAGCCTCCTTTTCTTTGATAGTATATCCTTCATGAATTTGGCATAAGACGACACTTGTTCAAGTGCCTCAACAAATGGTATGTTTATGTGCAACTTCTTGAAGACTTCCAAAAATTTTGAAAACTACATATCTGACTTTTGCTTTTGTAGTCTTTGAGGGAAAGGACTATTGATTTTGTAGAGATTTCTCTTTTTGGATAAACTATTTATTTTTTAGTGCTCTCTTTATGCACTAGTTCCTTCTCATCCTTATTAATTTCATGTTTCTCCTCATCCTTTTATGTCTTATTTTCTTGTTCTAAATTTTTACCACTCCTCAAGGCTATTTCGTTACACTAGTCCTTACCATCTCTTCTTGGGTTTACAATTATGTCACTTGGAAGGTTACCATGAGGCCTTTGACTTATAGCCTGAGCGATTTGCCCCATTTGGTTCTCCAAATTTTGAATGGAAGCCTATTGAGTGAACACTTTTGTATTTACTAATTGGATGAAGTCTTTAATCATCCCTATTAAAGAATTTGTATTGTCCTTAGTAGGTGGCTTCTTCTCTTGGGCTTGTGATTATTATGGTCATTGAAAACCAGGTGGTGGGAATGATTGATAGTTGAATTGTTTACCACCTTGATTTTTGTATGATGAGTGCTCAAAAAGCACTAAAATAACCATGATTTTATGCACATTAATTGATTAAAAATATATATATTTATATGTTTTATCATATATTTATATAAATTTGTCTTTTTCGGAATCACGAGTATTTTTATTGTTTTTCAGGTACTTTGGCTTAAAAACACAACTTAAAGACTCAAAGAGGAATACTTGAAGCAATACATCACAAATATATTAATAAATAAATGGGGAAAGGTCAACAAACATGGAAAAATTGGACAAAATGGGTCAAAAAGGTCAAAAATATCAAAAAGGAGAAAATCGTGCCTAGTTGCCCAGCCGCGCGCCCCAGCGCGCGGCTACTGTTCACGCGCGCCGAGCTGCGCGCAGCGACACCCATCCGCGCGCGCCCAGCAGCCCCTTCCGCGCGCGCCGACGCATTTTCGCCCCATTTTTCACGTGCAGCCGTGCCCCATGACGTCATGCTAACGTCATCAATGACCTCAGCATTTCCATTACGCATTTTTACATTTTTTTACTCATTTTTTCTCTCCATCCTCACCTATAAATACCCCCTCTTCCCTTCACTTCATAACATACCTTCAACACCTCCAAATACATTCTTTTCTCTCTTTTCTTAGATTTTTTTAGTTTTCTTTAGTTTTTCTTATGTTTTCTTAGTTTTTAGCTTTTCTTAGTTAATTTCTCTTAGTTTTAGAGTTCTTCCCTTTTTGGGAAGAACTAGTTATGTTTATGTAATTTTTTAGGTTTTTGATTCAATAAATGGAAGTGCAAATTCCGCTTCGAGGTTTTCTAGCAACGGGAATAGCGTCGAAGTTCTGTAAGGATTTTATTTTCTTTACAGTTATTTTTTATGCTTTATTCTTACATGTTTATATTTAATTTGTCTGTGATTAAATTTAACTGTGCTGGCTGTTTAGTAAACATGATGTAATAATAACGTTGTTATGCTTGCGAAATATTAAATAGGTGAAAATCTCTAAAATGAATTAATTTTTTTTATTCAAGATTTTATATTAAGAATGTTAGAGAGAAATATATTATTTTTCATTACAAACTTAAACCTGAAAATTAGATTTTAAGGTTTAGTTATCCGGTCTGATTTAGAGTAGTGCTCTTTTATTTGATCGTACAATCGCCCGGTAGTTAGAGTGAAGCTCTATTTCAAAAGTTTTTATAAGAATTATTATCTGAAAATGTATTGACGACATGTTTTCGGTAGTGGTTTTAAAACTTGAAAGTTAGTACTCGGATAACTAAATTCTTAGGTTTAATTTGGACACCTTGAATAAAGTTTAAACTGTCTAACCCCACCAAAGGTGGCATTTAAATGGTTCATTTTCAATCTCTTAGAAAAAGGAATTAATTTAATTAACCAAATTAGTTATCAACCCCACCCATAGGTGTTAATTGATTTGTTTAGTTAACAAAGAATATCTAACCCCACTAAAGGTTGTATTCATACAAAAAAGGGAGAATCAATAAATATCAATTCATATCTTTAATAACCTAGATAATATGAGCAAGCATAATTAACTTAGTTATTATATCCATAAATACTCCGCCATTATAAATGATAAAATTTGCATAAATGTTTATTGAATCAAGGTTTATTTTTATGTCATTAGATTAAAAACACAAAACCCCAAAATATCGTGACAGGATGTTTAGGATTTAATTTCATTTTTAAAAGTTTGAATAATAAATTAAAAACCACACACATTCCTTCCTTCGAAATGATAAGTATACTCCCAAGGTCGATCTAAGGAAGGAATGTGTGTGGTTTTTAATTTATTATTCAAACTTTTAAAAACGAAATTAAATCCTAAACATCCTGTCACGAAATTTTGGGGTTTTGTGTTTTTAATCTAATGACATAAAAATAAACCTAGATTCAATAAACATTTATGCAAATTTTATCATTTATAATGGCGGAGTATTTATGGATATAATAACTAAGTTAATTATGCTTGCTCATATTTTTTAGGTTATTAAAGATATGAATTGATATTTATTGATTCTCCCTTTTTTGTATGAATACCACCTTTGGTGGGGTTAGATATTCTTTGTTAACTAAACAAATAAATTAACACCTATGGGTGGGGTTGATAACTAATTTGGTTAATTAAATTAATTCCTTTTTCTAAGAGATTGAAAATGAACCATTTAAATGCCACCTTTGGTGGGGTTAGACAGTTTAAACTTTATTCAAGGTGTCCAAATTAAACCTAAGAATTTAGTTATCCGAGTACTAACTTTCAAGTTTTAAAACCATTACCGAAAACATGTGGTCAATACATTTTCAGATAATAATTCTTATAAAAACTTTTGAAATAGAGCTTCACTCTAACTACCGAGCGATTGTACCATCAAATAAAAGAGCACTACTCTAAATCAGACCGGATAACTAAACCTTAAAATCTAATTTTCAGGTTTAAGTTTGTAATGAAAAATAATATATTTCTCTCTAACATTCTTAATATAAAATCTTGAATAAAAACAAAATCAATTCATTTTAGAGATTTTCACTTATTTAATATTTCGTAAGCATAACAACGTTATTATTACATCATGTTTACTAAACAGCTAGCACAGTTAAATTTAATCAGAGATAAATTAAATATAACATGTAAGAGTAAAACATAAAAAATAACTGTAAAGAAAATAAAATCCTTACAGAACTTCGACGCTATTCCCGTTGCTGGAAAACCTCCAAGCGGAATTTGCACTTCCATTTATTGAATCAAAAAGCTAAAATATTACAAAAACATAACTAGTTCTTCCCAAAAAGGGAAGAACTCTAAAACTAAGAGAAATTAACTAAGAAAATCTAAAAACTAAGAAAACATAAGAAAAACTAAGAAAAACTAAAGAAAACTAAAAAAATCTAAGAAAAGAGAGAAAAGAATGTATTTGGAGGTGTTGAAGGTGTCTTTTGAAGTGAAGGGAAAGGGATATTTATAGGTGAGGATGGAGAGAAAAAAATGAGTAAAACATTGTTAAAAAATTGTAAAAACGTGTAATGGAAATGCTGAGGTCATTGATGACGTCAGCATGACGTCATGGGGGCGGCTGCACGTGAAAAATGGGGTGAAAAAGGCGTCGGCGCGCGTGGATAGGTGTCACTGTGCGCAGCTCGGCGCGCGTGAACAGTAGCCGCGCGCGGGCGTCGGCGCTGGGGTGCGCGGTTGGGCATCTGGGCGCGATTTTCTCCTTTTTGACATTTTTGACCTTTTTGACCCATTTTGTCCAATTTTGCCATGTTTGTTGATCTTTCCCCATTTATTTATTAATATATTTATGATGTATTGCTTCAAGTATTCCTCTTTGAGTCTTTAATTGCGTTTTTAAGCCAAAATACCTGAAAAACAATAAAAATACCCGTGATTCCGAAAAAGACAAATTTATATAAATATATGATAAAACATATAAATATATATATGTTTTTAATCAATTAATGTGCATAAAATCATGGTTATTTTAGTGCTTTTTGAGCACTCATCATTGTTATTACTCCAAGAGAAATTTGGATGTTTTCTCTATCCTAGGTTATATGTGTTTGAGTATGGATTATTGTTTCATTCACATTACCCATATAGCATATGGATTCATGATTCTTTGGAAAATTATCAAACAAATGAGCTCCTCTACAAAACACACACGATACTCTTGAATCTTAGACATGGTTTATACTCGTTGGCAAGTTTTGGGCTTTCAAAAGATTAACTAAAGATGAAACTTGAGCTGTAAGTGTTGTGATATCATTTACCTCATACACTCTGGCTACTCTTCTTGTGGCTATAATTTTGTCCATTGACCATTGATAATTATTACTAGCCATTTTTTCAAGTAAATCATAAGCTTGATTGTAAAATTTGGATAGCAAAGCTCCATTGGTAGATCCATCAAGAATAGTTCTTGTTTGAGCATTGAAACCATTGTAAAAAGTCTCCATTTGAATCCAAGGAGAAATACCATGATGAGGAAACTTCCTTAGCAATTCCTTGAATCTTTCCCATGCTTTATATAAAGATTCTCCTTCGTATTGTTGGTAGGAAGAAATATCATTCCTAAGCTTGGCATTCTTTGTTGGTGGAAAGTATTTCACCAAGAATTTCTCTGCCAAACCGTTCCAAGTTGTAATGGAATCAGGTGGCAAAGGGTTTAGCCAAGCTCGAGCACGATCTCGTAAAGAGTAAGGGAACAATCTAAACCCTAAATGCATCATCTATCACACCACTGAACTTGAAAGAATATCCAACTTCAACAAAAAATCTACAATGTACATGAGGATCCTCTCTTAGTAATCCGCTAAATTGTCCAACTGTTTACAACATTTGAAACATCACTGACTTTAGTTCAAAGTGATTAACTTGAATGTATGGCCTTGTAATAATTCGATTCAATCCTTCCAATGTAGGTATTGCATATTCATTAATAGCTTTATCTCTATCATCCATCAAAAGCATTTGATTATTCAAGTTTAGCTCATTATTGTTTATTTCTAATGGATTAGCCTTTTTTTTCTCTTGGGTGACTTGTTGTTTTCTAATTGACCTTAAAGTATGCTCAATTTTAAGATCTAAAGGTAAAATTTCTTTCTCACGAACTCTACTCATGCAATAGACTCAACTATGTTTCTACAATACTAAAAGAGATGTCTAAATAAAAATTAAAAAAGATAAACAGCTAAATAAATAAATAAAAGTTAAAAAATAAAGAAAATAAATAAATAAATAAATAAGTCACTAAAAGAAAATAAGTAAATTAAAATTAACGTTACAGTAAAGAAAAATAAATTAAGAAGAATAACTAATAATAATAATAATAATAAATATTAATGTCTAATATATATAATCCCCGGAAAAGGTGCCAAAAACTTAATTGTCACACACGAAATGTGTGCAATGAATACGTAAGTATACGTATCATAATAAGTAATATAATGATAAGAAAATATCATTCCCACGATTAGAAACTAATTTTTAAAACTAAAAAAATATAAATCAATTTTTTTGTATTTTTATATTTTAAGAAAGCAAAATTAAAATAATTAAAAATAAATACTAATAATTAATTAAATTAGATTTGGTAACTAAAACAATATATGAGAAAATATCTACAAATAATCTCCCAATATTCTAAACATGTAAATCGCTAAAATCTATCTCATATAATTATCAATTAATTATTGATCAATTGAATGTAACCTAGAATGTATTTTTCTCTCAATTAAACTACACACCATATAATAATTAATTTAATCACACTCTCATGCCAATTAAATTACATACTACTTATTAAGTTCATCAATTATGGATAACATAAGTCAGAATTATACATCTCTACCTAGAAACTATGCATGTTATTTAATCAACACAAACAATTAAATAATTCTCTCAAATCTACTTAATTGCCTCTATAGATAAATTCTTAGTCAAATAATTAATAGCATAAAAATCAGATTAAAAAATATAATGGAATTAAAATTAAAATTAGGGTAAAAGATTTGATCATTACATGGTGAAAATTGGATTCATAAAATCCCTAGATTAATAAATTAACTACAAATAATTATGTCCATAAATTTCATATTTTTCATAAAGAAAGACATAAAAATTGATAAAGAAAAGAGTAAATAAGAAATACAATCAATCTCTTGAATTGTAGTGTTAATCTCCTCTTCAATCTCCACCAAAATTGTGACCCTTCTTGAATTTTTCTATATTTTTCTCTCTTTTTAGCTCAAAAAAGAACAAAATTATGCTAATGATAGCCCCTTATTAGGTGGCGTTTGGTTCACAGAATGGAATTAGAATCGGAATGGGAATGAGAATGGAATGGAATAGAAAGGAAACAATGTTGTTTGGTTTGACGACTGGAATCAAAGAAGAAATTAATATTACAGTGTTTGGTTTTCCATTGGAATGAAATGGAAAATCTGTAAATTACTTTAATACTCCTATATTCGGTAAAGTTTAAATAGTATCATTTAATTATTATTTTTTGTCAAACAAAATACATTATTAAAATCATTATTATTTTTAATAATTATTACTTAAAAAGAAAATATATTATTAAAATTATTATTTTTCTAAATAGGGTTTACGGTTTTAAGGTTTGGGATTTAGGGATTTGGGATTTGGGGTTTAGGGTTTAGGGTTATATTTGTGGGTTAAGGTTTAGGGTTAAAATTATTATTTTTCTAAATAGAGTTTAGGGTTTTAGGATTTAAGATTTGGGATTTAGGGTTTAGGGTTTAGGATTTTAGGATTTGAGATTTAGGGTTTAAGGTTTAGGGATTTGGGATTTGGGGTTTAATGTTTAGGGATTTGAGATTTGGGATTTGGGTTTTAGGGTTTTGGGATTTAGGGTTTGGGGTTTGGGGTTTAGGATTTAGGATTTTAGGGTTTTCGGATTTAGGGTTTAGGGTTTACGTTTTTAGGATTTAGGTTTTAGGGTTAAGGGTTTTGGGATTTGGGGTTTAGGGTTTAGAGTTTTGGGATTTTGGATTTTGTGATTTTGGATTTAGGGTTTAGGGATTTGGGATTTAGGGTTTAGGGTTTAGGGATTTAGGTTTTAGGGTTAAGGGTTTTGGGATTTTAGGTTTAGGGTTTAGAGTTTTGGGATTTTGGATTTTGGGATTTTGGATTTATGGTTTACTATTTAGGGTTTAGGGTTTAGGGATTAGGGATTTAGGATTTAGGGGGAATGGAATCATGATTCCTAAAGGGGTAGAAGGAATTGTGATTCCTTCTCTTTTTGGAATTGATTCCATTCCTAACTCATTTTATCAACCCAACCAAACACACAAATGGAAGGATTTAATTCTGATTCCTTTGTATTCCCTCCAACCAAATACAATATTATGGATTATGGGGTGATTAGGAGCTTAAATATAGCTAAGGTGAGATATGATCCGTTAGAATTAGAGTGTGATGTGTTGTAGGGGAGGCTGGTCAAAGTCAATGCATGTTAAGTCAACACAACGTGATTCATGGAAATAGATGGCGTGGTGTAGAGGTGGAACGTAAGAAGCAATGGCGTTGTGATTTATGGCAAGACGGGTTGAGTGATCTTCGAACTTGAATTGAACGACATGTTGACACATGGCATAACATGATTTGTTATCCTTGGTTGCATGGCTTGCCCTGTCAGCTTCTCTACTTGCGTGTCAGGCCACATGGTAGCTTCTAATTGGCTGTGAGTTAAAAATTCATAAAAATATCAAAACAATTGCAAAATATTCCAAAAACTATATTTTCAGCACTTTTCACTAAAAAATTTACATTTTAATATTTTTGGTCCTAAAAATACTATTTATTAAATAAAATAAGTACATATTAAGTAAAAAAGTGAATTAATGACTATACTTTTATAGAGTCATCAGGCTTTGGGCCATTCTGGATGTCCAAACACCTAAGTAACATACATTGTTATAACTTTAAAGTTTATTGAAGACTCTATGAAAGTAGAGTCATTAACATACTTTTTTACTTAATATTTACTTATTTTATTCAATAAATAATATTTTTGTGGCCAAAAATATTATAATATAAACTTTTTAGCGAAAAGGGGTGAAAATATGATTTTTGAATTTTTTTTCGATTTTTATGGATTTTTTATAAATTTTTAAGTTAGGGTCAATCAAGAGGTTCCACGTGACCTACCATGCAAGCATAGTAGCTGAATGGGCAAGCCATCCAGATGCCATGCAAGCATGTACAACGAATCATGTTAAGTTGAGTATGAGGAGGGAAAATTGTGTGCCACGTGTGAGAACGACATTCAATACGAGTTCAGAGATTGATCAAACCACCCTGTAATATGTCATCACACCATTGCTTCCCGCGTTCCACCCGTGCACCAAGAGGAGATTAACACTACAATTCAAGAAATTGATTGTATTTCGTTTTCTACTCTTTTCTTTTTCAATTTTTATGTCTTTCTTTATGAAAAATATGAGTTTTATGAACACAATTATGTGTAGTTAATTTATTAATCTAGGGATCTTATGAACCCAATTTTCACCATGTGATAATATAATATTTTACAGCAATTATAATTTTAATTTAATTATACTATTTAATCTGAATTTTATGATATTAATTATTTAGCCAATAATTTATCTATAGAGACAATTAAATAGATTTGAGAGAATTATTTAATTGTTTGCCTTGATTAAATAACATGCATAGTTTCTAGGTATAAATGTATGATTCTTATATATGTGATCCATAAATGATGAACTTAATGAGTAGTATGCAATTGAATTGGCATGAGAGTGTGATCAAATTAATTACTACATGGTATGTAGTTTACTTGATAGATGAATACATGCTAGGTTATATTCAATTGATCATGTTATTAATTAATAATTATATTTGGGGATTTTAACGATTCGTATGTTTGGAAAATTGGGAGATTAAGTATTCCTAGATATTTTCTCACATATGTTCTTAGCTACAAAATTTAATTTAATTAATTATTGTTATTTACTTTTATTTATTTTTATTTTATTTCCTTAAAATATAAAAACACAAAAAATTGATTTTTATTTTTTTAGATTTATTGGGAACATCCATTTTGGCAAGGCATTATGTGACTTGAGTTCTAACATTAAACTCATGTCATTATCGGTCTTCTAGAGATTGGGGGTTGGTAAAGCCAAACCCACTTCAGTAACATTACAAATAATATATAGATCAATTAAGAGACCTCGGGGTATGGTAGAAGATTTGCTAGTAAAAGTACACAAATTCATCTTTCCGACAGACTTCATTATTCTAGACATGGAAGGGGACTGTGACATTCCTATCATACGTGGTTGTCTATTCTTAGCAACCAGAAGAGCACTCATTGATGTACAAAAAGGTGAACTTACAATGAAAGTGCAAGATGAACAAGTAATGTTTAAATTTTTTAAAGCATCTGAACCCCCTAACATTGATAGTGTGAATGAATGCTCAAGGATAAATGTTACTGAATATGGAGAAAACTTAAAGAATCTGTTGAGCCACCCACACTTAAGACTATTACATGTGATGTTATGAACAAGGACAAAAACTCACCAAAAAACAACTCAACATGTTTTAAGTTTGAAAGTATGGCATCAAAAGTTGACATTGTAGACTGTGTGAAATTTTTGGAGGGCGTGCCAAGCCAAGTGATAGCTCTACCGATTATGGAGAATTTTGAGATAGAATTAAAGCTTAAAACATCAATTAAAGAGCCACCAAGTTTGGACCCCACACTTTCACCCTTCTATTCCCAGTCAAGTATAAAAGTGAAAGATTCCAATGAATAAGTGAAAAAGCTATTAGAAATACATAAATTAGATGAGTTACGGTGGAGTGCTTATAAGAATGCCAAAAAGTTCAAAAAATAAAATAAAAAAATGGCATGAGAAGAGAATGGAGCGCCGTGTTTACATGTCAGAACATGAGGTATTATTGAACAAATCAAAACTCAAACTGTTTCCCAGAAAACTCAAAAGTAAATGGATACAAAGGGATGTTCCTTAGGACTTGATATGATCGTCTAGCCAAGGACGTTAAACGTGACACTGGTTGGTAGGCAACCCAACATTATTTTACTTATATTTTCATTGTTTTTGTTTTGTAGGTGAATAAATGTGGTGAACAATGGCACAACAAGAATGAGCATTTCAGTGACAGATGTGGAGTTTTCTTTTCTTTTACCTTTTAATTTTTATTTGTGCACATTGGGGAAAATGTGTAATTTAAGTTTGGGGGAGGGAAGTTTAGTCTCTACATAAGTATTTAGTATGCATTTTAAATTTTTAGGTGCTTTTTTTTAAATTTTTAGTATGTTTATATTCATGATTTGGGTAGAAATTGATAAATATATGGAAGCTAAATACATGCATGCTTGATATGAAACATATGTAATTAATGATAAAAATTGGTTTTCATGACTAGGATAAGTAATGTAACATATTTGTTAAGATATTTACATTAATTATGTGATTTGATTGCTAGTTTTGATTGATTTGATTCAACTTTTATGCACATTCATGATTGATTTTGGTGTGCTTATTGAGAGAAACTTGTAGTGAGTCATGTGAATTAATGAGATCTACCAGGTTTTAGAATCTATTTGATCATCCCTAGAGGCAAAATCCTAAATAATATTTAGCAAAAGAAATAACTTAGGCCTTATTTGGATCAATTGAGTCTTTCAAGCTAACAATTATTATATCTATAGTTACCCATTTGAGCCTAACAAAGAACCTTTCATATCTTTTAGCCATATTTTATGCCTAACTAATATGCATTACCTTTATCCTTGCACATTTAGCTTGTATGAAAATTAAAAAAAAGCAATCATGTGTTCTCCAATAGAAGAAGGTTAAATGTAATGCACCCTATAATGAAAAAAATAATAAGCAAAACTCACAACACAACTATCCCTCTAAAGAAAAAGAAAATAAAATTGAAAATAAGTTAAGGGGTGTTGTGAAGTTACAAAATAATAGAGAAAAAAGAGATGTGGAAAAAATGACAAAAAGGGTGCACTGAAATATCAAGTAAAAACTTAATTGCAGTTAAAAAGTGCATGATGAAAAAAGAGAGCTAAGGTGTGGAAAGAGCCTAAATGTCTTTATTTATCGACCTCTTACTAAGCCTTGCATTACAACCGTGTAAAGTCCTTATTGATCTTTAGCTAAGTGCAAATTTATATTAGTGGAAAGGGATGTGAAAAATAGACTTATGAGACTTGTTCTAAGATTGCATTGATTAGTATGCTTATATAGGTTGATTTGATGAGTGCATTGGATGATATCATGTGTAACTCTCACACACACGAATCAATTTGTCAAATATCTTGCATATCCTTGTATTCAGGAATATGTGAACCTCCTTATCATAAGATCATACGAATTTTGAAAGAGATAGTTTTCGTGAAATATGCCAGTACTAATAGAAGTCTATTTATGAATGTACTACCTATATTATTTTATTTAGTTATACTTGGCTTTACTTGAGAACAAGAAAAGAGTTAAGTTTGGGGGTATGATAACTCTATGAAAGTAGAGTCAATAGTTCACTTTTTTACTTAATATTTACTTATTTTATGCAATAAATAGTATTTTTGGACAAAAAATATTAAAATATAAAGTTTTTAGTGAAAAGAGGTAAAAATATAATTTTTGGAATTTTTTGTGATTTCTCTAGAATTTTTCTGGATTTTTTATGATTTTTAACTTAGGGCCAATCAAGAGCTGCCACGTGGCCTTCCATGCAAGCAGAAGAGTTGACTTGCAAGCCATACAGACGTCACGTAAGTAGGGACAATGAATCATGTTATAATGCATGTGAAGAGGATGAACTGCGCGCCACAAGTCAACAAGGCGGTCAACCTTCCCTGCCATGTGTCGCCACACCATTGTTTCCTGTGTTCCACCCGTGAACCATGCCATCCATTTCCAAAAATCACATAGCACCACATAGCGCTAACTCAGCAAGCGTTGACTCTGACCGGTCTCCCCTGCCATACGTCGCGCTATGATTCGCCCATTGAATTACAATTGAAATGTATTTCTTTGTGATTGGTTGGCATTGTCAATTTTTCTTGTTTTGATCACAACTCTTGATCTAAAGCTGATCTGACGATATTGATCACATTTGAGTTATATTTAAGCCCATAATCGCTGCATAAACCCTAAGGGGCCGTCATTAACATAATTTTGGTCAATTTTTGGAGGTAAAAAGAGAGAAAAATCACTCCATATACTCTTTTCTTTTTCAATTTTTATGTCTTTCTTTATGAAAAATATGAGCTTCATGAACACAATTATGTGTAGTTAATTTATTAATCTATGGATCTTATGAATCCATTTTTCACTATGTAATGATCTAATATTTTACAGCAATTATAATTTTAATTTAATTATATTATTTAATCTGAATTTTATGTTATTAATTGTTTAGCCAACAATTTATCTATAAAAACAACTAAATATATTTGAGAAAATTATTTAATTATTTGTCTTGATTAAATAACATGCATAGTTTCTAGTTAGAAATGTATGATTCTTATATATGTGATCCATAAATGATGAACTTAATGAGTGGTATGCAATTTAATTGGCATGAGAGTGTGATTAAATTAATTACTATATGGTGTGTAGTTTACTTGAGAGAGGAATACATGCTAGGTTAGATTCAAATGATCATGTAATTAATTGATAATTATATTGAGAGGATTTTAATGATTCATATGTTTTGAAAATTGGGGGATTAAGTATTCCTAGATATTTTTCTCATATATCTTCTTAGCTACAAAATATGATTTAATTAATTTTTGTTATTGACTTTTAGTTAATTTAATTTTGCTTCTTTAAAATATAAAAAACACAAAAAATAGATTTTTATTTTTTTAATTTTAAAAATTAGTTTGTAATAAAATAATTTTCGTGGGAACGACCTTTTCTTATCATTATATTACTTGTTGCGATACATATACTTGCGTATTCATTCCACATACTTCGTGTGTGGTAATCAAAGCCCGACCCTCGCAAATCACCAACCCGAGATGAAAGTTAAAACACCCGAGATGTCCTACTAGTGAGACAGCCCGAGCTCAATTACCGGTTGAGCTCACACGACAGCACGAGCTCAACTCGACCTCGACCTTGACCCCTAACATATTGTACTTTAGGCCAATTATGCCCCTCTAACATGTAAATATGTGTACACATTATGTAACTAACACTTGTATCTATAAATAGATGGACCCATCATGAAGATCCACACATTCAACCAATTGTCTTAACTTCTCTCTAATCTCTCTCTAGAAACACATTGAATCCCAACATTTGAGGTCAATGATAAGTTTTTAATCCTATATCTTTTGAGATTCACCCCACTCCTGGAAAGAAATTAGGAAGACCAATTATGTGTTACTCCCTATCCGTAAATATCATGGTAAGAACCCGGGCTGAAAGACGATCGAAGTCGATCAATTGCAAAATAATGGCTACTCAAAGAAATACCTCACCAGTCCCTAATGAGACTAGGATAGAGGATAATGCCCACTTCCAAGAGTTATCTCATCAAATCCTCAACCTAAGAAAAGAGCTCAAAGAAACCAACGGAGAAAATAGATCTCTACGCTCCCAAGCAGAGGGAAGGACCTTAGAAAATACCACTACCAAACTGACCAATGGAGAGGTAGCTGGGCATAGCCAATCTGAGCCTCAACAAGCTGAACATGAAGCCTAGAGGAATCCCCTCTTTAGCTCGGCATGGCCTGATTACGAACAATAGGTTCAAGAAAGAAAAAAACTGAAAGATATAACTACAAGCGCTAGAGGAGAGCAATAAAAGGAAAGATCGGGCCTTGAAGGTGGAAAATGAGAAACACAAGAAAGGAAAACCCCCTTATGATGTGGATACGCCTCCCCTTTTCTGATATAATAGAAAATGATGAACCACTACCCAAGTTCAATGCTCCCAAATGCCCTAATTATTTTGGAACAAAAGATCCATTTGCATATGTCCAAAACTTTAAAACAACCATGGCACCCATGAGTCTCTAATGAGTTCTCAAAAAACACTAAAATTACCATGATTTTATGCACGTTAATTGATTAAAAATATATATATTTATATGATTTTATTATATATTTATATAAATCTATCTTTTCAGAATCACAGGTATTTTTATTGTTTTTAAGGTATTTTTGCTTAAAAAAGTAACTTAAAGACTCAAAAAAATAAAGGCATGCACGGACTGGAAGCAAATGAGCACGGGCGCGCGCGTATGGGCTTGTGGAATAGAGCAAGGGTGTGCGTAGACTGGGCATTGTGCAGGCGATGCATGCGCGTTGGTCGGAGCTACAAGGTGTGTTACGCGTGTTATCTAGCGCTGTTGGGTGCGTTGGCCAAAGCTGCTAGGCATGCTGTGCATGTTGTCCGGTGCTACTGGGCGCGTTGGCCAACGCGGCTGGGCGATTACGTGAGCGATTTCACCCTTTTTGACATTTTTGACCCTTTTGATCCATTTTATCCAAATTTTTTATATTTGTTGACTCTTCCTCATTTATTTTATGAATATATTTGTGATGTATTGCCTCCAGTATTTTTCTTTGAGTCTTTAAGTTACTTTTTTAAGCGAAAATACCTAAAAAACAATAAAAATACCTGTGATTCCGAAAAGACATATTTATAAAAATATATGATAAAATCATATAAATATATATATTTTTAATCAATTAACGTGCATAAAATTATGGTAATTTTAGTGTTTTTTGAGCATTCATCAGTCTCATCCAAGCAAAAGGAGATGTAATGATGTGTAAGTTGTTAACTTCCACCCTCTATGAAGGTGTGCAAAAGTGGTTCAAAAACCTACCTCTAGATCTATATCCTCTTTCCCATAGTTCGCTAAGCTATTCATTACAAACTACGCATGCAATAAACCCTTGAGGAAGGAATCTCACCATATTTTCTCAATTATCCAAGGGGGAGGGGAATCTATTGAGAAATACATGAAATGGTTAGGATAAAATAAATTGGAAACCCTTTCTCTATTTCTATAAGGGCCTTTAGGGAAGGCCTACTGAAGAACTCCAACCTGTTCATGAAACTAACTAAGACATTGCCACGCATCTTGGAGGAAGCCTATAGGGAAGCAAGAAAGTTTTTCAACTTAGAGAGGGAGCTCAGCCTAGTCAAAGGCCATCGAATAGAGGTAGAGATAGTACCAAATAAGGAAACAAATAGGATGAGTCCAGACAGAGCACATCAAAATAACAAAAACAAACGTTTTGTGACAAGCAACAGGCAGGTCAAACATTGGTAGGAAAATAGAGGAATTGGGAAGATCATTTTCTCCCCTTAGAGGACCTTCTTTGATTGTTGGTTTAACTCAAGTTTTAAGAAGAATGGAGAGGGAACTTGAAGTAAGATGGCCATCCAAGATGAAATCTCTCCAAAGAGACATATTCAAATGGTGTTCCTTCCATAAGGATGTGGCCCATGAAACAAAAGATTGTAGAAACTTGAAAAGAAAGGTAGAAGATTTGTCGGCTAAGGGATATCTTAAGGACCTCATCAAAGAAAATGAGGACAAAAGAGGCCACCAAGGTGAACTAAAGATGTTAAAACCAACAAACCCGTCAGGCAGCAGCATGGAGCCCTATGGTGAACCCAACATTAAAAATATACATATTATACATGGAGGACCGGGAGTCAACGGGGTCTCCAAAATCTTGTGCAAAATATTTGCAAGGGAGTTACAAAATACCCCTCATATATACAGCTTGGATAAGGCAAGACGTCCTACAGAAATCATTTTCACAAAAAGGGATGAAACCTCGTCCCATCACGAGGACCCTCTAGTGATACCTCTAAGGATCTGGTCTTGTGATGTTTGTCTAATAATGATTGTTACTGAGAGTTCAATTTATTTTTCTAACCACCGCTAGGGCTCTAGGAGTAAAGGACCCTCACATCGTTAAAATAGAGTTTCCTCTCGTAGCATTCAATAGTAGCACCACCTATGCAAAAGGAACAATAATCTTGTCTATCATGACCAAAGGGATAATAATAATGACAAATTTATGATCATTGACACCCCTGCACATTATAATTACATCTTAGGAAGGTCATGGATACACAAGATGAAGGAATTCTCATCCACCTTCCACCAGATAATCAAATTCCCTACAACCGAAGGTCCCGAAGAACTAAGAGAAGAACAGGAGAAAGCCAGAAGTTATTATAATGCCATTATGAAAGGGACTATCCCTAAATTGCAATCACCGAGGGGTCTCCCTAAAAAGAGACCAAGAAGTAAAGGCGTGATGAAGTTGGTCTATTTAAATAAAGTGAAGGACCTCCCAATGGATGCCGAGGGAAAAAGGATATCCTGTGAAAATAGTTGAGGATTTGACTGCAAAGCTCGAGCGATAACTCTCATAGTTCCTTAGAGATAATGCAGATATCTTTGCATTATCCCCAACAAACATGTTGGGAATTGATTGAAGCATCATAACACATTAGCTAAACATCAACCCAAAAGCTTGACCCATCCAACAAAGAAAAAGAAAATTCCCTAGAGAGAAAAATAAGGCAATCAAACACCATGTAACTGCTCTCAAAGAGGTTGGGGTCATTAGAGAGGTAAATTATCCCTCATGGCTCTCAATTTTGGTACTAGTAAAGAAGGCATGTGGAACATCTCGTATATGTGTGACCTTCACTGATATAAATAAGGCATGTATCAATGACTGTTTCCACATCCCAAACATTGAACAACTAGTGGATGCCTCTTTTGGGTTTGGGTTAATGAGCTTCCTGGATGCATACTCAGGGTATCACCAAATCAGAATGTACTCTAAGGATGAGGGGAAAACTTCTTTCATAAAGGAAGATGGAAAAATCTGCTACAAAAGAATGCCATTTAGGTTGAAAAATACACGTGCAACATATCAACGCCTCCTTAACAAAATGTTTGAGAAACAATTGAGGAAGAATCTGGAAGAATATGTAGATGACATGGTGGTAAATTCAACTTAACCCCTGAACCATATCAAAGATCTACAAGACATATTCGAAGTGATACAAAGGTATGGCATGAAACTTAACCCCAAAAAATGCATCTTTGGTATGGCTACAGGAAAATTCTTGGGGTATCTTATGTTAGCAAGAAGGATTGAGGCCAATCCAAACAAAATACAAGCACTGGTAAACATGAAACCACCCAGTAGTCCCAGGGGAATACAATAGCTGAATGGAAGAATAAGGGTGTTGACCAGGTTCATTGCTAAATGCAAAAATAGGTTTATGCCATTCTTCAAGATGCTAAGAAATAATAAGACAGTCTTTTGGAACGAGGATTGCAACACAGCCTTTACAAAAATCAAGAAGTACCTTAGTGATCCCCCCATCTTGGTCAGCCCCTACCAGGAGAGATTATTTATCTATATTTGGCTATCACACCCCAAACATTCAGTGTCATGCTATTAACTGAAAGGAACAAAATTCAACACCTCATCTACTATGTCAACCAAATTTTAATGGAGGCCCAAAGTAGATATCCGACCATAGATAAACTTTCTTTTGCTCTCAAGATTACTACATGAAAACTTAGGCATTACTTTCGTTCACACATAGTCATGGTACTTCACACCCTCTTAAAAATGTCCTGATGAAACCATATGTTCCAGTATTTTTCTTTGAGTCTTTAAGTTTCGTTTCTAAGCCAAAATATCTGAAAAACAATAAAAATACCCGTGATTCTGAAAAAGACAAATTTATATAAATATATGATAAAACATATAAATATATATATTTTTATATCAATTAATGTGCATAAAATCATGGTAATTTTAGTGCTTTTTGAGAACTCATCATTGATCAGGATGACAACTATTTTGAATATGTAGTCATGCTTGATTTTCAAGCAACCAATAATGTCAAAGAATATGAAGCTGCCATATTTGGGGTCATGACCACGAAAAAGCTAGGGGCATATAGAATCAACTTACGTAGTGATTCTAGGCTTGTGGTTAATTAGTTTTTGGGAACATTTGAAGTGAGGGATGGAAAAATGAAGAAGTACTTGGAGAGATTAAAAAAAGAATGCTCAAAATTCTCCAGGTTCAAGATTGCACAGATAGCACGAGGTGAGAACGGTCATGATAATGCCTTAGAGACCTTGGCATCAATAAGGGAGACCAAGTGTGATAGGGTGGTTTCAGTAAGGGTGTTGGCAGAGGCATCTTTGGAAGAAGCCGAAAAAAGGATTAGGTGCGTGGATTCTCCCTCTATCACATGGTTCATCCCAATCTATAATTTCTTGGAAAAGGGAACCTACCAGAGGATCGCAAGGTCATGAAAGAAATTGAAGCCAATGTAATTTGATACATTATTAAGGTAGGGTTACTATACTAAAAAGCCCTAGCCTCTTATGTACAATTATAGAAGGAGCCGAAAGGATGATGTGTGAAGCACATAAAGGAGACTGTGATTCGCATTCTAGGGGTAGGAGATTATCGCAATGAATTATGAGACATGGTTATTATTTTCCTACCATGCTGGAAGATTACCCCAAATACGCTCAGAGGTGCAATAAAGGCCAAAGGTTTGCCCTATTGACCCACACACCTCCAAATACCATGGTGGGGGTAGTGAGTTCTTAGCTCTTCTACAAGTAGGGACTGGATATAGTAGGACCCTTGCCCAAAGACACGGGCCTATAGAAGTTTCTTCTTGTGGCCACTGATTATTTTTCAAAATGGATCAAAGCAAAAACCCTTGGAAGAATACGAGAGGAAGAGGTAATTCGGTTTATATGGAAATCCATAATTTATTGCTCCAGCCTTCCGAGGGAACTCATTATAGATAATGGGTGAACTTTCACTGGCCAAAAAATCAAAGCATTTGCCCTCAAATACAATATTAAGATGTGCCACTCAACGCCATACTATCCCCAAATGAATGGTCAAACAAAGTCTTCCAATAAGATAATCATCAACATATTAAATTAAAAATTAAAAATCATGAAAGGAAGATGGGTGGACGTACTTCTAGGCAAGTTATGGGTTGTCAGGACATGCACCCGCAGAGGCACTAACGATACCCTTTTTTCCCTAGTCTATGGAACCAAGGAAATTATACCAACTGAGATCACAATTCCTACCCCTAGATTAGTTCTAACGGAGGAACAAAAAAAGGTGAGAAGAGCAACCAAAATGACCTTAGCAGAGGAAAAAATGGATGAAGCTTTAAGAAGGATGACCGAGCAAAAAAGAAAAATATCATAATACTACAATAAAACCATGCACTTCAAAACATTTTCCAAGGGTGATTGGGTTCTCAAGAGGGTCCTCCCTAATAAAAAGGAATGGATGGCTGGTAAAATGAACTAGGAATGACCTTATTAAATAATTGAAATAACACCAGGAAGGGACTACGTATTGAAAAACATCAAAGGAATTGAGAAAGGCACAAGTGGGAATTCTAAACACTTGAAAAGATACAACTTCTAAAAAATGTGTGTTAACCTACTTCTTTTTTTGTAACAACGACAGATATACATTTATGAAATAAAAAGCTTCAATAGATGATCCCTTAGTAAAGATCTCTCCCATCAATTGGAGCCAAGGGCCGATCACCTAGATTAAAAAATGAGGTAGAGCATCTTAGCACTTGAAGAGGTCAAGTTTTGCACCTTGGTCAGGAATCAAGTCGGCACTCTAACATTATAGAAAAAATGAGAACCTCAGTCAAGAACAAGGTAAAGCTCTCTCCCATCAATTGGAGCCAAAGGTCGATCACCTAGATTAAAAAATTAGGTAGAGCGCCCTGGCACTTGAAGAGGTCAAGTTGTCCACCTCGGTCAGGAACCAGGTTAGCGTTATGATGTTAAAGAAAAGTGAGCACCTTGGTTAAGAACCAGGTAAAGCTCTCTCCCATCAATCAAATCCAAGGGCTGGTCACCTCGGTTAAAAAATCAAGTAGAGCGGCCTGACACTAGAAGAGGTGGAGTTTTCCACTCAGATTAGGAACTAGGTCGGCGCTATGACTTTAAAAAAGATGAGCACCTCAATCTACAAACAGATCATGCTCTACAAATAAAATAAAAAAATTAATAACAAATACTCTTTATACATAAATACGTGCTGCTTAGAATGTGTTCATTATTTAAAAATTAATAACAACTCTTTTTATAGTTACTAATAAAGCTCAACCATCAAAGAAATTTAAAAACTCTTTAAATGCTTGGACATGCGACTCGATCATTAATTTGTTCAACCAAGGGCAATAGCTTGGCTTGAATCTGAATAACTTTCTATCATGCATAGGTTATGGGCTCAAGGTGCACTGTCATCATTGGGAGCAATCCATGTTCCAATTCTTTGGTAACTTCCATAACCTTAAGGAAAACTCGTTCAAATCACTTCATATAAAAGCTTGCCCAATATGATTCCTTATTAACAAGACTGGCCATACTAGCCAAGGTCCTCCATTCTCGAGATTGAGTTTGGATTAATTACTCCCTACAAGAAGCAAGTTCACACTTGGTCTCTTTGGCATTACATTCAAGTTTAACTACTCGAATTTAAGCGCCCTAACCTTGTCCTAAAGCATACCATTTGCAACATAAAAAGCTCAAACTAAGTGTCTATTGGTTCAATCATAATCTATAAAATACAACCAAAAAAGTTGGAGGAATTAACAAAAATCCTTAAATGTATGAATCAAACAAGTGTTCTCAAAACCTTTTTATAAGAGATGAAGGCTGATATAATATATATATATATAAGAGGGAATTGATACAAGTTCCTAAAAACAAAAAAAAAAACAAGTGGGTAGGTCAACATCATAAATACACAATAAAAGAGGAAAGCTGATTTAGTTTAATAAATAAAGTTGATTTTTCATTTACTCTTTCATTTCCCATTCTCAAGTGAGAGCTCGCAACCACAAAAACAAAAGTGCCATCGAGCTCAAAAAAGAAAACCAATGATCCTCTTCGTCTTCCCCGGTGAACGCAGGACCGTCCTCACCATTAAAGAAGCCCAAGCCTTCTCCCTCATCCTCTACAGAAGAAGCCTGCATATAGGGCGGCGTGACAAGGATGTCCAAAATACGATAATAATACTCACTCTAACTCTTTTTCTTGGCCTCTATCTTAAAGGTTTCCATTGACATCCCATACCCCCGCTTAAAACTAGACTCAAGATTCTAAGCCATAGCATCTACATTAGCCTTTGCTTTGCAGCGCACCTCCTCAGCAGAAGCCTCAACTTGTCTCTACACTTCCCTAGCCCCCTCTTCATATCACTTTTGAGCCTTCTAGAGCTCAACAATGCATCTGGAATACACATTGAGTTCATAGGCTTCCTTCTTTAGCTTCCCATCCTAACCAATTGCCTCGCCCTCCCACTTTGTTTCTCTTGCCAATAACACAATGTACTTTAAGCGTGTAGACATATGAATCTTCTTTTCCTGAACCAATTCGGCTTTTAAATAACCTACACTATGAGCTTTGTCAAAATCATAGAGCAGCATCAACAATAAGGTCAAAAAAATAAATCTTGAGCTCACGAAAGATAATGCCCCTGAAACATCTAACTATGGATGACCTCGCAAAAAAATTATCCTTCACAAATAGCCTCAAGCTATTTCTTATATGTATCAGTAGAAAGGTGGATCATACAATGATTGAGGTACTCTAGTGCCAAACCTTGATTTAGGATGATCCCCTCAGTATCAACAGTAAGGTCCTTATGGACAACCTTCCCCTTCTTCAAATCCCTTAAAGGATTGCCATATTCTTTAGGACCCAGGCAGGAAGTTAGAGTCACATACTACTCCCACAAGGGTGATAAGGAAAAGCAAACATACAAAGGCTCAGGGCCATGGGCAGACTCATCAACCAAAATTCTCTTCTTCTTCTTCTTCTTCTTAAGTGAAGAAAGGAAACCTTCATGAAAGGACTTTCCCTTTTTTCTACCCATCGATGAGCCCCCCCCCCCTCCTAGGACCAAAGGGTGCACTCGTGGCAGAACTCGCCCCTCCTAGAGTAACCTTTCTTTTCATACCAGAAAAAGTTAGGCAATGGTCAAATCCATGCGATATGCAGATTAAGAGCGAGAGGATACCGTGTTAATCACCTCGGATTCAAAAAAACCATGCAAAGTATATATAAGGAGGCAAGAACAAGATGTAGGGCTAGGTTACCATCATCAAGCACTGCCTCGAACTGTCCCCCAAAGTTTATAGGAGGATTTTTCATTTATGAGGAGCCTAAGGTTTACGATTCATTCTAGGGGGCTCCACAACACCTTGTCGCATCAACTTGCATGCAATAAGGCGTAGGGTGTTCAATAAGGTCCTCCTTTTCTTAAGATAGTTTTGGATATCAGCCAACCTTTGCTTTACATCAAGACTCATGGTCGTGATTAGAGAAGCCATATTTCTTATCACGACCTTAGTGTTGTTCTAGATGCTTCTTTTTAACCTCATGTCATTTATGGGAGACTCCCACAAACCTAAAACGTAGAAAAAATACTCTTTCAAAATTTTCTCATTTTTCAAGAAGGGACATGTTCACCCCCCGATCTTGCTTCACCGACATATAGACCCTCCTCGGATCTGTGGGGCTCTGTTTAAATACATACGCCTCATTAAACTCGGCCATATCTAAGTCCACCCCAAGTTCTTGATAGATCAATGTAAGGCAGAGCAGATATCTCCACCTGTTAGGCATCAATTGCATCAGCACAAGCTATGTCCTAATCAATAACCTCCTAATAAGAGGATATAAGAAGAACCTTACCCCTAGCCATAAAGCTTTCACATGAAAAATTGTCCACCCAAATAGAGGTCGATCACTATCACAAGTGCCCTACAGAGGAATCATTATTTGCACTGAGGGAGAGATGTTGTAGGTTCTTCTTAATCTCTCTTCATCATGGGGAAGCAACCCACAAGTCTTAGGTACAACTAACCAATCTCTAATGTGACCTGTTGGTTCCCTAGATCCTATATTCCACTTTTTTTCCTCCATATCCTAGCCACTGAAATTTGAGTCTAAGGCAAACTCAATATCACAGTGAGAATGGTCTGAGGGTGAGGAGTAGAGGTAGATGATTGAGGCAAAGATTGACTCGGCTCCTTAAAAGAGCCTGAGCCAGAAGACCCTGAGTAGTCACTAGTACTAGAATATTGGGGGCTCTCCCATGAGCCCGATCCAAAAGCTGAGGTCTCTTCTCTTTGCATTATATGAAAAGCTACAAAAACATAAAGACAAAAAAATAACAAGTGGTAAGGTACAAGAATAAGAGATTACATAGGGACGAGTTGAAAATAAAAGAAAATTTTCCTTTAAAAATTGACCTAAAAATAAAGTATAAAATCGTTAGGTTCTTAATGCTTGAATTCTAAAAAACTCAAACAGAGAAAATTATAGCCCGAGCGAACTCTTACCACCGAACTAAAAATATTTTACAAGCTCGAGGTGAAATGAAAGAGCATTTTTCTTCACTATTTCTCAATTTTGCAGGTAACAATGATAAGTCTTAGCCCAAGCATCTCTTTATATAGAAGCACTTGGTTTCTCTCTCCAATCAATTGACACACATTTATTAGGGGGGTGTTGTCTCTTTTAGGAGAACATAAAACGTGCAAGTATACACGGTCACAAGTAATAAAATTTTATAAGTAAAGTACCTTTCCCACAGAGATTTGTTACTACAGTTTTGAGTACTAAAATTGTTTCACTCTGATTTTATCCAAAACAATCGTTCATTGGACGGTGTTTCACTAACTAATTTTTGTAAACAATAAATAAATAAGAAAAATCTAGGATTGTAGTTTCACCAAATTAATCCACTCAAATCATATTATTTTCTATTGATTTATATTTTTTGTACATTTAATTTGTCAACAGAGAACTACTAATTTTATCCATATGTCTCTTCCAATAACAAATAGACACATCTTGCTAAAATAATTCACTATATTCCTATGAGAATTAAATTCACCAAGATTCATTACGTTCAAAGTTCTCCAATAATTGCACATACAATAAAGAATGTTCCTCTCCTTTCATCATACATGTTACCCTAAACACGAGCAATATACACAAAAATTCCTCTTCCAAGTTTATTTAAGTGTCATAAATCATTTGATAAATTTTCCAATAATCAAAAGCATTAAGCACAAATAGAATAAATAAATTAAAAGTCTTATAAATCTTTCAAAAATAATTAAATTAAAGCTTCATAAATTTAGATAAAATGCAACCCTAGAAAAATTAAATTACTTCATATATAAAAAATTAAATTACAACACGTAAGGAATATTCGCTCAAGAACACAAAGAAAATTAAAACATTTCTGCTCCTAAATTTTTGGCACACGTAGAACACAATAAAAGCCAAAAATGGTTCTACATGTTCCACAGTCCAACCCCAAAACGAAACTAAAACAAAAAACTCGAACCCCTCTTTATGGCATTAAATGCCTTATTTATAGCTCCAAAAAATACATGAAAAAATATTAAGCGTGGGAGACATAAAAATAGAGGGTGTCATTTCTGATTTTTTTTAATTCAATCTGTATGCCACGTGTCGTGATATTATTCGCTGCAAGATATAGTGGGACACGTGGTAGCCTTTAATTGGTGGGAGGAACGAGTGCACGCGGCATGCATCACACGGGATAAGCGGTGCTGAGACGTGGGGAACAACTGTTGGGAACGCGTGCGTGATTTTGCATTTTGCATTCACCAAAACGTGCCATGTGTCATCCCAAGATTGGCTGCAAGATATGGTGGGACACGTGGCAGACGTTAAGAGGTTGGAGGGAGAGATTTCACGTGGTTACGCCACACAGGATCAAAACACGCGAGACACGTGGGTCCCACCCTACACGATGGCCTACACGACAGGTGGGCCCTACACGGCACACCGAGCCGCGTGATCCAGAAAACCCGCATCCACTCTCTTTTGTCGCATTTGCAATCCACGCACCTCATCGTATCCATTGATTTCCTGATCGAACGATTGGTGTCGCGCGTTGGTAATGGCACGCGTGACATCCTTTTCCTACACAGAAAATAAATTCCTTAATTGCATTTTAGCCCTCCAATTTAATTCAAATTAACTTTTAAACTTTCTTTAATTGCAATTAAGCCCTTTACTAATTTAAATTAACTTTTAAACTTTTGTTAATTACAATTAAGCTCGATTTTAATTAAAATTATATTTTAGACTTTTATTAATTATAATTAAGCACTCTTTTATTTTAAATTATATTTTTAGACATAAATTTACAATTAAGTATTTTTTATTCAAATTATTTAATTTTCTTAAAAATATATTCCTTAAAAGTAAACAGAAAATATTAATTTATTCCAAATAAAATTAACTAAAAATGTAAATAACATAACAATTATAATTAATAAAATAGATGAAAATAACTATATAAAATACAGTCATGAGGGAGCTAAATGGTTTGTATCCTATGCTCGGTATTTACTCTTCCACCTCAAACCAGAGCTCGAGCTGAAAGAGTAGGGGGACTTGATGTTCGAACATTCAAATTGACCCGAAGTCCAGCCCTCGCAAACCGCCTAAGCCAAGTCACCAGCCAGAGATGAAGGTAAAACACCTCTACTTGTGGGACAACCCAAGCTCAATTATCGACCAAGCTCACATGATAGCACGAGCTTAACTCGACCTTGACCCCTAACATGTTGTACTTTAGGTCAATTATGTCCCTCTGATATGTAAATATGTGTAAACATTATATAACTGACACTTGTATGTATAAATATTTTATAAATAAATAGACCTCAACCAATTGGTTTAACATTTTTCTAATCTCTACGTGGAAACTCATTGAATCCCAGACTTAGGAAATATTTTTATAGAACATATATTATTATAATTCTTTACGTGTAATTAATTAATGTTTGAAAAATATCTAAATAAAAATGTTTATATTTAACTATTTTACTCAATATATTATTATAAATAGAATATTTATTTAATACTAAAAATATATATATAATTAATTTTTTATAAAAAATTTATGAGGATTATAGCCTCCGCCTCAGGAATTTTCCATACACATGCAAAAGTTTTAGCTTGCTTTTTTTTTTTTTGGGCCCGCCAAGAAATGTTTTATACGTGAATATCATAATATATTGGAGACTAGGAGAGTCTACTCCAAGGAACTTGTATGTACGGTCCACTGGTTAATTCTTTGTCGTTATCAGTTGTGGCCATTTTCTTGAATTTTTTTAATCATTTAATTTGAACTGCACAAATTATCTCTAAAATTTTCTCCAAATAAATTGTTTTTTTTACTTTTTTTTTCTTACAATTTTCTTATAGTTTTGGCTATTTATTTTTTTCATTTTCACATTTTAGTATCTTTTTTATGATTAATCATTTAATTTTTAATTATAACATATTTACTTAAAAATTTGAAATTTACTTGAAATTAGACTTATCCCTCAATTAGACAATTATTTATTTTATTGTCATGATTGACAGTTTGAGTCTAATTCCATTTCTTTTTAATGACCATCATTCATTTCACTATATATTAAAGGGAAAAAAATTAGGAGATAAAATATTAAAGCACTGTCCAGTTTGAGAAAATATCTAAAGTCTCTTGAGCATCTTTCGACACACAATAAGATTTTGAGAAATTTAATTGAATTTGACCGATCGAATGTGGCAGTCTTAATAATAGTACAGAGGACCTATTAATTTATACAGAAATCACCGTCCAGTTTGAGTAAAAATTTACAAAGGCCTTCGAATGAGATTTATACAATTTTCATGACCATCAGACTTGTTAGCAACCCTTAAAAGTGTGAAATATGTGCCCAATTGTGAGACGAATGAGCCAAAGTAGTTGGAGTTTAAAAATTAAATACGGATTTTGGTTATCATGACGAAGTTCACATTATTTTTTACACGACACAACTCACACATACGTAATTTGGATTCAAATTCTAGATCTTCAATATTCTCAAATGAACTTCATAGGCTTCCTACTATTGGGACACAACTTGTTAGCAAATGAAGACATTTACATTCTTAACTAGTCTCTCAACCATAGGTTGAAGGCAATCAAATGAAACATATAACATGCAATCTAAGAAGCAAACCCTAATAACATACTAACAGTTGAGAAATTACCATGTCAAAAAATGAGTCATCCAACATCAATGTCCTAAATGGTCAAATAAAAAACATTAATGTCTTTTTAAGTCATATAGTCCTTTGTGTTTGTATTAGCTTTTCTTAGGTAAAACATGGAGTCTATTTATTTTATTCAATGTTTTGTCTTTTTTGTGTAACGTTGGTTACTGTAGATCAATAATATATTCACACACTTAGTTAAAAACACTATGATTGAAAGCATGTTTGCACATGCTACGTGATTAGTTTTCGTAGTGTGCATGCTTACACACTTGTTCACTGATGTTATCACTCGTATTTTTAATTTGGCTTAGGTATAGGTATTTATGAAAATAGCTCGACGATTTTTGGATTGAAAAAATGTGTTTTTTTGGCACCTCGTCACACCTCTCTACAAGGGGCCTCCCCATACTCCTTATCATACCCTTGGCAAGGTGGGCCGGTCGTTGGGTAACATCTATAAATATCCCTTCTATTTTTGTTTCTTATCCATAAAATATATATCGAAGCTATGTCAAATTGACATCTCATTTTTCTATATCCGGATCACTATTATCTTGAGTGTTGTTTGGTATTAGTGATTTGTGACTGAGTGAGAAAAATCGTGCTTTTGAGTGGTGAGTACTCAAGTTTATGAGTTGATTTTTTGGTGAGGAGCCTGTGTGGTAGAGAGCCATATGTCGACTAGTAGCTGCTCTCGTGAAACTTGTTATAAATGAGAACAACTCTATCTGAGTGGATTGAGATGAACTAGTTGAGTTTCATATATTTGGATATGTGCAATAGATGGATTGACTATGTCTCTAACGTATACATTTGGTAGTTCGTGGCTTGACTATGTCCCCTACGAAGATTGTTGCACACTTAAGAGTCGGGTTTGTGTATTAAACTAGGCTGTTGTGAAGGAAATAAACGAGGGAAATAATAGATAGTTCGAATAGTGGTCCAAATTGATAGAGGTAATGGAGGTTTTATTTCTGTTAAGGTTGTAATTATTTTATTACTTAGTGGATTTATTTGTTGTCGAGTCATTGTCATAAGCAACCCGAGAATGTTATCACATAGGCAGGGGTTCTATGTGAGCTTATCTTGTTATATCCAATATTATGCATGCTCTAATGTTTGGCTAGTGCAATCAGAGTTTAAATTATGTATGTCTTTACATGTTGAAGTTTAAACTCTAATTAGAAAGCTTTTATTATTTATTACCGACTTTTTGAATATTGATTATTGCTTCTACTTTATGATCATGTATTTTTGGTGTGAGTGTCTAAGTTGTATGTATCTCTTTACTATGGTTGTGTATTGAGTATAAGACTTTTTCTTACGGTATGATATATGTATGATTGCATGTTGTGAGAGTACAATCATCATCTATCCAATTTGTACCCATATATGAGATTTTAAAGTGGTTGAAAATTATTTATAGCTTCTTCAGTATTTATGGTTAATTTGCATGTTGTGTGATGTTTGCTATGTTTATGCATGTTCCTAGCCTGGATAAGAGTCTATGAGACATACTATCACTAATGTGTTTATTGTAGTCTATTCTTTCTTACTATTGGTTATTTTTGTTATGTGTTGAATTGAATATATTGTCTTGTACTTTCATTTTGTTATCTGTTTAATTCATATTTATGATTATGGCTTGGCCAAATTGGTATAGAGCTCGTAAAAATATTTCCAGGATTGGCATTTTCATCCCTCATCTAGTTCCTAATTATCTATTTGAGTTGAAAGAACAATTAACTTTTGTGCAATTGTTTCTACATATGGGATTCTCAATTGGTATCAAAGCAAGTAACCCCTGTATAGGTTTAACCGCATGAGTGATCGATCCTAGAGCTCTATCTACACATACACACACCTTGTATGCTTTTTCCCATTGTCTCCTGTAGAGAGGGTTGTTGTTTTGTGAGATTGTTTATCTGCATGAAATTTTATTGTTTGCATGCTCCTGTCTTCTTGTTCATGCATATCTCTTTCTCACTGCTTCTTTGTCTTGCACAACATGTTAAGTTTCATATTTGTTGCTATGTCTAATTATTTAATCCTTTACTAATATTCTCCTCTACTAGTTGCTTTGACATGTTCTTTATGTGTGATTTCCTTGATTACTGCTTGCTTTTTCTATGGTTATTTGCATGAGTATCACATCATATGTTTTCATCATGTAGTGTCCAAGTATTAGGATTTTTCTATCTATAGTGTCGACATTCATATGCCATGTTATATATGAATGCATCATACTTGTTTTACTAGGTTCTTCTGTCCTTACCTAGTAAATTGTGTAATTGTTCTCTATTTGTCTCATGTTGGTTTTTGTTCATCTTTTGCCTACATTTCCTTCTCTTGTGCTTTAGATGTATCTTTAGAGAAAACTGTGATTGGGAACAAGCTTGTGTACATGAGTTTTTCTTCTCTTTTATTTGTATTATGCTTTTTTGGGTTTGTCTTGTGCATTTGTATGTCATATAGATTATTTACTTGTCTTTACGACTCTTGACTTACATGCATTACTATGACTAGACTTGTGTGTTTAGTTGGCATTCCTAGTGATTGGGATTTTCACCCTATTTATGCATGTCTTTTACTTCAGTGTTGGAACCTGACTCTTCCTCACATACTTAGATGTTAGTAGCATCTCTTTTTTGCTCTATTAGGGGTGTTTTTTTTGTTGCTCACTAGTTAGTTTCTTTCCTTCTCTTGACTAGCGATGACGTGAGTGTTGCTGATGATCTCTTTTGAGGAAATTGTGTGTAGTTTGTTGCCATTTCTCTCTAAAGCTAACACTATATGGTTTGTGTTGATGATCTTTCTTAAGGAACATTCTTGTCTTTTTGGCATATGATCTCCTTTGAGGTCATCTTTGTCATCTCACTTGTTTGTTGTGTTTTGTGAGATTGATTGGTTCTCTCTCTTACTAGCTTGTTTCTTTCTTTTTTTAGTCTGTGAACTGCGCTTATCTTAACTTAGTAGTATTTCCTGCTTTTGTATTGTCTTTGTTCTACTATGTGTACATACTTTTGCTTTGGGGGATTTTTGAGAATGTAGGATGCATAACATTTTTATTGCTTAACATGCTCATATTAAGGGGAGAGTTGTGTTGCATGATGTCAAGTGGGTGCTATGTTTTTTCTTGCATCCTTAGTGCTTGTCTTGTTTATGAGTTTATGTTATGCTATATGTTCTTATGATGCTTCCTTCTTAACATCACTTTGTATGAATGAGGCATAAATATGACTATTAGTATGACATATAGCATACGTAGTATGTAATCTCTTGTTTCACGTCTTATATGTTTACCTATTTTTTGTTGTAGTAAGTTATTGCATGTTTCTTATATGTAGTTAAGCTTGGTATTTGTTGTTAGAATGCACAACATATGTTTTCTTTGATAGATTGGGATGTATTTTCATATGTGTGTACGTAGTATAAGGTGAGGTTGTAAAATTGAGTACATCCAAGTGTTGCCAGGGGAAGATAGTTAAGACACTAAGAGTGTGTCAACTTGAAAAATAGTTGGACTCCTAGTCAACTTCTTCTTAGCGATTCGCTAACAAATTTATGTGGCATTGATGTTTGGGGGGAGATGGTTGAGTCATTACGAGTGTGTCAACTTGGAAGATAGTTGGACTTCTAGTCAACATCTTCTTACAAATTTGCTGACATATTTATGTGGTATTGGTGTTTGACCTCATATCTTGTTTATTTGTTGTTAGCATATTATGAAGCCCCTTATGTCCTCTCATAACACGTATAGATGTGGAGTTTTGTGCTATAAATTGCATTTGAGAGATGTTTTATGTATGCACTTTCTTGGTTTATCTATGCATTCAGTTTGTTTATTACATGTTTTTACCTTGGTGTTGCTTTTGTGTTTGCTCTAATCCTCTCAGTTGTGTTGCATGAATGTTGGAATTATTATATTTCCATTTGACTTATTTCCTTCATATAAGGGTATGGTATGTTGCATACTACGTGTGTGCTTTGTTTGACTTTTAATGTCAAAAAGAGGAGAAGTATGCACAAGTTATGTTTATTTATGTATAGTATTTATGAGTTAATATGATATTTGCTACATGAGATGATGAGTGTAGTCTATACTGCATCATGATTACTTGATATGCATACATTTAGAGGGAGTGTTGCACATGTTCAGTGAGAGTTTGCATATTAGTATTGCATGTAGACATGTAGATTGTGATTATCCAATCAATGTGTACCTTTTGTGGGATATACAATAATATTTGAATAGACTACATGTTATTTATGTATGATACATTCATGGAATATGTGTTTGTTTTGTGTGTGTAGGTTACATATATAGATTGAAGTATTCATATTTCAAATGTGCTATGTGTAGCTATGTTGAAACCCTCGTGTTTCAGACTTAAAGAATACGAATGATTTGTTACTAGAAGATGGATAAAGTGCACAAGATAGATGCACTTGGACTAGGTGTGTTTCTGAGTGTTGGATGTGGAACAAACATCTTTAACTCATCTTCATAATTATCTCATGATGGATGTGCGTTTGTAATTAGTTGTACAATGTTTTGACACAGAAAAACCAAAAAGGGAGAATGTAAGTCCTCTAGTCCTTTGTGTTTGTGTTGGCTTTTCATATGTAAAACACAAAGTTTTTTTATTTTACTCAATGTTATTTCTTTCTTTATGTATGGTTAGTTACTGTAGATCAGTTAAGCACATACACATTTAGTTAAGAGAATTATGATTGAAAGCATGTTTATAGATACCACGGGGTTAGTTCTCGTAGTGTGCATGTTAGGTTGAGAGTTATGGTTTTCAACGAGCGAATCACTCATCAACATCACTCTGTGTTTTTAGTTTGGTTTGGGTGTTAGTATTTATAAAAATTATTCGACAATTTTTGGATCAAAATTGTGTTTTTTTGGCACCTCACTACACCTCTCAACAAGAGACCTCACCACACCCCTCATCACACCCTTGGCAAAGTGGTCCAGCCATTAGGTGACTTCTATAAATACCCTCCCTTTTCTTGTTTATTATCCATAAAATATGTAATGGAATTCTATCAAATTGGCATCTCTTTTTTTGTATCCAAATTACTATTACCTTGAATGTTGTTCGTTATTAGTGATTTGGGACTGAGTGAGCAAAATCTTGCTTTTAAGTGGTAAGTACTTAAGATGGTGTTTGCGAGTTGTTTTTTTGGTAAGGAGCTTGTGTGTTAGAGAGTTGTGTGATTGAAAGCATGTTTACAGACACTACAGGATTGGTTCTCGTAGTGTGCAAGTTTGGTTGAGCATTGTGGTTTTCAACGAGTGAATCACTCACCGACATCGCTCTGTGTTTTTAGTTTGGTTCGAGTGTTGGTATTTATAAAAATTATTCGGCAATATTTGGATCAAAAATAGGTTTTTTTGGCACCTCACTACACCTCTCGACAAGAGGCCTCACCACACCTCTCATCACACCCTTTTTTCGAAATGGTCCAACCGTTAGCTGACTTCTATAAATACCTCCCTATTCTTATTTCTTATCCATAAAATATGTAATGGAATTCTATCAAATTGGCATCTCATTTTTCTGTATCCAAATTACTATTACCTTGAATGTTGTTCGTTATTAGTGATTCGTAACTGAGTGAGCAAAATCTTTCTTTTAAGTGGTAAGTACTTAAGGTGGTGTTTGCGAGTTGGTTTTTGGTTATGAGCTTGTGTGATAGAGAGCCATCACTACTACAAAACATACATACGACCTCAGTTTTTAACTGTGGCCATTGGTCTATGACCACACTTATAAGAACCAAGGCCTAAGTAAGAGAGATCATAGGTAATGACCTATGGCCTCGGTTAGCATATAACCGAGGCCATAGGGTATACATAAATTAAAAAATACCCTATGGCCTCAGTTTTCTAATAACCGAGACCATAGGGTATACATAAATTACAAAAAAAATACAATTAGTAATTACAATATTAAAAATTAATATAAATTACAATAAATTTATTAATTATAATATTAAAAATCATATTATATTAAAATTAAAAATATAATTACATTTGAGAGCTAATTATACAAAAAAAACTTAGTATTACAAACTAACATTTTAGTATTAATTACAAACATGAAAAAAACATAGCATTAATTACCAACACTAGCAGCACCAATGCACTAGTACAACGCACCAACATAACACCATTAGCAACACTAGCGCACAACACCAGCAGCATCAACACATCGCCATCACCAATACCAGCGCAGCGACAGGAGCAACAGTACCAGCAACGTCACGCAGCAGCGATAGCGCCAACACCAGCAGAACCAACAACGCAGCACCAGTAGCAGGGAGATTTAAATCAATTTAACAATAATAGTACCAACAACAATCAAGTGTTTTAATGCTTACCAAAGACTTGATGCAAAGAAGACACTTATTGGTATTACACATGTTGCATATCTGTCACGAGAAAAATTATTTTAAAAATTTCAGATTGCACATCAAGGAAAAAAATGAAAACAAACATAAAAGCCAGGGAAGGGTCACATCAAGAAAAAAAATTTGGCACTCACATTTCAAAAGTCATTTTGACTGGTGTTACAACCTGTAGGTTGAAAACAAAAAATGAAAAACAAACATTTCATCTTAAGACAAGTCAACAATATAACACTAACTTGTATGTAACATAGGAAACACCACAGAAATACTATTTTGAATGGTTTAAGACAATTAATCACTCAAAATGCAACAATGAGTACTCAAGTGCTTCAAAAACCTTTAGAGTATTGGTTTTTGGAGCTTATTGCAAGTAAATTATAACTGGTCGTGAATGTTATCTTACTCGCCATAACTAGGGAAAAGAATCAACACGTTCCTCGATCCCTTTCACAAATCTGATCGTCTTTGTTCATGATAATTTGGTAGATCTTAATTTATAATAAGACAGTAATTTGAACGTGTATGTTTTAAACTAGTTGGATAACATATGCCTCAACATGCTGAAAAATTAACCAATAAATAGAACATGGTACACATGAAAATAAAGATGCCAACAGACCTTGAAAACACGAACAAGAAAAAATTCCACGGCTCTAGAAAATCCTATATGAATCATAGTAAGCATAATAGGTAAAGGAAAGTTTAAGTATTTGGGAGAAAGAACCCATTGTAAGGAAAATTTAGCCAGATATACTTCACTCTTACTCAATAAACAAACTAGAAGACTAATGCTTAAATATATTAATACATAGTCCAATATTGAACAATTGATCACTAACAAAGTTATCCATACGCAGATCATTCAGAAATTGAATAACAGTGTATAAGCATTTCGTAACCCCAAAGAACATACCTTATTGTACAATATTACTCTAGATGAAACGCACCAGCACCAGCACCAGCGTAGCGTACCATTGCCAGCACAACGTACCATACCAGCATAAGCACAGCGCATTAGCACCAGCGCACCACACCAGCGCAGCGCACTAGCACCAGTACAGTGCACCAACGCCAACGTAGCGCACTAGCACCAGCACCAGGGCAGAGCACCAACGTACCAGTACTAGCGCAACACACCAGCACTAGTAACCAGCGTCCGGCAACCAGGAATCAACGTCCAGCATCCAGCTACCAACGACCCAGTGGCTAGTGAACCAACAAACAACGACCCATTGAACAACGACCACCAAACCAGTGAGCTGGGAAGAAGAGGAAGAGGAAGAAGAGACGGGAAGAGGAGGAAGAATCAAATCTGGAAAAATGAAATTTTAGATTTGGGAGAAGAAAGAAAGAAATAAAAAAAGAAAGAGAGAGGGCGTAGGCGTGGGAGAAGGAAAAAATTAAAAAGAGAGAGAGAGAAAAGGAAAGAAAAAAAAAGAAATAACATGAAAAAAAAATTAATATAACTTATGGCCACAGTTATTAATAAAAATAGAGGCCATAAACATATCCTATAGCCTCGGTTTTTATTAAACCGTGACCAAAACCCTATGGCCTCAGTTTTTATAAAAATCGAGGCCATAGGTCTAAAACCATATGTCTGTTTTTTAGTAGTGCATGTATCGACTGATAGTTGCCATCGTGCAACTTTATATTTATGTGAAGAGCATGTGTGGTGTGTTGGATGGTTGTTTCCTTAATGTAACTTGTTATATATGCGAAAAATTGTGTGAGTGGATTGAGCTAAACTGGTTGAGTTCTCATATATTTGGTTATATGCAATATGTGGATTGATTGTGTGTCCCACATATAAGTTTGTTGGTTCATGGTTTGACTGTGTCTTATAGAGATTATTGGATGTTTGTGTTCGAGAGTGATTCTGATGATTGTACACATTTCACTTTATTGATCTACAATTTCTGATCACATCACTTAGGTGGTGTTCACTTTGAAGGAAAGTCGGGTTAGTGTTTCGAACCAGGTTGTTGTAGAGGCAACAAGTGAGACAACAATAGACAGTTTGGACATTGGTTCCGACTAATAGAGATATTAGGGGTTTTATTTCTGTTAGGGTTATAATTGTTTTATTATTTAGTAGATTTTCTTGATTTCAACTAGTTATAAGTAACCCAAGGATATTACCACATATGTATGGATTCTAAGTGGAGTTACCTCGTTATATCTGGTGTTGTGCATGATTTAATATTTGGCGAGTTCAATCAAAGTTTAAATTGTATATATCTCTACATATTAAAGTTTAAACTTTGATTATAAATTTTTATTATTTTTATGAATATTGATTGTTGCTTCTGCTTTATGATCATACGTTTTTGGTACGAATCTTTGAAAAAAAAGTCTGTATCTTCTTACCCTGAGTGTGTACTGAGTGTCGGATTTTTTCTTGTGGTATGATATATTGCATATTGTGTGAGTACAATCATCATATATTAAATATGTATCCACAAATCATATCTTAAAGTGATTGAATTTTTTTATAGCTTTTCCATTATGTACGTATGATTTGTATGTTGTGTGATGTTTGTTATGTTTATACATGTTACAAACCTGAACAAAAACCTATAAAATACACCATTTTTAATGTGTGTATTGTTCTTTATTATTGTTGGCTATTTTTATTGTGTATAGAATTGAATATGTTATCTCATACTTTAGTTGTATTATTTGTTTAATTTATATTTGTGAAACCATCTTAGTCATATTTGTATAGAATTCACGAAAAGATAATATAGATGGACATTTATACTCCTCTAAATACAAATTACATATTTGAATCCGAAAATCAATTAACCTTCTTACAATCGTGACTACATATAAAATTCTCACTCCTAATACAAAGGCCTAAGATACTGGACAACATTGTATTACAAATTCTCACGGCTAGTCAATCTACAATAGAGTACATATAGGTGTTGGAGATTGTTATAAAGCTCCTTAATTTAAGGAGCAAATTAAGAAGCAAAACATGGAGCAAAAAAAGGAGTAAAATATGGAGCAAAACATGGAGCAAAACAAGGAGCTTAATTCAATGAGCAATTCAAGGAACCATTAATTTAAGGAATAATTCAAGGAGTGAATTTTCCTATAAATAGATGTGTAATTTTAATGAATTAATCATCCAAAGTGTTCATTCCAATTGAGAGAAAAGCTTTTGTGAGAGAAAATTGAGAGTAATTTTCTTGGGTGTAATTGGGTTGTGGGTTGTGAGTTGTGAGTATTGTAAACACCTTATGTAATTTCTCCTCTTTTAATAAAAAGATCTGCAGTAGGTCCGGAGACGTAAGCAAGATTAGTCAAACTCCGTTATCAAATTTGTTTGTTATTTTTCTATTCTTACTTTCTCATAAGTCTGACTTGTTAGGAATTTGTGTAATTTCTCAAAGCTTTTGGTGGTGATTTTTGTCAATTTCCTACAAGGTTACTATTCACGTGAATAGTGAAATTTGTTGGCGATATTTGTTCATTGACGGAGGTGTTCTAATACAGGTTTGCAAAAATAGTCAGAAACGATCCGAAGGAAGTCAGATTTGAGTGGGAGCAATGGCCGCAAATGAAAGAAGGGTGAAACTTGAGAAATTCGATGACATAAATTTCGGGTTTTGAAAAATACAGATAGAAGATTATCTGTATCAAAGAAATCTATATCAACCTCTCTCAGGGAAGAAGCCAGAGGCTATAAAGGAAGAATATTGGATTGACGTTATCCCGTAATGTTGCTTTCAATATAGCAAAGGAAAAGACCACAGTAGGTCTTATGGCAATTCTCTCCAATATGTATGAGAAACCATCAGCCTCAAACAAAGTGCACTTGATGAGGCATTTGTTCAATTTGTGGATGACGGGTGGCGCATCATTAGCTCAATATCTCAATGAACTCAACACAGTCACAACCTAGTTGAGTTTAATGGAAATTGAATTCGATGAAGAAGTACGAGCATTGATACTTTTGTCTTCTTTACCAGAAAGCTGGAATGCTACTGTCACAACTGTGAGTAGTTCGTCAGGAAGCAATAAGTTGAAATTTGACGATGTTTGTGATCTGGTTCTTAGTGAAGAGATCCGACATAGAGAGTCAGGTGAATCATCAACTTCTTCAGTTTTGCATATAGAGTCAAGAGGAAGAAATTCAACCAAAGGGAATGAACGTGGTAGAACAGACTACCGAGGTAGATTAAAGGACAGGAGGTCCAAATCCAGGAATCCTAATAATTCCCATAGCTCGAAGACTATCGAGTGTTGGAATTGTGGGAGAACCAGGCACTACAAAAATCAATGCAAGAGTGCACCGAAGGACAAACAAGTGAAGGTAGAGGCAAATGTTACTTCCACCTCAGGAGAAGATGATGCATTGATATGCTCTTTGGAGACCAAGGAAGAATATTGGGTGTTAGACTCTAGAGAATCATTCCATGCTACTTCATAGAAAGAATGCTTCGAGAAATATGTCCCCGAAAACCTTGGAAAGGTATATCTTGGTGATGACCAACCATGTGCTATTATTGGCAAAGGTGTTGTAAAGATTAAGTTGAACGGGTCTATTTGGGAGCTAAAGAATGTCAGACATATTCCCGACTTAAGAAGGAACTTAATCTCAGTAGGGCAATTGGCCAGTGAAGGCTACACTACGATATTCCATGGTGATGATTGGAAGATTTCAAAGGGCACAATGACAGTTGCTCGAGGTAAGAAGAGTGACACTCTTTACATGACAGTAGGAGCACGTTGTTCAATCACAGTTGCAGCAAGCAATGAAACATCAAATTTGTGGCACCAGAGACTAGGCCACATGAGTGAGAAGAGGATGAAGATTATGCACTCAAAGGGAAAACTTCTAGGTCTACAATCTGCGAAGATAGACATGTGCAAAGATTACATACTTGGAAAGAAAAAGAGAGTCAGCTTTTAGACAAGTTGTAGAACCCCAAAGAAGGAAAGACTAGAGCTTATTCACTCTGATGTTTAGGGACCAAAGACCATCTCATCCATTGGTGGGAAACACTACTTTGTGACTTTCATCGATGAACACTCTCGGAAGGTATGAGTTTACTTTCTAAGGCATAAGTTTGAAGTATTTGAGGTTTTCATAAAATGGAAAGCTATGGTGGAAAATGAGACGGGTTTCAAGATCAGAAAGCTCAGAACTGATAATGGTGGTGAATATGAAGACACCATATTCAAAAATTTATACTACGAGCACAGGATCAGAATGGAAAGAACTGTGCCAGACAGACCTCAACACAATGGTGTAGTTGAGCGTATGAACTGAACGTTGATAGAAAGAGCCAGAAGCATTCGTATACAGTCAGGTCTACCAAAGTAGTTCTAGGCAGAAGCAGTCAACACGACAACTTACTTGATCAACCGAGGCCCATCTGTTCCATTGGAACACAGAATACCAGAGGAGGTATGGAGTAGAAAAGAGGTGAAACTATCACATCTAAAATTTTTCGGTTGTGTAGCATTTGTGCATATCAGTGATCAAGGCAGGAATAAGCTTGATCCCAAATCCAATAAATGTACATTCATCGGTTATGGTGAGGATGAGTTTGGCTACCGCATTTGGGATGACGAAAACAAGAAAGTGATCCATAGTAGAGATGTGATTTTCAACGAAAGGGTGATGTATAAGGACATGCATAAAATAGACGCCAACGACTCAGGGTGATGTATAAGGACATGCATGGCACCACATAAAAGTGCTTGTACTTTAGTAAAGGAGAGTTAAAAGTACAAGGGTATGTAGACGCAGGCTTTGGAGGTGAAGTTGATCACCAAAGAAGCACCACCGGTTATATATTTACTGTTGAAACTACAGTTGTTAGTTAGATGTCACAAATACAGAAAATTGTCACTCTATCCACTACAGAGGCTAGGTATGTAGCAGTAAATGAAGCTAGTAAAGTGATGATATGGCTTCAAGGTTTGTTAACTGAGTTGGGATTCAAACAGGAGAAAAATGTTCTGCATAGTGATAGTCAAAGTGCAATACACTTGGCGAAGAATTTAGCATTTCATTCTAGAACCAAGCATATTGGACTTCGTTATCACTTCATCAGATCTCTATTGGAAGATGATGTGTTAATACTGGAAAATATTCAAGGAAGCAAAAATCTAGCAGATATGTTAACAAAGGTAGTGATTAATGACAAACTGAAGTTGTGCTCAACTTCAGTTGGTCTGCTAGAGTAACAAAGACTAGAAAAGTTGTTGCATTGATCGAGGTGTGAAGACAGATTGAAATCAGTCTTCAATTGAGAGATGTTAGAGATTGTTATAAAGCTTCTTAATTTAAGGAGCAAATTAAGGAGCAAAACATGGAGCAAAACAAGGAGTAAAACATGGAGCAAAATAAGGAGCTTAATTCAATGAGCAATTCAAGGAACCATTAATTTAAGGAATAATTTAAGAAGTGAATTTTCTTATAAATATATGTGTAATTGTAATGAATTAATCATCCAAAATGTTCATTCCAATTGAGAGACTTTTGTGAGAGAAAATTGAGAGTAATTTTCTTTGGTGTAATTGGGTTGTGAGTTATGAGTTGAGTTGTGAGTGTTGTAAACATCTTGTGTAATTTCTGCTCTTTCAGTAAAAAGATCTACAACAGGTCCGGAAACGTAAGCAAGGCCGAACTCCGTTTTCAAATTTGTGTGTTATTTTTCTATTTTTATTTTCTTATAAGTCTGACTTATCGAAAATTTGTATAATACATAATTAAAACTAATGAATACAGACAACAACAAATTACAGCCATCCATTGAATGATTCCTATTGTTACCGCATACCTTTAAACAAAAAAGAAACAAATAGTTTCATTAAAAAGTTCATACTATCATATATTTTCGGCATTCAACAGCTCACTGGAGATGGCGATGGATGTTGTGGGGGCATCAGTGGCCCCACTTGCCCATCCTTTCCATTTTTCATAAGTTCGGCATCCTTTCTGATCTCTACTTTGTCCTCGGCCCAAACTTCATTGTATCTTGCGTCACTCTCTGCTACATCTTTTGCTCTAAACCCGGGATCTGCATCTGGTGCAGGTGCCACTCCATTAGCACTATATTTTGCTGCTACTCCATTTGCAGCTTCAATGGTCACACCAGCACCCTCGCCTTCTTTCATGTCAGCGTTGCCATTTGCTTTCCCATCCAGAGTCTCTGGCAACTTCTTTCGAGGAAGCAGCTTGTTGCCCTTGATCTTTCTCCTCACCTATGGTTATTTTGCAACTTTCAGGTTGTGCATCTGCAGCATTAGTATCGTCAATGCTATCCTTAGCATCAATTTGGGCCTTTTCCTCAGCACTCTTGGAATTAGTTTCAGTCATCTCACTGTATGCAGTTTTGGTGTGATCAGCTTCTTCCAGAGTTTTCTTTTGAGTATCTTCTTCCTTTTCAGTTTGTACAGGTTTCTTTTCACCTATCTCGGCATCTTTAACTTGGATTTCAGTTATTCCCTCATTTTCTTCACGAGCACCTTCCAAATCCTTTTTGTCCTTTGAAGCTAAAGATTTTCTACCACGTTTCTTTGGTGACTCAATCTGTGATGATGGTGGTGTTGCCTTGACCTTCTCACTGATCCTTGCTGATCTCCTAGGAGTATCACCTGTGCTCCAATCAAACACTGATATTACAGGATTTCCAATATGTGACTTCAGATACTGCTCCAATTGTTTTCGGCTACCAATCTCCTCCCCAGTTGGTGCAATGAATACAATCTCATTTTTCCTTGGTGTCCCTCCTTGCTTCGGCAAGTACTGCAGAGAAATTAATATATATATTGATGCATAAAAAATTAATTAATTTAATTATAATGATAACAAGGATCAATATAAACACAGTTTAATGTTGTGACTCGGTTTAATTGAAAAGCTATTATTATTGTTATAAATTTGAAAGTTACTTATTTTTTTATTTTTTATTTTTTGTAATTTCTCAAGAATTAATAGTTAACTAAAAGGGAAAAAAATCTGTGTCAGTTTCGTATTACGGGTTTTAGCACCCACCTTAACACAGTTTTACTATGTCGAACACCAAGACAAATTAGAAACCCTAGAAATTGGAAAGAACAACTAGCAACCAAAATTAGCAGCAAATAATACTAATTTGAGACAAGAACACCGCATGTAGGGAAAGCCCCATAACCAAAATTACACTACCAAACACAACATTAATCTCCAACACAGTAAAAATGGGAACTTTATGGTTCAAACAAAAAACAAAAAGAATAAATAATTTTCTTTTTACGTAAAACACGAAATTACCAGTTTTTTCCGGAAAGAAAGAGCTGGGAGCTCCGTAGAAAAACCGTCATCGATTTTGTTTATTTTGTCTGACAAACCTGCACAAATATCAAAACCAATCAAAGAACAAAATAGGCTAAAACCCAAGCTTTATGTTAGAAATACTTAATAATTGTATTTTATTCTGTCATTAAATAAATATACATTGTTTATTTATATAGAAGTTAAAGTAAATTAGATATTTCTAAAGTAAATATATATACATTAACAGTCTCTCTCAAATTCATGATGGATGTGAGACCAGCTTGAGATTATCAACTAAATTACGAGTGCATCATTTGGGAAGTGTCTTAGTGAAGATATTTGAAAGTTGATCGTTGGAGAAAATGGGGAAAAGCTTAAGAGCACCATGGATAAGATGAGAGCGAATAAAGTGATAATAAATCTCGATGTGTTTAGTCCGTTCATGGAATAAATCGTTGTGAGCAATATGAATGACACTCTGATTATCACAATAAAGAGAAGTAGCAAAGGATGTGGACACATCCAAATCCTTAAGAAGTCATCGTACCCAAAGGAGCTCAGATGTGGTATGAGCAAGAGCACGATATTCTGCTTTAGTATTGGAGCGGGTCACTGATCACCAAATTCCCGGCAACAGCGCCAAAAACTTGATCACCAAATCCCCGGCAACGGCGCCAAAAACTTGATGAGCAAAAACCGGCATCGCCGATTCTTGCCAATACTTTGGTTTTAATATTTATAAAACTCTCGCAAGTGCACGAATCATTTCGTAGAAAATGATAAGTATACTCCCAAGGTCGATCTAAGGAAGGAATGTATGTGGTTTTTAACTTATTATTCAAACTTTCAAAAACGAAATTAAATCCTAAACATCCTGTCACGATAGTTTCGTTTTTGTGTTCGTAATCTAATAACATAAAATAAACATATATACAGATTAATTAAATATAATCTAATATCATAAAAATAAACATAGATTCAAATTCAATAAATAATTATCTAAAAAATAAACATATATACAGATTCAATAAATATTCATGCAAATTTTATCATTTATATTAGCGGAGTATTTATGGATATAATAACTAAATTAATTATGTTTGCTCATATTATCTAGGTTATTAAAGATATAAATTGATATTTTATTGATTCTCTCTTTTTTATATAAATACCACCTTTGGTGGGGTTAGATATTCTTTGTTAACTAAACAAATCAATTAACACCTATGGGTGGAGTTGATAACTAATATGCTTAATTAAATTAATTCCTTTTTCTAAGAGATTGAAAATGAACCATTTAAATGCCACCTTTGGTGGGGTTAGACAGTTTAAACTTTATTCAAGGTGTCCAAATTAAACTTAAGAATTTAATTATCCGAGTACTAACTTTCAAGTTTTAAAACCACGAAAACATGTTGTCAATACATTTTCACATAATAATTCTTATAAAAACTTTTGAAATAGAGTTTCACTCTAACTACCGGGCGATTGTACCAACAAATAAAAGAGCACTACTCTAAATTAGACCGGATAACTAAACCTTAAAATCTAATTTTCAGGTTTAAGTTTGTAATGAAAAATAATATATTTCTCTCTAACATTCTTAATATAAAATCTTGAATAAAAACAAAATCAATTCATTTTAGAGATTTTTACCTATTTAATATTTCGCAAGCATAACAACGTTATTATTACATCATTTTTACTAAACAGCCAGCATAGTTAAATTTAACCACAGACAAATTAAATATAACATGTAAGAATAAAGCATAAAAATAACTGTAAAGAAAATAAAATCCTTACAGAACTTTGACGCTATTCCCGTAGCTGGAAAACCTCCAAGCGGAATTTGCACTTCCATTTATTGAATCAAAAATCTAAATTATTACAAAAACATTACAAGTTCCTCTCAAAAAGAGAAGAACTCTAAAACTAAGAGAATTGAACTAAAAACTAAGAGAAAAACTAAGAAAAGCTTAGAAACTAAGAAAGAAACTAAGAAAAACTCAAAAACTAAGAAATGAGAGAAAGAAAGAAGAGAGAAGTGTGTTTTGAAGGTGTGATTTGAAGTGAAGGGAAGGGGGGTATTTATAGGTGAGGATGGAGAGAAAAAATGAGTAAAACAATGTTAAAAAAATATTAAAAAATGTAAAAACGCGTATTGGAATTGCTGATGTCATTAATGACGTCACAGGGGCGGCTGCACGTGAAAAATGGGGTGAAAACGCGTTGGGCGCGCGGAGGGGCTGCTGCTGGGCGCTGCGCGCAGCTCGGCGCGCGTGAACAGTGCCCGCGCGCTGGGGCACGCGCGGATGGGCAGGCCAGCGCGCGCGGCATGGGGCGCTGGGGCGCGCTGGGGCGTGCGCGGCATGGGGCGCTGGGGCGCGCGCGGCTGGGCGTTGGGCTGCGGCGCGCGATTTCCGTCTTTTTGAAATTTTTGACCTTTTCGACCCATTTTGTCCAATTTTTCCATGTTTGTTGACCTTTTCCCACTTATTTATTAATATATTTGTGATGTATTGCTTCAAGTATTCCTCTTTTAGTCTTTAAATTGCGTTTTTAAGCCAAAATACCTGAAAAACAATAAGAATACCCCTGATTCCGAAAAAGACAAATTTATATAAATATATGATAAAACATATAAATATATATATTTTTAATCAATTAATGTGCATAAAATCATGGTTATTTTAGTGCTTTTTGAGCACTCATCACAACCCCCAACCAGTTTCTTGCTAGTCCCTTAGCAAGAGAAGCGATAAAAGCTAAAAGTTAAACTATCCTAAATCACTTTCGTGGATTGAAACGGTTTCATTTAGCTTATGCAACAAGCCTTTAAACCCCTAGGTTGCCCTAGTGGACGAGTTTGAGTCTCGTGAGGGTTTTCAGTAATGATACCCACAAACATTGAACTAATTGTAAAAATCAAAAGAAACTATAAAAACAATCAAATCAAAAACTACAATTACAACACAATCAAAAATTAATTTAAGAATAAAAGAAAACAACATATCACAAAAATTTCTCACACTTTTTAATCTCCTTTAAGATCATAATGAAAATCTCAAGCATAAGTTATTTTAATCTCTTTAAACAATCATGATTTTATTATAATAATTAGTCGAAAATCATTTTCATATTTCCTATAAAAAATGTATCAATTTAATTTTACCCAATTTCAGTGTCATGAATCAGAATTCGCTTCGACTCTATTCCTCACAAGTCAATACTCTCAAAACACTGAATCCTATGGGTTCAAACACTCATACTAATTTATATGCGAAAGAGTTGATGTATAGAAATGAACTAATATGTTCGCATATGTATAAAGAATAAAGGCTCAAAGTGTTATTTTAACATTGATCTCATGAAAGGAATCGAATGTATTAATTATAAAGATATCATATATAAAAATTATTTTCATGCATAAATTAAACTCATTAAGAAAGAATTTCAAGATATATGCTTTTTACAAATGAAGAAATTGCAATGACTTTTTAGGGAATTACTTCCTATATCTTTCTTTTGTATTTAGCCTTTACTCACAACTTTGTTGGCAATGTGGGTCATAGTATGTAGATGATACTATTTTTTTTATCTTTCTATACATTCTTTTTTTTTTTTTCAATATATGTATATTTTAGAGAGTCAACCCATGTACAGATTGTACATTTTTTTGGATTTTGGTGATTGGTTAATTTTGTGGCTTTTCTGTTTGATCTTGGTTTAGGTAACCCCAGATATGTCTTTTTGTTTTTGTAGCAGTCATGCATGAATGAGATATAAGCATATACTATCAATTTCTACTCAAATTGTTTAATCTAAAAAAAAATCAAAAATATATGATACTCTATTAAGATGAGAAAAAATTCATACATTCAATGCTAATACCTATAGAGATCATCTAAACTTTTGAATAAATAAGAAATGTGTTTGGAGTAGAAAAAATATATATTTCACTCTGAATAAAAGAAATTAGGTTCAAATTATATCTCACAAGGGTAGTCTCCACTAAAAAAAATTCATAAACACCGATTTTGGGTTTAATATAATTTCCACATTTTATCAAGAAATACTAGTTATGACAAAAACTAACTAATTATCAAAAATAATTACAAAATATTTCATGATATGTTTTCAAAAATTAATCTATCAGTACCAAAGACTTAACTATTTACTTAAATTTGATTTAAAGAAATGATAAATTTTTGTGAGAATTTTTTTTATTATGCATGGTAACTTTTCACCACCCCCAACCTAGAACTTACATTGTCCTCAATGTAACAACTGAAAATTAAAGATAAAGAGAAAAGAGGAGAAAGATTACCTATTTCTTGAGAATGTGTAAGTAGTAATGAAGAAATGCAGGTGCATCCATCATATTCATCATTAAAGTGTATACAGACAGATTGCTGTGAACTTCTAACATCTCAACAAATATTTTAGTTTTAACAATTTTAAAAATTATTCACATATAAGTAAACTAAAATAAACAATAAAATTAAGTAAATAAAACAAATAACAAAAAATTACCTAACATGATGGGTTGCCTCCCATCCAGCGCTTAGTTTAACGTCTTAGCAAGACGTATCTTTTTGGTGCTAAGGGTTACTCAGCCAAATGCAATCCATTTCAGCAATGTTGTTTGGTTCTTCTAAATAAGGCTTGACACGATAGCCATTAACTTTGAACGTTTTTTGTGTCTTGGAGTCCAATAGTTCTACCACTCCATGTTCAGATACCTGAACTATTTTGAATGGTCCATCCCATCTTGATCTCAGCTTTCCTGGAAACAATCTCAAACGAGAGTTAAATAAAAGAACTTTCATTCCAGGGTGAAAAGTTTTAGGAACTATCCTCTTGTCATGATAGCGCTTAGTACGCTCTTTGTATAATTTGGCATTCTCATAAGCTTCATTCCTAATTTCTTCTAACTCATGAAGCTGGAGTAATCGTTTTTCACCTGCTTTATCTAAATCCATGTTTAGCTCTTTAATTGCCCAGTAAGCCTTGTGTTCAAGTTCAACTGGAAGGTGGCACGCTTTCCCAAAGATTAACCGGTAAGAGCTCATCCCAATAGGTGTTTTGTAAGTGGTGCGGTATGCCCATAAGGCATCATTTAACTTAAATGCCCAATCCTTCCTTGAAGGACGCACAGTGCGTTCCAATATTCCCTTAATTTGCCTATTACTTACTTCCACTAAACCGGAAGTTTGAGGATGATATGGAGTAGCTACCTTATGTGTGATGTTGTACTTGTTTAGTACTCCATCAAAGAGTTTGTTACAAAAATGGCTACCTCCATCACTTATTATAGCTCTAGGCGTTCTGAACCTACTGAATATGAAATCTTTCAAGAATTTCACAACAACATTAGCATCATTGGTTTTGGTGGGGATAGCTTCTACCCACTTGGACACATAATCCACAGCAACCAAAATGTATTGAAAACCATTAGATGGGGGAAAAGGACCCATAAAGTCAATCCCCCATACATCAAAGAGTTCAACAACTAAATTAGATGTCAAAGGCATTTCATCTCTTTTGCTTATGTTTCCTTTTCTTTGACATCTATCACATTGTGCACAAAACATATGAGCATCTTTAAAAAGAGTGGGCCAAAAGAATCCAGACTGTAATATCTTACGGGCTGTCTTTTCACCTCCAAAATGACCCCCACAATGAAGTTCATGACAAAAAGTCAGAATGCTCTTATGTTCTTCTTCAGGTACATATCTCCGGATGACTTGATCTTGACCAATCTTGTATAAATAAGGGTCATCCCAGAAATAGTCCTTAATAGTTTTAAAAAACCTTTTCTTGTCCTGATATGAAGTGTTAGGTCGCAAAACACCAGTGGCAAGATAGTTTACAATATCAGCATACCATGGGTTTGGACCTATGAAAAATAACTGTTCATCAGGAAAGGTTTCAACTATATCTTCATTACTCTCATCTTTAAGAGAATTGAAGTCAGAAATCAACCTAGACAAATGGTCAGCTACTAAGTTTTCACTGCCTTTCTTATCCTTGATTTCTAGGTCAAATTCTTGTAAGAGTAAGACCCACCTGATTAATCTTGGCTTGGCATTTGGTTTACTTAATAGGTATCTTAAAGCAGCATGATCAGAATGCACAATCACTTTAGATCCTACTAAATAAGACCGAAATTTGTCTAAAGAGAATACTATAGCCAAGAATTCCTTTTCAGTGGTGGTGTAATTCATTTGGGCATCATTGAGTGTTTTGCTAACGTAGTAGATGACATGCAAACGCTTATCCACTCTTTGTCCCAAGACTGCTCCTATTGCATAATCAGAAGCGTCACACATTATTTCAAAAGGTAAAGACCAGTTTGGTGCCATTATAACAGGGGTAGATGTTAGTTTATCTTTCAAGGTATTAAAGGAAATAAGGCAGTCATTGTTGAAGTCAAAATCAGCATCTTTGGATAGCAAGTTACATAAGGGACGACTTATTTTAGAGAAATCTTTAATAAATCGTCTGTAAAATCCTGCATGTCCCAAGAAGCTTCTTATCCCCTTCACAGATGTAGGGGGAGGTAGTTTGGATATCAATTCAACTTTTGCCCTATCAACTTCAATACCCTTGTTTGAAATTATATGTCCTAAAACTATCCCTTGTTGAACCATAAAATGACTTTTCTCCCAACTAAGGGTTAGATTGCATTCAATGCATCTTTCTAAAACCAAAGTCAATTTATGTAAGCAATCATCAAATGAGTTCCCAAAGACAGAGAAATCGTCCATGAAAATCTCAATGAATTTTTCCACCATGTCCGAGAAAATGGATATCATGCATCTCTGGAACGTGGCAGGGGCATTGCATAACCCAAATGGCATTCTGCGAAAAGCAAATGTCCCAAAAGGACATGTAAATGTGGTCTTTTCCTGATCTTCTGGTGCTATGGGTACTTGATAATATCCAGACAGTCCATCCAAAAAACAGTAAAATTCGTGCCCAGCTAATCTTTCCAACATTTGATCAATGAATGGAAGAGGAAAGTGATCCTTTTTCGTATATAAATTTAGTTTCCTAAAATCTATACACATTCTCCAGCCAGTGATTATTCTAGTGGGCACTAATTCACTTTTGTCATTCTTAACAACTGTTATCCCAGATTTCTTTGGTACCACATGCACTGGACTAACCCACTTACTATCCGCAATAGGATAGATAATCCCTTCTTCTAATAATTTAAGAATTTCCTTCTTAACTACCTCTTGCATGTTTGGGTTTAGTCTTCTTTGGGCCTCTCGTACAGGTTTAGCACCGTCCTCCAAGTTGATCTTGTGCATACACATTGTTGGACTAATGCCTCTTATATCCCCTATACTCCAACCTATAGATTTCTTAAACTGTTTAAGCACTTTGATGAGTTCCTTTTCTTGTGGTTTGGTCAAGGTTGAAGAAATTATCACTGGATAAGTTTCTCCCTCTCCCAAAAACACATATTTTAAGTGCTCAGGTAAGACTTTGAGTTCAAGTTCAGGTGGATTGGTCTCTTTACTAGATGAAGAACTGGGTAGATTTAAAAGTGTACTAGATTTTGTCATCACTTCATCATTGTCTAGTTGTTTAAGGTACCCATTAATTTCCTCATCTAAATCTTCTTCAACCTTTTCAAGTGTAAGAACGGTTTCAAGCTTGTCTTCTATTCTGGTTTGTAAAAAGGTGCTTTGGACAAGATTATCCAAAGGATCAACTTCGAATATTTCATCGATGGCAGAAATAGAAGGAAAAGGTGAAGAATCAAAAACTTTAAAATGAACGGTCTCCCCTAAGACTGTCATTGTCAAATTTCCATCTTGGACATCAATAATAGTTTTAGTAGTTGCCATAAATGGCCTACCAAGCAATATTGTGTGCTCTCTGTCCAATGCTGGATTTTCTTGCATATCCAGAACCACAAAGTCAACAGGTATTATCAGTTTGTCTACCTGTACCAAAACATCCTCAACTATTCCCTCTGGATATTTAAGAGATCTGTCTGCAAGTTGAAGGGACATAGTTGTGGGTTTTAAATCCCCTAGATTGAGTTGTAAGAATATAGAGTAGGGCATCAAATTTATACTAGCACCTAAATCAAGCATTGCTTTAGCAACCTTCCTATCCCCCATAGTTATGTTTATAATAAAACTTCTAGGGTCTTTCAACTTAGGGGGTAGTTTGTGCTGAAGTACAGCGCTAGAAATTTCTGATACTACTACTCGTTCATTCAGTTCATACCTCCTTTTCTTAGTGTTCAACTCTTTGAAAAACTTGGCATATGAGGGCACATTCATGATCACTTCTAATAATGGTAAATTGATATTTACTTTAGAGAGCATATTAAAAAGATCATTGAATTGCTTATCTTGTTTGGACTCTTTTAACCGGTGGGGAAAAGGTACTTGTATCTGGTGTGGTTCTATTGTCTTTTGAATTTTGGGGGTGTCAGATGACCCCTCAATGAGTTTTTCAGAAGGCTTGTTAGGTTTAACACTTGTTTCTCCTTTTTGCGAGATTAGAGTATCGCCTTCTCTGTTACCTGAACTACAAGGTAGATTGTTAGAGATTTCAGGTAAACTGGTATTGACTACCTTACCACTTCGAAGGGTTCTAACATCCTTTGCTTGTTCTGGTTGACTGGGCAACTTTCCTGGTTCTTTCTTTTGCATTTGTTCAGCCAGTTGCCCAACTTTAGATTCAATCCTTTTAACCGAAGCCTCCATGGTGTTCAACCTTTGATTAGTCATCAATTGGTTGTCACGACTAACTTGAATAAAAGCATTCAAGCTATCTTCTAAGGTTGGCTTAAAAGATTGGCTTGGTGGGTAAGGGTGGTTGTTATCTGACCTTAGTGTTGGATATTGGGTGTAGGCTGGGTGATTATAGGTGTTTGGATGATACCTTTGAAAAGATTGGACTTCCTCTATGGCATCGACACTAGAATCACAAGTATTTGAACAATTATGAGTACCATGCCCAATTGAACAACACACTTCACATACCTCTTGATTTGAAATTTGGTGGGTAGTGAGGAGTTGCACTTGTTTAGTCAATTCAGCAAGTTGCAAGGTTATCTCATTATCAGAGCCAACTTCATTGACCCTTGCTTTCCTTCTACCACCTCTTTGTTGGGAATTAGAACCCAACAGCTCATAAATATTATAGGTTTCCTCTGCGGTCTTTTCTCCTACAGCACCTCCAGCAGCATTATCAACCATGTATTGACTATGTAGTGTCAATCCATCATAAAAGAATTGGTTTTGTAGCTGTAATGGGAAGCTATGATTTTGACATTGAATGAAAAGGAGTTTGAATCGTTCCCAAGCTTCATGAAAGGGCTCTTCATACATTTGAGAAAATGTTGCTATCTTTGTTCTTAGATCAACAGTCTTTTGATGGGAATAGAACCTACCCATAAAAATTTCATAGACTGCCTCCCAAGTTTTAAGAGAACCTGACTGTAGAGTAATGAACCATGACCAAGCTTTATCTTTGAGAGTGTAAGGAAAACACCTCATCCTAAGTTGATCTTCATTAATTGAATGTAGTGGAAAGGTTTGGACAATAGCATAGAATTCTCGAATGAAATGCAAAGGGTCTTCATTAGGGATACCGTAAAAGGAAGGCAACAAAGAATAATGAATCTTTTTCAATTCATAATTCCTTACAGCCTCTTGTAATTGGATGCCGGAAGTTACATTGCCAATGATTGGCATTGTATAGTCTTTCATCTTTTTCCGCCTATCTTCAGCATCTCCCATGGTTGTTTGTAGTTGAAAATGATCCTCCTCCTATTGTGTATCAACATTTTGCTCTTAAAAACAATAGTAGATATCTCTAAGAAATATTTATAACTTGATAAAACGTAAAAGCAAAAAGGTACAAGGAACCTAATTTTAAAAAAAAAAAAATTTAATTTTAATTTTAACGAATGGACACAATTTTTGAAACAAACGAATTTATTTCATTTGAATTTTATTACACGCAAACTAAAACAAAGGAAAATACAACAATGGGTGACCTCCATACAGGACTAAAATTTATCGTCTTCTAGTAAGACGTTGCTTGGAGATTGCAGAATGAAAAACTCAATGTCTCCTCTTCATTGAATTCATTTAAGTATCAAATTAGTCTTTGCTCTTTTGCAAATGTTCAACTAACTGTTCAACTTGAACTTCCACCTTTTTGATAGAAGCTTCCACAGAGTCCAACCGTTGATTGGTTTTAGATTGGTTATCCCTACAGACTTGAATAAAATAATTCAAGTTGTCCTCCAGGGTTGGTTTATTGGGAATGCTTCTTGGAATAGGTGGGTGGAATTGCTGGCCTGGCTGGTTTGAGCTTTGAGTGAAAGGAGGGTTGTTTTGCCTCCAGGAGAAATTTGGATGACTTCTCCACCCAGGATTATAGGTATTTGAATTGGGATCAAACCTTGGTCTCTGTTGATATGCTCCCAACACATTAACCTGTTCAGGTCCAGTTGTTTCTCCTTGATATGGACAGGCTTCAGTACCATGTCCCATGTTGCTATACAAACCATATTGATCATTATTGGTGTTGGTTTGTGTAGCGAGAAGGGCAACTTGTTTAGTCAGTTGAACAAGTTGTTGTTGAACTTCATTACTGGAGTCGATTTCATGAACTCCAGCTTTTCTCACTCGGGAGCTTTTCTGTTGGGAATTAGCACCCAACATCTCAAAGAGGTTATACGTCTCTGAGGCAGTCTTTTCTCCTATTGCTCCTCATGCAACGTTGTCGACAATGAACTGACATTGTTGTGTAAGTCCATCGTAAAAGAATTGGTTCTGCAACTGCAGGGGAAAGCTATGATGGGGACATTGAGTGAGAAACATTTTGAACCTATCCCAAGCTTCATGGAATGGTTCTCCTTCCATCTGAGAGAAAGTAGCAATCTTTCCTCTCAACTCTAATGTTTTTTGATGGGAATAGAATTTTCCCATGAATTTATTGTAAATGTTACCCCATGTCATCAGAGAACCTGGGGGAAGTGACATCAACCAAGCTTTGGCCTTATCCTTTAAAGTGTAGGGAAAACATCTCATCCTAAGTTGATCCTCGTTTAGAATACCGAGGGGGAATGTTTGGACCGTAGCATAGAAATCTCTCATAAAGAAAAGAGAATCTTCATTAGGTAGCCCATAAAAGGAAGGAAGCATAGAAAAATGAATATTTTTAAGGTCATAATTCCGAGCAGCCTCACCCAACTGGATAGCGGCAGTTGCCGTGCCTATTATCGGTCTTGCAAACTCCTTCATCGTGGTTTCCCTAACATGTTGGTTTTCCTCCATTTCTTTTGGTTCTAGTAAAGGATTAAGTCTTGGTTCTATGTTTGGCTCAAAAACAGGTTGATGGGTGGAATCCAGTGTTGTTGACACTTGTTTAAATTTATGAATATTATTTACATATGGTGTAAGGGGGTTTCCTAAGGATCTCCTACCACGCATAGACTATTGTAAACGTAAATTTAAAACTCCTGTCAACAAAAATAACAAATTTAGAGAAAATTTACAAGGTATTTAATACAAAACTAGTTAAAACCTAATTTTTTTTTTAATTTTTAAATTTTTTTTATATATATTTTTTATTTTTAAATAACATAATCAGTATTAACCAAGAGTGCTCCCAGGAAAGAATGGTGGTGCAACGGCTCCTTAAAAACCATTCTCCTAGCCAGAACAACGTTCCTAGGAAAGACTAGTGGCACAAAGGCTTCCAAGAACTAGTCTCCTAGACAGAACTCCCTTAGATTTTTACTTTTCATGCTATTTAGTTAATTATGTATAAATTCAAGTAATGTTTTTTTTACTATTCATGAACGGTAATTTTATTTTACTATTCACGCTCTATTATTTCTTATTAACTTAAATTTTTTTTTAAATTTTAATTTTTTTTACTATTCATGAACGGTAAAAAATTTTTACTTCAAATTTCAAATTTCTAAATTATTTTACAATTAAAAAAAAATTATTATTTTTTATTTTTTATGTATTTATTTATTTTTTATTTATTTTTATTTCTTATGAATTTTGAAATTTGATTATTGTTAAAATATCACAATTATTTACAACACAAAAAATGTTTTTAAAATTTTGATAAATAATTTAAAAAACGCTATTCCTTCCCCGGCAACGGCGCCAAAAACTTGATGAGCGAAAACCGGCATCGCCGATTCTTGCCAATACTTTGGTTTTAATATTTATAAAACTCTCGCAAGTGCACGAATCATTTCGTAGAAAATGATAAGTATACTCCCAAGGTCGATCTAAGGAAGGAATGTATGTGGTTTTTAACTTATTATTCAAACTTTTAAAAACGAAATTAAATCCTAAACATCCTGTCACGATAGTTTGGTTTTTGTGTTCGTAATCTAATAACATAAAATAAACATATATACAGATTAATTAAATATAATCTAATATCATAAAAATAAACATAGATTCAAATTCAATAAATAATTATCTAAAAAAATAAACATATATACAGATTCAATAAATATTCATGCAAATTTTATCATTTATATTAGCGGAGTATTTATGGATATAATAACTAAATTAATTATGCTTGCTCATATTATCTAGGTTATTAAAGATATAAATTGATATTTTATTGATTCTCTCTTTTTTATATAAATACCACTTTTGGTGGGGTTAGATATTCTTTGTTAACTAAACAAATCAATTAACACCTATGGGTGGGGTTGATAACTAATATACTTAATTAAATTAATTCCTTTTTCTAAGAGATTGAAAATGAACCATTTAAATGCCACATTTGGTGGGATTAGACAGTTTAAACTTTATTCAAGGTGTCCAAATTAAACTTAAGAATTTAATTATCCGAGTACTAACTTTCAAGTTTTAAAACCACTATTGAAAACATGTTGTCAATACATTTTCACATAATAATTCTTATAAAAACTTTTGAAATAGAGTTTCACTCTAACTACCGGGCGATTGTACCAACAAATAAAAGAGCACTACTCTAAATTAGACCGGATAACTAAACCTTAAAATCTAATTTTCAGGTTTAAGTTTGTAATGAAAAATAATATATTTCTCTCTAACATTCTTAATATAAAATCTTGAATAAAAACAAAATCAATTCATTTTAGAGATTTTTACCTATTTAATATTTCGCAAGCATAACAACGTTATTATTACATCATTTTTACTAAACAGCCAGCATAGTTAAATTTAACCACAGACAAATTAAATATAACATGTAAGAATAAAGCATAAAAATAACTGTAAAGAAAATAAAATCCTTACAGAACTTTGACGCTATTCCAGTAGCTGGAAAACCTCCAAGCGGAATTTGCACTTCCATTTATTGAATCAAAAATCTAAATTATTACAAAAACATTACAAGTTCCTCTCAAAAAGAGAAGAACTCTAAAACTAAGAGAATTGAACTAAAAACTAAGAGAAAAACTAAGAAAAGCTTAGAAACTAAGAAAGAAACTAAGAAAAACTCAAAAACTAAGAAATGAGAGAAAGAAAGAAGAGAGAAGTGTGTTTTGAAGGTGTGATTTGAAGTAAAGGGAAGGGGGGTATTTATAGGTGAGGATGGAGAGAAAAAATGAGTAAAACAATGTTAAAAAAATATTAAAAAATGTAAAAACACGTATTGGAATTGCTGATGTCATTAATGACGTCAGCATGATGTCACAAGGGCGGCTGCACGTGAAAAATGGGGCGAAAACGCGTTGGGCGCGCGGAGGGGCTGCTGCTGGGCGCTGCACGCGCGTGCGGGGGGCTGTCGCTGCGCGCAGCTCGGCGCGCGTGAATAGTGCCCGCGCGCTGGGGCACGCGCGGATTGGCAGGCCAGCGCGTGCGGGCGTGCGCGGCATGGGGCGCTGGGGCGCGCGCGGCTGGGCGCTGGGCTGCGGCGCGCGATTTCCGTCTTTTTGACATTTTTGACCTTTTCGACCCATTTTGTCCAATTTTTCCATGTTTGTTGTCTTTTTCCCACTTATTTATTAATATATTTGTGATGTATTGCTTCAAGTATTTCTCTTTTAGTCTTTAAATTGCGTTTTTAAGCCAAAATACCTGAAAAACAATAAGAATACCCGTGATTCCGAAAAAGACAAATTTATATAAATATATGATAAAACATATAAATATATATATTTTTAATCAATTAATGTGCATAAAATCATAGTTATTTTAGTGCTTTTTGAGCACTCATCAGTCACGAAGGTTTGTTTCTTTCTTCACCAAGAAATCAAAAAGAACCAAGGAGAAAGCAATAACCTATAGTGGATCTGCGATCAGTAGGATCTCCTGCCCAATCAGCATCACAGAATGCACGAAGTACTATAGGAGACTGAGTTGAGTAGAAAAGGCCATGGAAGATAATGTCTTTCAAGTATCATAGAATATGCAGAACAACAACATAGTGAGTCTATCGTGGAGCAGACAAATACTGGCTCACTTGATGAACAACATAACAAATGTTTGGACGAGTAACTGTAAGATAAACTAGGCTGCCAACCAATCGTCTATAAAGAGAGGGATTAGACAATGGTTTCCCCTCCGAGGGTGTCAGATGCGCATTAAGTTCAACTAGAGTGTCAATAGTCTTGTTGTCAATGAGTCCAGCTTGAGATAAAAGGTCAGATGCATACTTAGCTTGAGTAATATAAAGACCATTTGTGGAACGAGTGATCTCAAGACCCAAGAAACAGCTGAGATGTCCAAGGTCTTTCATCTCAAACTGTCGGCTAAGAAAATCCTTGAGTTCTTGAATGCCACTGAGGTCATCACCAGTTATGATTATATCATCCGCATATAGAAGCAAAATGGTGCCTTTATCATTACGATGAAGAAATAAGACAGAATCATAAGGACTGGAAGTGTAACCCAAGTGAAGGATGGTGGAGCTAAACTTGGCAAACCATGCTCGTGGAGCTTGTTTAAGGCCATAAAGTGCACGTAAAAGGCGAAAAACCTTATTTGTTTCAATAGAAAGATCGGGAGGAATGCATTTTTAACATCCATTTGAAAAAGGTCCCATTTACTAGCAGTGGTAACAACTAATAGGGTACAAACTGAGGAAATATGGGCAACTGGAGCAAAAGTCTCTTCATAATCAATCCCATACTCTTGTGTAAAACCTTGTGCTACAAGATGAGCCTTGTAGCGCTCGATGGAGCTATCAGAGCGAGTCTTGATCTTATAGATCCACTTACTACCAACCACAGACTGACCAGGAGAGAGAGTAACCGGATCCCAAGTATGGTTTTTGGTTAATGCATCAATTTCTTCTTTCATTGCAATCTGCCAAAAAAGGTTAGTAGATGTCTCAAAATAGGTGTGAGGCTCATGGAGTGTAGCAAGTGCAGTGTAATAATGATAGTCAAGTAAATGTGTAGGAATGGATCTTACCAGGGCTGAGTGGCGAGGTGGAATGTCTTGTGAAGGATCTTCAGGCGGAGCAGGAGCAGGGGACCTATGTTCAAGGTGGGGTAGCTCGTTATCAACCTGTTCTTCTACAACCTGTCTAGGAGAATCATCAAAAATATCTTAAGATTGAATAGAGAATTCCAAAGGTGGTTTAAGAGTATCTGTAGAAGGAACAGGAGACTCATTTGGAAATATTTCTAAAACATTTGAATTAGTTAGGGAAAAATAAAAGTGAGAAAGTTCAACAAATAAGTGGTGTTCCCAAAAGACAACATTACGGGAAACACAAAGATGATGTGAGACAGGATCATAACATCGATACCCTTTTTGAGTTTCACCATAACCAAGAAAACAACAAAGTCTAGATCAAGGCTCAAGTTTGTTGTGTTCATGAGACTAAAGAAGAATGAAACAGGCAGATCCGAATGAGCAAAGGTAATGATAGTTAGGAGATGACCTAAAAAGGTGCTCATACGAAGTCTGATTATGAATGACAACGCTTGGAATGCGATTAATGGTATGAACAGCATGAAGAGTGACTTCACCCCAAAATGGGGTAGGAACTTTGACAGAAAGAAGAAGAGCACGAACAGTGTCAATAATATGATGAAGTTTTTTTTTGGCTCGACCATTTTGTTGAGAGGTTCCTAGACAGGTTAGATGATGTACATGGTCATATGAGTGTAACAGAGCTTGAAAATAATTTTGAGTATATTCAAGAGCATTATCAGATCGAAAAGTTTTGATATGTTTGGAGAATTTTGTTTCAACCATTTTTGCAAAGTTACTATATATTGGTAAGATTTCAGAACGAGATTTCATTGGAAAGATCCAACTATAACGAGAATAATCATCAATAAAAACAACAAAATATCGAGATCCACTAATACTAGTAACATGAGAAGATCCCCAAACAACAGAATGAATTAAGTCAAAAATACTATTAGAGATAGATTTACTATTATTGAAAGGTAAAGCTGACTATTTTCCTAACTAGCATGAAGTATAATCAAAATTGTCTTTGGACACAAAACCCAATAGACCTTTAGAAGCTAACTATTGTACCCGAGTGGATGGGGCATGACCAAGACGAGAATGCCAAAGTGTGAGAGAAGGTAAGGAAGAAATTGCAGCAGCTGCAGCAGCAACAGAGGCAGGAGCAACAGGTGGAAGATGAAGATTGTTCATGGGAAACATACGCCCGACCCTAGGACCGGTCCCAAGTTCTTGCCCCATCCTCGGATCCTGCACAATACACCCAAAATATTCAAAAATAAGGTGATATCCTAGTTCAACTAATTTTCTCACATAGCATAAATTATAGGATAGGTTAGGTACATGGAAAACCCCAGGAACAGAGATGGTAGAGATCGAAACAAAATCTAGACTATTCCCATGAATGGTGGAACCATCAGCTATATGAATATTAAGAGGATGTGGTGCATGGTCAAGTTTGGAGAATAAAGACGAGTGATGTGTCATGTGATTACAACATGCAGAGTCAAAAGATCAAGTTTGAGACTTACCGGGCAAAACTGAGAGAGTAGTGGAAAGAGATGCATTACTAACCATTTGAATAGCCTAAGTTATGATCTTCTATAGTTCAGTGGAGGAGAGATTGATAATGGATCCAGAAGACTGGGACTCTACTGAACTAGAAGGTATCATTGGAGTAGGCTCAGTATTAGCAACAACAGTAGTAGATTTGTTACGACGATAACAAGTCTCAATGGTGTGGCCATGACACTTGCAAAAATTTCATAACCTTTTATTACTCTACCTACGATGATTGTAAAAGCTAGAGGAATCACCTGATTCCTGAGGTTGCTCAATGGCATGAGCAGGAAGAGTAATAGCCAAAACATTGAACTTATTATGGGCTTGAAGGGTTGCAAGTCGAGCTTCTTCTATAACCAACTCATTTACAGTAATATCAGGAAAGGGAGGAGGACTACGATTAAGCCTCAGATGGGCTCAAAGTCCTTATGGAGTGACATCAAGAACTCATAGAGACAAAATTCATCTCTAATTGTAGCATATTGCTGAGCATCTATTGAGCATGCCCAAATTGGATCACAAAGGTCAATTTGGTCCCAAAGGAAGCGAAGTTGATCAAAGTAGTCATTGATGGATTGCCCTGGTTCCTATTGAAGTTGATGCAAGTCAACTATTAGCTGATATTTCATGGATTCGTGAGTAGTGGATTACCTTTTGGGCAACATATCTCATGCTGATTTTGCATCATCAAAGCTGTCCAACAGATTAGAGATGGAGGGAATGGAAGTATTCCGAATCCATGTGAGGATCATGTGGTTGTGACTATCCCATTCAATCATGCGACCAAGGAAAGTAGAATCTTCTTCACTTGCTCCTTTAACAAGAATGATAATTGCACCAGTACAGTAATGCTAGAGCATACGACCCTTAAGAAAAATGCGCATAGTTTGAGACCATGATAAGTAATTCTTGGTCCCCTCCAATATAGTATTGATGAGACAAGGAAGAAAAACATCCTTTTTATCCATTTGGAAACACAATATGCAAAAATAGACTACAAAAACAAGGTCTATGTGAAAAACGGGGTATGAAGGACCTGGATTGCAAAAGTCAATGGTCAATGAGAAAGTCAACGTTCAACACGGTCAACGGGAAGTCACTTTAACATCAGTTGAATGCAATGATTATGTCAGCCTTAGGGATGTGTCACTCATGACGTCACGGGACCAGAGCACGGCATGTGTGGCGCGTGAATCTGACGCGTTGTTTCTGTTGGCAGCGTGTGTGGAGGACGATAATTATGATACGCCCACGATCATAATGGTATCTGTAGAAAGGTCGTCGGCTGAAAGACATCGAAAGTTCAACGGTGAGTGATTGCAGCGGCTATTGTGATAGTGAAAGTTATAAGGGTTGAGTAATACCAAAAAATACAAGATTGCTAAAAAGATACGAGCAGTGATTTCGATACTATGTTAGAAATATTTAATGATTGTATTATATTTTGTGATTAAATGAATATACATGGTTTCTTTATATAGAAATTATAAGTAAATTAGATATCTTTAAAATAACTAAATATAAATATATCTAAAATAAATAGATATATATTAATATATATATATATATTAATATGTTATTAGATATAAATTAACATTTTAAATTCAAATCTTCTCCTATTTTATGTGATAGCGTGTCTTGTGTGGTGAAAGGTAACCAAAGTACGAAATGATTATTTGTTTGGGCCTTAAAACTAGAGCTATTTGTACAAACCGTTGAGAGCTCTCTCTTTCCTCTTCTACTAATCAGCTCTACAACCGTCATCCAAAGTAGCATTGATAAACTTACTCAAGGAGACACAAATTTTCTTCTAATTTCAATAAATGTTTAAGGTTAAATTTTTAACGTGTATAATTTAGTTTTAAAATTATATATATAATTTTTAAAATTTTATATTAATGGCTTAATTTTTAAATTTTTAAAATTTTATATAAAATTTAAATTTTTGATTAATAAATATATATTTTAATAATAAATTTTGAATTATTATGTAATTTTAAAAATTTTAAAAATAAATTATATGATTTAAAAATTTAAATTTTATGTAAAAAAAATTTAAAATTATAAAATTAAATTATATTTTTTAAAAATATAGAGTTTTATTTATAAATTTAATTAAAGAAGTATACTGTGACTAATTTTTAAATATATTTTCAACTTAGATGTCAGAATTGAGTCGGTTAAAATCTGTTTATTGTCTTGCAGATTTCATTATGTTTTGTAATTAATGTATAAATGATAGTATTATAATAATTAATATGATATTTATTTATAGATTAAAAAATAAATTATATTATTTTAATTAATTATTTTTTTATAAATTTATATCATAATTTATGATATAAAAATATTCTCAAAAAAAAAATACGCACTGGAAATCACATTTTTTTAAATTCATTTTAAATACCGATAAAAAAATCCTTAATAATAATAATTTCATCGATAAAATCTAGTTATTTGATGTTTTCTTTATCTAACAGAGACACGTTCTCCCGTCCCGACACGTAACAGCATTAGGTAGATTTTAAAATATATATTTTAATTCATATATTATTCTTATTATTGATTATTTTAGAATATATTATTTACTAATTATATTAATTTTTTATTTTTTATTAGATAATAATTTTTTTATAAAAATTTACATTAATATTAAATTTTATTATCTTAAAATATTATATCATCACATATTTTAAAAATTATAAATAATTTCTTATTATCGAGTGAAATATATATAAATTTATTATTAATTTTGAAATAATCATAAAATTTACTTGAAATTTTTAAGAATAAAATTAGTTTTAAAAATATTTTTATTTTTATTACATAAATAATATCAATTAATATTTTAATATTCAATTTTGTATACAATCATATTGAATTCATTTTAACATAATAAATAATATCAATAATATTTTTTAATATTTAATTATTATTAAAAACCATAAATTATTTATTTTAAAAAATTATTATTTAAGGATTTATATTTGTTATTTTCGGTAAAATAAATAAATATTTTTTAAAATATCATTTTATCTTAAAAATATTAATTTAAATCTTTTAGATAAATTTTAGTAACTCTTCCAAAATAAATAATAAATTTATGCTATCACATTATATAACCAATATACTCAAATAAGCTTTTCAAAAAATTAAGGAACTTCGGTTACCTTTTATTATTTTGAAAATATTTGTTCTTTTGTCTTCAATTGGATGCTTAGAAAATGGTTTGGTAAGCAGTGATACTTTAAAGTATTAAAATAGTAGTATCTCTTTTACTTTAAGGTATATAAATGATAAAATTTTATATTTTAAATTTAATATTTCATCAACACATATATTATAAGTAAAAGGTAAATAAATTAGTAAGAGAGCTTGATATTTTAATAGTATCTTTATTTAATCAAATGTAAATAGCCATATTTTTATAATAGTATATTAGTAGTTCATATATGTAATTTTAAATATACCACTAGTTTACTTTTTTATCATTGTTATACCTAAAATTAAACGTAGAGAGTACTAATGTATTATTATGAAAATATGAGTTTAAATGTGATATGTGTACATTTTGTTAATATGAGTACTATTAAAGTATGAAATCTTCTAAATTACACAATTATTCTTAACTTATACCTCATGTGCCAAGTATGTGATAATAGAGCATTATAGCGAATTCTTAAGGGGTGTGAAAGGAATAAAGATTCTTGTTATTATTGGAATGTTGTATATTTCATTTGCAAATCAAACACATACATCTTAATCATTCTCATTATAATTCCTATTATTATTAATCAAACATACCCTAAAATAAATGGGTTTATTACTATTATACTACTTTCATAATATAAGTTTTATACGAATATATTTTAGTTTGAAGATATTATTCATTACTCTTCTAGTATATTTTACATGAATCACATTATTTTCTCTCCTTATTAAGTATTGAGTATTTATTTTTTTTCAAAAATAAAATTACATGCTCTAATTTTATTAACTTAGAATGTCATATTATCACATACATCAGTAGCAAACAATAATTTCTCGATCATTAATGTACCAAACCTTATAAAAATAAGGATTAATTATGTTTTATGTCACAACGTATGAAGTGACTTATAAAAATGTCCAAAATGTTTATGTAATTGCAATTATGTCTACAATATTATGTGTAATGATAAAAACATATCAAACGATAATTGTCGTTTACTTTTCTAGCAAAAAGATATCACATGCATTAAGTATAAGCATATTTGTAACCAACTACAAATGATTTGGGAATTTTGGCAACTGTTCAAACACATGATTTTATCATAATATCATCAAGAAAATACACGTAGAATACATATGATACAATTATTTTAAAAATTAAGCGACGATTATCGATTGAGCATACTTTTATCATTAAACATAACGATGCATACAACTACGTAAACTTTTGGGTATTTTTGCAACTCACATCATATGTTGTAGGAATAAAATGTAGTTAGCCCTAAAAGTATAGAACATATAGACTCGTATGTTTATGAAATTATTTACTCTCTTCAATGGCACGTGCACAAGTTTAAAAAATAATTGCATATTTTTGTTGGGAAAAATTAATTTATGGACGGGTAAAATAGGTATTGGGTGATATTTCGTACATTCTAGATGATAATAAAACAATGGTCCTAATCAACAAAGAGCTTTATAGGAAAAATCTAATAAGCATTGAGTCATCAAATAAGCATGATTGTAAAATAATTTCAATAAAGATATAATGGCCCAATAATTCCCTTAAGTATCCCAAAGAAATAATTACGAATATATGTCTACTATACTACAACAAGTCAATCTTATTCCGGTAGGAAATAGGTATCACGTTAACTAACTATTTTCCCTATATATACTCACATATGTACACATTCAAAGGGAACTAGAACATAAGTTGAATCTCATAACAAAGAATCATAGCCAAATACTATTTTTCTCTCAGTAAGAGTGGGAGACACTAGAGCTTCTCTATGCTTCATTATCTTGTTATTGACTTAAGTATTGGAGGGAAAAGGACCACCACCACACAATGGTTTGAGGTCTTAATGGTTTATTTCATCTAATAGATCTAGAAGGATAGTTCTAATAAATGTTAACAAAAACCGACATCAATATCTGACACCATTTATTGGTTGACTAATAGTTAAGAGGTTCAACCTACCAACCAATATGCCATCCATATATAAATCCTTTCACCTCTAATGAATTCTACAAGTGCCTATGCTACTCTACTGAATTCTACGAGTGCCTATGCTGCACTTGGACCTGCATGCCCACAATTGGCTTAGCGGGTTCTAATGAGGAGAGCACAAGCCAAAGCTTACTTGGACTTGATGGAAAACATTGTAGGCCATTATGGAGTGCCTAGCCTTGCCATCTACTCTTGGATGAGTCCTATCCTTAGATAACATCCCTGCAGCATCTTCTAATCCCTAGAGTTTATGAGGATAGACTCGTTGCCAACTAGGGTCTAACCGATGAGGTGACCATCCATAACATGATCTGAGGCTCAGGTCAAGGGTTATTAGCTTGGACATGGCTGGCTAGGAGGTTCCATCCAAGCCAATTATTGTTGGCCATCAAGTGCCACCTAGGATAGGTGTCACAAGCCAGGAAACAATTCGACTAGAACCACTGTCTAAGAAAACCCTTTTCCATGCAACCTTTACTTCCAACCATCCTTGCTCATGCATAGCGAGCTTGAGTTTCTACCACCTTACGACATTCCTTTCAACATGGTGCTTGACAAGGAACTTGACCTCCGATTGGGGCACTTTCTCACATTTGAACCAATTGAGCAGACATGTTTTATAGCATCCAAATTCTACATGGTTTATTTAAGATTGAATATCTAGGCTTATAAAAAAACAATAGAAAAGGATAAATTAAAAATTTCAAAGACTTTGGTCATAAAAGAGTCTAAGAATGATCATCACATGTAATCACTTGGTCAACAAGCTTGACGTATAAGTACCAGGTCATCATTACCAAATGGTGATTCTATTTCAAACACCTTTGGAAATTGAGGCTTCCTTGACTGTCGGAGAAAAAATCCCAACCAATTGGTCATAGTGATGGAATCGGAACAAGGCCATAAGCATAATTTTCTACTCGATCGAGTAACCCTTGGATAGATTTAGAAATCTATGCATTGCTTTAAAAATTTGAAATCGTAATGGGAAAGATCATATACCAATGAGCCAATTGCAAACATTTAATGGCCAACTAAAACCAAAGCTAATCGCATGCATCTTTATACACTGCTAGTACAAGTGGGGGTCAGTCAGAATAGGTGTTATGCAAAGAGAGAAAAAACTAATATGGATCGCAAGCTAGATGCATAAATTGGTTCACCAATTTTTTAGACTAGTTCTTAGAGAAGTAAGATTGGTTTCAAAATTATTTTAACGAGATGATTCCAAGGTTTGATCACACTTGTACAATCCAACTCAAGAAGGCCTTTTTGCAACACACAATGTTTCACTTATCGAGTAAAATTCCTGAGAGATGTGCACCATGGTACACATAATTCTTCGCTGTAGCACAAAATTCTTTTGTTGAATTTTACCCTGTACCCCTTACACACTAGTTGGTTCTTGATGTAAGGCTTATATGCCTTAGTCTATAAGATCTTAGGGTGCTATTTGAGTACTCCTAGTGTTGTTTCTTCAAGTGTTGAAATGATTATTTATTTTGAAGCTAAAAACACTTAAAATACAACAAAATATACCTGTGATTTGAAACAGATAGATTTGCATAAATAATAAAATAAAATGTTATAATCAAACCTATTTATTTTAATTATGCATAATAAAATCAAGGAATACGAGTGTTGTTCAAGCTCTTATCACAACTCTGACCAACTTCTTATTAGTCTCTAGCAAGTAAAGTAATGTAAAAAACTAAAAACAAATAAATAAATTAACTAAACTATACTAACCTAAATCATTTTTGTAGATTAACAAAGTTGTATTTAGCATATGTAATAAGTCTTTAAGCTCCTAGGTAGCTCTAGGGAATGAGTTAAAGTCCCGTGAGAGATTTCAATGATGATACTCACAAACATTCTAACATGTAAAAACTAAAACAAAAATTAACAAAAGTCTCATGCTTTGGTTTATTTTTAGTTTATAATTTAAGACTCAAGCACAAATTCATTCAAAATTTCAAAGGATCAAAGTTAATTATTCAATCAGCTATACATCACAAATTCATGCCACATTACTAGAACATATTAGCATTGATTCACCCAAACCTAGAGTTAAGAATCCAAATTGACTCATGTACATATTTGTATTATGATGAGTGGCTATTTTAGCTCTCTTGTTTTTCCTAATGGAAACCACATACATATCTTCTTATTTTTTAATCTAAAAGTCAAGCATGAATGAAGATCAACTTATACTTTCAATTTCTACTCAAATAATTTAATCTAAGCAATGAAAATAAGGGCTTCATACTTCATCAGATGTTTAAAGATCCTAGCATTCAATGAGAAATCTATAAAGATAATCTAAAAATCTAAAATAATAAGAAAAGTTTTTAAAAGAGTAGACGAAAACCATCACTCTAAATAAAATTCTTTTGGCTTAATAATCTCACAAGATAGTATCTATTATTTGATTTCTAAATACCAATTTTAAGTTTATCTCAATTTCAATATCTAGCCATGAAACACAAAATATGAATAGAACTAAGTTTTATAATAACCCATGAACATTTTTAAGATATCAATCAAACAATGTAAAGACTCAATTATTCACCTTAAATTAACTAAAAACATGGTAATTTTGTATTAATTTTTTATATGGACCTAAATGTCCCTAAACAACTAACAATAACAAATATATGTTCAATAAAATTTAAAATACATAATTTCCTAAATAACTTTTCTTTCTGTCCTAACCTACAATTTACATTATCCTCAATGTTTCAAATATAAATCAAAGATAAAGAAGAGAAAGAAAGGAAAACTTGTCCACTTATAATAGCATAATATAATTAAGTGATGTGGTTACTCATAGTACATCCATCATCTAACTTAGTTATAATATGCAAAGAGAATGAATGTGTACTTTTCATAAATCATATATTATCAAACGATCATAAAATTAACAATTCTAAATATCATAAATATTTTTTACAATAACTGAAATTTAAAAATAAAATAAAATAAAACAAAGTACATAAAATATAAAAAAAGAAAAACATAAAAGGAATAAAATTAAAAATACATAAAAATAAAAGTGCTTAAAAATAAAGCTAAAACAAAGGTTAAACCTTATCACTCCATGTCATCTGGCTCTTTTTCATATCCATGTGCAGATTTAGGTGGTCTATAAAGAAAATTATATCCATGATTATTGGGAATTCTCACTTTATTGAAATCAAATTATGTATGAAAGAGATGTAACATTTACATCTCTTCGATAGATTGCATATATTCACCCTAAAAACACATTTGCTGACTTATATATTCTAATTGTTAAGAATGGTAATCTTGAACATATTTTTTCATATATTTAACCTCTTCTCACAACTTATGAAATTATTCTTTGATTGAGTTTTTGAAGAAAAGTTAGCTATTTATCTTTTTGGGTGTCTTTTGTCTCGAATGTGAGTTTGCTCATTTAGTTGGGAGTCAATATTTCACCAGGTTGTAGAAAAACCTTACCTTTAGGAAAGTTCACCCCTCTTTAGCACATAATGCTCTGATTAGTTAGGGAAATAAATAATTTAATTGGATTTTATTTGTGAAAATTCATATCTTCTAGTTATTTATTGTTCCAGCATCCATAATATTGGTAGATGTTATGGAGAAGAGTAATATAGCCCCCTCTTTATCCATAATACTATAATGCATGGTGGGCATAAGTCCACAACAAATAAAATATTGGAAAATAAGGTAGACCTTTTTTAAAAAATTAGTATTGAAAGATTTGTCTCCCATTGATAATATTCCATTCATTCCCCTCTATAATTAGGGTTTCTATCACTTCTTCCTAGGACACATTATCCAAATAATTTTTATATTCTCCTTGGCCAGCATATCTTAATCCATAAAAAAACATTTATATTAGAAAGGCCAAATGGGACAAGCACACCGCTTATCATTTCCTTATTATCTATAGCTTTCGAAGCATTAGCATAAAATTCCCAAAATATTGACACAACAGTGGCATCTGAGTTCTTAATAGACCATTTCCATTCGAGTATCACTATTTTATTAGTAATTCCCTTGAATGTATATTGCTTTACCATGATATACATTCCTCGTTCCACTATAAAATATTTATGAATCTCAATAGCTTTGTCAAATAGTAGCTCAACCACTAGACTAGAAAACTTAGCTCTATCATATTCTATTAGAACCTCATTATCCTTTCCATTCATCACACCTCAATGATCACATATCAAGTATATTTATATTTTTGTGCGTACATTAGATTGAATATTAGACACAATAGGGAAAAATACAAATTTGAGCCACTCGATCGATCGATCGAGTGTATACTAGATTGATGAAGTAATAAACTTAACTAATCTGATTTTAATATATGACTAGATAAATTGAGGGATGTACTCGACTGATCCACTTGTTGTTAAATATTGGTTATATATATTCTAGATTGATCTAGTGGATGTTCGATCGATTGAAAAATGTACTCGATCGATTAAGCAATATATTGAATAGATCGATCGAGCAACCAATTTTAGTTTTTTAAAAACATATTTCTAATAAGATTTAGATTGACTTTTTATTATATTACCCTTATTTCTTAAACGTATTTGAACTGATTTTATAGATAATATGGTAATTACAATTTAACCTAATGTGCTTCAAAATATTCTATAAATACAAAGCTAAGTGCACTTTTAGAAACAACCACACAAGAGTTATTGTGCTTATTCTCTTCATCTTTTATTCTCTCTCTCTTATTTTGCTAAAAGTTTACAAGTAGGCTTTTTCATTAAGTTAATTTATCAAATATTTTATGGTTGTGTTTGATGAATTAATTAACCTACAATAACAATTGTTATTGTGATTTTAAGTAGATATTCCATAGTTGCTAGTTGTTTTAATTTTATTTGAAATATTGTTTAAATCAACTAGTTAGGATTTTTTATTATTGAATTTTCTTTAGGACACACACTTTCACTTGTGTTTATGTGCTAATTTTTTAGGTGATGGCGGGGTGAGTTTGACTAACTCGTCAGACTCAAGTTTGTTAGAATGTTGGTCTTGATTCGAACACCTATCTTGTAGAGACTATGATCAAAGTAATGGTATATAATTAGGTTACTTGGGAGCATTATCTGAGTGGATAGTTTGAGTCCTAGCCTTATAACTGGATACTTATTTGTTATAGTTGATAGTTAAGTGGTCTGGTGGACCGGTGGTTTTCCTCTTAGGCCATTGGTGTGGCTTAGGTTGTTTCCACCTAAAACTCTTGTGTGTTAATATTTTTATTTTTGCATTAATTTATGTACACGTGATTGGTTGTTTGATTGCTTAAGAATTTGTAATTTACCATATTTCCACGGACTAGATAATTAGACCCGTTACTAAACAAATCTTCAAATTATAAAAATATTCACCTAAATAATTTATACAAATATGTAAACAAAGCTAAATTGTAAAAATCAACTATACATGCTTAAATTAAACTCCATGATCATGGTTTAAATTTATCATTCATTCATGAAAATACAAAAAAATGTTTACGACAATAAAATAATACTTATTAGATCTAAATACCAACAATGGATGAATGATGTGTCCTACTCTAAAACTGTGATATTGATCTTTAATGCATTCTTGAATTTATAGCAATCTTGTCTTCTTACTTGATCTAAAAAATCTTCCAAATGTTGCCTATGATTTGTTATAAATCTAATCTATATTATGTTTATAAAATAAAACTATAAAATTAAGAACTACTAAACGACTAAAAAGTAAAAAAAGTATAAGCTATGCTAAAACATAATTGCCTAATGAGTAATTTATAAGAAAATACTATTATAAAGGGCTTTGGAATCAAAAATCTGCATCGCGCGCTATCGCACACAAATTTCCTTATCGCGGTACAAGGTTTGATCATACTTGCACAATCCAACCCAAGAAGGACTTACTGGGGAACACAGTGTTTCACTTATCCAATTGAATTCCCAAGAGGTGTGCAACGCTCCCACATAGTTCATCATTACAGCATGAACTTTTTTTATTAAATGTTTCCTTGTACTCCTTACATACTAGTTGGTTCTTGATGTAAGGCTAATGTGCATATATTATGTTCTTCAAATTCTTGTTAAATTAAATGAATATGCTTTGAACATTAATGATCAAAAACATACTAATAAAACCAACTAAATTTACTTAAATATGAATGGTGTTCTCAATGATTCTATTAAATCCTTGGGAAAGCAAACTCAATATCACTTTACAAACTTTCATTTGAAATAAGTATAGCTTGTAAAACATAATTTCCTTATTTTGATGCTACTAACTCTGTACTGGTTTGTTAAAGTGTCAAAAGGGAAATACTTTTTCATAACATGGTTTGATGATAGGCACATAAAAAGCATTGACATGAGACATGAATTTTTAAATTGAATATGACTAACTTTGGTAGTAAAGTTTTGACATGAAAGCCTCATTATTAGAAATAACTAATATGTTCTTCTGTATTGGAAATCTCATATCCATATGCATTAACTTTACTAAATATTTGAATGAATTGGCTGCTGAAACTAAATAGTCAAGTAGGAATATAAAAAGATGTGATCTAATTATAAAAATATTGAATATACACACACTATGATGTATCACTGCTATTGCTATAGTTGCATTGAAATGTCTTCTAGATCAACTCATCCTATATGAGTATACTTATGTCAAAAATAAGAATAACACCATAGCTAACTTGGCTAATCTAAAATTGAATGATACTCTAAAATGTTAAAATATGAGTTGTTAACATATAAATTAATATCATCTTCAATACTTAGGTAAAAATCAAACTGTTACTTATAGTTTTGATATTATTGCATTCCTAGTTCATATCAAAAAGGCATGCTTTGAAATTCATTAAAAATACAAATAAAATAGGTCCAAAAATATTTTAAAACATCACTAAAATATATGATCAAACTCAGTTTTAGTATAAGCATGGGTAAAACATCTTTTGAAATCAGGAAAAAGAGTTCAATCATTCAAACACACAACACTCTAAGTGAAAATGTTCAAATTATAATAGGTCAAAACACTGAAAAAGTAGAATATGCTCATTTTAGATAACTAAATCTATTCTATAAACAATAATTTTAGTTTGTGTCATCTCACTAAAAACAGTTTTAAAACAATTCTGATCCATTATCACATAAATAGATGTAACTTTTAATAGCAATGTCCAAACATAATTTTGTTAAAAGATAACAAAACTAAATATTTCAAGATTTAAAACAAGATATTAAAACCCATACAAGGTTAGTAAATCCCTTTTCAAAACTGAAAATAATGAACAGCTCAAAACATAATTTACAATACAATTTTCATAGAACATACCCTTAGTTAAATTTTTATAACTTTGTCTTAATAACTTAAAATGACAAACCATATCCATAAATTTCCAAAGAGATATAAAAAATTCTAATTCTTCCCAAAATTTCCCCACCTTTCATTTTAATTTGTTGAAAAAATAGTTACCTTGCTATTCTTTTACTTAGAATCTTTATCTTTTTTTAGTTCTTATTGCTTTCCTTTTTCCTTCTTATTTTTTCCTTCTTTGTTTTCTTCTTATTTTATGCCAAGCTTTTTAGAGAAGCTTGCAATAACAAGATAATGTATGAGAAGATGAGCAAGACATGTGATTTATGACTCACCTCTTAGAAACAATATTTTTTTATTAGTAATAAGGACATGTGTCCTCTTAAGAAAAAAAAAGTGTGACACTTCATGCTTAAAAACATAATTAATTAAATAAATAATATAATAATAAAATTATATTGAGTAAAAAATCCTAATTACAAAAAATGTACTATTAACAATATATATTTAGGAAGTTTGATCGGTGTCATTTTACATATATATTTTTGCATCAATTCATATATATTTACATTTATTTATTATTCCCTAAGTATTAAATGTGTTTACTTTATGCTACACAAATATTAGGGAATAAAAAGAGAAAAAAGAGGCAAAAATGTGTATTTAGAGCTAAAACTACAAGTGCGTCGGGGAACAGATATATGTGCACCTTGACACACTACTCTTGGGTTTCATTGGAAATTCTAGAACAACAACATGCACCGCGGGAATTGACCCATAAAAACTTGATAGTCAAATTTTGTATTTATAAAAATCTCACAAGTTTACAAATCACTTATCATAAGTATTAAGTATATTCTCACGATCATCTCTCAAGGAATTGTAGTGGTTTTAAAAATTTAAGTTAATTTTCTAGTTTAGTTAATAAAAAGAAATCTAAACACTCTAACAGTTTATTGGCTGGTTGAACAGAATCATAAATTCTAAATTACATTATATCTAAGAAAGTATATAAATTAAACTGAGAAAATTAACGATAGCTAAACCTAAGATGATTGATAAATATGAGATTTTAGCGAGCATAATCCTTCATGGATAGAACAAATTAAATTATTCAAATAATGAGCTATATTTATTGATTTTTCTTTTCTTTTAAATAAGTGAACTCCCATAATCATGGCAAGTTCACACATTTCTCAATTAATCAATGACTTCTTGTATTTATTCGAATCATAAAACTGGTTTCCAATCATTAGAATCCAAACAACTAAAACCCCATATTATAGATTTAACCAATCATAGCTAAATTAATAAAGAGTTTATTTGATTATGAATAACATAAGATTATAGGACGAGATAAAAGTTATAACAATTGAAAATACCCCTTTTGTTGAAAACGATTCCAAATCTTTGAATTAGTTGACACTAGCTTGTACAAATCCTTGGACCTTCTTCATAAGAACTTAGAGGTATAACTTTGTATTTATAGGGAAATGTGAGAATAAAGGGTTTTAGGCCTATTTATTGCTCGTGTGTCATGGTCCACATTAATCCATACTATAGCATGAGACACGTAAAGCTTCACCAAAGGTTACCTCAAACAGGTCCTACCATAACCTAACATTTCTTAGTCGTGACATAGAATAATCAATGTGCTCATTAAATTCACGGAGTGAGGAGTATTTCACGGCCCTGCTATTTCTTCACTGTGGCACACGATGGTCAACTTCAACTCTTGTATTTACCCCTTAAAAACTAGTTGGTATTACATTTAAAGCTTACATTTATCATTCCTTTAAGCTTCTAAGATGTAAATGAGAGCTTTTCTATTTTTCGTATGTTGATCAATTTGTATTTTTGAAGCTAAAAATACCTAAAATACACCAGAAAATACACATAATTCCGAACATATAAATTAACATAAATAATCATTTCCAAACATATAAATTTACATAAATAATTATTCACATTTAAGTGCAATAAAATCATGAAATGTTAGATCTTTTCAAGCACTCATCATGATCCCCAACTAGCTTCTTGCTAGCCTATAGCAAGAAAAATGATGTAAAAAATAAAGCAAAAATAAACTAAACTAACCTAAATTAATTCTATAGAGTGACACGGTTGCATTTAGAATATACAACAAGTCTTTAAATCCCTAAGTTACCAAAGTGAACGAGTTTAAGTCTTGTTAAGGCTATAAGTGATGACACCCACCAATATCCTAAAGTACAAAAAGTTTAAAACTAAAAATAAATAAATAAAAACTAACTGAAAATAACAAAATAAAACCTAAGATAAACAAAGCTTCTTATGATTTAGTTTCTTTTTAGTGTATAATCAAAATCAAAGAACAAATTAATTCAATATCCCAAATATTTATAGCTTACTGTATAAATCAGTATACATCAAAATTTATATCCCATTATAAAAACATATTAACTTTGACTCACCCAATTCTAGTATTAAGAATCCGAATTCACTTTGACTCTGGTACTCACAAGATATACTTTCAATTTCACACTAATCCTATGGGTTCAAGCACTGTACAAAGATATATGTAAATAGAAGTTATATAAAGAAATGAGCTAATAGGTTTGTATATGATTAAACAAGAAAGATAGGATTTATGTATAAATCACATTACTATTCTCATACATCATCTAAAATCATCAAGCAAAAATGTCAAGTATATTCCTTAAGATGAATGAAAATGCATTGACTTTAAGTGGATTTATTCCCTACTTTCTTTTGTAATAACCATCTCACCTATTTGAAGAACTTAGGGTCATAGTACTTAGTTATACTATTTATTTTAATCTCTTTTCTTGTTTTTTATAATTTTTTTATATATTATATTTTAAGAGAGTGGACACATCTACAAATGTATGGTTTGGTGAGTGACTAATTTTTTTCTATTTTTTGTTGACTTTAGGGAACACTATATATGTCTCTTTTTAGAAGTCAAGCATGAATGAAACAGGGATACACTTTAAATTTTATTTAAATCATTTCATCTAAGCAATAAAAATAAGTAAATTATTCTTCATTAGATGTTAGATATCCTAACATTCAATGCATAACCCCTAGAGATCATCTAATAATTTGAATTAATAAAAAGAGTGTTTGTAGGAGTAGAAAAAATATTATCACTCAGAATAAAACACTATAGGCTTAAAATATTGACACAAGTTAGTATCCACTACTTCATTCTTACACACCAATTTCAAGTTCATATTAATCTCAACATCCAAGCATGAAACAAAAACTATGAATAGAACTAATTCTTATAATAATCCATGAACATATTTAAGACATAAAAAACAATGAAAACACTAAATTATTCACTTTAAATTAACTAAAAGCATGATACTTTTGTATCAAAAAATAAATAAATTTGGTCCTATTTGCACTCCCCAAACCTAAACTAAACATTTTTCTCAATGATTTCATGCATATGTTCAAAAAACTAATGAAAATTCCAAATAGAAAATTAACTAATAATAAATGAAAGAGAACAACCAAACTAAAAGAAAAGAAAAAAAAATGACCTAAAACAGTTGGTTGCTTCTCACCAAGTGCTTAGTTTAACGTCTTAGTAAGACACTACTAGAGGTGCAAGCTCTTGCATTTCAATGTAGTTAATGTTCTTATTTATATCAACTTCTTCCAAGTAAGGTTTTACATGTTGCTGATTTGCTTTGAATGACACTTGAGTCTTTGGGTCCATTAATTATATAGTTCCATATGGAAAAACTCAAAGAACTTGAAATAGTTCATTCCATCTTGACTTCTACTTTCCTAGAAACAATTTAAAATAAGAATAAAAAAAGAAATTTCATTCTAGGATAAAAGGACTTACAAATTAGGCCTTTGTCATGGTAACACTTAGTGCGTTCTTTGCATTTTCATAGGCTTCATTCCTTATCTCTTCCAACTCATCAAGTTGAATAAGAGTTTCTCTCCTGCTTGTTTAAGGTCCATTTTAATTGCTTGATTGCCTAATATGCTTGTGCTCAAGCTCAATGAGCAAATGGCATGCCTTTCCAAAAATTAGCCAGTAAGGACTCATACCAATGAGTGTTTTGTAAGCTATGTGGTATGTCCATAATGCATCACTATTTGTTCTAACATACCTTTAATTTGGCTATTACTTACCTCTACTTGACTAGAGATTTGTGAATGGTATGGAACAACTACCTTGTGTGTGATATTATACTCTTTTAATAAGCCATCAAAAATTTTGTTGCAGAAATGGCTCCCTCCATCATTGATTGTGGCCTTAAGAGTCCCAAACCTGCTAAATATTTCATCCTTTAAAAATAAAATAAAAACATATTTAGCATTATTGGATTTAGTGGGTATAGTTTCAACCTACTTAGACACAAAATCAACTACAACAACATATATTCATACCTAAAAGAAGGGAAAAGGGATAGATAAAGTCAATTCCCCAAACATCAAAAAGTCCAACAACTAAATTAGATGTTAAAGGCATCTCATCACATTTTCCTATGTTACTAGTCCTTTAACATCTATCACAATGCATGCAGAAATGACAAGAATCTTTAAAACAATTGGCCAGTAAAAACCAGATTGTAATAACTTCAAGGCCATTTTCTTACCTATAAAATGACCCCCACAATAAAGCTCATGGAAAAAGGTCAAAATGCTTTCATGCTCATTCTTAGGCACACATATCTGATGATTTGATCTTGGCAAAACTTTAACAAATAAGTTCATCCTAAAAATGTTGCCTATAATCATGAAAAAATCTTTTCTTTTTGGTAAAGGAATGTTAGGCCTTAAAATACCACTAGCGTGATAATTTACTATGTCAACATGCCATGGATTTGAGCCTATTGTAAATAGTTGTTTATCAAAAAGAATTTCAACAATTTCAACTTCCTTTTCACTCTCAATAGTGTTAAAATTAGAAATTAACCTAGAGAGATGACCAAATATCACATTTTTAGTTCCTTTCTTATCTTTGATCTTTAAGTCAAATTCTTGTAAAAGCAAAACCCACCTAATCAAACTTGGCTTAACATTATGTTTACTCGATAAATATCTCAAAGCAACATTACATAATTACTTTAAAATATAGCAAATAAGATCTAAATTTATCCAATAAAAATACAATAGTCAAAAATTTCTTTTTGGTGGTAGAATAATTAATTTAGGCATCATTAGGTGTTTTACTAACATAATAAATGACATGTAAATGCTTACCCATTCTCTACCCCAAAATAGCCCCTATAGTGAAATCAGAAGCATTGCACATAATTTCAAAGGGCAAAGACCAATTAGGTTCCATGATAATAGGTGTATAAGTTAATTTTTCTATCAAGGTGTTAAAAGCAATATGGAAATCATCATCAAACAAAAAGGAGACATCATTGGCTAACATATTATGTAACAGTTGACTTATTTTTGAAAAATATTTAAAAACATCTTCTATAAAACCTGCATTTCCTAAGAAACTCCTAATTCCCTTCATATTAGTAGGGGTGGTAACTTAGCAATTAAATTTATTTTAGCCTTATCCACTTCTATACCTTTACTTGAAACAATATGTTTTAACAAAATGCATTATTTAACCATAAAGTGACTATTCTCCCACCTAAGAGTTAAGTTGCATTCAATGCATCTTTCTAGAACTAAGGTCAATTTATGTAAACAATCATCAAAAGAGGTTCCAAAGATAGAGAAGTCATCCATGAATATCTCAATGAATTTCTACATTATATTTGAAGATATAGACAACATGCATCTTTGGGATGTGACGAGAGCATTGCATAGACTGAATGACATATTCCTTAAGGTAAATGTCCTAAAAGGACAAGTGAATGTGTTATTTACTTAATCTTCTAGTACAATCGGTGCCTGGTGATATCCTAAAATACCATCAAGAAAATAATAAAAGTCATGTTGAGAATCTTTCTAACATTTAATAAATAAAAGGAAGGGAAAAGTGATCTTTCTTAGTGTATAGATTCAGTTTTCAAAAGTTGATACATATCCTCTATCTTGTGATGACTCTAGTAGGCACTAATTTATTCTTGTCATTTCTTACTAGAGTAATGCATGATTTCTTGGGTACCACTTAAACCGGTGATGCACAAATTTGTATTTGTAAAAATAGTTCACAAGTGCACTAATCACATTGTAAAAAGCGATAACTGTACTTTCAAGGTCGAATGTTATTTTTTATTAATTAAATCACTTAGTACCTTTCTTTAGGCCATTAATTAATTTAATTAATTTATGCTTAATATTTTAAAAATTAACAAACCATTTAACTTGACACCTTAGGTCGAGCTAACAATTTAAACTCATATTCAAGGTGTCTAAATTTGATCTAGATTGATGTTTCTAAAACCTAATTTTCATATTTTAAATATTTTATGAAAAATATGTCGTATATATATTTTTCAATAATAAATCTTGAAATATAAAATAATGTGTTTAATAATTATTAAAAATATTCGCCTAAATAATCTACACAAACATATCAATATAACTAAAATTTTATTATTACAATAAGCAAGACATCTTAAAAATAATGAATGATTAGTAAATTATTTTATAACAAAATCAATAAATACAACATTGCTTACTGAAAATAAATAAGAATACAAATTAAATTAATACCTAAAAGATAGATAGATAGATGTGTCCTACTCCACAAAAAAGTATTAATCTTCATAGGATTCCCTAGATTACAGTGACGGTTTTGTATCACCAGATTTGAAATAACTATTTTTTTACTATCTCTTATTTGTGATAACTTAATCTAAATTGTATATAGAAGAAATTAAAGAAAAGCTGAACAAGAACAAAATTCTACCTAAAAATTGATGCTCTGATTAGATTATAGTGTGTTTTACAAAAGAAAATTGATATTTATAGCTGAGGAAATACAAGAAAAGGGGATCGTGAAGGAAAATTCATTACATACCATGGCCTAATGTTTATCCTATCATGGCCCGTATTCATTTGGTATGCCTCAAATCAATCTTAAAAATGTGCACCATAGTATAACGTTTCCACCATCGTAGCCCAAGTAAACTATATGAATTTGATTTTGGACAGCAAGAAATGCATCGTGATCCACTTTACTTTTTTCCACAGTTCTCATTACCTTTCCTCTCTTTCTTGTTTCACCCCTTACAACTGGTTGGATCACATATAAGCTTTATATGTGTTATTCTTTTTTTCTTCTAAGTTGAAAATGATTACTTCAGGCATGATCCTTCATGTGTTGATCAATTTAATCAACTTGAAGCCTAAAATTCTTGGAAAATAATAGAATATACTTGTGATTTTCAAAACATAAATTTTCTTTAAATAATAATAAAATCATGCATAGTCAAATCTATTTTTAACATTTAGGTGTAAATAAATCATGAATATTAGTTTTTTTATTGTACTCATCAATTAGACTAAACCATTTGTTATTAGTAATAGGATAAATAACTCATACCTCTAAGTGTTTCAAAATTTCTATTTTCACTACTTCTTGCATAGCAGAGTTAAGCCTTATTTGGGCTTCTCTTACAGGTTTGGTATTTTTATCTAAATTAATCTTATGTATAGACATAATCAGATTAATACCTCTAATGTCTCCAATACTCTATCCTATAGCCATCTTTAATTTCTTAAATATCTTAACAAGTTATTTTTTAGGGTTTTGGTCAAAGTGAATGAAATAATAGCTAGATAGGTATTCACATTCACACAAAAACACATATTTCAGGTGCTTAGGTAATTATTTTTGCTCTAAATTAGGTGGAGTATTTTCTTCCCCTTATGGAATCTTAGGTAGATCTAAGGGTACAATAGGCTCCTCTATTGGTTTAACACTATCTAAAAATTCATGGCACCCCTTAATCTCTTCATCTAAGTCTTCCTCTATCCTATCAATAGTTAAAGCATATTAAAGTTTATCCTTAATCTCATCCTACAAAAAGGTGTTATGAGTAAGTGTATACATACAATCATTATATGAACACTCATCATTAATAAAAATATAAGGAATAGAAGAGGAATAAAAAACTTTGAAATTAATAGTCTCTCCTAAGACTGTCATAGTTAATTTCCTATTATGGATATATATATTAGTCTTGGTTGTGGTCATAAATGGCCTACCGAGAAGAATAGTGGGGTCTTTGTCCATTGATAGGTTTTCATTCATATCTATTATCACAAAATTAGTAGGTATTATTAGTTTATCTACCTATACAAGCAAATTTTCAACCACGCCATTAGGATATTTGACGAACCTATCAGCTAATTGAAGGGACATGGTTGTGGGCTTCAACTCCTTCAAACCTAGTTGCAAGTATGTTGAGTAACACATGAGATTAATACTTACACATAAATCTAGAATAGCCCTAACCACTCTTTTATTTCCCAGTATAATATTAATAATAAAACAACTAGGATCCATTAATTTTAGTGGATGGTTTTGTTGAAGTATTGCACTAACACCTTCTAAAACAATTATTCTTTCATTAACATTATACTTTCTCCTCTTAGTGTTTAATTCTTTAAAAAAATTTACATATGAAACACATTCTTAATGATATCTAAGAGAAATACATTAATTTTAATCTTAGAAAGCATATTAAATAAGTAAGAAAACTGCTTATCCTATTTAATATGACAATGTTGGAATGGTATGTTCTTGTTGCCTTATGCAACATAGGTGGGTCAAATGACTCTCTTTCAATTCCCTCAGAAGACTTTACAATTGCATCATTTATGTCCACATTTTCCTTGGGCACTACTTGCACTCCACTTGTTTTTCCAACAATATTAACGGAATCACTAGAAATTTAAGGAAACTTTTTATTCATAATCTTACCACTCCTTATAGTTATCATAGTTTAAGCTTATTGAGATTGACTGGGAAACTTTCCTTTTTCTTGTCTTTGCATTTTCTTAGCTATTTTTCCAACTTTTCCTTCTATTCTCTTCACATAAGCCTCTAAAGATTCAACCTTTGATTATTTTTCAAGTCATTATCTCAACTTACTTAAATGAAAGCATTCAATTTGTCTTCTAAGGTTGGATCTTTAGATGGATAGGATGGCATGTTTTGGTCTAGGATTGGTTCTTGTATTTGGTTTTGGGTATATGGTGGGTTAGTGTTTACTTCCTATAAGAAATTAGAGTGATTTATCCACCCAGAAGTTAGGAATTGGTGTAAGGATCACTCATAGGTCTAGATTGGTACCCTTGCATACAATAAACTTCTTGATTGGTACTTACATAGGGATCACTTGCAAAAGATAAAATATTAGAACCATGCCCATACATACCACAAACTCCATACACCTCTTGATTTGATATGTTCATGGTAATTAGGAGTTGAATAATTGGATATGAATTGTGTTTAATGAATACACAAATATACGTATCATAACAAGTAATCTAATGATAAGAATATATTGTTTCCGTAGAGATTATGTTATTAGAAACTAATTTTAAAAGATCAATTTTTTTAGTGTTTTTATATTTAAAGATAGAAAAATTAAAATAACTAAAAATAAATAACAATAATTAATTAAATTAGATTTGATAACTAAGAAGATATATTGAAAAATATCTAGGAATACGTAATCCCTCAATTTTCTAAATATATTAATCACTAAAGTCCCCCGATATAATTATCAATCAATTACATGATCAATTGAATCTAACCTAGCATGTATTTCTCAAGTAAACTACACATTGTATATTAATTAACTTAATAAAACTCTCATATCAATTAAATTGCATACTACTCATTAAGTTCATCAATTATGGACCACATACATAAGAATCGTACATCTCTACCTAGGAACTATACATGTTATTTAATCAAGACAAACAATTTAATAATTATCTCAAATCTATTTAATTGCCTCTATAGATTAGTTGTTGGCCAAATAATTTATAACATAAAAAATCAGATTAAATAATATAATTAAATTAAAATCATAATTAGGGTAAAATATTAAATCATCACATATTGAAAATTAGGTTCATAAGATCCTTAGATAAATAAATTAACTAAACATGTTCATAAAGCTCATATTTTTATATATAAAGACATAAAAATTAATAAAGCTTGATAATGCTAAGACAATCTCCGACAACGGTGCTAAGAACTTGATGTACAAAACTCGATATTCAAATTTTTTATTTATGAAATGTTCACAATTACATGAATCACATATAGTAAATAATAAGCATACTCACAAGATCATCTCTCAAAGAATTAAATTGGTTTTAAAAAGTTCAGTTAAATTTTTTAATTTTGTTAATAAAAAAAATCCTAAACACTTTAACAATTTGTTGGATGGTTGAATAGAATCATAAATTCTAAATTAAATTATATCAAAGAAAGCAGATAAATTAAATCAATAAAATTAACGATAGTCAAACTTAGGATGATGGATGATAATGAGATTTTAATGAGGATAACCCTTTATGAAAAATGATTCAAATAATGAGTTATATTTATTGATTTTCTTCTTTTCTTTTAAACAAGCAAATTCCAACGGTCGTGGCAAGTTCATAGAATTTTCAATTAATCAATGACTTCCAAGATCAGGTTTGCAATTAATTAATTGGAAAACTTGAGAAAATTTTAAAAATTAAGGGTCTCAATTAATTAATAAATTTCTTGTTTGGGCTTAAAATTAATTAATTGGTAAATCTAAATTAAATATATTCTTTTGACTATAAATTAGGATTTGATCCTTCATTGATTTATAATTAAAGATATTTTTTAAAACCATCAAAATTAAACTCATTTAATCAATAACATCCTTGGTCGAATTTAAAATTGATAAAAAAAATTAAATTAAATTCTTATTCACTTACGCATAATAAAACATAGATAGTTTTTCTAGTGCCTAATTCTAAAATATTTTATTTAATTATAAATCAATATTTGGTCTATCATTAATTTATAATTAAAATTTTTAAGAACATGAACAAGAAAAAAAATAAAACTCATATTAATTCAAATCATAAAACTGTTTTTCTAATCATTGGAAGCTAAACAACTAAAACCCAATATTACAGATTTAGCCAATCATAGTTAATGGTTAAACAATTATTCTAATCTTACCTTGATTATTTATCTCCTTTCTAGATCCTAATGCAATGAATGAATTAAATCTAATATGGGTTCTTCTAGGTTATTCAGGATTTAGGTTGATTAATAATGGTGTTATAAATCAATTACAAAGTAAGAAAATGTGGAAGGTGGAAGGTCTTAAGCGGACCTAGACTTCTAAAGATAAAGTTAAGAATTCAATAATGATTTTAGATTATGATAGTAATTTAAGAAACTAAATATTGATTCATGACATGATTAGTTGAATTGTAGGTTAGTGGTGATGATAGTCCTACTATCACATATCTCTCATGTTTGTATTAAATTTACATTTATTTGTTTTAAGTTATTCTTTTCAAAAACAATTTCAAAAACCCCTTTCTTATTTTAGTAAACACATTAACAAACTAATAAATAGTAGTATAAATTGTTAATAATCCTCGTGTGGGTACGATAACCAATGTTCTTAAATTATTTATTGAGATTTCCATGCATTGAATAATTTCACATGGATCAATTGTTCTTCCGACTCAAATACAGATTCGGGACCTAGATGAGGGGTGAAAATGCTAATTGATAAGTGCCTAAAAGCACTTATTATATCATGATTTTATGTGTGTTCATTGATTATATAGATTTTTATTTTCTTGTTTGACTACCATTTTACCCAAATCTATCCTTTAAGAATCATGGTTATATTTTGTTGTTTTCAAGGTATTTCTTGTATTAAAATAAATGAACTTGAAGAATTATACTTGAAGCACTCCATTACAACTTGGAAGATTAAAAGAAAACATTTGTAATATATTACATCTGTTTTAGAATTAAAAAAATACAAGGAATTTAGGGTTCCAAAATGATGCATATTGAGGTGTGTCGCGACATGTAATTATTGTGAGCCATGGCGTGAGACCAAAATAATAATAATAAAATGTATCCCAAATTTATGCGGGCTACAAAATGAAAATATTGTGTTCCGTAGTGCAAAGATCATGCTCAAACCGTGTATAAGTAGTGTATGTCACGATGTGGAAAAGTTGAATGTTGTGGCACCAGGCTAAGAAAATCCATTTTTTCTTCCATCCTCACCCTATAAATAAGGTCTTACTTCCTTTGTAAAATACATCTCACAATTCTCCTAGCAGTTGATTTCTTAGCTTCTCTCAAATCTTTACTTTTCTTTTAATAGTTTAAAATTCTCCTCTTATTTGAGAGTTGAACAAATTTTATTTATGTAATAATTTCAGTTTTCAATTCAATAAATATCAAAGCAATTTTGTTTGGAGGTTTTCTAGAACAGAAGCAATTATAAAGAATTATGTTGAGGTATGTTTAAATTTTTTCCTTTTCAAATTGTCTTTAGGTATTATTTTACATGTTATATGTTTAGTTTATTGATTATTTATGAAACTATGCAAGTCTAGCTATAAATAATATGTGATATTTGTAATGTTGTTATACTTGTAAAATATTAAAATGGATCAAACATTTGTATAAAATAAATTAAGTTTTATTTCATCATTAAGATTTAAACCAAAGTTTGTAAATGAAAAATATTTTGACGAAGTATTTTTCATAATAAATAAGGAAGTTAAATTTAGGATTTAGAGTAGCCCTATTAAATATTTTGGTATATATCAGCTGTATAGTTAGAGTGAGCTCTATTTTAAAAACTTTTATAAGAATTATTATTGAAGATATATTGATGAACTATCCTTCATAATAGTTTTAAAATTAGAAGGTGGAAAATTAAATGGTTTAGTAATTTCTTAGAAAAAGAGCATAATTTAATTAAGGTTGAAATTATCGATTAGATCGAATTTGAAAAGTTAAAGTTTAATTAATGAAGAAAATGATCCCTATCTTATGATAATTTCATACCTATAAGAAAGAACTAATAATATTAATTCATATTTTTAATAGTCTACTTAATATTAAACAAGCATAATTAACTAGCTAATGTATCCCATAAATTCTCCACTGATAAATGTTTATTGAATCTATTATTAATTTTTATGTTAGTAGTATAGATATTCAACTAAAACAATCATGATAGGATGTTTAGATTATTAATTTTGTTTTTAAGAATTTGCTGAATTATTGAAAAACCATATGATTCTTCTTTAGAATGATCAAGAAAGTATACTTATTATTTTCTATAAGTGATTTGTACACTTGCAAGCTATTTTATAAATCAAACAAAATTTGTACGCAATAATTTTGTGCATATCCAACCAATGGAATCTTTTTGCAAGCACTATTCCAACTTGACCAAGCATGCTTTACAAAATAAATTTAGCATATAGCACAAAAAAACTATAAAATAACATCTTAACTCAAAACATAGCAAAAACAACCAGTATATAAGAAAGAATATTTACGATAAACACATTAGTTATGGTGTGCCTAATAGACTCATGTCCAGGCTAACAATATGCATATATATATATATAGAAAATATCACACAGCTTGTCAATCAAGCATACATATTGAAAAGTTATAGAGTATTTTCAATCACTTCAAGACCTCATATGTGGAAAACATATTCGACAAATGATAATTGTACTCTTACAACATATGATCATGCATTATATAGCATGTAATGAGGTAAACCCATATAGAGCCCATACATATGTGGTAACATCCTCAGGTTGCTTATGGCAACCACTCAGTAGTAAACAAACTATTAAAATAAAATAAATAGATACAAGATAAACTAGTAAAAATACAAATACTTTTATCAGTCGAGACCCCTACCCTAACTCCCTATGTTTTGCTCGCTTGCTTCTTGAACATCACTTAAACAAAATAGATCCAAGCTCATCCCCATAGCTCTATCACAATAAGATGTGATCAATTATAGATGGCTTTACCACCTAACATGCATATACATTACAACCCGTAACACCTAGCTGGCATATACCACACAAATACATAGGCTTCTCACCTATGCACCACGTTGAAATCGTGCAACAGCCAACGAAAGACATACTAGGCTCCTCACCTATAGAAAATATTGCATCCTTACAACTACCTATCAACACACTGCACATTATTAGTCCATATACAACACTGTTCTAGTCAGTCATGTAACAGAATGAGGTACCCACCTCAATACCTATCCACTAGTAAAAACTATCTTGGGAACTCATAAATATAACTAAGCCCAACCTAAGAACATATATTTTCTCAAAATGATGTGTCTATCAACTAGCCAACCATACATTTTACCTCACATCAAAATCTCACTCAATCTCATATTTTTTTACACTCAATTGATGTTTAAGAAGTATATGAGAGACTGCTCTCTGATGTCCTACATCACATAGATGCAAACTATTCCTTAGACCTGACACTCAAAAGGAAAATGGACCACGAATGGACAAGGACCATTCATCACCACTAAGGTAACCAACCATGGAGCCATTGCATTAGAATACAAAGATAAATAGTGATTTATTGTTAATGGGCATAAGGTGAAGCACTATTACGAAGATCAATTATCAAATGAAACATCTATGATAACCTTAGTGGATGCACCTTAGGATGTGATATAACCATCTAGTCAAGGACATTAAACGTGATGCTGGTTGGGAGGCAACCCAATGTTATTTTACTTATATTTTCCTTGTTTTTTTTGCAGTGAATAAATGTGGAGAGCAATTACACAATAAGAATGAGTATTTCAGCGACAAATATGGTGTGCCATGATTAAGGGAGTTTTCTTTCCTTTTACTTTTTCATATTTATATGTGTAATTGGGGACAATGTGTAATTTAAGTTTTGGGGAGGGAACTTCATTCTCTACATTAGTATTTACTATGCATTTTAAATTTTTTAGGGATTTGTTTTTAATTCTTAGGATGTTTTTAATCATGATTTGGGTAGAAATTGATAAATATATGTAAACTAAATGCATGCATGCTTGATATGAAACATATGAACTCAATGATAAAAATTGGTAATCATGACTAGGGATAAGAAATGTAACATATTTGTTAAGATATTTACATTAATCATATGATATGCTTGCTAGTTTTGATTAAATTGATTTAAATTTTTATGTACTTGTTCATTATTGATTTTGGTATGCTTATTGAGAGAAAATTTGTAGTGAGTTATGCAAGTTGATGAGATCTACCAGGTTTTAAAATCTATTTGATCGTCCCTTGAGGTGAAATTATGAGTAGTATTTAGCAAGAGAAAAGATTTAGGCCTTATTTGGATTGATTGAGCCTTTCAAGCTAACCATTATTAATATCCATAGTCACCCATTTGAGCCTAACAAAGAACCATTCATATCTTTAAGCCACATTTTATGCCTAACTAATAAGTATTATCTTTACCCTTGCACCTTTGGCTTGTGTGAAAAGAAAAAAATGTAATCATGTGTCATTCTATAAAATAAGGTGAAATGTAATGCACCCTATAAAAAAGGAGTGAAAAGAAAGAAGAAAAACTCACAACACAATTTACTCTCTAAAGAAAAAGAAAATAAAATTGAAAATAAGTTTGGAGGGGGTTGTGAAGTTACAAACAAAGAAAAAAAATGTGGAATAAAACAATGTAAAAAGAATGATAAGAGAGGGTGTACTAAAATATCAAGTAAAAGCTCAATTGTAGTTAAAAAGTGCATGATAAACAAAAAGAAAGCTAAGGTGTGGAAATAGCATAAATGTCATCATGTACCGATCCCCTACCTAAGCCTTACATTGCAACCATGTAAAGTCCTTATTGATCTTTAGCTAAATGCATATTTATATTAGTAAAGATGGATGTGAAAATAGACTTATGAGACTTTTTCTAAGATTCAATTGATTAGCATACTCGTATAAGTTGATTTCATGAGTGCATTGGATGGTATCATGTGTAGCACACATACACACACAAATTAATTTTTCAAAAACCTTACATATATTTGTATTTAGGGAACACTAATTGATGAATATGTGAACCTTCTTATCATAGTATTGTACAACTTTTAATAGGGATAGTTTTCATGAAATATGCATGTATTAATGTATATATATTATACTACCTATATCCCTTTACGCAGTCATACTTGGCTTTACATAAGGACAAGCAAAGAGTTAAGCTTAGGGGTGTGATGACTCTATGAAAATAGAGTCATTAGCACACTTTTTTACTTAATATTTACTTATTTTATCTAATAAATAGTATTTTTGGAGCTAAAAATATTAAAATATAAACATTTTGGTGAAAATGGGTGAAAATATAATGTTTTCAATTTTTATGGACCGTCCTGTGAGATTATGAATTGATACACTTACTATTTTTGATGATAGATTTCCAATCACATCATATTGGGTGGTATTGGCTATGGAAAACAACGAGGTTTCGAGTGATCAACCAAAACGTTACAAAAGTAGGAAATGAAGACCAGTAGTAGACAGTTAAGAAGTTGGTGCCAACTAATAAAGGTAATAGTGGTTTTATTGTCTAATATTAGAGTTATAACTTATTTATTTCTCAGTAAATTATTTGCTATTGAGTGGTTGCCTTAAGCAACTCGAGGATGTTACCATATAGATATGGTCTCTATATAAGTTTACCTCATTATATCGAGTGTTATGAATGATTTGATATTATGCTAGTATAATCCTAGTTTAAGATGTGTATGTGTCAACATAATAAAAGCTTATAATTAGATTAGAAAACTTGTACATTTTTTCTTGATATATATAATATTTGTTATTATAGTTATATGCTTTTGATATTATATGTTTTCTACTTTGACTATGTGAATTGTATAAGTGTTTTATTATTCTATTTCTCACGAGTTAGGGAAGAGTCCTTTAAGAGTATGTATCTCCTTACTTTGGTCGTATACATAGTCATAGACTTTTCTAATTGTTGTCAAAGTAGGTTGACCCTTTTGGGCTTAAGTGTTCCATAATTGATTCTGTTAACTCGCTTGTTCATATACACACTTTCTCCTTGATAAAGTTAGGAAATGGTGGTAATATAGGTAGACCTCCACTTTTCTAGGGATTGAACTATACCCATTGAAAATTACAAATGAGAGCCTTTTTGTGATTCCAAGGTGACCAAATTTGGTTCCTTGTTGAATAGACCAAGGATGAATCCAAGGATTCTAAATGGAACAACAAGGATTTATATGAAATTATTAGGGTTGTGATGAATGATGAATTTAGAAGAATTCAAAGTTATACTTCTTGAAAATAAGCTTGTGATATTTTAGAGACTACCCATGAAGGTACATCAACTGTAAAAAGATCCATAATTTTGAAGTTGAATAAAGATTTTGAACTATGTATCATGCAAAAAGATGAAACCTCTAACAAATTATATGTTCGTTTTTCAAATATTGTCCATTGCTACTACAACTTTGGTTGGCCTATTAGCGAGGAAAAATAGATTGAGGAAATTACAAGTAGCCTACCCTAGTGATTTTATGCCAAAGTTATTGTACTTGAGTCCATGTACAATCCTCGTGAACTTACTGTTAATGAGTTCATCACCTGTTGCCCAGATGAGTTCAAAATGATGTAGAAAAGAGGAAATAGCTTGGCTCTCAAAAACCCCAAGGAAAGTGGTCCCCCTATTCATACAATTTTCTCTTTTATAAGTTGTGATAATGATGATTCTGACCCTAATAAGGAGGAAATGGCATTCCTTGCTTATAAATTCACCAATTATTTAGGAAGAAGAAACCTTCTTTTGGGACTACTGGAAGATATACTTCTAGTTCCAAAACCTCAAAATGTATTAGAAATGATGAAGATTGAGAAATTTTTTTTGTGAGAAATCGAGTAAAGGTCACTTAAATAAAATAAGGTGCTTTGATTGTGGAAAGGAGGGACACATTGCTACTCAATGCTTTCATAAATTAAAATGCACAAACAAACATACAATGAAAATTGAGGTTATTGTTTTGGATAGTACCAGTAATGATGATGAGGATGATACTAAATTTATGGCCTTCATTGCCTCTAGTAGAATCGTTGATCCTTCAACTACTACCTTAAATACTCAAGAGGAGACTATTGAAGATGATGAATTTAGTGATAAAATAGATGAATTTCTTGATTCTTTTAATGCTTTACTTTTGTATCATATTCAGTCTGAAAGGGATAAGAAAAAGGCTATGAAAAATCTTGAGAAATAAGAATGCAAGATTGCCCCATTGAAGAAAAATCTAGAGGAAATAAAGTCCTTTTTATTGATGAACAACAATAGGAAGCTGTGAGGTCATTCAAAAAAGGTGTGATGATTTATTGGAAATATTTAATGAAAATCACGAGGAAGTTGAAAAGCTTAAGGAATAGTTAATTGTTCTTGCTTGTAGTAAAGCTACTTAATCTTTGGTCAACCGTGTGCTTACTTCTAATCTAAAGATTAAAATTGAACATTTAAAAAGTTGGATAATTATTCTTGAGGGTTCAAATGATCATTTGATAGACTCTCTTATGGAAAATGAGGCAAAGATTGAGAAACTACATAAGAGTGTTGAGATTCTTAATAATTCAACTTCTTATCTTGAATCCTTCCTCATAAAAAAGTAAGACTTAGTTATAGCCTTGAAAAAAAACTCAACATGTAGGAGAAAGAACTAGCACACTCCACCATTTCCATCGAAAAAATGACTACGAGTTCAAAAATGTTAAAAGAAATGATTAGCAATGTCAAGTTTTCTTGGGAAAAGCATGGAATTGAATACAGTGATGGGCTTTCAACTTCTATAGTTGGATCTAATAATATTGTCAAAGCTTCAATCAAGAACCAAAGTTAAAGCCTGCCACTACTACCCCAAGAGGTAAATATGTTGCGTGGTCTTAGCTAGATTCTCCTAACAAGGTGAACCCTTCATCTAAGGCCAACACTTTCAATCACTCATGTGGTGGTCCATTGCCTTTACCTACTATCACTCCCACTTATCACCATTATGGTGAGCTTGAGAATTTGAGACCATACTGTAGGAAATTGACTTCTCATCCTCGTGTGAAAGTCAATATGTGTGCTTTTTCCTTTTCTCCTCCACATACTACTCCTTGGAGTCAAGGACCCTATTTTCCCAACTCCACTATTCATACTCATTACCATTGTGGAATTACTGGCCACATTTCTAGGCAATGTCCTAGATTTATGAAGAGAAAAACTCAGAGTCCTCCACCTCACTCTTCCCCATCTTCTCTATCAATATGTGGCTATTGTGGCTCATCTGAGCATGTTCTTGTAGATTCCATTATGCAGCCGAGGCACAAAACATAAAGAAATAAATCAACCTTAAGAATTTTACATCCCCTAGTTTATATGGATGACTCAACTAAATTTTTTAAAATCTAATACACTAAATAGATATCAAGTTCTATATATACCTCATGCTCACATGAATCAGATACTATCTCCTAGATTAGCTGCCCTTCATAAATTATTTAAATGGAAGGATAGTATTTGATCAATATTTTTGGGTGATCTATTAGGATTAAGTCATTTATTTCCTTTCTCCATGTGTTTGTCATTTTTTGTATGTGAATAGATGCATTTTGCTTATGTTCATCTATTTGACACTTCTTCTTAACTCTCTCTTACTGTTTCTCTAGCATGTACAGTATATTAATTATCATATTTGTTATTTGATCTAATTGAATAATACTCTAGTAGTTTTTTCACATGCTAGTTGCTTTGACATATCTCTTACACTACTACAAAATTGGGCTTTAAAGTCGATTTTTAACCGAATTTAAATGGCAAGCCTTAAAATTTAAAGTTGATTCAATCGTTGAACTGACTTAAATATTTTTTTCTTTACATATTTTACTCATTAGAACCTGTATTTGATTACATATAGCAGGAAAAAAAACCAAATATTTTTTAACAAAGTTTAAATAATACAAATAATTTATTGTAATTACATAAAAATCAAACATAAAAAATATATATACATAAATATAATTACGAAATACTTATACAAAATCTATATAATAAAAATAATAACATACATAATACAAAACTTTATACACATAATATACAAAAAATGATGCAAAGTTAATAATAAGTGCATAGGATTAATAGAAATACTTACAAGAGTAAATGAAGTGACAAAATGAAGGAAATGAAGAAAAAAACGGTGTTTTGTAAGTGAGAAAATAGGTATAAAAATATTTGAGTATTTCATTAAAAAAATAGGAGATCTCGAAGATAATTTGGAGAGAAGGAAAACCCACTAAACGGTGCTGCAATTAGTGGTCGTAGGTGGCCAAAAAATGAGAAAAAGTGGAGGAGGAGTGTCGGTTTTGGGTTTTTGGGTGTTGTTTACAACACTACAAATAAAAAATGTTGTGTCTGATGGGGAGGAAATAAGAGTAAAGAAAAATATCCACATGTGTAGCGTTAGTTGATGTGTTGAATCGATGATAAAAACTACATGGATAGCGTCGATTTTTCAGTGAACCGACTTTAAATCTCGACTTAAATGCCACATTTTGTAGTAATTTTATGTGTGTTTACCTTGCATACAACCTTCCTCTTCCTTTATGACCTCTCGTATACACATCATGCCACATGTTTTCATGTAGTCAAAGTATTAATATTATGATTTCTATTGCCTTGTCATACATATGTCATATCATACATTATGTTTCTCATATGTTTTATTAAGTTCTTTGTTCCTACACCTAGCATGTTGTGTAGTGTTTCTCAATTTATTTTTTATTAGATTTTGTCTATCTTTTACCTTTTTTCTTTTTGCAATTCTATAGTTGTTTTCTTTGAAGTTAATTATGATGATTTTACAAGCATGCATTCATGAGTGTTTCACTTTTCTATGCTTACTCTTGCTTGTCATGTGCATATATATTTCATTTAGACTTCATACCTATTTTTAGGACTTTTGACATACTTGTAGTATTATGTTTACATTATGTGTTCTGGTAACACTTCTGTTGTTAGTGTTATTGTCCCTATCTAAGAATGTTTTGTGTTTCTATATTGGAACTTGTGCCTTTCTTGCTTATTGTGTAGTTTAGTAGCATCTCCTTGTCTTCTCTTTTAGTAGTTATCGTTTTTGCGTTCCTTGAGACCGTCAAGTCTTCTCTTCTATCCTATTGCATGTAAAATGTATTTTCGAGGGATCATATTATTATATGTTTAGCATGAATTTGACCTAAATTAAAGTGTGGATGTTTTAACATATGTATTCCTTGAGAGCATGTATGGCTAAATTTTTCTTGTTCATTTTATCAGAATACATCTTTCCTTTGCTTATACTATATCTTTGTGAATTTATATGGTTGTTTTGAGAAGCTTGTGTGAATCAACTACTTTGATGATTTGTATTTCTCTGACAAGTTCTAGAATCCATCTTTAGTGCCTCTCAAGCTAAAATTCTAGGTTTTGTTTGGATAGAAAAAAGATTTAAGCCATCATTGATTTGTTTGATCCTTTTTTGCCACCATTGTTCACATGTCTTTAGTCTCCCTTCTTTGTGCCATTATGTTATTCTTTCATTTCTTGACCCTAAATACTGGCTTAGTCTAAATTTTTATTCCTACTTACCTACTACCCACTTTTTTGAGCTTGTTTGTACTGTTTCTTGGTTTCAAAATACAAAATAATGAGGAAGAAGGTTGAAAATGGAATTATATAAAAAAGGAGGAATAATAAAAAAAGAAAAAAAGTTAAAAATGGAATGATATAAAAATTGGGGAGTCACTGAATTTTATGCACTACTCTCTCAACTATATTGGATGAAGTTTGAGAAGTAGTGAGACAAGAAATCCACGTTTGAGGGTATACGTTTCATGGATATGAACTTATCCATTTATTTGGATCAACAAAAGTGTTTTCAAGACTAAATATCTTCTCTTCTCTTCCCATTCCTTAGCCTTTTATTACAATATTTGAAAGACGTATTGATGGACATATGCATATTTGTGGAGAGAGAGTTTATTTTTGGACATATGAAGCTTGGTTCAACTTGAGTCTATATTTCAATTTGCTTGGTTTGCATAAGTATATCATGATGGAATATAGAGTAAACAAATTTTGCATATGACACACAGTGCATGTCATCAAAACTTTAGTCATACCCTTACATGAATGCATCATAGATTGATAGAAATTTGCATATTTGTGTTGAATGTACTGTTTATTCTTTACGAACCCTCTGATTTGTTAAACATGTTTTGTTTGCTTCCCTCATTCTGTGTTTCTTGTTGTTTACTATGTGTAGATGCTTCTATATTGAGGGTGTTTGTAAGTAGAATGTATACCTTGATTATTTTATCGCATGCATACTTTTAGGGGAAGAGCTATATGTTTGTTTTATTTCATGTTGTTTGTCCTATTTATAAGTTTTTGTTATGATGTACATTCATATGGTGCTTTTGTCACTTTGGTGTCATACTGTATGAACCATGCATAAATAGGACTGCTAGTATGACATGTTATATGCATTGTATGCAATATATGGTTTTACATGTTCACCTATGTGTTTCCCCACTTTTGCTTCCTTCTTACATGCTTCTTACTTGTCATTCATTGCTTAGTAATTTTTGCTGAAATGCATGATATACATTGTCTTAGGTAGATTGAGATGTTTTACATCTACACTTATCTTTGGTTACCCGTGTATTTAGTTTGTTACTTGTTGTATGCTTCTATGCTGCTTGTGTCTTAGTACTTCTCTATGTCTTTTTCCTTTGAAGCTTGTGGCACTTCTTACTGTGTTTTCTTTAATCTTACCTACTACACTACATTACTGCTAAGATTATATCATATTTGTATGCCTTCTCTACCTCATATAGGGATGATCCTTTTGACTTTTAGTGTCAAAAGGGGGGAGAAATTTCTATGCACAACAATATGATTGTTGCCATGCTATATGTTTCATAGGCTAGAAGTGTACAATTTCACTACATATTTTTGTCTAACTTGCAAGCATTCAAGGAGAGTTGTGTACTTTACTAGTGTTTATGCCTATCGATGTGTACCTATGTAAGGATAAAATGATATTTTTTGGTTTGAATACACATTGTTTCTTCATGATACGTTCACGTGATATGTGTTTGTTTAGTGTGTGCAAATTACAAGTGTAGAGTACATTCGTGTGATATATTTTTTTTTGTGTAGGTTATAAGTGTAGAGTGAAGTCTTCGAGCTTCATATGTGATATATGTAATGCATGAGACCCATATGCTTTAGAATAACATAATGGATGGGTAATAAAGGGAGATGGATGGAGCACACAAGATAGATGCACTTGGTATAGGTGTGTCTTTTGGATTTTGGTATGTATCATTGTGTTGTTCATGGGAACAAACAACTTTAGGACATCTTTATGATCTTCTCATACTTGATAAGTTTATGAATCTAGTTGTGCAGTGTTTTGACATGAAAAGCCAAAGGGGTAGAATGTAAGTCCCATTATACTCATGCATGTGTGTTGGCTTTCCGTGTATAAAACATGATGTCTAGTATTTTACTTAGTGTTTTTATCTTTCTCTATGTAAGATTCGTTATTATGGATCAGAAATTCACACACTCACATAGATAGGTACACTTTATATGTGAGTATTTTTACAAATATCACGGGGTTGGTTTTTGTAGTGTGCATGCTAGGTAGAGTGTCAATTTTTGACGAGTGAACATGGGAGCCAGCTGATGTTTTTACTTGTGGTTTTTTGGATTATTTCAAATGCGTGTATTTATAGATAGTACTCAAGATTTTTGGAAACTAAAAAATGAAACTTTTTAGCACCTTGCCACTAATCTCGCCACTACCACCACCTTTAAAAAGGTGGTTGGCGAGGTGAAAAGGTCGAGTCCTATAAATACCTCACTCGTTTCTCTTTTCTTTATCCCTCATTCAAGAGCTAAAATTTTGCCAAAATGCACACTAAGAATTGTCTGATTTTGAAATTACTTTGGAGAGCTTATATTTGAGACTGTGTCATTTCTGTGATTTTAGTAAGAAAATCGTAATCTATACGAGTACGTGATTTGATTGTTTGTCTCATGTACATTATTTGATATTAGTAGTGGATTGTGTGTCCTGTGAGGTTATGAATTGATATATTTACTATTGTTGATCATTGGTTTTCAATCACATCACATTGGGTGGTGTTGGTTGTGGAGAACAGTGGGGTTCAGATGACAACAAAAAATTTGCGAAAGTAGCAAGTGAAGAGAAACAATAGGCAGTTAAGAAGTTCATCCCAACTGATAGAGGTAATAGTAGTTTTACTGTCTATTAGTGATGAGTTGCATAATTTGGCATAATTTATCACTTCTCAACTTTAACTTTGGTCTAATTTTATTTATTTTTTATTGATTATAGACTTCATTATTATTATTTAAATTTTATTACAGATTTGAAGAAAATGAAGATCCCAAATTTTTGAAGCATATCATCTACCTCAAATTTAAATGAAGATTTCTTTAACTTAAATTTAAATTAAGATTTATTAAAATCAAAATTAAATGAATATTTCAATAAACAAAAGGATAGATGAAAAAACACTAAACTGTTTGGACATGGTAGGCAAGCGTTATATAAATAAATATATATATGATATGGGAATAGTTGTGCAGAATTGAAATAGAAAGTAAGGAAAAGTGGGGCAAGAACAAAGAATTAGAGGTGGCAGCGAAAAAAAGGAACATAAAGAAGCGAAGAAAAAGAGGGAGGCTAGTGGAAACAGATTAATGCTTAAGCAGATTTTAGAGTGTTCATTTTCCTTTCAATTCTTCTTAGAAAAATTATGGTGAATTTTTTTATGTTGAATTTAAGTTTTAGCATTAGCTAAATTTTCTTTATTCTAGGAAAAATATGTAATCTAATTCCAAAATATGCTTGATTTTCCATGTTAATTTGAATTATTTCTTTTCATGTTTTTATGATTTATTTTGAGTTTTTTACTTCTAATTAACTGGTCATTAATTAGATGATTTTAATCTTGTGATTTACTATCAAAAAGGAGAATTATAGGATAGACATGAAATATTTCAACATAGGTAAATGTAGAGATCAAAAGACTTATATAAACATGTGTAGTATTAAAATAATATCGCTTAATGCTTTCTTGCTTTATTAAATTGCATATTCTTATGTAAATTGATGAACAATAATTTTTTCTAATTGATTGTTGAAAGAAGCTTTTGGATTTTTTTTAAGATTGCTAACAAACAGAAAGAATTAAATTCAATTAGCTAGATAAGTAAAGCATAGTGAGGGATTAGGTGAAATCAATTTCCTAGAAGTTTTCTTCCCATTGATTTGATTTTCAAATAACAACTTTCTTTTCTTTTGCACATTTTCTTTAAATTGAATTTATTTTAAATTATAATTACAACAACCTTAGTGACTTTTTTAGATAAAATTAAGATTAACATAATTTTGGTATTGATCAAAAGTAAGTTACTAATCCCTAACGATGGTAGTGTTCTTATCCCTCTATTATAAAAATACGATATTTTGCACTTGTAGTTTTGCACCAATCAAATTTTTGGTGTTGTTGTAAGGGATTGATTTCTTTTTTTTTCCAATATCGATACAATGTAATCTTGGTTTTAATTTAGAATTTTTTTTATTTTATTTCATTATTATTTATATATTTTTTATTTTTCTATAGGTTTGTTTTTTACGTTGGATGTGTCATGCTAAAACTTGAAACATTATTCCTTTTGATCTAGAGATTGAAAGAACTTTTAGGTTACAAAGAAAGAAGAATGCACTAGCCATGGCTGAAGGAGAATAGAATGTACAACCACACACCTTGAAGGATTATGTAAGGCCAATTATGAATGAAAATTACTCATGTGTAAGACGCCAGACCATTAATGCCAATAATTTTTAGCTTAAACCGGCGTTGATTAGAATGGTGCAACAAGCCCAATTTAGCATATCACCACTTGATGATCCCAATATTCATTTTGCGATGTTCTTGGATATTTGTGACACTATAAATATGAATAATGCTACTGAAGACACCATTAGACTGAGATTGTTTCCTTTTTCATTGAGGGACAAGGTCAGAATTTGGATACAATTTCTACAACTAGGAAGCATCACAAGTTGGCAAGACATAAAAAAAGTGTTTTGCTAAATTCTTTCCACCTGTAAAAACATCCCAAGTTAGGAGTGAGATTGGTCAATTCAAGAAAAATAATTTTGAGACACTCTATGAAGCATGGGAAAGGTATAAATATTTGATTCGGCATTGCCCTCAACAAGGATTTATAAATTGGTTGTAAGTTCAAATGTTCTATAATGGGTTAAATGGGAAAACTAGAACCATAGTTGATGCTGCTTTTGGTGGAACTTTGATGTAAAATACAACTGAGGGTGTTGCTTCTCTTTTGGAAGAAATAGCCTCAAACAACTATCAATGGCCAACTGAAAGTTTGATGGCTAATAAAGTTGTTGGGATTCATGAATTGGTGCCATTTAGTACCCTTTCAGCTCAAGTTGCTTCTCTATCTCATTAAGTTTCAACCTTGACAACCCAAAGAACACTACAAAGTAAAGAATATATTGCATCTTCGAGTATGAAAATTCTGATGAATGAAGTAAGTTAAGAACATGTTCAATACATCAATAATTGGAACTACAACTATCGTGGTAATCCTATGCCAATATACTACCATCCAAGGCTTCGAAATCATGAGAATTTTTCTTATGGAAACACAAAGAATGTGATGTAACCTTCTCTAGGGTTTGAGAGTCAACCAAGAAAAAATAAGATGTCAATTAAGATATCCATGGTTTCCTTTGTTGAGGAGACCAAAGCAAAGTTTAAAAAGAGTGATTCACGGTTGGATAACATTGAGACTCATTGTTGCAATATGAGAGCCACTATGAAAAATATTGAATTGAAAATTGGGAAACTTTCCTAGTAATATAGAAGTGAATCTAAAGGAACAATGCAAGGCCATTACACTTAGGAGTGGAAGAGAAATTGAGAGGTCACTATCAGAGGAAACCGAGTCCACCCCTATAGGAATAGTCATGGGTTCACGTGTATGTATGGATTACCGCAAGTTAAACAAAGTAACAAAAAAGGATCATTTCCCACTTCCATTCATTGATCAAATGTTAGATCAATTGGCCACATATCCCTATTATTGCTTCTTAGATGGTTATTCAGGGTATAAAGAGATTGCCATAGCCCCCAAAAATTAGGCAAAAACTACATTCACATGCCCCTACAGAACATGTGCATTTAGAAGGATTCCATTTAGATTGTGAAATGCCTTAAACAACATTTCAACATTGCATGATGGCTATTTGTCATAAATGGTGAAAGATATAATGGAAATTTTCATGGATGACTTTTCGGTTTTAGGTACATCTTTTGATCATTGTTTGCATAATTTAGCCCTTGTTTTGTAGAGATATGAAGATAAAAATATTGTCTTAAACTAGGAAAATTGTAATTTCATGGTTCAAGAAGGGATTGTGCTTGGCCATAGAGTATCATCTAAAGGAATTAAGGTTGATTGAGCTAAAATTGCAATCATAGAAAAAATACCACCTCTAAAGAATGTGAAGGGAATCAGAATTTTTTTAGGACATGCTGGATTTTATAGAAGATTTATAAAGGATTTTTCTAAACTCTTTAAACCTTTATGTAATCTTCTTGAAAAAAAAATTCATTTGACTTTGATGATGTTTATTTGTAGGCCTTTAATGCAATTAAGGAGAAACTTATTTCAGCACCAATAATGACTGTACCTAATTGGAGTCAACCATTTAAAGTAATGTCATATGAAAATGACTTAGAAATTGGAGCAGTGTTAGGAAAAAAGTGAGACAAACTGTTTAGGGTCATATACTATACAAGCTGGAAATTAAATGAAACTCAATTGAATTATATAGCAATTGAGAAGGAGATGCTTTCTATGGTGTTTTCTTGTGGAAATTTTTGGTCTTAGCTCATTGGTATAAAGGTGATAGTGTTCACTAATCATGCATCACTTCATTATTTGTTTGGCAAGAAGGATGCTAAGCCTAGACTGATTCGTTGGATCCTTCTTCTTCAAGAATTTGATTTGGAAGTTCGAGATAAGAAAGGAAGTAAAAATTAAGTTGTTGACCATCTCTCTTGATTGGAACAAAAGGAAGTAAAACCAGATTTAGTGATCAAAGAGGCATTCCTTGATGAGCAATTGTTTGCATGTGAGATCAAGATTTCTTGATATGTTGATATTGTAAACTACCTAGCTTGTAGGGTATTGCCATCATATCTTACTTACCACCAACGTAAGAAGTTTTTGTATGATGTGAAATATTATCTTTAGGATGAGACTTTTCTTCTCAAAAGATGCCCTGATCAAATCATCTGAAAATGTGTGCCTGAAAAGGAGATGCAAGATATTCTCCATCATTTCCATTCCTCATCATATGGAGGACATTTTGTAGTAACATAAATAGCAACTAAGGTACTTCAAAGTGGTTTATTTTGGCCTTCTATTTTTTGTGATAATTATACTTTGGTGAAAACTTGTGATCAATGCCAATATATGGGAAATATTTCAAGGCATCAAGAGCTAGCATTGAAAAATATCTTAGAGGTTGAGTTATGTGATGTTTAGGGAATTAATTTTATGGGTCCTTTTCCTCCTTATTTTGGCTCTGTTTATATCTTGTTAGCAGTTGATTATGTGTCAAAGTGGGTGGAGCCAATTGCTGCAACAACAAATGATGCAAAAGTAGTGCTCAAATTTCTACATAAGAACATATCCACAAGATTTAGAACTCCACGAGCTATTATTAGTGATGAAGGGACCTACTTTTGCAACAAGTTATTCAATAACCTTTTCTCTAAATATGGTGTGAAGCACAAGATAGCACTTGCCTACCATCCTCAGACTAATAGCCAAGTTGAAATTTCAAATTGAGAAATCAAGAATATCCTTGAGAAGATGGTCAACACTGATAAAAAAGATTAGGCAAAGAAGCTTGATGATGCTTTGTGGGCATACCGTACAACTTTTAAAACACCTATCGGGATGTCTCTTTATCGATTAGTGTTTATAAAAGCATGTCAACTCCCTATTGATTTGAAGCATAAAGCTTATTGGTCTGTAAAGAAGTTTGATTTTGAAATGGCATGAAAATGCAAAAATCTACAAAGAACAGACAATGAAATGGCATGAAAAAAATTCTTAGGTACGAGTTTGCTCCAAGACAATAGGTTTTGCTCTTAAATTCATGACTAAAACTCTTCCCGAGTAAGTTAAGATCAAGATGGACAAGTCCTTATACAATTGACAAAGTTTCCCCTTTTGGAGCAATATAATTAAAGACAAGGTAGGGCATATATTCAGAGATTGAAACACTATTATGAAGAACAAGTGGAGAGGAATTGTGCATTTACTCCTCTTCGAAATCTTAATTGATGAAGATTGAAAAGTCTAGCTGTAGACTATAAAACAAGCACTTATGGGAGGCAGCCCATAAAACTTTCTATTATTCATCTATTTTATTTTATTCTATCATTATTTATTTTAATAATTTGGATTTTAATGATAGTTTTTTTTTTTGCAGAAATAAAGAGCTAAAAATTACAAACTAATGTGGACCCACCATAAAACCAGGAAAGTTCCTTTCATTTCTTAATCTGTCTCACTTTTAAATTACAATGAGGACATTATTTGGTTTGAGTTTGGGGGTGTCAACTCCTACAGTCTTGAGTTGTTGGATTCTTTTATCAAGCATGTATTTGAGTATGATTGAATTCGCTATAACTTTGAAATTTGGGATTGAGGATGGTTTTGAGAAAAAAAATCAAAATCTGCTATTATGTGAGGTAGAGTTTTGTGGGTAATTTGATTTAAATATTTTTCCTTGAAAATAATTGAACACATAATCAATTTTTCATCACTCCATTTTGCCTATGAAGAGAATGAGTTAAATTAATTGGGTTAGGAAAGTTCAATTTTTCTTTGCTTTAGAATCTGTTGATGGATCCTTGTGCCAAAATCCTAGTTGATACCAAATATTATAAAAAGGATCTAGGAAATTTTTTGTTACAACTAAAAAGCTTTCCAAGTCGTCCTAATTATCACGCCATCATTGCATAGTGTATTCCCATAGTCAACTCCCTTGAGCCCTATTTTACATAAGCCTTTTTTTTCTTTTAACTACATAAACCATTCTCATTCTAATCATGAAAAACCATGAATTTTACCTTAAATTTTGAGAAAATACTTTGGTGGAAATTTGTATTTAAAGAGAAAGTTAGTTCAAATTAAATAATCCACGTTATGTTTGCTCTATTTTATCATAGTATGAAAAGAAAAGCAAGTTAAAGGCAAGAATTAAAAAAAAGGTTAAAGTGGTTGAAAATAAAAAAAAGCTATGACTATCAAGATGCTCTTTAAAAAAAAGTACTTCACTTATTGAATATAAAAAAATTATTGTCATAATAAGTATGAGCATATTATCGAGAAAGAGCTATGGTGTGAATCCTATGGATAATTTTTTTATTGTTCTTTCTACCAAGTATTTTTCCAGTTTGCTTTGATTTTCCATATCCATTTCTTTCTTAGCCCTTACCTCGTGGCATGTCATTTCAACCTTGATTAAAGACATTTTGATCTCAGATTTTTGTGTTTGATTACATTAGTGGAGAGGATTTATGAAAATTGGACTTATGAGGTTAAGTTTTGATAGAGTTATTCTTATTTCAATTGTACTACTTTTATCTTCATTTTTTGGTGGTTTAGAATTAAATTGACTATTTCACACACACACTCAAGAACTTAGCTTTAGGTTGAAGTAAATGCTTAACTCTTGCTTAAAAAATTGGTAAATATTTGATTGACATTCTTGCTATCTTCGATGTAAAAAGAGTAAGTTAATAGTGATGAAATCCAAATTTAGGTCATGGCTTAGTGAGTGATGGTAGTTCTCTATGGGGTCTAGTTGATATTTTCTATAGTTCTCTTTTATTTTCTACTTGTTTGAGGACAAATAAAGTTCTAAGTTTTGGGGTGTTTGATGACTTACATAATTTGACATAATTTATCACTTCTTAACTTTAACTTTAGTCTAATTTTATTTATTTTTTATTGATTTTAGACTTCATTATTATTATTATTTAAATTTTATTACAGATTTGAAGAAAATAAAGATCCAAAATTTTAGAAGCATATCGTCTAAGAACTCTCAAATTTAAATGAGGATTTCAATAAACAAAAGGCAGATAAAAAATGCTAAAACGGTTTGCGCGTGGTAGGTACGTGTTGTGTGTGTGTGTGTGTGTGTGTGTGTGTGTGTGTGTGTGTGTGTGTGAAGGGAATAGTTGTGCAAAATTGAAACATAAAGCAAGGAAAAGTGGGGTAAGAATAGAGAATTAGAGGAGGTAGCAAAAAAAAAACAAAAGGAAGTCCAGAAAAAGAAGGAGGTTGGTGGAAACAGATTAACGTTGGAGCAAATTTTAAAATATTCATTTTCCTTTCAGTTCTTCTCAGAAAAATTATGGTGAATTTGTTTATGTTAAATTTAAATTTTAGCATTAGTTAAATTTTTTTTATTCTAGAAAAAAGATGTAATCTAATTCCAAACTATGCTTGATTTTTTATGTTAATTTGAATTATTTCTTTTGATATTTGTCTAATTTATTCTAAGTTTATTGCTTCTAATTAACAGGTCATTAATTAGATGATTTAATCTTGTGATTTACTATCGAAAGAGTAAATTATAGGATAGATCTAAAATATTTCAGCATAGATAAATATAGAGATCGAAAGACTTATATAAACATGTGTAGTATTAAAATCATTGGTTTTAATGCTTTCTTGCTTTATTAAATTGCATATTATTATGTAAATTAATGAACAATAATGTTTTCTAATTGACTCTCGAAAGAGTTTTTTGGATCTTTTTTGGACATTGATAACAAATAGAGAGAACTAAATTAAATTAGCTAGATGAGTAAAGCATAGTGAAAAATTATGTGAAATCAATTTCCTAGAAGTTTTTTCCCATTGATTCGATTTTCTAATATCTTTCTTTCTTTTAACGCATTTTTTTAAGTTGATTTTATTTTGAATTCTAATTATAATAATCTTAATGACTTCTCTAAATAAAATTGAGATTAACATAATTTTTGTATTTGTCAAAAGTAAGTTATCAATCCCTAAGAACGATACTTTTTTTATCATTTTACTATAAAAATACGACGTTATTGCACTTGTAGTTTTGTACCGATCAATTAGAGTTGTAATTTTATTATTATTTAGTGAATTAGTTGATGTTGAGTGTTATCATATAGATATGATTTCTATACGAGTTAAACTCATTATATCGAGTGTTATGCATGATTTAATATTGTATTAGTATAATCTAAATTTAAGGTGTATATTTATCAACATACTAAAAGGTTAAACTTAGATTAGAAAACTTTTACATTTTTACTTTCTTTTTGTTTAATATATATTATATAAGTTATAAAAGTTATTTTCTTTTGAAATTATATGTGTTGTGCTTCGATTGTGAGAATTGTATAAGTGTTTTAGTGTTCTGTTTTTCGTGAGTTAGAACAGAGTACTTTAGGAGTGTGTATCTCTTTACTTTGGTGGAGTGAGAGAGAAGTAATTTAGATAGACTTCTACTTTTCGATACGTTGATTTATGCCCATTAGCTCTTTTTGTTGTGGAGACCAAATATGATTCTTTATTGAAAATAACCCTATTTATACTACTAAAACCCTACCTGACACTAATGTTATCCTAAAATCTATAATTGGATGGAACAAGAATGAATCTAAAGAATCTGAATGAAATAGTAAGAGTTTATATACAAGGACCGTGATTTTTCAAACTAATCCTTCGGTACAGAAGACCGAGGCTCTCAACAATTTTTATATTAAGAGGTTTTCATGGAGAATTTTGGGTTATTAAGCTTAATGTTTCATAATTTCTGATTATAACTGTATTATAGAATTTTCCAACTCAGAACCAAACAAACCAAAAATGGGTTGGGTGTTTAGTCATTATTTTTCAACGTATTATTGAAAAAATTTAATTTAATATTTATATTATTAAATAATTTTAATTTAATATCTTAATTTATAAAATAATTTTAATTAATATCTTAAATCATAAAATAATTTTAATTCAAAAATTTAATATTCTATTTGTTTCTTAGGATGGAATCATTTAACTTAGAAAAAGAATATTTTATAACATGAGAAAAATATCAGTTTTAAAATTTAAATACCTCTTTGATAACTGTTGGTTACCTAACCCCAGAGCTCATAACCAATCTGCAGGAGTAAGAAAGCACCACCACATTTTTGAAGAAGAATTCTCTGGTACTGTTTATGTTATTTTCTTGGAAAGGATTTTTATCCGTGAAGATATCTACCAAAACATGGCCATGACTTCTGGCATAAGATATTTTCATAAGAAGTAATTTATGTTTTATGATATTATCATTATTGATTACTTGTTCAGAAAATGATCTTCTTTGTCAATGTCTCATTGGCCATTCTATGATCCAGTAAAAATCACTTTGTAAAGTTTATTTATATGTAGTGGGCCATTTATGCTTCGAGATTTTTCTTATCTTACCAGATGATATCCTATTTCTATTTAGAAAAAAAAAAAAAAAACATGATTCATTTAGTAATTTAGTTATTTCTTTAATTCATCTGTTTTAATTATTAAGTATAATTGGATTTTAAAAAAATATAAAAAAAATAACATCCAAATTTTATATTTATTTTTTTATGTCAATTTAATCATATTATTAAAAAAAATCTATAAAATTAAAGATAATTTTTAATTTATTTTATTTATTAATTATTAATAAAATAAAATGTAATTAAAAAAATAATTATCATAACAATGAAATATAAAAATAAATATATAGTATTTACAAAATATTTTATTTTTCTTTTATAATGATAACCATATATTCAAACCCACGAGGCTTTATTGTTTCTTTTCCATGATATGATTTGATAAAGACTACGATCATATAACAAAGTGAATGAAAGAAACATTAATATTAGGTAAAGAAAATTGCAAGGTGAGTCAGAAAATCAAGAGGTGGTGTTCTTTTCTTTTATACCAAACTAGAAAAAAAGTCCGGATCTTTTTACACATATAGCACTATATTGCTGTGGAAACTGTAAAATTGCAATAAGGTGGTTACCATCACTATGTTACAGTAAACAGTACAGTTATATATAATTATTATCTCAAGCTTCTAAGTTTCTTCCATCCACCTAATTTATATCATCGATCAGTCATACTCAAAGCTTTGTCAAGGGGAGGGGGGATTGAGAAGCTATTAGACTGCGACGCTGCTGTTATGCTGTTATTTGTTGCCGGTGAGAAGCTACATGGAAGAAAGGAGTTGAAGTTGTTGGATGACCATGATCACGTTTGTTTCGGTCGTCTTCATTATTTTCTTCTTCATCATCATCATAATCCTCAGCATCCCAAAGAAAGCGAGCATATGAAGCATGGATATAACTGCAAAGATCACATAAAGAGAAATCAATCATTTGATATAATGTTCAAAAATTTATGATAACCAGAATTGAATTGTATAAAAATCCCATAGGTCATGTGTCATACAAGAATTTAAGACTTCAGAAGTAGCAAACTACATAAGGTCTCATTCATGGCACTGTATAAAACAAAAGGTCCCTCGTAGTAATTGTTCATATAACCATATTTGATCAATCAAAGATTTCTAGTCTACATTTTAGCAAAAAATTAAATTGATATTCCTACCAATCATCTGGTGATGTTTTAACAGCTTGTTTAAAGTATTTCTCAGCTCTAGGTGCATCCTTATGTATACTCCAAACTAGATCCGCATAGAGTGATAAAATATTTCCATCACTTGGATTTGTCAATATAGCTCTTTCACAGTATTCCTCTGCTATTGCATAGTCCTTACGAACCTGTTCATACGGTAAAAATTTCAAAAATTTAACTCCTAAGCAGAGCAATTTTTTAGGTACTTAATCAAGTGAAGTACCAAAAGCTGAACCCCTCACTCATAGAAATAATACTCAAACTTCAAGATTTAAGTCAATTTTCTATTTCAACAAAGCAAAGGTTACATATGGGTGTCGTGTCCATATTGTACAGTGAGAGTATCCGTACTCATGTAACATGGCAACAAAGTTAATAAATTGATTTTAAAAGGAATTAGACACCAAATGGAATGTTTACCCTAAAAAAATTACCTCTATCAAGAATTTGGCATAATTTCCTAGTAAAAGTGGATTCCCAGGGTTTGCTTCAATCATATTTTGGTAATAAGCATCAGTACTATCACTCCCATGGATATTACTCTCAAAGAAGCCAGATCCACCATTATCACCACCATCTGACCCTCTCCTACTACCACCTTCACCACCTTCACCACCAGCTCCACCACCAACCTCCAGTGTCTCCTTTCCCATAACACTCTGTCCATGGTCCATGCATCTGTCACCCAACCCAGAACTCGAAAACAGTCTATCAAGTGTAGATAATGATGACGATGATGATGATTTTGAATATACCCTTAATTTTACTTCTGGCTCTTCTTCAAAATCTTTGCTTTTAAGTGTTGGTTGTTTTCTATGACAGAGAGTGATAGGGTTATTTTTCTTGGGCTTTGGTGGGATGTGAAAGTCTAGTTGTGATAAAGCAGAGTGAGCTTTCTTTATTGGTTCATCGTTAAGTAAAGGAGAAAGAAATGAACTTGTATAATAAACTGATCTTATTCTTGTTAGAGCTGGGTCTGATTCTAAAGAAGAAGAAGAAGAAGAAGAAGGGTCTTTGTTATGGGTTAGGCATGAGTTCAATATCGGAGCTGAGGAACTTCTGAGAAGCATGTTTATGTATTTTAGACAGATAAGTATAGAAGGACTAAACTTCTTATAAGAGCGGAGTTGAGTAACAAAAGCACTTTTGAAGAAAACGCTTTTGCAAATCGAAAGGAGGCCCCAAGAAAAGGGTAGAATGACGAAACAAAAGTGGTTATAATTAATCAAATGGGAATGAACAGAAGAGTACTGTGCCGTACGATTTTGATCAAGAGGTAAAAGACAAAACACAGCTGGTGAGAGTGTGGATTGTTACCTTGAGCCGTTGAGCGTATATAAATAAATAAGTCTAAGGTCTGATTCATCTAAAGCATAAAATACTGATTGGGCGTATGGCCTCCACGTATGAACACGTTGGCTGTTGGTCACGTGGTTTAGGACCCACCACAGGCCTCCGTTTCATTCAATTGACGGTAATTATTTTGGCATTTGCAGAACGCGACATAAGTGTCATTTTAGCTTCCACTGGTCCACAGCCCAATAAGAAGGTTGTGACAAATTATTGTGCCTTAAAAACAATAAAGTTCGTATCACCTTCCACCATCCTCTTTAAAATTAGAATTAGGATTAATTATACTTCAATAAGTGTAAGATATATTTACTTATATCTTTCATATTTATAAAAATAGCTAAAATATGTTAAGATTTTATAATTAATATTATTAGTATTTTTAAAATTAAATAATATTAATTTTTCTATCTATTATTATTCATACTAATTTTTGAGGCTTTTGATCAACAAAATTGTTACGGGGAAAGTTTAGTCAATTTAAACTAAATGTAATGTCTAAGTTATTGTAACCTTGTTGAATGCACTTTTTTTTTCAATAGTAATATATAAATAAGTTTTTTTTTTTACATATACTATATTTATAATTTTTAAAAAAATAATATTCAAAAATTAAGTTATTGAATTTTTCTTATTCTATTCTTACATATTTTTTATTAAAATAGTCTCTTAATGTCTTTGAAATAGGATGGTCTATATACTTGTAATAGTTTTAATATAATCTATATAAATATCTAATGAGGAGTTGATCTTTTAAATTTTTTAAGACAAGTTTTATAATAATTATCTTTGAAATAATCATTTAAGGCTAAGAGATAGTCTTTATCAAATTTTTCTAATAAAAGTATATTTTTATTTTTCATTTTAATTTCTTTTGGAACTAGTTGTTTATTCTAGTAATTAAAATTAATTTTTTATTTTTCTTTCCATTTATTTATCACTATTATAACTTGATATAAGCAAATATTTAAACATTTAAAATTCTTAATTGACTTACATTTATAATTATTATACATGAATTTAATGGGTCTACCATAGGCTTCCCTTCTGTTCGTCTCATTTTGTTACACTAGTTATACTTCAGTTTTGTTCAAACCTAACACCCTCTTAATAATGGTGAGTCTTCTGTTTTCGTATATAGATGGTATCCAATTTTTGACTTACTAATAAATAGTAACTGAACTTCATTTTATTTATAAGATAATAATTATTACAAGCTTAAAGCCAACTAAAAACCTTAAAGGGATTATTAGCCACTCATAATTTCTGGGTATATCATTATTAATTTGGGATTTCTATATAGAGAGAATTTTTATGCTAGAGTTTTTATATTTTTCAGAGTAAAGTTCTCTAGTATTTCCATGTGTTTTGAAATGAAAATAATTTGTGTTCCTTTTATAGCACAAAAAATCCCTATTTACCAGACTAAAATTACTATTTTCTCCCTATTTTAATAATTCGTCTGCTTTTATGCTTTAAATGGTAGTCATTGCCTTTTCCCTTGGCACATGATACCGACTAAGATATGGATCTACAACTTTATTTTCTTTATCATCTTCTACTAACATTTCTTCTCTTTATTCTTTTTTGTCATTTTCTACCGACAGTCCTTTTGATGACGTTGATGATGACGCATCTTCATTTTCTCGATCTTTTATACAGTAAATGCATTTGTGATATTTAATGGCTTTTCTTGCATAGAAGTAAAATACCTTCCTTGTTTCTTAACCAATTTCTAGGTTGTTGCCGTTAAAATTGGTTTCATATTTGGAAAAAAATTCACTATCTCAATAGAGTTAATGATAACATTATTAGTTGAATAACTTACTTTGATCTCAATAGAGTTATCAATCTTCCTAAGTTTATAGTAAATATGGCCTAATATTTGACCCATTAGTACACAAAGTTCTTTTGTGTTGAGTTCCTTTTCTAGAAGCGCCCTTGGTTTGGGAACTTCTCTGTTTGTATTGGAAATCTCTATGTTGATGAAATGGTAGGGATTGATACATCATTTCTTATTCCAATCCATTAGTAAAATGAAAAATTTTAGATAAACAAGTTTGTCACCTACTTTGATCTTTTTTTTAAAGTTCTTGATTGCTCTTTTGAAGTTTTCTGGGAAATAATTTAATTCATTTAAATTAATTCCTAGATATATGTTTTGTATTAGTCTTGCATAGAAAGCTTTGTAAAAAAATATTGGATCAGCTCCTCCCAAGATATTGAATTTTTTTCCTATAGGAAATTCCTTGTCTATGGTGTAGAACTTCATGTCTTCAATATGTTCCTGAGTAGATTTCCTGGCCAAGTTATAGAGACTCAACCATTGTGGTTTGTTGAGGTTTCTATATTGGTCCTTCTCATCGTCAACGATTGGATAATTTCTAGGGGATGTTTCCTTGAATAACACTGAATATTTTACTATCTTCTGCCCAATTGTTATATATTTCGGTTTTTGGGCCATTATAGACCACATAAGTCTTTTTATGTTCCTTTTTTTGCTTCGTCTACCCAGTTGAGTTTTCTGGTTTCAAAGATTTTATCTATTTTGAACTGTTATGTTTTTCCTTTTCATTTTGAAATCTTTCTTTAAAAGTTTCACCTTTTTTAGATTGAAATTTTAATGAAGATTCCTCGTTTGAGGTTTTAGACTGTAAGATTTGTTTTGAACAATTAAGTTCTTCCTGTTTATTTCCTATCTCCATAAGAGATTTCTCAATGTATAGCAACTCGAGTTGTTCCTATAGAATTTTTATCTCATTTTCCTTTATCTTGATCTTGATTTCAAGATGTTTCATTTCTGAAAGCATAAAAATAGTTAGAGGGGTTAATTCTTTAGTAAGAGCATCTTATAAGCTATTCTTATTTCCTGGAAGATGTTCAACATCAAAATTGTAATGGTTGAACCATTCTTACCACCTAACTAATCTTTCTTGTTTATAATCACCTACAATATTAGTTCTTAAGCAATAACCAAAATTCTTATTATTTATTCTAATAATTAATCTAGAACTTATAACATATATTGCAAATTTTTTAATAGCTCTTTTAACAACTAGATATTCTTTTTATTTATTGTGGTAATTTAACTCTGGACCTTAGAAAGATCCCGACGTATACCTACGAAGATATTTATCTTTATCATCTACTTTTTCTTTCAAAATTTCTTCACAATATTCTTGTGAAGCATCTATTTCAATTATCATTTTATCATCTAGCCCTGAATGGTATAAAGTTGGAAAAAAAATTACTTTTTCTTTTACTTTATCCATAACGGAGTATCTTCTTCTGTCAATTTTCATATATGATCTTTTTTCAATTTTGCTTGTAAAGGTTTTCACATTTCTCCAAGTTTCTTAATATATGTTTATGCATGTGTCAAACTTTAAAGAGTACAATGCATTTTCTGCATTCTTGTAGAATATTAATAATATTCAAATAATGTTTATTTAGTTCATTATTGAAAAACCAAAATATCATTTATGTAAACACAATAAATATTTTGTAATTTCTTAAAGATATTATTCATATATCTTTGAGAAACACCTAGAGCTTGTTTTAATCCAAATGGTATAATAGTCCATTGGAATTGTCGTTAGGGGCAAATCACTACTACAAAACAGGCCATTAAAGTCAATATGTAAAGTCGGTTTTATGATAAAACCGACTTATAATCAATTTAAAGTCAGTTCGGTGAAAAACCGACGTTACATGTAGCATCGATTGACACTTAGAACTAACGCTACATGTAAGACGTAGCGTCGATTCTACGTGTTAACCGACGCTATGCACGTAATTAATTTTTTTTTGTCAATTATTATTTTATTTAAACTGTTTAAAATTGAATTTGGATATATGTAGTATAATTTTTTGTTCTTTTATTTAGTCAATTAGTTTTTAAAATTATATAATTTATAGAATTTTGTGTATTTGTTTGGATACGTACTTAATTTTATGTACATATTTTTCATACTTAGTTATCAAATTTGGATATCATGAAAAACACAATACAGAAAAGTTTATATATGAGTGAAAATATAAAAGGTCTATATATAGTTAATTAAAATCTTAAAAAATAATTGACCAAAAAAATAAAAATAAAATTATTGTTTAATTTCAATTTTAAAAAGTATTAAAATAAAAAAATGCACTTGGATACGTACTTAATTTTATGTACATGTTTTTTATACGTAGTTATCGAATTTGGATAGCATGAAAAACACAATATATAGAAAAAAAAATTAAAAAAATATAAAAAGCCTATAGTTAATTAAGTTCTTAAAAAATAATTGACGAAAAAAATAAAAAAAATTATATTGTTTAATTTCAATTTTAAAAACTGTTAAAATAAAAAAAATGCACATGGATACGTAATTAATTTTATGTACATGCATTTCTTCTGTATTTATCGAATTTGGATAACATAAAAATCACAATACAAAAAATTTTAAAAAAAATATAAAAGGTATATAGTTAATTAAAATCTTAAAAAATAATTAACCAAAAAAATAAAAAAAATTGTATTATTAATTAATTAATTAATTTCAATTTTAAAAACAATTAATTAAAATAAAAAAATACATGTGGATAACGTCGGTTGACGTGTTGAACCGACGCTATCTACGTATGTAGCATCGGTTCAACACGTCAACCGACGATATCCACGTGTATTTTTCCATTTGTCTTCTCTCTTCTCCATCAGAACATCATTTTCAATTTGTATAGCACCTAAAAAACCTCAAAACCGAGCTCACCTCCTCCACTCTTTCTCATATTTTGGCCACCTTTGACTACCATTTCTAACGTCATTTAGTGGGTTATCTTCCTCTTTATAATATTTTTCAGATCCCCTATTTTTTTGAGCGAAATACTCAAAAAATTTATACCCATTTTTTCACTTACAAAACACTCTTTTTTCTTCATTTCTTTCATTTAGTCACTTCATTTACTCTTGTAAATATTTTTATTAATTCTATGCACTTATTATTTACTTTGTTTTATTTTTTGTATAAATTTTTTATTTATGTATGTTTTGTATTATGCTTGTTATTATATGTTTGGCCGATTTTTTGTGAAAATAATATCTAAATGTTGTGGGTTTGAGAGACTAGTTAGAATATTTACCGTACGTGGATAAATTTATTTATGTATAAATAATTATATTTTATTAACTAAAAGTAATACAATTTTAAAATGATTAAAATAATAATTTTTTGTAATATGTATGTTTTGGTGTATATTCTAATAATTAGAGAATTCATATATAATAATACTTGAAATATATTGATTAAATACATAATTAATGTCATTAATAAAAAATGGACAAATCTTGGATGTCAAAGTGTAGAATTGAGCAGAACTATACTTCTAGAGTTGAAAGTTTCATGGAATTTGCTTGTAGAAATAGTAATAATGAAATCAGTATAATTCGATATCTATGTGTTAAATGTAAAAATGAGCGATTTCATGAAGTTGACGAGGTTAAGTATCACCTTATCTGTAGTGGTATTCTTTTGAGCTATAAATGTTGGTATTATCATGGAGAAAATATTGATAATACTCATGGGGAAGAGATAAATAAGAATGTGAGTAGATTACATATATCTTATTATAATGTGCAGACAGAAAATATGTTTCATGGTGTTAAAGATGAACTACGTGAGGATGATCCTGAAACCTTTAAAAAACTTCTAGAAGATGCCAAAAAATCATTGTATCCAAAATACAAGAAATACACTAAAATGTCATGATTGGTTCATTTGTACAATGTGAAGGCAAAATCCACATAAATTAATGGCATATAAATTAAGGAAAATAGTTGCAAAAATCATTAAGGTTAGATATTAAGTTATCAATAGTTTCATTTTAATAATTTTTTAAAATTCTGTTATTATTATAAAAGGTGTCGTAAAATAACAAAAATTAATCAAATTTTTTTGTTAAATTTATAATATAATATAATATTAATATTTAATAAATTTAATTAAAATATTATTATTTAAATAAAAAAATAAAAAAGAGAAAAGATAATGACATATTATTAAGGTATTGAGGTTGTTATTTAATAGCAAGAATAGTTATTAAAATAAGTATTTTATTTTTAACAATAAAATCATGAATAAGTTATATGATAAATTTAATTAAAAAAAATACTAAAAAATTAATTTTTCTGACAAGGGATTCACAAAATTACTAAATCTACTAATAGATATGTTTCTTGAGGGTATTGAATTGTCATCTTCAATGTATGAAGTAAAGAAATCTCTTAGTCGATTTGGCATGGAATATCATAAGATTCATGCTATGGGGATGGTTTTCAAAGTATGCATACTATATTGTGCTTTTTGTGGTTTTGTGTCATTTTACATAAGGATATTTGCAAAAAAATACTAAGCAATTTTTGAAAACAAAAAATTTCTTTTCAGAGGGCTCATTGACCTGGCTCGCCAACCATGGCCGATGAGATTGTAACGGGTATTACCCTCGTCAACCCAGGATCAGCAATATGGTCAGCAAGGCCCCAAATAACTAAGAAATTTTCTATAAATATCCTTCATTTCTTTGGAATGGTAATTTGAAAAATTGAAGCGAATCTCAACCAAAATTATATCACATTTTCTGATTCCATTTCATAATCAACTTAAATATATGTATAATTTTTGTGAGTTATGTTTGTGAGAGCAAAACTATGTTCTTGAGTTGTATTTACTTGAGACGTTATTTACTATTAGGTTGTTGTTGAGGTGTGATGAACGAAAACCGGCATCGTCGATCTTCGCAAATACTTTGGTTTTAATATTTATAAAACTCTCGCAAGTGTACGAATCATTTCGAAGAAAATGATAAGTATACTCCCAAGGTCGATCTAAGGAAGGAATGTATGTGGTTTTTAATTTATTATTCAATCTTTTAAAAACGAAATTAAATCCTAAACATCCTGTCACGATAGTTTGGTTTTTGTGTTCCTAATCTAATAACATAAAATAAACATATATACAGATTAATTAAATATAATCTAATAACATAAAAATAAACATAGATACAAATTCAATAAATAATTATCTAAAAATAAACATATATACAGATTCAATAAATATTCATGCAAATTTTTATCATTTATATTAGCGGAATATTTATGGATGTAATAACTAAATTAATTATGCTTGCTCATATTAACTAGGTTATTAAAGATATAAATTGATATTTTATTGATTCTCTCTTTTTTATATAAATACCACCTTTGGTGGGGTTAGATATTCTTTGTTAACTAAACAAATCAATTAACACCTATGGGTGGGGTTGATAACTAATATGCTTAATTAAATTAATTCCTTTTTCTAAGAGATTGAAAATGAACCATTTAAATGCCACCTTTGGTGGGGTTAGACAATTTAAACATTTTTCAAGGTGTCCAAATTAAACCCAAGAATTTAATTATCCGAATACTAACTTTCAAGTTTTAAAACCACTATTGAAAACATGTTGTCAATATATTTTCACATAATAATTCTTATAAAAACTTTTGAAATAGAGTTTCACTCTAACTACCGGGCGATTGTACCAACAAATAAAAGAGCACTACTCTAAATTAGAACGGATAACTAAACCTTAAAATCTAATTTTCAGGTTTAAGTTTGTAATGAAAAATAATATATTTCTCTCTAACATTCTTAATATAAAATCTTGAATAAAAACAAAATCAATTCATTTTAGAGATTTTTACCTATTTAATATTTCGCAAGCATAACAACGTCATTATTACATCATATTTACTAAACAGCCAGCATAGTTAAATTTAACCACAGACAAGTTGAATATAACATGTAAGAATAAAGCATAAAAATAACTGTAAAGAAAATAAAATCCTTACAGAACTTTGACGCTATTCCCGTAGCTAGAAAACCTCCGAGCGGAATTTGCACTTCCATATATTGAATCAAAAATCTAAATTATTACAAAAACATTACAAGTTCCTCTCAAAAAGAGAAGAACTCTAAACCTAAGAGAATTGAACTAAAAACTAAGAGAAAAACTAAGAAAAGCTTAGAAACTAAGAAAGAAACTAAGAGAAACTAAAAACTAAGAAATGAGAGAAAGAAAGAAGAGAGAAGTGAGTTTTGAAGGTGTGGTTTGAAGTGAAGGGAAGGGGGGTATTTATAGGTGAGGATGGAGAGAAAAAATGAGTAAAAAAATATTAAAAAATGTAAAAACGCGTATTGGAATTGCTGATGTCATCAATGACGTCAGCATGACGTCACAGGGGCTGCTGCACGTGAAAAATGGGGCGAAAATGCGTTGGGCGCGCGGTGGGGCTGTCGCTGCGCGCAGCTCGGCGCGCGTGAACAGTGCCCGCGCGCGCGGGCGCGCGCGGCATGGGGCGCTGGGGCACGCGCGGCTGGGCGCTGGGCTGCGCGCACGGCCGGGCTGCGGCGCGCGATTTCCGTCTTTTTGACATTTTTGACCTTTTCGACCCATTTCGTCCGATTTTTCCATGTTTGTTGACCTTTTTTCACTTATTTATTGATATATTTGTGATGTATTGCTTCAAGTATTCCTCTTTGAGTCTTTAAATTGCGTTTTTAAGCCAAAATTCTTGAAAAACAATAAAAATACCCGTGATTCCGAAAAAGACAAATTTATATAAATATATGATAAAACATATATATATATATTTTTAATCAATTAATGTACATAATATCATGGTTATTTTAGTGCTTTTTGAGCACTCATCACAACCCCCAACCAGCTTCTTGCTAGTCTCTTAGCAAGAGAAGCGATAAAAGCTAAAAATTAAACTATCCTAAATCACTTTCGTGGATTGAAACGGTTGCATTTAGCCTATGCAACAAGCCGTTAAACCCTTAGGTTGCCCTAGTGGACGAGTTTGAGTCTCGTGAGGGTTTTCAGTAATGATACCCACAAACATTGAACTAAATGTAAAAAATAAAAACAATCAAAACAAAAATTAAAATTACAACTCAATCAAAAATTAATTTAAGAATAAAATAAAACAACATATCACAAAAATATTTCATACTTTTTAATCTCCTTTAAGATCATAATTAAAATCTCAAGCATAAGTTATTTTAATCTCTTTAAACAATCATGATTTTATTACAATAATTAGTCGAAAATCATTTTCATATTTCTTTTCAAAAATGTATCAATTTAATTTTACCCAATTTCAGTGTCATGAATTAGAATTCGCTTCGACTCTATTCCTCACAAGTCAATACTCTCAAAGCACTGAATCCTATGGGTTCAAACAGTCATACTAATTTATATGCGAAAGAGTTGATGTATAGAAATGAACTAATATATTCGCATATGTATAAAGAATAAAGGCTCAAAGTGTTATTTTAACATTGATCTCATGAAAGGAATTGAATGTATAAATTATAAAGATATCATATATAAAAATTATTTTCATGCATAAATCAAACTCATTAAGAAAGAATTTCAAGAAATATGCTTTTTATAAATGAAGAAATTGCACTGACTTTTTTAGGGAATTACTTCCTATATCTTTCTTTTGTATTTAACCTTTACTCACAACTTTGTTGGCAATGTGGGTCATAGTATGTAGATGATACTATTTTTTTTTATCTCTCTATACATTTTTTTTTATATATATATATATATGTATTTTTTTAGAGAGTCAACCCATGTACAGATTGTACATTTTTTTGGATTTTGGTGAGTGGTTAATTTTGTGGCTTTTCTGTTTGATCTTGGTTTAGGTAACCCCAGATATGTCTTTTTGTTTTTGTAGCAGTCATGCATGAATGAGATATAAGCATATACTATCAATTTCTACTCAAATCGTTTAATCTAAACAAAAATAATAATCAAAAATATATGATACTCTATTAAGATGAGAAAAAATTCATACATTCAATGCTAATACCTATAGAGATCATCTAAACTTTTGAATAAATAAGAAATGTGTTTGGAGTAGAAAAAATATATATTTCACTCTGAATAAAGGAAATTAGGTTCAAATTATATCTCACAAGGGTAGTCTCCACTAAAAAAAATTCATAAACACCGATTTTGGGTTTAATATAATTTCCACATTTTATCAAGAAATACTAGTTATGACAAAAACTAACTAATTATCAAAAATAATTACAAAATATTTCATGATATGTTTTCAAAAATTAATCTAACAGTACCAAAGACTTAACTATTTACTTAAATTTGATTTAAAGAAATGATACATTTTTGTGATAATTTTATATATATATATATATATATATATATATATATATATATATATATATATATATATATATATATATATATATTATTAAGCATGGTAACTTTTCACCACCCCCAACCTAGAACTTACATTGTCCTCAATGTAACAACTGCAAATTAAAGATAAAGAGAAAAAAGGAGAAAGATTACCTATTTCTTGAGAATGTGTAAGTAGTAATGAAGAAATGCAGGTGCATCCATCATATTCATCATTAAAGTATATACAGACAGATCGCTGTGAACTTCTAACATCTCAACAAATATTTTAGTTTTAACAATTTTAAAAATTATTCACATACAAGTAAACTCAAATAAACAATAAAATTAAGTAAATAAAACAAATAACAAAAAAAATTACCTAACATGATGGGTTGCCTCCCATCCAGTGCTTAGTTTAACGTCTTAGCAAGACGTATCTTTTTGGTGCTAAGGATTACTCAGCCAAATGCAATCTATTTCAGCAATGTTGTTTGGTTCTTCTAAATAAGGCTTGACACGATGGCCATTAACTTTGAACGTTTTTTGTGTCTTGGAGTCCAATAGTTCTACCACTCCATGTTCAAATACCTGAACTATTGTGAATGGTCCATCCCATCTTGATCTCAGCTTTCCTGGAAACAATCTCAAACGAGAGTTAAATAAAAGAACTTTCATTCCAGGGTGAAAAGTTTTAGGAACTAGCCTCTTGTCATGATAGCGCTTAGTACGCTCTTTGTGTAACTTGGCATTCTCATAAGCTTCATTCCTAATTTCTTCCAACTCATGAAGCTGGAGTACTCGTTTTTCACCTGCTTTATCTAAATCCATGTTTAGCTCTTTAATTGCCCAATAAGCCTTGTGTTCAAGTTCAACTGGAAGGTGGCACGCTTTCCCAAAGATTAACCGGTAAGGGCTCATCCCAATAGGTGTTTTGTAAGCGGTGCGGTATGCCTATAAGGCATCATTTAACTTAAATGCCCAATCCTTCCTTGAAGGACGCACAGTGCGTTCCAGTATTCCCTTAATTTGCCTATTACTTACTTCCACTAAACCGGAAGTTTGAGGATGATATGGAGTAGCTACCTTATGTGTGATGTTGTACTTGTTTAGTACTCCATCAAAGAGTTTGTTACAAAAATGGCTACCTCCATCACTTATTATAGCTCTAGGCGTTCCGAACCTACTGAATATGAAATCTTTCAAGAATTTCACAACAACATTAGCATCATTGGTTTTGGTGGGGATAGCTTCTACCCACTTGGACACATAATCCACAGCAACCAAAATGTATTGAAAACCATTAGATGGGGGAAAAGGACCCATAAAGTCAATCCCCCATACATCAAAGAGTTCAACAACTAAATTAGATGTCAAAGGCATTTCATCTCTTTTGCTTATGTTTCCTGTTCTTTGACATCTATCACATTGTGCACAAAACATATGAGCATCTTTAAAAAGAGTGGGCCAAAAGAATCCAGACTGTAATATCTTACGGGCTGTCTTTTCACCTCCAAAATGACCCCCACAATGAAGTTCATGACAAAAAGTCAGAATGCTCTTATGTTCTTCTTCAGGTACACATCTCCGGATGACTTGATCTTGACCAATTTTGTATAAATAAGGGTCATCCCAGAAATAGTCCTTAATAGTTTTAAAAAACCTTTTCTTGTCCTGATATGAAGTGTTAGGTCGCAAAACACCAGTCGCAAGATAGTTTACAATATCAGCATACCATGGGTTCGGACCTATGAAAAATAACTGTTCATCAGGAAAGGTTTCAACTATATCGTCATTACTCTCATCTTTAAGAGAATTGAAGTCAGAAATCAACCTAGACAAATGGTCAGCTACTAAGTTTTCACTACCTTTCTTATCCTTGATTTCTAGGTCAAATTCTTGTAAGAGTAAGACCCACCTGATTAATCTTGGCTTGGCATTTGGTTTACTTAATAGGTATCTTAAAGCAGCATGATCAGAATGCATAATCACTTTAGATCCTACTAAATAAGACCGAAATTTGTCTAAAGAGAATACTATAGCCAAGAATTCCTTTTCAGTGGTGGTGTAATTCATCTGGGCATCATTGAGTGTTTTGCTAGCATAGTAGATGACATGTAAATGCTTATCCACTCTTTGTCCCAAGACTGCTCCTATTGCATAATCAGAAGCGTCACACATTATTTCAAAGGGTAAAGACCAGTTTGGTGCCATTATAACAGGGGTAGATGTTAGTTTATCTTTCAAGGTATTAAAGGAAATAAGGCAGTCATTGTTGAAGTCAAAATCAGCATCTTTGGATAGCAAGTTACATAAGGGACGACTTATTTTAGAGAAATCTTTAATAAATCGTCTGTAAAATCCTGCATGTCCCAAGAAGCTTCTTATCCCCTTCACAGATGTAGGGGGAGGTAGTTTGGATATCAATTCAACTTTTGCCTTATCAACTTCAATACCCTTGTTTGAAATTATATGTCCTAAAACTATCCCTTGTTGAACCATAAAATGACTTTTCTCCCAACTAAGGGTTAGATTGCATTCAATGCATCTTTCTAAAACCAAAGTCAATTTATGTAAGCAATCATCAAATGAGTTCCCAAAGACAGAGAAATCGTCCATGAAAATCTCAATGAATTTCTCCACCATGTCCGAGAAAATGGATATCATGCATCTCTGGAACGTGGCAGGGGCATTGCATAACCCAAATGGCATTCTGCGAAAAGAAAATGTCCCAAAAGGACATGTAAATGTGGTCTTTTCCTGATCTTCTGGTGCTATGGGTACTTGATAATATCCAGACAGTCCATCCAAAAAACAGTAAAATTCGTGCCCAGCTAATCTTTCCAACATTTGATCAATGAATGGAAGAGGAAAGTGATCCTTTTTCGTATATAAATTTAGTTTCCTAAAATCTATACACATTCTCCATCCAGTGATTATTCTAGTGGGCACTAATTCACTTTTGTCATTTTTAACAACTGTTATCCCAGATTTCTTTGGTACCACATGCACTGGACTAACCCACTTACTATCTGCAATAGGATAGATAATCCCTTCTTCTAATAATTTAAGAATTTCCTTTTTAACTACCTCTTGCATGTTTGGGTTTAGTCTTCTTTGGGCCTCTCGTACAGGTTTAGCACCATCCTCCAAGTTGATCTTGTGCATACACATTGTTGGACTAATGCCTCTTATATCCCCTATACTCCAACCTATAGATTTCTTAAACTGTTTAAGCACTTTGATGAGTTCCTTTTCTTGTGGTTTGGTCAAGGTTGAAGAAATTATCACTGGATAAGTTTCTCCCTCTCCCAAAAACACATATTTTAAGTGCTCAGGTAAGTCTTTGAGTTCAAGTTCAGGTGGATTGGCCTCTTTAATAGATGAAGAACTGGGTAGATTTAAAAGTGTACTAGATTTTGTCATCACTTCATTATTGTCTAGTTGTTCAAAGTACCCCTTAATTTCTTCATCTAAATCTTCTTCAACATTTTCAAGTGTAAGAACGGTTTCAAGCTTGTCTTCTATTCTGGTTTGGAAAAAGGTGTTTTGGACAAGATTATCCAAAGGATCAACATCGAATATTCCATCGATGGCAGAAATAGAAGGGAAAGGTGAAGAATCAAAAACTTTAAAATGAACAGTCTCTCCTAAGACTGTCATTGTTAAGTTTCCATCTTGGACATCAATAATAGTTTTAGTAGTTTCCATAAATGGTCTACCAAGCAATATTGTGTGCTCTCTGTCCAATGCTGGATTTTCTTGCATATCCAGAACCACAAAGTCAACAGGTATTATCAGTTTGTCTACCTGTACCAAAACATCCTCAACTATTCCCTCTGGATATTTAAGAGATCTATCTGCAAGTTGAAGGGACATAGTTGTGGGTTTTAAATCCCCTAGATTGAGTTGTAAGAATATAGAGTAAGGCATCAAATTTATACTAGCACCTAAATCAAGCATTGCTTTAGCAACCTTCCTATCCCCCATAGTTATGTTTATAATAAAACTTCCAGGGTCTTTCAACTTAGGGGGTAGTTTGTGCTGAAGTACAGCGCTAGAAATTTCTGATACTACTACTCGTTCATTCAGTTCATACCTCCTTTTCTTAGTGTTCAACTCTTTGAAAAACTTGGCATATGAGGGCACATTCATGATCACTTCTAACAATGGTAAATTGATATTCACTTTAGAGAGCATATTAAAAAGATCATTGAATTGCTTATCTTGTTTGGACTCTTTTAACCGGTGGGGAAAAGGTACTTGTATCTGGTGTGGTTCTGTTGTCTTTTGAATTTTGGGGGTGTTAGATGACCCCCCAATGAGTTTTTCAGAAGGCTTGTTAAGTTTAACACTTGTTTCTCCTTTTTGCGAGATTAGAGTATCGCCTTCTCTGTTACCTGAACTACAAGGTAGATTGTTAGAGATTTCAGGTAAACTGGTATTGACTACCTTACCACTTCGAAGGGTTCTAACATCCTTTGCTTGTTCTGGTTGACTGGGCAACTTTCCTGGTTCTTTCTTTTGCATTTGTTCAGCCAGTTGCCCAACTTTAAATTCAATTCTTTTAACCGACGCCTCCATGGTGTTCAACCTTTGATTAGTCATCAATTGGTTGTCACGACTAACTTGAATAAAAGCATTCAAGCTATCTTCTAAGGTTGGTTTAAAAGATTGGCTTGGTGGGTAAGGGTGGTTGTTATCCGACCTTAGTGTTGGATATTGGGTGTAGGTTGGGTGATTATAGGTGTTTGGATGATACCTTTGAAAAGATTGGACTTCCTCTATGGCATCGACACTAGAATCACAAGTATTTGAACAATTATGAGTACCATGCCCAATTGAACAACACACTTCACATACCTCTTGATTTGAAATTTGGTGGGAAGTGAGGAATTTCACTTGTTTAGTCAATTCAGCAAGTTGCAAGGTTATCTCATTATCAGAGCCGACTTCATTGACCTTTGCTTTCCTTCTACCACCTCTTTGTTGGGAATTAGAACCCAATAGCTCATAGAGATTATAGGTTTCCTCTGCGGTCTTTTCTCCTACAGCACCTCCAGCAGCATTATCAACCATGTATTGACTCTGTAGTGTCAATCCATCGTAAAAGAATTGGTTTTGTAGCTGTAATGGAAAGCTATGATTTTGACATTGAATGAAAAGGAGTTTGAATCGTTCCCAAGCTTCATGAAAGGGCTCTTCATACATTTGAGAAAATGTTGCTATCTTTGTTCTTAGATCAACAGTCTTTTGATGGGAATAGAACCTACCCATGAAAATTTCATAGACTGCCTCCCAAGTTTTAAGAGAACCTGACTGTAGAGTAATGAACCATGACCAAGCTTTATCTTTGAGAGTGTAAGGAAAACACCTCATCCTAAGTTGATCTTCATTAATTGCATGTAGTGGAAAGGTTTGGACAATAGCATAGAATTCTCGAATGAAATTTAAAGGGTCTTCATTAGGGATACCGTAAAAGGAAGGCAACAAAGAATAATGAATCTTTTTCAATTCATAATTCCTTGCAGCCTCTTGTAATTGGATACCGGAAGTTACATTGCCAATGATTGGCATTGTATATTCTTTCATCTTTTTCCGCCTATCTTCAGCATCTCCCATGGTTGTTTGTAGTTGAAAATGATCCTCCTCCTATTGTGTATCAACATTTTGCTTTTAGTAGATATCTCTAAGAAATATTTATAACTTGATAAAACGTAAAAGCAAAAAGTGCAAGGAACCTAATATTTTTTTTTTTTTAAATTTAAGCGAATGGACAGAATTTTTGAAACAAACGAATTTTATTTCATCTGAATTTTTATTACACGCAAACTAAAACAAAGCAAAATACAATAATGGGTGACCGCCCATACAGGACTAAAATTTATCGTCCTCTAGTAAGACGTTGCTTGGAGATTGCAGAATGAAAAACTCAATGTCTCCTCTTCATTGAATTCATTTAAGTATCAAATTAGTCTTTGCCTTTTTGCAAATGTTCAACTAACTGTTCAACTTGAACTTCCACCTTTTTGATAGAAGCTTCCACAGAGTCCAACCGTTGATTGGTTTTAGATTGGTTATCCCTACAAACTTGAATAAAAGAATTCAAGTTGTCCTCCAGAGTTGGTTTATTGGGAATGCTTCTTGGAATAGGTGGGTGGAATTGCTGGCCTGCCTGGTTTGAGCTTTGAGTGAAAGGAGGGTTGTTTTGCCTCCAAGAGAAATTTGGATGACTTCTCCACCCAGGATTATAGGTATTTGAATTGGGATCAAACCTTGGTCTCTGTTGATATGCTCCCAACACATTGACCTGTTCAGGTCCAGTTGTTTCTCCTTGATATGGACAGGCTTCAGTACCATGTCCCATGTTGCTATACAAACCATATTGTTCATTATTTGTGTTGGTTTGTGTAGCGAGAAGGGCAACTTGCTTAGTCAGTTGAACAAGTTGTTGTTGAACTTCATTACTGGAGTCGATTTCATGAACTCCAGCTTTTCTCACTCGGGAGCTTTTCTGTTGGGAATTAGCACCCAACATCTCAAAGAGGTTATACGTCTCTGAGGCAGTCTTTTCTCCTATTGCTCCTCCTACAGCGTTGTCGACAATGAACTGACATTGTTGTGTAAGTCCATCGTAAAAGAATTGGTTCTGCAACTGCAGGGGAAAGCTATGATGGGGACATTGAGTGAGAAACATTTTGAACCTATCCCAAGCTTCATGGAATGGTTCTCCATCCATCTGAGAGAAAGTAGCAATCTTTCCTCTCAACTCTGATGTTTTTTTATGGGAATAGAATTTTCCCATGAATTTATTGTAAATGTTACCCCATGTCATCAGAGAACCTGGGGGAAGTGACATCAACCAAGCTTTGGCCTTATCCTTTAGAGTGTAGGGAAAACATCTCATCCTAAGTTGATCCTCGTTTAGAATACCGAGGGGGAATGTTTGGACCGTAGCATAGAAATCTCTCATAAAGGAAAGAGAATCTTCATTAGGTAGCCCATAAAAGGAAGGAAGCATAGAAAAATGAATATTTTTAAGGTCATAATTCCGAGCAGCCTCTCCCAACTGGATAGCGGCAGTTGCCGTGCCTATTACCGGTCTTGCAAACTCCTTCATCGTGGTTTCCCTAATATGTTGGTTTTCCTCCATTTCTTTTGGTTCTAGTAAAGGATTAAGACTTGGTTCTATGTTTGGCTCAAAAACAGGTTGATGGGTAGAATCCAGTTTTGTTGACACTTGTTTAAATTTATGAAATTTATTTACATATGGTGTAAGAGGGTTTCCTAAGGATCTCCTACCATGCATAGACTATTGTAAACGTAAATTTAAAACTCCTTTCAACAAAATAAAAAATTTAGAAAAAAAAAATTTACATGTTATTTAATACAAAGCACTAAACAAAACTAGTTAAACCCTAAAAAAAAGAAATTGTTTTTTTTTTTGTTTTTTTTTATCATTTTTTTTTTAATTTTTTTTTTTTATTTATTTTTTTATTTTGTAACATAATTAGTATTAACCAAGAGTGCTCCCAGGAAAGAATGGTGGTGCAAACAGCTCCTTAAATAACATTCTCCTAGCCAGAGCAACGTTCCCAGGAAAGACTAGTGGCACAAAGGCTTCCAAGAACTAGTCTCCTAGACAGAACTCCCTTAGATTTTTACTTTTCATGTTATTTAGTTAATTAGGTATTCAAGTAATGTTTTTTTTTACTATTCATGAACGGTAATTTTATTTTACTATTCACGCTATATAATGTTTTATTAACTTAAAAATTTTGAAATTTAAGTTTTTGAATTTTTTATTTATTTATTTATTTTTTTTACTATTCATGAACGGTAAAAAAATTTTATTTCAAATTTCAAATTTCTAAATTATTTTACAATTAAAAAAAATTATTTTTTTTTTATTTTTTTTATTTTTTATTTTTTATTTTTATTTATTATGAATTTTGAAATTTGATTATTGTTAAAATATCACAATTATTTACAGCACAAAAATGTTTTTAAAATTTTGATAAATAATTTAAAAACGCTATTCCTTCCCCGGCAACGGCGCCAAAAATTAAACATTATTCAAGGTGTCCAAATTAAACCCAAGAATTTAATTATCCGAGTACTAACTTTCAAGTTTTAAAACCACTATTGAAAACATGTTGTCAATATATTTTCACATAATAATTCTTATAAAAACTTTTGAAATAGAGTTTCACTCTAACTACCGGGCGATTGTACCAACAAATAAAAGAGCACTACTCTAAATTAGAACGGATAACTAAACCTTAAAATCTAATTTTCAGGTTTAAGTTTGTAATGAAAAATAATATATTTCTCTCTAACATTCTTAATATAAAATCTTGAATAAAAACAAAATCAATTCATTTTAGAGATTTTTACCTATTTAATATTTCGCAAGCATAACAACGTCATTATTACATCATATTTACTAAACAGCCAGCATAGTTAAATTTAACCACAGACAAGTTGAATATAACATGTAAGAATAAAGCATAAAAATAACTGTAAAGAAAATAAAATCCTTACAAAACTTTGACGCTATTCTCATAGTTAGAAAACCTCCGAGCGGAATTTGCACTTCCATATATTGAATCAAAAATCTAAATTATTACAAAAACATTACAAGTTCCTCTCAAAAAGAGAAGAACTCTAAACCTAAGAGAATTGAACTAAAAACTAAGAGAAAAACTAAGAAAAGCTTAGAAACTAAGAAAGAAACTAAGAGAAACTAAAAACTAAGAAATGAGAGAAAGAAAGAAGAAAGAAGTGAGTTTTGAAGGTGTGGTTTGAAGTGAAGGGAAGGGGGGTATTTATAGGTGAGGATGGAGAGAAAAAATGAGTAAAAAAATGTTAAAAAAATATTAAAAAATGTAAAAACGCGTATTGGAATTGCTGATGTCATCAATGACGTCAACATGACGTCACAGGGGCTGCTGCACGTGAAAAATGGGGCGAAAACGCGTTGGGCGCGCGGTGGGGCTGCTGCTGGGCGCTGCGCGCGCGCGCTGGGGCTGTCGCTGTGCGCAGCTCGGCGCGCGTGAACAGTGCCCGCGCGGCTGGGCGCTGGGCTGCGCGCACGGCTGGGCTGCGGCGCGCGATTTCCGTCTTTTTGACATTTTTGACCTTTTCGACCCATTTCGTCCGATTTTTCCATGTTTGTTGACCTTTTCTCACTTATTTATTGATATATTTGTGATGTATTGCTTCAAGTATTCCTCTTTGAGTCTTTAAATTGCGTTTTTAAGCCAAAATTCCTGAAAAACAATAAAAATACCCGTGATTCCGAAAAAGACAAATTTATATAAATATATGATAAAACATATAAATATATATATTTTTAATCAATTAATGTACATAATATCATGGTTATTTTAGTGCTTTTTGAGCACTCATCAAGGTGGGTACCCCATTTGCATACATTATTAGTCGTTGGTGACTGATCAAAATACTACCTATAGTAAGGCTTCGGAGGAGAGCAGGATTTGTGTGTCGAATCATAGTTGTTACGAAGGCATTAAGTGAAGGCAACATAGGAAATTAGGGCAAGTGTCCTTACTAATAAAGGCATTTACGTTTTATCCTACTTAGTGAATTGTTTGCTACCAAGTGGTTGCCATAAGCAACTCGAAGATTTTACCACATAAGGGGTTCTATGTAATTTTTTCTTGTTACATGTCCATGTTATTATGCTCTACTCTTGAGTTAGTAAAATGACTATTTCCTTCGAGTATGGGACTATATGAAAGTTAAATTGTGATCGAAAGAATTTCTATTTCTCTTACCGTTTTCATGCGTATTTGATTTTATCCACTGTTAAATTAATCTGTTTACGATCTGAATAATTTATTTTGTCTATTTGTTTCCTTTCTTGTGTTTTTGTCTAGATTATTAGTTACTCTCTGATTTTTGTTTGTTTCGCTGCTTGTGAGTTGGAGTGAGTCTCTAAGAAATCTGTATCTCCTTAGCCTTGTTGTGTATCGAGTGTTGGAATTTTTCACTTTGTTTATGTATCTATTTTATTCTTTGCTCTTTTTTCATATACTTGTCACTTTTGTTAGTGTTTCTTTGTGTTTATGTTTTATTCTATTTTTTTCATCTCGGGGTTTTTATCCTTTTCTTTTCTTCTTCAAGGATGATAGTACTTTTGTTCTTTTTGTTTCTATTTTTCTTTTATTTTCTTTTTTAATGTAATCTCAATGAGCTATTTGTATACTTTTGTTTATGTATCTGACTCTCTGATTTCTTTTTCTTTTTCCTCTTCATCTTGAGACAATTTTTCTTCAAAAAAAAAAATTTGTTTCTCATTCTTTCTTTCTTTCTTTATTTTTTGAATTTTATTTAAATGGGATATATTTATACTTTGTTTCTCTATCTCCTTTTTTTTGTTTTTTGTTTTTTTTTTGTTTTCATCTTAGGGCTATTTATTATTTTAGTTTAGTTTATTTATTTTCTTCTTCTTTTCTCCCTTTGTATCCTTAAGGGGGCTATTATTTGTTTTTCGAAATAGCTAGTATATGATAATCGGTTGGAAAATATGTGGTGTACTATATGTGAATCGTGATGTGTTGAGTTGTTGATATGTAATGAACTACAAAAAATACGAAAGTGACATTCCTTTCTAATCTATTTTTTCCTATTACTTTCTTTCTAATCAACCTTGGACTTTAAATACAATCCGTAACAAGAAAGAAATTTTGTATAAGAAAATCTTATATTTCTCAAGCTTCTTTTTATACAAAGTTTGCTATAATAACACAAATTTATTTCTTTTCCTCTTCATCTTGAGGCAGTTTTTCTTCAAAAAAAACAATACTTTGTTTCTTATTCTTTCTTTCTTTCTTTATTTTTTGAATTTTATTTAAATGGGATATATTTATACTTTGTTTCTGTATCTCCTTTTTTTTCATCTTAGGGCTATTATTTGTTTTTTGAAATAGCTAGTATATGATAATCGGTTGGAAAATATGTGGTGTACTATATGTGAATCGTGATGTGTTGAATTATTGATATGTAATGAACTACAAATAAATACGAAAGTGACATTCCTTTCTAATCTATTTTTTCCTATTACTTTGTTTTTAATCAACCTTGGACTTTAAATACAATCTATAACAAGAAAGAAATTTTGTATAAGAAAATCTTATATTTCTCAAGCTTATTTTTATACAAAGTTTGATATAATAACACAAATTTATTTCTTTTCCTAATGACTTTTTATTTGATTCTGAACTCTAAAATGGCAAGAGGTAGTTGTGCTTCTTCTTCCAACGATGTTAGTGGAAAAAAGACCTTACATAAGAGTATTGCAAAGAAATTGAAATTCTTGGGATAAAAAAGAAATACAAATATGTTAAGTGCAAATGTTGCAACAAAGTTTGCAAAGGAGACGTTAGTAGATTGAAGGATCATCTTGCTTGTACACACAAGAATGATAGGCCATATTCTGAAGTACTTGAAAATGTTAAATAACAAATGCTTGAGCTCTTAAAGAAGGGGAAAATGTCAAAACAAATTACACAAAGGAATTTTGAGGAGATGGTTGATTTTGGTGCTTACCATGGTGGTCAAGGATGTTTGCAGGCTTCTAATCCAATTCCAAGCGATATTGTTGCTTCTAGTGCTTTAAGAGGAGTTAGAGGTCATGTAGTGGAGATGATAATGCAGGTGAAAATCAAGATGTACCTTTGCCAACTAATCCAAATGATGCCCGAAATGCAATTTGTATGAATATTGGAAGATGTTTCTTTGATAATGCAATTCCTTTAATTGTAATAAGAAACCCTTCTTTGTCAGAATATGTCGCTCCTTGGGTGCTTATGGTTGAAGTTTGAAACCTCCAACTATGTATGAACTTACTACATGGATTTTGAGGGAGAAAGTGAAAGCCACTCAGAAGAATTTTCATAAAACTAAAAATTCATGGGTTATTATCGAGGTTTCAATATTATATAATGGATGGAAGGATACTCGTGAAAAGAGCCTAATCAATTTTCTTGTTAATTGTCCTAAACGTGCAATTTTCATTAAATATACTGATGCATCTAATGCTATAAAAAATTCAAAATTGATGTTTAAACTTCTTTATGAAGTCGTGGAGAAAGTCTAGTGGTCCAAGTTGTGACTAACAATGCTTCAAATTATAAAGCCACAAGATAAAAGTTAATGGACAAGAGAAATAGTCTTTATTGGACATCATATGCTACTCATTGTCTTGATTTAAAATTGAAAGACTATAAGAGTTGCCCCAACATAAAAATGCTCTCTTAAAGGCTAGAAAAGTAAGCAAGTTCATATACAATCATGGATGGGTATTAGCTTTCATGAGAAAGACAACAAAAAAGATCTTGTTCGCACAGTAGTGACTAGATTTGTCACAACTTATCTCACTTTACAAAGTATCTATGACTTACGCCGCCCTTTACAAGAATTTTTTTTTTTCTGATGAGTGGGAAAATGGTTCTTGGCCAAAATTAAAGAAGGAAAAGAGGTGAAAAGCTAATGTCAAATGACATATTTTTTTTGGCTTGTGGTGGCTCATGCAATCAAGAGCACAAAGTATTTAAGATCTATATTGAGAATGGTTGATGAAGAAAAGGAGCCTCTAATGGATGTTATCTACAATGCTAAAAATGAAGTAAAATAGAAAATAGCAAAAAACTTGGATGGAGAAGAGAGAGATTATAAAGAAATTTGGAAAATTATTGATGAGAAATGGGATTTTTAATTGCATCATGAATTAAATGTAGTTATATATTTCCTTAACCCTCGTTTTCAATATGTTGACAACTTTTCAGCACATCCAGAAATCAAGAATGGTATGTATGCATGTATGAAAAGGCTCATTAAAGACAGAATTGAGAGTTTAAATGTTGAATTGTAATTGGATGAATTTGTTGCAAATGATGTACTATTTGGAAGTGAGAATGCAAGACTGTCCATTCTAAGCACTTTCATGTTAAACCATAATTTATGGTTTATTAACTTGTATTATGTTTAAGTTTTTATTTTCTAGTTTAAAATAATAATGCATATATTTTTTGTGTAGCTTATTGGTGGATAGCATATGGAGTTTACACACCAGAACTAATGAAATTTGCTATAAAAGTTTTGAGTCTAACTTGTTTAGCTTCTGCACTTGAGCGTAACTGGAGCACACTCAATCAGGTTTGCAAGTCCTTTTATATGCATTTTACCATTTATAATTTTCTTTAAGGTAAAAAAAAATGCATTATCATAAATTAATCTTCTTTTATTACAAAATGTTCATACAAAGAAAAGAAATCGCTTAAAAGTAAAAAAGTTGAATGACAATTTATATTATGTACAACAAGAAGTTGAAGCATAGATACTTTAAGTTAAAGACACCTAAAGAAGGTGGAAATCTTTTGATCGTTGATGATGAAGATGGGCCTTTTGATGATGAGTGGATTATTGAGGAAAATGATAATGAAGATGATGGGACATTGAATTTGAGAGAAGATAGCTCTAGTAATGTTATATCGATAAGAAATGGTATTAATACAAATGTTATAAGTTAATAAATAGTATCTTAAATGTTCAAATTTTAAAATTAAATTGACTCACCTTTTAATTTACTAACATATTCTCTATTATTGTTTAGAAAAAAAAAGGTCATTACTTTTGGTCGATGAAGAAGAATGGGAGGATCTTGATGACAATGATAATGAAGAGGACAGAGGTGGAAGACTATTAGGAAAATATGATATTTGTTTCATGAATGACTAATGATGAAGAAGAGAAGGAGACTTTGGGGAATGAGACTAGATTATTTGATGAGTAGTTATTAGATTATATTGTGTTCTTAAAGAGATTTATGATGCCTTTTCATCTCATTTTGACTTCTTATTATGACAATTTTAATGCATTTCATGTTAAATTATAGTTATTTTTTATAATAAGTGTTAAATTATAGTTAATGTTATTATAATATTAGTATTTTAGGAATGATTATATTATCTTGTTGATTTTCTTATTCATTATATTTTCTATATAAGGCTTAGCCTTATACTGCTTCAAAGTTCACGCCTTGCCTCACGTGAGGAAATCGTACCAAGGTTATGAAAAATAAAGCTTATACCTCACACCGTCTCAAAGCTTACGTCTTGTGTTGTAAGAGAAAATCATCTCAAGGCATAAAAACACCTTTTAAAACATTGATATTGATACACAAATCACTATCTAGATTATTATTTTATTATATGTTCTAGAAATCTTAGTTCCATGCTTGATGATCCATCTAGAACACACACAGAAATTGATGTTTTTTGTGCTAATCCTGTTTGCAGGTTGATCCATAAACGTGGGGAGATAACTAGAAGTTGATTAGAATACACTCATGCTAATTTTGAAGGTTGTGAGAATAGAGCAAGGGCATATAAGTAAATTATTGGGACATTGTTCTAAGGAGGGTAACATAAGACCAAGTTTGTACTTGAAAATTAAATTTTCATAATAGATAAATTAAATTATCCAGTGGAGCAGAGGTTTCCATTTTAGGTCATGATTATGACTTACGTTGTTTTTAACTAAAAATTCAATGTGTTATTTTTAATTCCGTATTTTGTTATTTACACATGATTGCATATCTAACTAGGAATGGGCATGGGATGGTTTTTGATATACCGTCCCCGAACTGAATTATAAAACCTATAACCGAAACCGCCCAAAAACCGTTACGATTCGGGGATGGTTTTTTACCCGTAGGTAACGGTTCGGGACGGTTATGAAAAAACCCAAAAAAAAAACTGAAATATATATATATAATTTAATTTATTAAATATATATAATTAATTTTTTATTTATAATTTAATTAATTAAATATAATTAATTTTGGGTACGAGCGGGTACGGTTTTTAGTATAATCGAACCGTAACCGTTGTTTCATATTCGGTTTTTACCCGAAACTGTCCCCAAAATTTACCGGTTAAAAACCGAACCGTCGGTTCGGATAACCGAACTCGTGGTTTTTTTGCCCATCTCTATATCTAACCGTTGTGATTAGGTTACGACTTTATAATTTGATAAAATTAAAAATAACTTTTTCACCCCTCTTTAGGTCTATTTGATCTCTTTTAGAACTTTCACACTAAGCAACTTGGAATCATTATTTATGATGTTATTGACGTTAGTTTTTTGCGACAATCAATCTGTCATTTATTTATCTATCATCTCATGTTTCATTCTAAGTCTAAATATGTAGATGTTAAGTTGCATTTTATTAGAAATATTATCTAACAATATTTGGTCATGATAAAGAAAGTCTTTATAGAGGACAACCCCTCTGATATTGTAAGGACTATGAGTGTTGGCTATTTTCGTGGACAAAATATTTACTTGTAAATTTGTTTTTAGGCCTGCTATCAAGTTTATCAAGAATAGCCGAACAAATGTTCAAGTTCCAAATATCCGTACTTCAGGTATATCTTTTATAATTACGACACATAGAATTTCATTTATACATTTAATAGTACATGTTCATAAATCTAAAATTATTTTTGGTGCTTAAATATTTTTTATGTGTCTTAATATTTTTTAAGATGTGATTTAAAAATATATATTCTTTTTATTAAGGCTTTGAATCGGCTTTGAAAAAATTAAGCCCAAAATGCATTTAAACCTAATATTATTAGGTATTATTATCATCTATAAATATAGAGACATTAGGGTTGCTGCATGAGTGTGGAGAATAGAAAAAAAACTGTCGAAAAGCAAAATTGAAAAAGAAAAAAAAGGAACTCTAATCGGTGGAGGAAAGGAAGAATATATATATATATACTTAATATATATGTGATGGAGGCTTATATACATATATGTATATGATTCAGTCAGAACACTTTAAAGACTTCATAAAGGTAATATAATATATATATATATATATTTTGCAGTTGCAGAATTTAGATTCATAAAAGTAATATATATATATATTCGGTAGACTTTGGAATTATATATAATTAATATATATTGATTTTCTTAATTAATTTAATTCCTTTGGATTAGATATTTAGATATTTAGATTAAATAATTTTATGAGTAATCATGATTATTTGATTTGAGTATTAAATTTTAAGGAAGTTATTTTTTATTGAATCTGTACTTAATCCTTTTGTTCTAGAATTTTCTAGTTGATTTGATTTAAATGACATATATTTAGAATCATCTAGTTAAGATTATTCATTGTTAAATTCGATCTAGAACACACACGGGCACTTGTGTTTTTTTTGTGCTAACTATTTTGTAGTTGATTTGTGAACCATCTTATTTGCGGGGAGTTATTGGAACGTTGGTCTGGAAACTGTGAAAACAGAGCAGGGGCTCGTAAATAAAGTACATTGGGGCAGTATCCTAGGGAGGGTAGCATAAGACCGAGTTTGTACTTGAACATTTGATTTTCATAGTGGAAAGTTAGGTGGTCCGGTGGACCGATGGTTTTCCTCTTAGGTCATGTTTGTGGCCTAGGTTGTTTCCACCTAAAAATATCGTGTGTTATTATTTTATTTCCGCACTTATTTTTATACACGATTACATATCCGGCCGCTTTGTTTAGGTTATTAAATTATAAACTTGATAAAAATTAAGAATAACCTATTCACCCCCCTCTAGGTTAATCAGGTCCATATTTTATAAACTTTCAATTGGTATCAGAGCAGACACTAGACACACTTAGTGAGATTGATTCTTAGGGACACACACTTACTTATGAACCTAATGAAAGAAGGTGGGTCATCTATTAGACCCCGACTCTTTGATGGGTTTAATTACTCTTACAGGAAGGCTTGTATGCAAGCCTTTCTCAGACAAGATGAAAAAGTCTGGGATGTTATTCTTGATGGTTGGGAACCACCTCCGGTAACGAAAGATGGTGTAACAATCATAAAGCCAAGAAGAGACTGGACCACTGAAGAACGCACCCTTAGTGAGGCAAACCAAAAAGGTCTAAGCTCAATATTTGCTACAGTGTTGATGGATGAGTTCCATCGCATCTCCGACTGTGAGACTGCTAAAGACGCATGGAATGCACTTGCTCTTGCTCATGAAGGTACTTCCCAAGTAAAACAAACAAAATTGAGATTGCTAATATCTGAGTTTGATTATATTAAAATGAGAAACAACGAAACCTTTGGTCAATTTTATGCTCGCTTCTGTGATATCACTAATGCTTGCTCTAACCTTGGTGAGAAAATTCCACAACCTATACAAGTGCGCAAACTTCTAAGCTCTTTAACAACAGGCTATAAGATGAAAGTTACAGCAATAGAGGAAAGCAAGAATGTAGACACACTAAAAATTGATGAACTTGTCGGGTCAATCCAAACCTATGAGCTTTCTCTTGATCCACCCAAGAAAAATAAGGATGTGGCATTCAAAAGCTCCAAAAAGGACATCTCTGATAGTGATGATGATATGAATGATGAGTCACTAGTCTTGTTAGCACGAAAATTTAAGAAGTTCATGAAGAAGAAGGGTCAACAGAATAATCATTCCAACAAGAGACAATCCAGTCGTTCGAATGACCGAAAGTCAAGGGAAATCAAGTCTCCTAGCCTTGATGGTAAGAAAAGTAAGCCCACTAGTCCTCAATGCTTTACTTGTGGGGGATTTGGTCATATTTCTACAGATTGTGCTAACAATAAAAAGAAATTTGGAAAATCCTTTAATGCTACACTCAATGACACAGAAAGTGAGCAGGACAATGCTAATAACTCAGAGGATGATGACACTAATTATTGTGTCTTCACCGCAACAGCCAATGCACATCACAATGACTCCGACCTTAGCTCGGATGAAGAAAATGAGGAAGTAAACTCTTCTCTCTTACTGTCTAAGTTTAATGTATCGAATTATGAGGAACTATTCATGGATTGTCTAGGTGCCAAGGAAGATAGAGATAAATTGCTTGTGGAAGTAACTAAACTTAATGATATCATCAATGTTCACAAAACAAATCCCTCTAACCTAGAGAAAGATAAAAAGGAATTGTCTGATCATATTAATGCTTTGAATTTGAGACTTGCAGAAATCATCGAGGAAAACAAAAATCTCAAGCAAGAACTTAGTATTGCTATAGAAACTATGAAGAATTTGACCATTGGTGCTGAAAAATTAACCAAAGTCCTAGACTATGGAAAGCCACATGGAGATAAGAGAGGTCTTGGATACATAGATGAACAATCAACACCTTAATCATCCAAAACTCAATTTGTAAAACCCACTATTGCTCAGGCAGGGAAGGTAGTTTTTGCACCTTTTCATTCTAAGAAAATTCAGTTTGTTCCCATCTGTCATCATTGTGGTAGGAAAGGACATATTAGACCTAAGTGTAGATTTCTTTATGCTTATGATTCTATCAAGAATACAAATGTTTCTAAAACACCTTAAAAAAATTCAAAATGTAAAGTTTTTACTACAAGAACTACACAAAAAGAGGAATATAAGAAACCAGTAACTCAAATGTCCAAAATTAAAAAAGGATGGGTTAAGAAATCTGAGTTGCACTGCTTTGTGGCCCATATAGCATTTAAAGTTAAATCAAATACCGCTTGGTATTTTGATAGTGGATGCTCTAGGCACATGACAGGGAATCATTCTTTGTTTAAAACCTTTAAGGAATACAATGAAGGGACGGTTACCTTTGGTGATGGTAAAACATCTAGAATTATTGGAAAAGGCTCTGTTCAAATAGAAGGTATCCCTAAACTTGATGAAGTTTTATATGTGGAAGGACTTAAGGCAAACTTGATTAGCATAAGTCAAATATGTGATAGTGATTTTAATGTGCAATTTACAAACAATCACTGTATTGTAACAGATCAAAATGGTGAATGTGTGATTAAGGGAATCAGATCACATGACAATTGTTATTGTATTGATACATCACCCACAGTAACATTTATCCTAGCTAGCAATGACTCAACTATCTTGTGGCATGAAAAGCTAGGTCATATGAATTTTAAAGATCTGGTTAGATTAAGCAAAATTAAGATTGTGCGTGGTTTACCTATTCTTTCAAAAATTGAAACACTTGTATGTGGACTATGTCAATTGGGTAAACAAACTAGGATTTCTCATAAGAAGATCAAGAGTATAAATACAAACAGAGTATTGGAATTGATACATATTGACCTTATGGGTCCTATGAGAACAGAAAGTATTGGAGGTAAGAAATATATCATAGTTGTAGTAGATGAATTTTCTCGCTACACGTGGGTAGACTTTCTTAGAGACAAGTCAGATGCCTTTGAGTTTTTCATCTCATATTGTACAAGAGTGCAGGTTGAAGCAGGTGACAAAATAGTAACCATCAAGAGACTGAGAACAGACCATGGAAAAGAGTTTGAAAATACCAAGTATGCTGACTTCTGTAAAGAACATGGTATCTTTCATGAATTCTCTGCTCCTATTACACCTCAATAAAATGGAGTAGTGGAACGGAAAAATAGGATACTTCAAGAGATGGCAAGAGTAATGATGCATGCCAAGGGAGTATCCAAAAGGTTTTGGGCTGAAGCTATAAACACTGCATGTCATATTATAAATCGTGTATATCTTTGCCCATGTACAAACCAAACTCCCTATGAGATATGGAGAGGTAAAAAACCCAATCTGAAATTTATGCATGTTTTTGGAAGTAAGTGCTACATACTTAGAGATCGAGAACAATTGGGTAAGTTTGATTCAAGAAGTGATGAAGGTATATTTCTTGGTTATTCCCTAAATAGTAGAACTTATAGAGTCTTCAACTGTAGAACTAATGTAGTTATGGAATCCATAAATGTCGTTATAGATGATGGGGGTAAGAAGATTACAAGTGAAGAAGCTAGAAATGAAGAAAATTTCACAACACCTCAATTAACAATGACCAGTGACACAATTGGAATAAAAGAAGAAGAGTTGAAGGAAAGTGAACAAAAGAAGGAAGAAGCATCAACCTCATCAATGATAAATCCAACTCGAACTTCAAAAAACCATCCTATTAAGAATATAATTGGAGATCCTAATGCAAGCATAGTAACAAGAAGAAGACAAATAAGTGAGGTAACTCATTTATGCTATATTTCTCAATTTGAACCAAAAAATGTGAATGAAGCTCTTAGGGATGAATTTTGGATAAATGCCATGCAGGATGAGTTAGCTCAATTTGAAAGAAATCATGTGTGGGTATTAGTACCTAAGCCTAAAAACAAAAATGTTATTGGAACAAAATGGGTGTTCAAAAATAAATCTGATGAGCATGACATTGTAGTTAGAAATAAGGCTAGGTTAGTAGCTCAAGGCTACACGCAAGTAGAAGGAGTTGATTTTGATGAAACATTTGCACCTGTAGCTAGACTAGAGTCAATTAGGATTTTACTTGCCATTTCCTGTCATATGAAGTTCAAATTATATCAAATGGATGTTAAGTATGTCTTTTTGAATGGATTTTTGAATGAGGAGGTGTACGTGGAACAACCAAAAGGATTTGTTGATCCGAAATTTCCAAATCATGTTTATAAACTCAAAAAGGCTCTTTATGGTTTGAAACAAGCTCCACGAGCATGGTATGAGAGACTTACCAACTATCTTTTGAACAAGGGATTTATTCGAGAGGGAGTTGATAAGACTTTATTCATTAAAAGGAGTAGTGACGAGATCTTTATTGCCCAAATTTATGTGGATGACATAGTTTTTGGATCCACATCTAGTACACTAGTGGATGATTTTGTGCATGTTATGACAAATGAATTTGAAATGTCTATGGTAGGTGAAATGACTTTCTTCCTTGGTTTACAAATCAAACAATCTCGTGATAATATATTTATTTCTCAAACCAAGTACACATGTAACCTTGTTAAAATGTTTGGTCTTGAAACTAGCAAGCCATTGCGGACTCCTTTAGCTACCAGCACAAAAATTACAAAGGACACTCAAGGTAAAAGTGTTGATCAAACCCTTTATAGGAGTATGATAGGTAGTTTACTTTACCTCACTATAAGTAGACCTGACATATGTTTTAGTATTGGTGTGTGTGCCCGTTATCAAGCTGACCCTAAGGAATCACACTTAGAGAATGTAAAGAGAATCATCAAGTATATCTCAGGAACAAGTAATTATGGTTTATATTTTACTACTGACACTACTTGTGAAGTAAGTGGTTTTACAGATGTCGACTGGGCAGGCAACCAAGATGATAGGAAGAGCACATCAGGTGGTTGTTTCTACATTGTAAACAACTTAGTATCATGGCACAGTAAAAAGCAGAACTCTATCTCACTCTCTATAGCTGAAGTGGAATACATTGCTGCAGGAAGCTCTTGCACACAAATTCTTTGGATGAAAAACATGCTCAAGGACTATGGTCAACCACAAGGTATGATGCCCTTATATTGTGATAACTCTAGTGCTATATGTATTTCTAAGAACCCAGTTAAACATTCTAGAACTAAGCACATTGACATAAGGCATCACTTTATTCGAGAACTAGTTGAAGAGAAAATAGTAACACTTGAGTTTGTACCTACTGAGAGACAACTAGCTGATATATTCACTAAAGCCATAGACACTCAAAGATTTGAGTATCTCAGAAGTGCCTTGGGAATTTTTTCCTCAAATTGAATTTCAAATTTTATTACCAAAAAAAAACATCATTGTTTGGCCAACACAGTATTCAACTTATTTAATACTTTCATACACATAATCTCATTTTTAGTGACTCAACTCATTTTGATATTTATTGTATAAATTATGCTACAATTTTGGCTTATGCATACACATATATTCTTATACATGCGATGATCGATGTTGACATAAACTTCTTCACACACTCACGAACAAACATATATGTTATGCTTGAAGTTTATGAATTTTCTTGAAAGATTCTAGGACTTTAACTAATCTTGATTGTAAAATTGTGTTGAGTTCTACTTTAGCTTACTAAAATTTTACCGTATGGAGGCACCTAGTATTGAGAGGGCTACCTACTGTGATGTGTGAAGCTACCGCAATGAATGGAGAGGGCTACTTCACAACTAGTGTGAAAGTCATCATGCTATGTTTATGGCTCGTGCAAAAAAAAAAGGGAAAAGATTATACAAAAAGTGACTCCATATAAATCTTATTCATTGTATGCAAAAAAAAAGAGCCAATAGAGGTTATAAATATATATATATATATATATATCATTTACCTCATATAAAAAAAATTAAGTCCTTCTTTCGTAGATATTTTTTATTTTGTGAGATTGAAGACTCAATTATGGTTTTACATGATAGATGATATTTTTTTTCATTTGAGTCTTTCTTGATAGGTCATAAATGAATTACTTGACATATTTATGGAGTTTAAACATGTATACTACTTTAAGTAAATGTCAATATGTCATTATATGTGCGAAGTGTGCGTGTGCACCTCTTCTATTCTACTTATTTATTTATATGATAAATAATCAAAATTGGAGTTTAAAAAAAATGATGAGTTCTCAATTGGTTGTGTGCTTGTTTGTAATTAAATGAGTTTTAATACCTTATGTGGCTATGTATGCAAATTTGAAAATAAAATAAAAAATTATTATTTACATCCTCTTTTCATTTATTACTTTTTTAATTGGTTTCTAAGTTAGAGAGTCATAGAACTTAGGGGGATTTTAAAGCACATTGCACTTTGGCATTACTCTGATTTTACACTGTTATATCTTTAGGAGGAGTTTAGCTTCAATTGTTTGTCTAATGCTTTGTCCTTCTCGTATGTCAAAAAGGGGGAGAGAATATTTACTTCCATGTTTTTATTTTGTTATGCATATAAGGAGAGAACATATTTTTATTAAGCTTAATTGATATGAATGCATGCTACATGACTATTATTTACACTTCGCTTATTTCTATGTAAACTGAACTAATATACAATGAGGCTTTCATGCCAAGTTGTCCTATACTTTGTCAATGTTGTTTCAGTTACTTACAATCTTGTCAAGTTGCAGCAAAGATAGATCTATCGGACCATAGGATAGTTCCACTATGGAGTCTGGGACATCATTGTATTTTTATCTTATTTTTATAAGTCTCATGTAGTAAGTGAGAGGTTTTGCCACACGAAAATGTCAAAGGGGGAGTTTGTAAGGACTATGAGTGTTGGCTATTTTCGTGGACAAAATATTTACTTGTAAATTTGTTTTTAGGCCTCCTATCAAGTTTATCAAGAACAGCCGAACAAATGTTCAAGTTCCAAATATCCGTACTTTAGGTATATCTTTTATAATTACGACACATAGAATTTCATTTATACATTTAATAGTACATGTTCATAAATCTAAAATTATTTTTGGTGCTTAAATATTTTTTATGTGTCTTAATATTTTTTAAGATGTGATTTAAAAATATAAATATTCTTTTTATTAAGGCTTTGAATGGGCTTTGAAAAAATTAAGCCCAAAATGCATTTAAACCTAATATTATTAGGTATTATTATCATCTATAAATATAGAGACATTAGGGTTGCTGCATGAGTGTGGAGAATAGAAAAAAAACTGCCGAAAAGCAAAATTGAAAAAGAAAAAAAAAGGAACTCTAATCGGCGGAGGAAAGGAAGAATATATATATATATACTTAATATATATGTGATGGAGGCTTATATACATATATGTATATGATTCGGTCAGAACACTTTAAAGACTTCATAAAGGTAATATAATATATATATATATATATATATATATATATATATATATATATTGCAGTTGCAGAATTCAGATTCATAAAAGTAATATATATATATATATTCGGTAGACTTTGGAATTATATATAATTAATATATATTGATTTTCTTAATTAATTTAATTCTTTTGGATTAGATATTTAGATATTTAGATTAAATAATTTTATGAGTAATCATGATTATTTGATTTGAGTATTAAATTTTAAGGAAGTTATTTTTTATTGAATATGTACTTAATCTTTTTGTTCTAGAATTTTCTAGTTGATTTGATTTAAATGACATATATTTAGAATCATCTAGTTAAAATTATTCATTGTTAAATTCGATCTAGAACACACACGGGCACTTGTTTTTTTTTGTGCTAACGATTTTGCAGTTGATTTGTGAACCATCTTATTTGCGGGGAGCTTATTGGAATGTTGGTTTGGAAACTGTGAAAACAGAGCAGAGACTCGTAAGTAAAGTACATTGGGGCAGTATCCTAGGGAGGGTAGCATAAGACCGAGTTTGTACTTAAACATTTGATTTTCATAGTGGAAAGTTAGGTGGTCCGGTGGACCGGTGGTTTTCCTCTTAGGTCATGTTTGTGGCCTAGGTTGTTTCCACCTAAAAATATCGTGTGTTATTATTTTATTTCCGCACTTATTTTTATACACGATTACATATCTGGCCGCTTTGTTTAGGTTATTAAATTATAAACTTGATAAAAATTAAGAATAATCTATTCACCCCTATAGGTTAATCAGGTCCATATTTTATAAACTTTCATATGCTCATAAAACCAGCACCATTGGTCAAGTATAAGTACTACTTAAGCTTGATCAGAGTTTCCCAAAGTGTCAAGGTGAAGATTGTTAAATTTGTGACACTATGATATTGGGAGCATGTAGAAGATATATATGTTATATTAAAAATCCGTGTACTGCACGCATTGTTTAAACTTTGATGTATTATTTCTAATATGTGACTTATTGTGTTTTGCCACATATTGGACCATTTTGGACTTGTGTTGCAATTGGTGGCTTGGTTGGTATGCTACAGATATTGAGGCCTAGTAAAGTTCTTGAAGCTGTTTGGATTGAGGGACGTTATAAACATTGCACACTGAGTATAAATACCCTTGTTAGGGTTTTATTGTGCCTCGCTCTCTCATTTTTCTTTGTTTAGGCTGTTTGGCCTCTACTTTTGCATAAATATAAGGTGCTATTCTAGGGTTTCATTTTTTAGTCTAATAACCCAAATGAACTCATGCCTCCATCATCTCTTCCAAATTGAATTTTCATTTTGTTGTCATTTCTCCCCATATTTTTCCTCTCTCACTTGCTCTTTTTCCAAAAAGAAGATGAGGTTCTCTCAGTGATTCTCGATGTATATTTAAGAGTGTGCATACAAGAATAAAACGTGTTAAGGTTATTCATTCCTCTGATTGTTCCATATTTCATTATCTGTAACTGTTCTTGTCATTGGTGCACTTTAATTTTCATAGAAGATATACTTTTTCCCCTTCCTAGAAGATTAGGCATTTAGTTTTTTGGGACCGAACCATATAAATTCTCATATTCTTTACTTATGTTCATTTGGATTCTTTTTATCTTGTTTACGTGGGTATAAAACTTCATTGAATCATTATTTTGCGAAACAAGTATGAGATTCTACAAGTTTTTGCAACTGCAATGTAATTCTTGTTAATATGTAGTCCACACTTTGTTCTTTATACGACGAGTTTCAGTTTCAAATTAATAAGTTAATTAAGCCTAGGGAGAAAGAGTAGGATTAAGAGTGAGAATAGAACTAGAAAAATATGGAAATTTTAGCTGGGCAATCTTTGGTCTGTACTTTTCAATCGATAAGCATCAAAATGTGAGGGAAGATAAAGGATTGATTGTATTTCAGCATGCTCTCTCTACCACAGTAAACTCAACCAACTGAGATATTTCTGTTTAGTTTAGTTTCATTCACAACCGGGAAGGCAATTAACGGGAAGGAAAAAAAATATATATCGATGAAGGCAGCCCACATGAAAATAGATATTTCTCCCACTCTCTAACAGCTTAAGATAGGATGGCAATGAACAACTTACAACATGTGCTAATTCATTAGAACCACAGAAATCCAGAGAAAACCGACCTAAAAAAAAAAAAAAGAATCAACTCGAGCTTTTAAGCAAGTTTAGACGGGATATATAGAATCTCAAGTAGAAAAATTACACTTCCTAAACAGATGCATTATCTTCCACAAGCTGGTATGTGCCAATATTGTGTTCATTTGTGTTTGGCCTCTTCATATGATCATATCGATATCATATATGCTCCAGGGTACAGAACATGACAATAGAGAAAGGTAGTGAGTTTGGAATGATATCTCACTCGACTAATGGACTTTCAACATCTCTTCCATTTCATTCTTAAAAGCCCAAAACAATACAAGTGTATATCATATTATTATGGCAAAATGGTAATTAAACAAATTTACCTGGTACATAAAACTATTATAAAAATAAGACCCAAGGGAAGCAGAGGAGGAAAATGAGAAACTTCTATTACCAGCTTCCATAAATACAGCATTTTAAACTACACTTGGATGAATTAAATAGTCCCATTGTATACTTTGCTATCAGAGGAGAAAGCTTTCCTCTACGGGTATAATACTATAAATCTAATCCAACAACTATATACAAAATAAATGCTTACTAGGTCATTATTTGAATCTTGACCCCTTACCCGGTTTACTCCTATCATCAAATGCAGAAGACCAGAAAAATAGGGACATCCAGAAAAGAACTGCAAAGAATATATGTACGTTGTCCTTAAATTTAAAAAAGGAGCCTGCAAGACCTGTTCCATAGAGAGGTCAAGGAAGCTGATTAATACTCTGAATGAAAAGAGAAATACGAGACAGTTAAATAGTTCAATCATATATCATCATAATAGCCATGTGGGTTAAAGAAGATTTTGCAGTTGGAGAAAAAGTGTAACACCAAAGTTACTACAACTATAAACACGTTGTTTATCTAGTATTAACTACCATCTAACTATAATGCAGGATCATTAAAAATGCAAAGAGGAAAGTAGTAGTGATCACTGTGCTTGTTCTAGCGAGTTATTCTTAAAAATGAAAGAAGGGGAGTAGTAGTGATCAAGGTGCTTGTTCTAGCAAGTTGAATTACGGAACTTAATTAGCCAACTATTAAAAGGTACTCCGATGAGTCCATAAGTGCATAGGTGGCACTCCAATGAGTGTCGCTCAAAGGGTTTAACCCAATGGAGGGATCATCTGACGATGACAATTATAAAGTCTTTAGTGTCCATGGTGATCCACAATGGCCCACTCTCTCATTTTACATTCCATAACATACTAGTGAAGTCATTAATTGACATTTCAGAACACACAAAAAAATTGAAAGGAAAAGAAAGAAAGTAAAAAAATAAGGTACTCTCTCTCATTTTACATTCTATAACATACTAATGAAGTCATTATTTGACATTTCATAACACACAAAAAATTGAAAGGAAAAGAAAGAAAGTAAAAAAATAAGGGTAATTATCAATGACCATCCCTGTGTTTAGCTCAAATATTAGTCTCTTCTGGGACGTTTCAAATTGGCTCAATCACGTCCCCTCTGCTTTAAGTTATTTTCAAAGACAATCTTATCATAAAAAAGTTGAAAAAAGCTGACAAAAGTTGACAGGTGATTCTGATAATAAAGGTCTGAATTCAACCTGCTATAAAACATTGGAAAGGTGACTGAATAAAAACGAAACCTGGTATAGGTCTGGATGATATATGGGCAAACAACATAGGGGAGGTCAATGATATATTTTTCAATCATGTGTAAGTCTTTATCAGCTTTATTTAGCCTTGCCTAACACAGAGTTGTGTTTCAGAATAACTCAAAGCAAAGCAGAGAGGACGTGATTGTGCCAATTTGAAAGGTTATTGAAGAGACTAATATTTGAGCTAAAATAGAGGGATGATCAATGATAATTATCCAAATAAATAATTTCACTTGGAGACCAATTTCAGTATACCAGTCCAACCTAAGTTTTTAGGCTATGAAGAAATGTCTAATAGCAATGAAATTTGAATTCAGCTAAACCTGTCTTGGTTATGTTTTATAACCAATTATATTTTCAAGTTCATAATCAAATTAAAACTCAGTTATATTTTTACGTACTTTTTATGGTTTTTGAAACTAAAAAAAAAAGACCTTTTGAAACCATATTCTAAATCTACTTTTTCTTTTTAGTTAACTTTTTGTTGTGAATGAAAGAAGAAAACAAAACTTTTATCAAACAAGATTTTTTTCCTAAATAACTTAAAAAATAAAAAATTAGTTTCAACTCTAAGAAAACAGAATCGTAAGGAGCCCTCACTGAATTCAAACCAACAAGCTCTGTTGAGAACCAAAACCTAGCCACCCAAGTTCCTATTCCGCTGTGTAGTTCATTTTTAGGTAAAAACTCTCCATTGCAAAAGAAAATTGGGAACCTTTAAAAGATATTGAATCGAAACTAACACAAAACAAGGAATACATACCTCTGAGATTATTCGGCTCAGGAGGCGGCTCGGATTCTGGTGGGGGTGGAGGAGTTCCGGGTTTGAGAGAGCGGAAACGGCCAGGATTGGAGGGAAAAGGTAGAGACGAACGACGAGGATGAAACGGAGATGGAAAGAGGCGATTGGTAGAGAGCAAAAGCAGGGTATTTGGGAATGAAAATGCCTTACAGGGCAGGTAAGAACCAGTGCGAGGGACAAGTGCCATTTCCATTTTCTTTTTTGACTTTCAAAATATGTTTTCTCAATCTACAACTTATATTAAAAAGAAAAAAAGAAAAAATATCTGTTTTCAATATTTTAAAAATATTCTTAATGTTAAAAAAAAAGTTACAATATCTTTAAGAGATATATTCAAAAATAAACTTATTATTTAATAAAAGTTATTTTGTTAAATAAACCGTCAAAAATCAACAATATTATCGAAAAAAGTATTTTTTTACCTCTATATATATAATTTTTTGAAAGTTATTGTTACAAATATTTATCAAAAATACACTAATTAATTTATCTTTATCAAAATATTCCTACTACAATAATTATTTTACCTTTATCAAAAATACCTCTGTTATAATATTTAATTTATATTTATCAAAAATACTCATATATTTTTAATAAATATTTTTTTTCAAAAATACCTCTACTTAATAACTTATTATAAATAATAATAAAAAACATTCATGATCAATAATAAGCTATAAATATTCATCAAAAATATCCTTAATTTTAATCTTGCTAAATAACAATTGACATTCATATTTTAGGTTCATATCCATATATTACGCATTACACATACTCATTCACATTTTATACTAACTCAATTACGGTCCACATCTATATTCAAAATCTATATTATATTGTAAAAATATATTTAGGATCTATATTATAATCTAAATTTTACAATATCTAAGGGGAGTGATACCATAAATGAGTTTAAATACATAAAAAAACTATAAAGTCATGTCATGTCTTTCAAAACCTAATGTATACGTGAACTTTAAGTTATAAATTTTTTTATTTCAAATTATATTCATTATCTTATTTACTTATATATTTTAAACTAAAAATTATAGAACAAATCAAAATCCTATTTCAAAAAGCTCACTTTTACTTATTGATTATCTCATCACAACTATTTATCACTTGATTTATGAATAATAGATTAATTTATGGTATAAGAAGTAATTTATAATGAATATAGCATATATGATACAGTATATACTATTACAAGGACATTAAAGGGAAAATATATACTTAGAATTTTGCAAGAACCTGACTGTAGAAGACTGTGACCAGCTTGAATCACAATAATTGGCTGCTAAATAAAAGAATTTTAACCCTCAAATAAAAAATAACACAAAAAGTAACAACAATTTATGTTCTAACTTGAATACCAATCTCAAACTGATCAGTCCATTCTTATAGAAGCTGCAATTAATGAATAACAAGAAAAACAATTGACAATCATTTTTAAGAATGCACCATCTAACCAACAATAGTACATCATAAAAGATGATGCCTAATTATTGTCACTATGAAAAATGTGAATCTCAATATTTTACAATAAGGATCAAAGATTAAATATGTAGTGGTGTTTATAACATACTGTATCAAATTAATGAACTTTGTCAATAGTTGGAGATATTTGGTTCACATTATGGTAGGTTCTTTGAAGACTCATTTGTGACACCTATCATATGCAACCTTCCCCACTGCTTATTTTAATGTACCAATAAGTGCACAAAAAATATCTACGCTTCTTTTTCTTCTTAAGGATAATCACTAGCCATTTATTAGCACGCAGGGAGAGAGAGACAGAGAAAGACACATAGACACACACGATTAGAGAATTGAAATCACAACATAATAAAAACCTACCAAGTACATGTTGGTATGTGTTGTGGTGCATGCTGCAACAGTGACATACACCAATGCTTAGTAGAACAGACAATTATATTAGTGGAATCATAAAACATGGATGTGCAGGAATTATGGTTATTGTTTAATTTTCGTTTTCATTATATACATATATTTAAACACTTGTATAGAAACCAGAACAGAAATAATAATGAAATATAAATAATAAACAGTACCCACCCTTCTTCATAATTATACAATTGAATGGACATTTTTGCTGAAGGCTTTTCTGACAGAATCTTCCCCCTCAATTTCTTCAAGACAATCAGAAGCTCTTCCTCGGCAAAACCCATCTTCCCACATCAGCATCCTTAACCCAAAAAAATGAAATAAAAAACAACCAAGTACCCATCTATGATTATCATGTGGTAATTTGTAAAACTACTAAAGATTGTTTCTTAATTACTAAATTTAACGTATGTTGAGCTTTCCAGAGGAAAGAAATTTTATAATACTCTGTTTAGCTGATACGAGAAGTTAGAAGAAATAGCTAATTAGTTTGACTCATTATTTCGAGCTATCATTTTTAAATTTCTAAAAAATTCCTCTTATTTCAGAAAAAAAGTATACTTACAAACTGCCGTTGTTGTCTCCAACCTTGCAGACATTTCCACCTTTGACTCTTCTGCAATAAAATGGAAGATACCCATTTAAGGAAACAACTAGCTTAAATCAAAGAAGAAAAGACTAGAGAAAGAGAGATCTTTACGAGGAGAGATCGTGTATGGTGAGGGTAAGGGTGTGGATGGTTCGCAGGATAGCGGTGACGGTGAGGGAGTTGCTGATCAGAAGGATAGCCGTGAAGTTCAGGAAATGAGTGATTGGAATGAGGTGTCCGATGAGGAAGTGGTTGACTGAAACAAGACGATCGGTGAAGTTAGAAGCTACAATGAAGTTGGGAGACGAGGAAAAGAGATAGCGTGAAGAAAAAAGAGTAAGGTTGCATGTATAGACAAGGAAGAGAGAAGCAATATATGTATAAGAGAGATTGTCATTTTTTAACAAAACCATAATAATATTTGCAATAATGTTCTAATATTAAAATAGATGATTTTCCCGTTTGTCATCAACTTTTATTTTTCATTTGTAAATAATAAAAATAAAAATCTTTATCTTCACGTTATATATTTTCAATATTAAAAAATTTTAATATATTATTTTATATTAAATAATATTTAACTTAAATTATAATTATTTAAATTTTTTAATATTAAAAATATTCTAATTAAATACCATTCGAAATTATTATAATATTGTTTTTATTATTATAAATTTTATTTATATTATTTTTTATAATTTTTTATTTTTTCCTAAACAAATTATCTTTTATATATTTTATTTTACTTAAATCATTCTATAATTTATAGCTTATACTAATTAATTCTTTTATAATAAAAAATACTTATCATAACAAAGAGAGAATTGAAATTATCTATTATATATTTTTATTATATTATTTATTTAATTCATGTATAATTTAAATTATAGTTAAATAAATTTAAATTATTTATTTATTAACTATCTCTTTTTTTATTATTTAAATAAAATTCTTTTTCTCTATTTTATTTTACTTTAAATATAAAATATATACAATAGTAATATTAAGTATATCTATTTAGATATAAAATATATACAATAATAATATTAATACTTAAATTTATAATAATTTTAATATTTTGTATTTTTTTCCTTATGTGTCGATGGCACTTGATTATGGGTGATGATCATATAATTTGACCAATTTATTATAAATCAAATTACATTTAAATAAAAAAAATTAATTATTAATTATTTTAATAAATTTTATTTATATTATATAAATTAAGTAGTATAATTTTAAAAAATAATACTTATAATTACAACTTTTGTTTTATAATTAAATATCTAAATAAGTTTATTTATATTTTTTAAATCAAGTATTATAATTTAAAAGGATAATAAATATAAAATAACCCTATAGGGATTTGAGTCTTGCTCTTGTATTACAAATATAGATTTATTCATAAATGTAAATATTCATCTTATCAAATATGATCTTTTTATTTTATTTTTTTCAAAATCTTATCAAGCATAGCTTAATTCGTGTAAAATTTGTAACTAATTTTTATTTTTATTTTAAGTTACAATGATTGAAAATGTTATTAGAAAGAAACAAATAAATAAAAAAAACTTTCAAAAACTCAAATTCATTTTTACTAGAATATGTGATCATTTGCTAGATTGTCTGTAGTTTGCAATATATTAATTTATGTAAAAACCAAACTATAGGTAGGTATGTATTTTAAATTAAAAAAATTAATAAATAAGTACCGATAAGTAGCTAATAAATTTATATTACATACACATCTTTTTGTTAAATATACTAAAATTGTTAGTTTTGAACAATTTATTATTTAACATATTTTAAAATCCTAATTTTTATTTTTACATCTAATTATTATTTACCAATATAATATTTATAATATAAATAAGTAAAAAATAGAAACAGATATAATTCCTTTTATTGGTTAATTTTTCATCAAAAAGTTAGTTTCTCTTTATTTTTGCAATATTGTAATTTAAGTAGATAATTTTTTTGAAAAATAATAAAAATTGCATCATTAAAACTTGTTACCACAAAAATGCCATCATTAACGAATAATTCATATATTTTTTTATTAATAAGCAAAAATTTGATACATTATTTTACATTAAACGACGTCTAATTGAATGATGTTCAAATTGAACAACAACTATTTAGATCTACTTAATATCGAATGACATCAAAATTCATATCCATGTCATGCAATATCCATATGTAACGATTAACTTTGAAATACATGGGCACATGCACAGTTAACCTTTGAGATGCACATGGGTCCACTTTTGACCCCATGTATGGTAATGCTTCAAAATACATATGGAACATGTATTGGTAAACTCTGAAGTACATGGGTGCTTAACTTCATGTCCTATACATGGTCTATTTAGAGACACGTGGGGTCAACCTTTGAGGCTTATGTGCATTCAAACTTCAAGACCCATATGCAGACAAACTTTGAGACTTGTGTATAGATAAACTCTAAGATACATATGAATACAATGCATACTTGTGATACAAAATAGTCTAATGTAACTAGTAGTCCATGGATACCATAGTCCGTAAGATCTCAGATGTCATATGTAATTTTAACACTTAACATTATATCAAAATTTTAATAATGTTTCTCTGCATTATTTTATTAGCACAACATTCATAACATTTTTCATGAAAAGAGAGTATCCGTTTTTCTTCATTCACAAGTATATAATGCATCACATTTTTATAAAATAATGCATGAATAAATTTTTTTTAGTCATAACCTCTATGTGAAAGTATGTGTGTTTGGCCAAAAACCATAATCTCTTAGAGAAAGAAATAGAGTACAAGATTTTTTTGGTGTGAGAAATGAAGGCTGATCCACGACTATTTATAGATAAAATAGATGCTCGTTGGCCATCTTATTAGTGACTCATCGAGAACCCTTGGTAAGGCCCTAGTAAAGCCAGATGAACATATAATTTACTCGCCATCCCTTCGTTGCCTATTTGGTGGTCGGTGTGGCCTCAATGAGCTAGACCCAACAATTTTTTAAATTTTGTAATAAGTCTAATTTTTCATCATAAGGGTATTCAAAGTTAAACTTCAGTCTAATGGGGAGTTAGGAAGGTATAAAAAATGATTAATTGGAAGAGGTTATATGTAGGTTAAAGGTGTGGACTATGAGGAGACTCTTAACCATATGGTGAAGGCTTCAATATTAAGAGTAGTGCAAGCTCTTGTTGTGTCTTAGGGGTGGCCTATACATCATATGTTGTCAATAAGGAATTTTCTCGTGGTGATCTAAAGGAAAAAGTACATATACAGCCTCTACTAGGTTACTCTTTTGGTTCCAATCAAGTATGCCATCTTAAAAAGGCATTATATAGCCTTAAAAAGGTACTTTGTACCTAGTTTTTGAAATTAAAAACTTCTTTGCAAGGATTTGGTTTTACTAGTGTTGAATCATATTCTTCATTTTTTGTGAGGTTTATTCCTACTTCCACTACCATCATCATGATGTATTTTGATGATATTCTGCTTACAGGTAGTTCAATAGCTGAGATTTAGTCTCTCATTCATCAGCTTCATTTTCAATTTGCTCTCAATTATCTTGATCTCTTGAAATTTTTCCTTGGAATTGAGATGATGTACACATTAGTTTGTATGCACTTGTTTTAGGCAAAATATATCAATGATCTCTTATCACGAGTTGGTATGACTAATTCAAAATCCATCTCTACATCTATTTCTTCTAGCACTAATCTCAACAAGTATTATGGTGTACTTATTAAGGATCCTAGTATGTATAAAAATGTTTTGGGTGCTCTCCAATACTGCATTTTAACTCAACTTGGTATTGCATTTGCTATGAATAAATTGTGCCAATTTATGGTCCAACTTACTAATATACATTGGTTGTCTATGAAAAGGTTCTTTCATTACATGAAGATAACCTCTCATCTTGGCTTGGCCATTACTAAGTTCACATTTATTGTTCTTGCTACTTATAGTGATGTAGATTAGGTAGGGAGTTTGGATGATTGATAAAACACTGGGGCATACTGCACTTTCCTTGGAGTTAATATAGTTTCATGGCATTCTAGCATGCATAAGGTCATCTCTTGGGTGTTCAACGTAACAAAATTGGTGAATACTATGGCTCTTATCACCAAAACAGAGAGGTGAATGGTTCCAATAGACATGGTGATACTTTCATTAAATCTTACTAGTGACATTTCTTTTGGTTCCATTAAATCCTACTAGTGACATTTCTTTTGGTACTATATCTTGTAATTTATCCCTATGTCTAAAAAATACTTTAAATACAATAGGTTCAATGTGTTTTATCAACAATCAACACCCTTTGTACTTTGCAAAATGTTATCTTCATCATGATAATAAGTGGATCATCATATGGCAAAAGAGCCTCGTGGGCTTCAGAGACAATAGGGACAACTAGTTTTGAACTCTTTAAGGCACAAACAAGCCTACTAATCTCACACGCTTCTCGTGTATGCCTTTTTATAAATTTTTTGTATACCCAGCAATTATAGGTCCCCTGATGAATGGTGTGAATAACACAACCATTTAATGGTTGTTGTTAGTTAGGTTTATCCTCTGTTAGAGGTCGGTTTCTAGGCATAACATCTTCTCTTAGAGGACTTCTTCTCCTCACCCTCTCCTAGACTACACCACCTTCTCCAACTATTTCACATAATAGTCCTAGAGATAAGAGCTGCTCGAGCTTCCATTTCAAATGTCTACAATCCCTTATCCAACAGCTAGAGTCTTGGTGAAATGTGCAATTTTTATTTGGATCTCTTTAAGGTGGTTTTATTCAAGGAGGCTACCTAACTTGCTTATTTCCCATCTTATGCTAACCTACTTTGAACAAGATGACCTTAAGAAACAGCCCCTGAAAGGTGATAAAGCTCTACTCGATACTCTTGATCATCTTGTAAGGGTATTATCCTGCTTGAAACTTGGGACATAAGGTCTGGTTTCTGAATAAGGCCTTATTTCTTCCTTTTTCCTGTTCATAGTGTACTTTAACCCCTCTTTATATGTCTCTAAGGTTGGTGTCTTAGAAGAGGATTATAAATCTCTTTCTACATCACCAGCTTATGAGCCTTCTCATAGACTACTTTCAACAACCATAGAGTTATTTTTGCTAACTTGGTAAATAATCCTGAGTTTCTTTTAATACACTTTCTTAAGGCCTTAATAACTTCAAAATTTGGGCAATCGAGCATTTCCAATTTTCAGACTTGAACCTCTTCAAATAGCTCTTAATTGTTTGTTGGTTTCCTAAATGATAGGAAATAAGTGGTGTGACTCTTTTCATATAGGTTTATTACTAGCATAGTTTATAATGAACACCTGAAAAAATCTCCAAAGTTTTGTATGCTTCAAGGGGTGATTCATTGAACCATTTTTGTGAGCAGTTAGGTAGGGTAGCAGTGAAAGCCTTCCACAACATAGCCTACTTTTTCTCAATTGGAAAAAATAGGGGGTTCCATCACAGTTTTGAAGTGCATTATGTAAGAGGTGAGATCTTTTGTGACTCTATAAGCAAGATAGTGGGGAGTTGAAATTTTTTATGGGGTTATGGTGTATTTTGTCTCATATGAGAAAGGTGACACATTTGGTTATAAACTTTCTCGATATCATACTGTGTGCTAACAGTTCCTTATTTTTTTTAATTATTCTTCCAATTTGTTCGATCGATCTTCCCACACTCCAGCCAATAACCTTGCTTCTCTATAGACAACATCATGCTATTCGGGACCAAAAATTTCCTCTAGGATAGGTTGTCATAAAGGTGGAGACAGTGGTGCACTACAGATCTTGTATGAGCTCTTGTATTCCTCTTGGCACCTTGCTCAAAACCCTCATGCATGGGGTGATTGTTTCTTATAGAATGATCATACATATGAGCAATGTGGTTTCTCAAATCTCAATTGTCGTTCTAAGTCTTAAGGAATGCTTGTTGTAGGTCTTCCAATTGTTATTGTAACAATCCTAACATTGTTCTTTCTTCAGGAATTAGTTGTTCCAACGATTGGCTAGAAAAACTAGTATGATTAGGTACTTTGAGACGTTTCTACTCATTTTTTATAGTTCCGTTTTAATTTTCATTCTCTTAAGGATCTAAGAGATGAAAAATATGTAGTATGAGTGTTCGTACCATAGGCCATGGGGTAAGACATCAAGATATATTTAGACTTGGTGTACAGGTGAGCAACGATGATGGTGAATTGGTTTTTCAATTGTTAGTGTTCATATGAAAACTATTTATGTTGATGAACTATTTTCAACTAGAATTCCCTACCTGATGTGTAATCTCCTTTTAAGAACATTTTAGGGTCTCAATGTCAAATAGTTGGGGAAAAAAACTAAGATCGCATGAGGCACACCAATTGTTTAAAGAGTAATTCATAGAATAGGATTTGGATAATGTAAAATCCATTATAAAATCATAAAATTAAAAATAATCAATCATAATTCATTAGAGTGGTCTCAGGATCCTTCATTGTAAATTATAATAACCAATAAAAGAAATAAGATTTTAAGTTAAACCTTACAATGTCGAAATCCTTTATCCACGATCATCATATCTTCATCGTAATTATCTCAAACAATGCAGCTATAAAGTGAGGAAAGAGTGGGGTGAGTTACACATAGCTCAACGTCTACTCTAAATGTTTATCATAATAATCAAATGTTCATGATACATGCTCATTTTTATAAATTTTCATGAGTGTAAGTAATCATCATCAATGCACAGTCTGGGAAGATTTCAGTCATAAATCCATATATACCTGTACTTACTCACTTATAGGGAACCGAAGGAGTGTACAGTCCAGGTATCCCAATGCATGCTTATACAATACAAAATATGTCAGGCATTACAAAGATGATGCATGATATGCAACCCCATATGTATTGGTCATCCAAATACATTGGCACATGCATGGTCTAACCCCAAGATGCATGTGGGTCTAACTATGATCCCACGTATGATTAGAATACATAAGGCATATATACCTGTCAAATCATGTCATATGAGCCCTCGTCTATGGGAAAGTCTACTCCAAAACACAATAAGGGGTCCAACTCCAAGGCCCCTATACGATCACAATAATCCACTGTCACATATATAAATCATAGATGGAAAACTCCAAAGATACATGTGTATGCAACGCTTAAATGTAGTTTGTCGAAAATTGTATGTTGTAGTTAGTAGGTCATGGGTACCATACTCTGCAAGGTAATATATAGGTGTACTCCTTAACATATAAAACATTGTCATTATGCATATATGAAATTCTAGGATGTTAATCATATTTTCAATGTTAATTTCATATCAGCATTTGATACTCATTTATTTATACAAAACCTTTTTAATGTTTGAACAATAAAATATTTATGATGAGTATCTTAATTTAAACAAAATTTATAACATCAATTATAAAATAATGGCATCCAGTTTTTCACTTGTATCTATAATATATGATGCATGATAATTCATTTATAAAAATAATACATGAATTTAAAAATTTAGAATAAGAACCCCTATCTCGGATACTCGAATATTTTTCCTCGAAGTGTCCTTCAAATTGTGCCAAAAGCCTAAACAACTTAAAGAGAGGATGTTGTAGAGTAAAGGAGAAAGGTGGGTAGAAAAATGTGAAGAAAATGGGTGGTTTGGCCTCATTTTATAGCCAACCGAGGAGCTTTCTAGGGAGCTCGCTAGCTATGGTGGAGAGGTGGCAGTAAGGTAGTAATGCCAAAATGGTGAATATTGCACCCAATTTTTTTCATTCTATTTGATTTTTTATACAAAAAAAATTTGATACATCTCTACTCTTCAATATATTGTCCAAAATTATTTTTAAGGCACTTTAAGTACTTATAATAAATTTATGGAATTTTACATTCCTATCCCCTTAAAGAAAATTTTTTCCTCAAAATTTCCCAACTTTGTAAGCTCGAATAGCTCGTGCGGAATTCAAACTTTAACTCCAAAATTTCGTTTTCATTGTTAGGATATTTCTACTAAACCTTTACTAATGATATTGTTCTTCTTCTCAAATTCTTGACTCAAAAGTCAATTATTGTCATTGGTTCTTCTTCATATGACACATTTTTCTACAATGAAGGTTCTATTAATCCAAGATAGTATTCAGACTGTCTATCCTATGGGTAATTCTGATTGATTTGTTATATTGCCAATCCTTTTCATTTTGAAACAAGTTACTCCTTTACGAGGTTAAACCTTGAGAAAATGTAGTCATTCTCTTCGAAGTTCAATGATTTTCGTCTACGTTCAGCATAACTCTTGTACCAATTTTGAGTTGTTTGAAGTTTTCCTTGTACGATAAAAATCCTTTCAATTATTTTTTTCATATAAGATTAGTTATCATCGTACTAAACTCTTTTCATTTTGTCTAGCACATTAGAGATCTACAGGAACGTCCATACAAGGCTTCATAAGAGTCATCCCAATACTGGCATGATAGCAATTGTTGTAGGAAAATTCAACTGAGGGTAGGTGTTCATCCAGTTTCTCTTGAATTCCATTGCACTTACTCGTAACATGTCTTCTAATATATGGATACCCCTTTCAAATTGTCCATCTATTTCAGGATGATAAGTCATGCTATGTAGCAACTATGTACCTAAAACCTCTTATACACATCTCCATAATCATGTAGTAAACTTTGGATCTTGACTAGATACAATCAAATTTGGGATGCCAAGAAATTTTGCAATCTTCTGCTTGTAGAACTTACTCAAAGCATTCATCGAGTATCGAGTTTTGAAGTGAATGAAATACATAATATTTATAAGTTGATCAAAAAACACCCAAATGGAATCATGACCTCAAGAAGTATGTGGTAATCCATGCATGAAATCCATAATTATGTAAACCTTTTTTTTTCATTCTAGCACTAAAAGTAGTTTAAGTGTTCTTGCATATCATGCAATTAGCTATGAATTAAGCAGTATCTTTCTTCTTTCCTTTCCATTAATAGGCCCCTTTTAAAATCATGATACATCTTGGTGCTTTCAGGATGTAACGTAAATCCTATATGTTCCATGGTTTCTAAAAAGTCTGCATCTAGAGTCACTATCTTCCTGTTGAATGTAAAATGTTCCGATAGAAAAAGTCTTTCTATCCACCATTTCTCCTTCCAATAATATTCACCATCATTCACAAATTTAGGGATCATCAAGTTGAGCCATTTCATTGTAGGACTGGACACTAAGCTATATATAGAAATACTTATCTCCTAACATCTTGTAATTTTGTCTTGCATTATCATTCAAGTATTTTTTTCTATTACCATTATCTTTTGTGTGACAACTCTAACTTTCAAATTAAGAGTACCCATTTTCATGTTCGCTTTTTCTGGATGATGCTTGCATAATGGAATCATAATCCTTGAAGATAGTTCACCCATAAGTTCATTTAAACTCCTGACTTTTCCACATTTTTTATGAAAAATATATAATAGTTCCCTAGCTTCTTATTGTCAACTTGTGTGTCAGGGTGTGCAACGTAAATTGATTTATTACAGCTTGAAAATTCTGCCATCAATTTCTCCATATGTTGTGTAATCATTGCTATTGTCGCGAGGTGATTAATGTGTTTCTCAATGGATCTTGTTTGGACATCTGGACTTGCCCAAAGACCAGACCTTGCAAACTACCCAAGCCATGTCAAGCCTAAGACAGTCCAACTTAGGACAGAAGATGAAGTACCCTAGACGTCCCAACCATGAGACACAATTGTTGAATGGCAGCCCGAGCCCTGTAAAGACCGAGCTCTAAGGACAGCTCAAGCTCGTACTGTGATCGAGCTCATGGTAAACGCCATTAAAATCGACCTGGATCTCTGACACATTGTAATTTAGGCTAATAATGCCCTCATAACACATACTTACATGTACACATTGTATATCTGACACCTGTACCATAAATGTGCTATAAATAGATGGACCCTCTTGAGGATCCACACATTCAGCCCTTTGCATTGATCTTTCTCTCTAATCTATTGAAGTCTCAACATTTTGGCACCCACCGTAGCCCAGATGGTACCAACTTGCTTCCCAAGGTCTACTTAAGGGCTAGGTCAACATTTTGGCACCCACCTTGTCTAGTTAGAAACTAGCTTGAGTATCAACGCCCTACCCCTGGTCTCCACATGGATATCCCAAGATTCCTTGTGCCCTCTGTTGAGCTAGGCATGGTACAAATAAATTTGTCTTGATTAATTTCTATAATGTTTAAGGTTAGTTTCCATGAAATTGTGCAAACCTTTGTCATCCTTCTTCATGCAATCATAGTTAATGTTTAAAAATCAAACAAATGATGTTTCAAGTTTTCCAAGATATTCTTGATACATATCTTGTTTACTCGTGTGAAATATCATTGTGTTCAAGTTTTTTCTATGATATATTAGTACTCTTTGTGTGATGCTTCATTTGTTGATACTATAATTTCCACCTATGACTAAGATAGAGTTGTTCCTCTTTCGAGTTTCCTTAGTTGGAACAAAGGTGACGTCTATCTAAGTCAACTGCATGAGGGGTACTACAATCTCCAAATTTTCCTTTCTCAATTTGTAATTTCCTCAATCTAGTCCTCTTATGAGTTTCTCATTCTCTAAGAGTGCTCGTTTGAAGCTTGAAAAGTAGTTTTGATACATTCAATGCTCTTAACTTGTAAATATCGATGTCTTGACTTTGAAAGCTTGCATCCTCGAATTGACCAAATAATCCAATTATATTTTTCATTTAGTAATAACCAGTGCATAATTTGAATTTTATGTCCTTCAAAATAGGCATTCACAAAGCAACGATCTTAGTTAAATGAATTCTTTTGTTGATGATTCATCCAACTATTTTCTTAACTTTTATCTTGAATGGTGCCTTTCAAAAATGAGAGATAATCGTCGGTGTAGTTTCCAGATATTACTTGATTACAAAAACATTCTTGAGTTGGGGGAAGCACAAATAATTTTTTCGGAAATACATTCCAATATTTATTCACCACTAGTAGCCATGTCAATCTCTTTCTGTCATCAGTATTCACCTCTAAAGAGTTTTTATATGAACTTTATTTCTTTGATCCTATTTTCCTTTTAGACGATGCTTAATAAAAATACTGAAAAGAGTCACTCCTTGCATCAAGAAATTGGACTATTATAGACTTAAAGGATACTAGAAAGGAATCCAAAAGGAAAATTTAAAATAAGGATGTTTATAAGTTTTAACTATGGGGAAAATTTTAAAGAAGTGAAAGAATGAGCAACATAAGTGTCAAAAAGAATTTGTATCCAAGAGTTGTATGATAAAATTAAATTATACTTAGTTTCTGGTTCTTCCTATCAGATACTGCAAAGACTTTCTCTTGTGATCCTTGTCCTAAAGTCATGTCACTTATGTCTTTATCTTTTCTTCGTACTAGTTAACACTGATTAAGGGTTTATGAGGGACTTAATTATTCTTTAGAAAGGCTATCAAATAAATTGATAAGGTTAGAATGATGGTTCTTAAAAATGTTGTCTTGGTCATCACAATTTTTTTATTTAACTATCAAAGATTGTTGACTTTGACTTGCAGAATTCCTTCGAATATTTGATGCTCCATAGTAGAACATATTTCTCATCCATTTTTTGCGTCCAATTTGATGTGAATCGTCTTATTGCAATACTAGTTATCAAAGATCCAATCATTAGGTCAAGACTTTGACCTACTTGTTTCTGATTCAACTTACTCAATCTCATGAGTGATTGCTACAATTCGTTGAGAAGATTCATATGCCGCATAAAAAAAGAAAACGTTGACAATTGTTCCCATAGTCGGTTTAATCCTGTGAATCATTCATAAAACATCTAACTTCTCCAAAATATCAAGTTGCGACTAAAGAAAACCCGTTTAGAAGATAGATGATACATCATTAATTTCTTTCGAAATCATCTTGTAGTGACAACAAACTTCTTTATTCTTTTGAAGTAAAGAAGATGAGTCCTTATTATCCTTTGGTGTAGCAAATTTTTATTTTCTCATTGGGTTCTTCCTAAGTTCAATCATTACTTAGTGCAATTAATTTGCACTTATTCACTATTCTACGAGTAGATTGTTAAGACAAATAATTTTTACAAAGAAAAATTTTGTTTCTAGGAGATTAGAACCATGCTTTGATACCAAACTGTCACGTCTAGAAAAATGGGTACATGAAATAAAAGGGGGTAAATTTTAAATTATATTTATAAAAAATTTCTTTTTAAAAATTATTTATTTATAAATCAATGTTATAAACAATAAAAGAAATAAGGTTTTAAATCAAACATTATAACGTTAAAATCCTCCATTCATTATCGTCTTATCTTCGTCGTAATTATCTCAAACAACATAGTTTTGAAGTGAGGGAAGAGCGAGGGGTGAGCTACATATAGCTCAATATGAGTCTACTTTAAAGTTTTATCATAATAAATAGATATTCATGATGCATGCTCATTTTAATAATTTTTCATGAGTGTAAGTAATCATCATCAGTTCACAGTGTGAGGAGATTTCAATCATAAACCCGAGTATACCTATTCTTACTTGCTTTTGAGAACCGGAGGAGTGTATAGTTTAGGTATCCCAATGCATGCTCATACAATATAAAATATGACATGTGGTAAAAATCCAATGCATGATATGCAACCTTATTTGTATTGGTCATATAAATACATGGTTACATGCATAGTCCAACTTTGAGATGCATGTGGGTCAACCTTCAACACCATGTACTATCACAATACATAAAGCACCTATATCCATCAAATCACGTTATATGGACCATCGTCTATGGGTAGGTCAACTCCAAAACACAATTGGGGTCCAACTCTAAGGCCCATGTACAATAAAAAAAAATCTCAGTATACAACAGACACAACGAGTAGTCTTGCTCCGAGGCTCGTGTGTAACCATAATAATCCATAGTCACATATAGACACTATAGACGAAAAACTCCAAAGATACATATGTATGAGTTACATACTTGTAGTCTGTCGAAAGATGTCTGCTACAACCAATAGCCTATAGGTACCATACACGTACGTGCATACATCCCACATATAAAACATTCTAACATTTGATTCTCGATTATTTATACAAGACTTTTTCAACGTATACATAATAAAACATTCATGACAAGTATTTCATTTTAAACAACATTTTTAACATTATAACAATAATTATAAAATAATGACATCCAATTTTTCACTTTCATTTATAATATATGATGCATAATAATTCGTTTATAAAAATAATGCATGAATTTAAAAAGTTAGAATAAAAACCCTACCTTCGAGTCCCTGAAATGCCGTCCAATTTGTGCCAAAAAAATCCGAACAACTTAAGGAGAGAATGTTGTAGTGAGGAGAAAGGAGGGAAAAAAATGTGAGAAATCAGATGTCATTATTTACGAGGTGATGAAAATCATACCTATTTTTTATGTTCGATAAAATTTTTTATGCAAATTTTCTAATATATCCCTACTCTTTAATATATTGTCCAAAATTCTTTTTAAGACACTTTAAATATTTATAATAAATTTACGAGGTTTCATAGTTAGAACAGATCTTGTCGAGTGTTGACAAGGTGATCTAGATCATCACTGAGCAAGGAGGTACTTGACTTCGCCCCTGAGCGAGGTACGATGAGGTCTTTTAGGTGAACCATATGGTCGTTTATCCAAACAATCTCTTTACCCAAATGGTGATGATGATATTAAAAGGATAGAGACCTGAAGACAAGCTTATGCATGCTCTTATTCATACACTAAAGTATACCGATTTAAAAAAAACAGTGAGTTAAATGTACCAATTAAAAGCTTGTCCAAAAGATATAAGTTTAATGACCTGAGTCTACCAACACCCATGAAAAAATATCGATAAATATTTGCAGCACCTGCTGCAGGTGAGTGGAGAAAACTAATTCCATAAATTTGCTTGAATGTAGCACAAAGGAAAGTATCAAGAGTATTATGTGATGAATAATGTTTCAGTTGATGTACAGGCCGTCATTTTGCTTCTTTAAATATTTGCTATAGAAGCAAGAAAAATGTTTCAAAAAGCTTGGGTGAGCATTGATATAAATTAGCCAGCCAAGTCTGTATGCCCAAAGCTCAATCATACATCCCTTCTTGCTCCCATACATCCACCAGAAAATCTACCATCTCCTGTAAATTTCAAAGCACAAGAAGTTATACAGTTAAATGCAGGCCTGTGGTACTAGCACATCCAGAGGGTAAACACTTACTGCAAGAGGGATTGGCTGAGGGAAAGGCTTGTTGCTGCCCAGTAAACTTTCATACGTCACATTCCAACTGAGCGAAAAAATAATTTAATTATACAGAGTATGAGATTATGAGTTCTGAGAATTGTACAGAAAACCACATTTCATAACATACTAATTTCTAACATACAGAAAACATATACAGTTTATTGTTTCCCTCTACATAACCAATTTTATGGATAAATTAAAACTCATTTAAGAAACATATTGAAAGCAAGCTGTAAGGTTGCTCAATGCTCAATAAAGGTATTGCGATGACATTTGTCTATTTGAGTCCATTGGACTTGACATGAAGAGAAATCATGTTCTCACGTTTTTCAAAGATTAAAGTTGAACATTTGACCAAAAGAAAAAAGATGAAAGTTCAACAATTAAGGCGGAGTAGTCAGAGGAAAAATAATGCCTCTGGGCCATATAAACTTGATAAGAAAACTCCAAATATCATCACTTGAAGGACAGACATGTACGAGCAAGTCATTATAAACATAAAAGATTTTTTTTAATGAGCTCTCTCCTAGTCATACACAGCCATACCTTGCGGGCTTGCACTAAATAGGGAAAATGGAAAGCAACAATTGTAACCCCTTTTGGAAACAAACTCTCTAGAACCAGACAAAACAAAGAAAACGGAAAAATGCAGGGTGTTAAATGTCTTTATTCAACCAATAGGACGTGGGGTGGTCTGGCAAGAATTGAGTCATAAAATGGGGGTATCTGGACACTTTGCTTAAACTTTGTCCTAAATCCAAATAAAACTAAGTAATTGAATAAAGGTTAGGATGGACTCACTTGAATTTGGGTTCTCGAGTACGTTTTACCTGGTTCTCAGACCTCTTCTTCCCTAACCAACGCTGCCTGGTTTGATTCCAAAGAATTAGACCTGCAACCAAGACCAACATTAGATACTTTGTACAATGTACCACTAAACACACAAGTAGACGTATACATATATATACCAGAGAAGTGAAAAATATGATACTAACATGAAAATTGTCTACAAAATATTGACACCAAAATTGGAATTATGAGGTATGAACTGATTTATGGAAACCTTACTGTAAAGGTCCAAAAGAAGATCCTTAAGAAAAACAAAGATAAGGAAAATGAGAGAATATAACTGATGCAGGGGATGAGTCAATAAAGTTTACCAAGTGTAACGAAGAGTCAAATATTTTATGCATTTTAGATACTGTGTAATTAAGAATTTGTATTAATTTAATTTTCCCAATATGACATGGACATGTCAGTCCACTCATTCCAGTAAAGCAAATCCAAGTACAATAACTTGCCGTTATTTACAAAGTCAGGGTTATTAGCACTGCTAGCACCACTATTGGGATCAAGTGTCTGGTTGCCTGTGCTGATTGATGAGATGCTTCCCTGTGACTGAACAGCACTGTTGTCCATATCACACGCACTACTGGACCAAAAATCCTCCAAAATGCTTGGCTTTCTTACCGTCTGATGCTGATATGGAAAAGTCTCTTGTGGCTCATCCAAAGAATCAGATGTTCTGGGCTTAGTATGGTGTGCTAGACAGCCACTGCTCTGTAACAAAACACTTTCAGTACTGTTACAAAATCATGATCATATAAATTCCATAAAGAAATCAAATTGAGAGAATAATAGAAAGAATAAATAGTTTTTAGTCAAGAAAATATCAAAGCATGGCTAAGTAAAGTCTCAAACTAACAAGGCATTTCAAACCCAATTCCATTATCTTTCTCATTTTCCTTTGTGTTCTTCATAATATTTCTCCACTTCACAGTCAACCATCTGCTATATAATACTGGCTTTTCAGTTTGTTCCTCAACAGAAAATTATAACTTAGATAGCTTATTCACAATAATACTACACTAATGAACTACAATTTAAGGGTATGTTGGGCTAGCTAGTTGAGTGTTATTATAACTTGAATGTGCATGCTTGTCAGCTTGTGTATTAAGTGTGCTTGCACTTTTTGTGTACTTAGCATGCAATTTTACACTTAGAACAGCCCCAAGTATTTCTTTGCTCAGGCATGCATGTGATAAAAGGTTTTACATGAACTTCAAATGTTTTATATATAGCAATTTGTATTCATTGGTTGATGTAAACATTTACTACATCAGTGTCTTTTAAGTTTTAACCCACTAATCAATTTCACATACTAATCAATCTCCTATGTCCATAACAACAATTTTCTAGATAACAAAACGAGCTAATTTTCATAGTAAAATACAATGGATTCAATCACCAGCTGAAACTACAATCCAAATAAGAGCTAAGTCCATAGAGTTTAACTATCTAAACCAAATTGAAAATGGAAATCAGAAAACATACCCCATGCCTGAAATATACGGACGACCAAGATCTAATAACGATGGTTTAATCCAGGAAAATCAAAATCAAATCAATTCGATTACCAAGAGAGAAAGATAAGAGAACCCCTTATGAGAATCAGAAGAAAAAACAATAATTAGTTTGGGACAAAACAATCAATTATTAGATTAACAAAAGGGATTAGATTTCAGAGAGAAAAAGTACCCAAATTGGGTATTGGTTCTCTTTGCCCAAATGGAAGCCTCAGTCCAGGCGAAGCAGTCACCGCCACCTTCAGAAGTAGGTATGAGTGTATGACCCTTTTGCTTCTTCTACTTACTCGCTGTTCTCAGTTCTCAGTTCTCACTCTCCGTGGGTGGTAATTATTGACCAGAAGGAGGAAAGACTTGTCTTCGATATGGGAGTAGTGTATATATAACCGAATCAAATAAATAAATAAATGAATGAAAATTCAAAAAAAAAATAATTATTAAAACTTATAAGAATAACAATTTTTTTAATTAAATGATATTAAATAAAATTAATTTAATTTAAATGATAATATACTAAATTTTTTTAATATTAAATTTATAAGATATAAGAAGTAAATTTTATGATTATAAACTCTAAATTTTTTATTTTTATTGTTTTTCCAAAAAACTTTTTTTTAACTTTTAGTATTTTTCAATATTCATATCTCATAACATTTTGTTTATTCTGTTTTTCTAACAAGTAACCTTTTTATCCTTTAGACAGAAAAAGACGTCTAAAGTGTTTTTTTGTTTTAAAAAAAAAATGTGTCGTCATAAGAAGAAAAAAAATGTGTCGTTATAACATGACACTAATAAATAAAAAATATTTGGTAGGAAAAACTTAAAGAAAAGATAATTTATATATTATTTACGATAAATAAAAAAATAGATGAAAATTATGAGGTTAGCAATTATAATATATATTTGAAATAAAATATATATAGATTTATTGATAATATTTTTTATTAGATGTTAAATTTAAAATCTTAAATTAATTAAATTTAAAATTATTTTAATTATTTTAATATATTTATGTATTTTTATTTTTTAATTATACCTTTTAATTATTAAATATATTGTCTTTATTATTTTTATTATTAAATGTAAATATCTACATTACTGCATCTTTTATTCAGAGTTCTAATCAAAATGCTCAACTAAAAGTTAGGAAATGTCAGTGATACAATATTAAATATATATATATATATATATATATATATATATATATATATATATATTATTTTTTAATTATTAAATATGTTATTTAATAATTATATTTTTTCAAATTAATCCAAGGATAATTTGTTTTTTTGAAATATTGTAAAAGTGATACAATGAAATGAAATGAAGCCTTTAATTGAGTCTAATTTTCTTCTACTACTACTACTACTAGTATTATTATTATTATTATTATTATTATTATTATTATTATTACATCATCATCATCATCATCATCATCATCATCATCATCATCATCATCATCATCATCATCATCATCATCATCATCATCATCATCATCATCATCATCATCGGTTCTTAATAAATAAGTGGAAGAAAGTGATTAAAAATATATTCATCTATTAATTTATTAAAATTTATCATAAAAAATTATGAATGTTAATTTTTTTTATGAATAAAATATTTACATATAAATTTATTTTTAAGTACTGTTAAATCTATTAAAAAACTTAACAAACATTTAAATTTTTTATAATCTTAATTTAAGTTAGGTATATATACAATGATTTGTACTGCCAAGAAAAAAAGAAACTAAAAGTACGATCACCATATCAGATGACATATTCATTGTGGTGGCAGCAAGGTAATAATCTAAATATTCAACCTAGGTGATTCATGTGCTACCTAGCATCCTCATCAAGGTAATAGACATATTCAAAGCTGATTCATTTTAACTTATTTATTACATTAATTAAATATAACTTAAAATTAATCTATTTAATTATTATTTTAATATTATTTTATTCATTAAATTCAACTTAATCAATTAGATCAAATTCTAATGAATTTATTAAGTCATATTTGACTAAAATAACATATTTTATTTTATTTTTAAGAGTCGATAACCCGACTCGAGATGAACCGAACCCAAAATAACTCGATACAATAAAAAATATTATTAATAGATTAACCCAACACGATCTATTTATCAAATGGATCGAAATAATTGATACGATATGCAACCTAGTATCATTAGAAAGGTAATATACATGTTTGAAAATGGGTGATAATATACATTAATATACATATTCAAAAACTAGTGATAATATACATATTTAGGATACTTTAGAAAGATCGATTTGTATGTCTAAACTTTCACATTTATTAGCCTATTTTATTCATATTTTTATGTTCATATAGCTTCTTCTTGATTAGGTTCTTACATGTTTGAATCAAATAATTTTGTGTATAATTATAATTATTTGATTTAATTATTAAATGTTAAAGAAACTATTTTTATTAAATTTGTTCTTGATCAGCTTGTTCTAAGATTTGTTAGTTGATTTTATTTATTTGATATATATTTTGAATCATTTAATTAGGATTATTCATTATTAAAACCATTTTAGAACATACACGGACACTTGTGTTTTTTGTACTAATCCCGATTGTAGGTTGATCTATGAATGTGTACGATTTGTGAGGAGTTAAGTATAATGGTTGGTCTAGATACTGCACACACTAGTCTTAAAAACTGTGAAAATAGAGTAGTGGCTCATATGTAAGGTATATTAGGGAAATATTCTAGGGATGGTAGCATAAGACTTAGTCTGTACTTGTATACTTGGTTTTCATTGTTGAAAGGTTAGATGGTTGATGAGCGAAAACCGACATCGTCGATTCTTGCCAATACTTTGGGTTTAATATTTATAAAACTCTCGCAAGTGCACGAATCATTTCGTAGAAAATGATAAGTATACTCCCAAGGTCGATCTAAGGAAGGAATGTATGTGGTTTCTAATTTATTATTCAAACTTTTAAAAACGAAATTAAACCCTATACATCCTGTCACGATATTTTGGGTTTTTGTATTTTTAATCTACTTACATAAAAATAAATATAGATTCAATAAACATTTATGCAAATTTTATCATTTATAATGACGAAGTATTTATGGATATAATAACTAAGTTAATTATGCTTGCTCATATTATCTAGGTTATTAAAGATATGAATTGATATTTATTGATTCTCCCTTTTTTATATGAATACCACCTTTGATGGGGTTAGATATTCTTTGTTAACTAAACAAATCAATTAACACCTATGGGTGGGTTTGATAACTAATATGCTTAATTAAATTAATTCATTTTTCTAAGAGATTGAAAATGAACCATTTAAATGCCACCTTTGGTGGGGTTAGACAGTTTAAACTTTATTCAAGGTGTCCAAATTAAACCTAAGAATTTAGTTATCCGAGTACTAACTTTCAAGTTTTAAAACCACTACTGAAAACATGTTGTCAATACATTTTCAGATAATAATTCTTATAAAAACTTTTGAAATAGAGCTTCACTCTAACTACCAGGCGATTGTACCATCAAATAAAAGAGCACTATTCTAAATCAGACCGGATAACTAAACCTTAAAATCTAATTTTCAGGTTTAAGTTTGTAATGAAAAATAATATATTTTTCTCTAACATTCTTAATATAAAATCTTGAATAAAAACAAAATCAATTCATTTTAGAGATTTTCACCTATTTAATATTTCGCAAGCATAACAACGTTATTATTACATCATGTTTATAAACAGTCAGCAGAGTTAAATTTAATCACAGACAAATTAAATATAACATGTAAGAATAAAGCAAAAAAAATAACTGTAAAGAAAATAAAATCCTTACAAAACTTCGATGCTATTCCCGTTGCTGGAAAACCTCCAAGCGGAATTTGCATTCCCATTTATTGAATCAAAAAGCTAATAAATTACATAAACATAACTAGTTCTTCCCAAAAAGGGAAGAACTCTAAAACTAAGAGAAATTAACTAAAAACTAAGAAAAACTAAAAATCTAAGAAAAGAGAGAAAGAAAGAAGAGAGAAGTGTGTTTTTAAGGTGTGTTTTAAAGTGAAGGGAAAATGGGTATTTATAGGTGAGGATGGAGAGAAAAAATGTAAAAACGCGTAATGGAATTGCTGAGGTCATTAATGACGTCAACATGACGTCATGGGGCGACTCCACGTGAAAAATGGGGCGAAACGGGCGTCGGCGCGCACGCGAACAGTAGCAGCGTGCTGGGGCGCGCGTAGCTTGGCGTAGATGGCTGGCGTGCTGCGCGCACGGCTGGGCGTGCGGCTGGGCAACTCGGCGTGATTTTCTCCTTTTTGACATTTTTGACCCATTTTGGCCAATTTTTCCATATTTGTTGACCTTTCCCCATTTATTTATTAATATATTTGTGATGTATTGCTTCAAGTATTCCTTTTTGAGTCTTTAAGTTACGTTTTTAAGCCAAAATACCTGAAAAACAATAAAAATACCCCTAATTCCGAAAAAGACAAATTTATATAAATATATGATAAAACATATAAATATATATATATATTTTTAACCAATTAATGTGCATAAAATCATGGTAATTTTAGTGCTTTTTGAGCACTCATCACAACCCCCAACCAGCTTCTTGCTAGTCCCTTAGCAAGAGAAGCGATAAAAACTAAAAATTAAACTATCCTAAATAACTTTCGTGGATTGAAACGCTTGCATTTAGCCTATGCAACAAGCCTTTAAACCCCTAGGTTGCCCTAGTAGACGAGTTTGAGTCTCGTGAGGGTTTTCAGTAATGATACCCACAAACATTGCACTAAATGTAAAAATCAAAAGAAACAATAAAAACAATCAAATCAAAAACTAAAATTACAACAAAATAAAAAATTAATTTAAGAATAAAAGAAAACAACATATCACAAAAATGTCTCATACTTTTTAATCTCTTTTAAGATCATAATTAAAATCTCAAGCATAAGTTATTTTAATCTCTTTAAATAATCATGATTTATTATAATAATTAGTCGAAAATCATTTTCATATTTCATGTCAAAAATGTATCAATTTAATTTCACCCAATTTCAGTGTCATGAATCAGAATTCGCTTCGACTCTATTCCTCACAAGTCAATACTCTCAAAACACTGAATCCTATGGGTTCAAACACTCATACTAATTTATATGCGAAAGAGTTGATGTATAGAAATGAACTAATATGTTCGCATATGTATAAAGAATAAAGGCTCAAAGTGTTATTTTAATATTGATCTCATGAAAGGAATCGAATGTATAAATTATAAAGATATCACATATAAAAATTATTTTTATGCATAAATCAAACTCATTAAGAAAGAATTTCAAGATATATGCTTTTTACAACTGAAGAAATTGCAATGACTTTTTAGGGAATTACTTCCTATATCTTTCTTTTGTAATTAGCCTGTACTCACAACTTTGTAGGGAATGTGGGTCATAGTATGTAGATGATACTATATATTTTTTTATCTCTCTATTTTTTTTCTGTAGATATTTTTCAATATATGTATTATTTAGAGAGTCAACCCATGCACAGATTGTACATTTTTTAGGATTTTGGTGAGTGGTTAATTTTTGTGGCTTTTCTGTTTGATCTTGGTTTAGGTAACCCCATATATGTCTTTTTGTTTTTGTAGCAGTCATGCATAAATGAGATATAAGCATATACTATCAATTTCTACTCAAATCATTTAATCTAAGCAAAAATAATAATAAAAAATATATGATACTCTATTAAGATGAGAAAAAAAATTCATACATTCAATGCTAATACCTATAGAGATCATCTAAAAATTTGAATAAATAAGAAATGTGTTTGGAGTAGAAAAAATATATATTTCACTTTGAATAAAATAAATTAGGCTCAAATTATATCTCACAAGGGTAGTCTCCACTAAAAAAATTCATAAACACCGATTTTGGATTTAATATAATTTCCACATTTTATCAAGAAATACTAGTTATGACAAAAACTAACTAATTATCAAAAATAATTACAAAATATTTCATGATATGTTTTCAAAAATTAATCTAACAGTATAAAAGACTTAACTATTTACTTAAATTTGATTTAAAGAAATGATAAATTTTTGTGAGAAAATATATATATATATATATATATATATATATATATATATATATATTTTATTTCAAAAATTACTAAATCACATAAAACAAAAATAAAATCAAACACAAAAAATGAAAACGTGAACATAAATTATTTTGTTTATTTTTATTTTTTTAATTTTTAAATTGTTAAATTTTTTTTTCTAATTAAGCATGGTAATTTTTCATCACCCCCGACCTAAAACTTACATTATCCTCAATGTAACAACTGTAAATTAAAGATAAAGAGAAAAGAGAAGAAAGATTACTTATTTCTTGAGAATGTGTAAGTAGTAATGGAGAAATGCAGGTGCATTCATCATATTCATCATTAAAGTGTATACACACAGATCGTTGTGAACTTCTAACATCTCAACAAATATTTTTTAGTTTTAACAATTTAAAAATTATTCACATATAACTAAACTAAAATAAACAATAAAATAAAGTAAATAATAGAAAATTACCTAAAATGATGGGTTGCCTCCCATCCAACGCTTAGTTTAACGTCTTAGCAAGACGTAACTTGGGGATTGCCTTTTAAGTAAACTCAATGTCCCCTCATCATTGAGTCAATCAAACCTATAAGTAAGACAAGGTTGTCTACCTATACTGTTTCAAACATGCCCTATTGATTTTCAAAATTTTTTCTGTACCAAAAACTAGGGGCATGCTTGAGGGTTTTAGATAACCCACATCTAGGTGCAAATCAAATAATTAAGGCATCAAATCATAATTGTACCTAGATCAAACAAAGAAACTAACTCTTGAGATTGTAATTAAAACTTTAAAATTTTGGAGATATTTTCAGAATTTTTTATTTTTTTTAAGTTAAAATAACATAATCAGTATTAACCAAGAGTGCTCCCAGGAAAAAATGGTGGGGCAAAGACTCCTTAAAAACCATCCTCCTAGACAGAACAACGTTCCTAGGAAAGACTAGTGGCACAAAGGCTTCCAAGAACTAGTCTCCTAGACAGAACTCCCTTAGATCTTTACTTTTCATGTTATTAAAGTTAAGTTAATTAAGTTATGTTAAGTAAAAATTTAAGTTAATTAAGTAAAAGAAAATCTATGTTAATTAAGTTAAGTTAATTAAAAAGCTAAGTTGGTTAAGTTAAAAAAAATCTAAATTAATTAAAAAGTTAAGTTAATCAAAGTTAATTAAAAAGTTAAGTTAATTAAGTTAATTTAAGTAAAAATGTAAGTTAGTTAAGTTAAAAAAAATCTAAGTTAATTAAAAAGCAAAGTTAATTAAGTTAGTAAAAATCTAAGTTAATTAAGTTAAATAAAAATTAAGAGAGAAAAAAAATAGTTAAATAAAAGAAAGAGAAAAAAAAATAATAAAAAAAATTAAAAAAATTAAAATTAAAATTAAAAAAAGGTAAAATAAAATAAAAAATAGAGAAAGGTAAAAGTAAATAAAATAAAAATCAATTTTTTTTTGTTTTTTTTATATATATATTTTTATTTAATAAAATTAAGATTTTAAATAAAAATTAAAATTAAATGAAAATTAAAAAGTAAGTTTTATTTTTTTTTAATTTTTAATTTTTAATTTTTTTTTAATTTTTTATTGTTTTTTTAATTTTTTTAATTTTTTTAATTTTTAATTTAAAATTTATTTAAGTTTTTTAATTTTTAATTTTTTTACTATTCATGAACGGTAATTTTATTTTACTATTTACACTATATTATTTATTTATTTTTTTACCTTAATTGTTTTTTAAGTTTTTTAATTTTTTTTTACTATTCATGAACTCTAAATTTTTTTTTACTTCAAATTTCAAATTTCTAAATTATTTTACTAAAAAAATATTTTTTTATTTTTTTATTTTTTTATTATTTCTTATGAAATTTGAAATTTGATTATTATTATTTTTTATTAAAACAAAAAAAATCACAATTATTTACAGCACAAAAATGTTTTTAAAATTTTGATAAATAATTTAAAAACCGTTATTCTTTCCCCGGCAACGGTGCCAAAAACTTGATAAGCGAAAACCAACATCGTCGATTCTTGCCAATACTTTGGTTTTAATATTTATAAAACTCTCGCAAGTACACGAATCATTTCGTAGAAAATGATAATTGTACTCCCAAGGTCGATCTAAGGAAGGAATGTATGTGGTTTCTAATTTATTATTCAAACTTTTAAAAACGAAATTAAATCATAAACATCGTGTCACGATATTTTGGGTTTTTGTATTTTTAATCTACTTACATAAAAATAAATATAGATTCAATAAACATTTATGCAAATTTTATCATTTATAATGGCGAAGTATTTATGGATATAATAACTAAGTTAATTATGCTTGCTCATATTATCTAGGTTATTAAAGATATGAATTGATATTTATTGATTCTCCCTTTTTTATATGAATACCACCTTTGGTGGAGTTAGATATTCTTTGTTAACTAAACAAATCAATTAACACCTATGAGTGGGGTTGATAACTAATTTGGTTAATTAAATTAATTCATTTTTTCTAAGAGATTGAAAATGAACCATTTAAATGCCACCTTTGGTGGGGTTAGACAGTTTAAACTTTATTCAAGGTGTCCAAATTAAACCTAAGAATTTAGTTATCCGAGTACTAACTTTCAAGTTTTAAAACCACTACTGAAAACATGTTGTCAATACATTTTCAGATAATAATTCTTATAAAAACTTTTGAAATAAAGCTTCACTCTAACTACCGGGCGATTGTACCATCAAATAAAAGAGCACTACTCTAAATCAGACCGGATAACTAAACCTTAAAATCTAATTTTCAGGTTTAAGTTTGTAATGAAAAATAATATATTTCTCTCTAACATTCTTAATATAAAATCTTGAATAAAAACAAAATCAATTCATTTTAGAGATTTGTACCTATTTAATATTTCGCAAGCATAACAACGTTATTATTACATCATGTTTATAAACAGCTAGCTGAGTTAAATTTAATCACATCATGCTGGGGCGCGCGCAGCTTGGCGTAGATGGCTGGCGTGCTGCGCGCGCGGCTGGGCAACTGGGCACGATTTTCTCCTATTTGACATTTTTGACTCATTTTGTCCAATTTTTTCATATTTGTTGACATTTCCCCATTTATTTATTAATATATTTGTGATGTATTGCTTCAAGTATTCCTCTTTGAGTCTTTAAGTTACGTTTTTAAGCCAAAATACCTGAAAAACAATAAAAATACCTCTTATTCCAAAAAAGACAAATTTATATAAATATATGATAAAACATATAAATATATATATTTTTAATCAATTAATGTGCATATAATCATGGTAATTTTAGTGCTTTTTGAGCACTCATCAATGGTTCGGTGAACAGACAGTTTTCTCTTAGGTCATAGTTATGGCATAAGTTATTTTCACCTAAAAATCTCATATGTCATTTACCTATTTTTGCTTTTATTTTTTATACGTGATTACTTATACGTCCATTATGACTAGGTTAAAAAATTATAATTTGATAAAATTAAAAATAATATATGCATCCCTTCTAGGCTTATTAGATCCGTTTTAGAACTTTTAATTGATATTAGAGCCTACACTAGACACACTTAGTGATTGTGATTTGTATAGACACACTCTCTCACTAATAGACCTAATGAAATAAGGTGGGTCATCTATTAGACCGTCACTTTTTTGATGAGTATAATTATCCTTACTAGAAGGCTCATGCAAGTTTATCTCAGAGAAAATGAAAAAGTTTGAGATTCCATTCTTGAAGGTTTCTATGACCAAAGATGGTATAACAACTGTAAAGATAAGATGGATCACTGAAGAAAGAATACTTAATGGATCAAATAAAAAAAGGGTTAAGTTCTATTTTTCTTATAGTGTCAATGTACGAGGTACGTCTCATCTCTAATTGTGAGACTGTAAAAGTGCATGGAATGTACTTGCTCTTGCTCATGACAGAACTTTCCAAGTGAAACAAAAAAAACTGAGATTGCTAACATCTCACTCTCACTCTCTTAAAATGAGCAACGCTGAAGCTTTTGGTCAATCTTATGTAGTTTTTGTGATGTTACTAATTCATGTTCTACATTTGGTGAGAAAATCCCTCAAGTTATACTTATACATAAACTTCTAAGTTCATTGACAAAATATTATAAGATGAAGGTCACTATTATAGATGAGAGTGAGAATGTGGACACCCTAAATATTGATGAGCTAGTTGGGTCCATCCAAGCATATGAGCTTACTCTTGAGCCACCCAAGAAGAGTATGGACATGACATTCAAAAGATCCAAAAAGTAACTTCTGATAGTAATGGTGATTTAGATAATGAATATATTTTTTCATCTGCTCGCATATTCAAGAAGTACCTTAAGTTAAAGAATCAATAAAATAACTCACAAAATTAGGGATAACATAATTGGTTCAAAGACAAAATGCCAAAGGAACCTAACCCCAGCGATTTAGATGATAAGAAATTCGAACCTCCTGGTCCTTAATGTTTTACTTAGTGATTTTGGCCATATATTTTGTAAAGTGTGCAAAAAATATGAAGAAAGTTGGAAGAGCACTAGATACTACTTTTAGTGAGACATGGATTGAATAGGAAAAAGAAAATAATTCAAAATATGGTGGAATCAACTACTTTTCATTCACGGAAAAAGCCATTATATGTTCAAACTAGTCTGACACTAGCTCGGATAAAAATAATGAGAGTTAACTTTTTTAGCTAAATATAATGCATCTAATTTTGAAAACTTATTTAAGGATTGTATAGGTGATAAGGAAGAAATATACAATTTTTTAATTGAATTAGCAAAGTTGAATGAAATAATTAGTGTTTAAAAACGAAACCATTTTAAATTAGAAAAAGAAAATTTATATCTATTTGAGCATATTGATACTCTTGATCTAAGTCTTGCAAGAATAAAATAAGAAACTATAAATTCAAAGAAGAACTTCTTTATGCTAAAAAGGCAATAAAAAACTTGACATTAGATGCTGAAAATTTGAAGAAAGTTTTGAGTTATGAAAAGTCACATAGTGATACACATGTCATTAGTTATAAGGATGAGAGCTTTATACCATCAACATCAAAACCACATATGTAAGGCCTATCTATCATCATTTTGATAAAAAAATGTCATAATAGACCAAAATGTATATTCTTGTTGATGGCTACCCATTTTAATAATTCTTTTTATGCTCCTAGCTAGTTATAGGACTAATTCATCATCATCATATTATGCATGTTGTATCTTCATTTATGATAAATGTGAAAAGTAAAGGAAAATACAAGAACATGCCAATGAAGACTAAGGTAGTTGAGTCCCAACCAAAGATACAGGAAAACCAAAATTCAAGAAAATTTTGGTTAATAAAGATTGTTTTCTTTTTTAGTCACCTGACCATCCTTTCTTGATTCACCTAGGTACCTTTGTTAAAATGCTTAAATGATCTCAGGTGAGAAATTTTGTAGTATTGCATTTATTTTATTTCTTTTTCCTTGTTAAAATTATATAAAAAAATTGCTAAGTATAATAATTTTTGGTTAACAAGCAAATAGTCTTAAACAACATTTACACACATACAACCTTGTCTTTGGTGTCTCAACACGTTTTGATGTTTATTGTATAAATGATTCAACAATTTTGACACATATAGTTTTACATGTGATGATCGATGTTGACGTATATTTATTCACACATTCATGAACACACATGTATGTTATGCTTAAAGTTTATGATTTCTCTTAAAAGACTAATCTTGACTGAAAAATTCTATTAAGTTCTGTTTCTTACTTTTAAATTTTTTACCATACCTAGTATTGAAAAGAGTACCTACTGTGATATTTAAAGCTACCTCATGTAAGTGGAAATGGTTATCTCCAAATTATTGTGAAAGTCATGATGTTAGGTTTATAGCTCGTGCATGTCGAAAAAAAATTAAAAAGATTATTTCAAATGCAACTGCTTGTAAAAATTATACTTGGCATACACAAAAAAGAGTCAAAAGAGGTTAATAAATAAATAAATAATCATGTATCTCATTTATAAAATAAAATAAATAAAAATTTTAATTTCTCTCTAGATAGATATATTTTATTTTATGAGATTAAAGACTCAATTGCAGTTTTATATGAAAGATAATACTTTTTCTTTTCAGTTTTTCATGATAAATCAATTAATTGGAATATTAAAGGAGTTCAAATATGTATACTATTTTTAAATAAATGTTAATATTCATATGTACCAAGAGTGTTCGTGTGCCTCTTATAGTGTACTGACTTATTAATACAATAGATAGCCAAAATTTGTGTAATAATGAGTTTTCAATTGGTTTTGTACTTGTTTGTATTTAAATAAGTTTATTACATTATGTGGCTATTTATGAAGGAAAAAAACTAAATCTTAATTTTTTTATTTAAACTTCTTATTAATTCACTATGTAATTGGTTTTATATTTAGAGTATTATAGGACCTACGGGGCTTATATTTCATTGCACCTTAACTTTAAGGAAACTTTAGCTTTATAACATCTTTGCATACACATTTCCTAATTATTTCTTACGTATGTAATTATTCTTAATTGCTTTTCCCTTTTGTATGTCAAAAAGGAAGAGAGTGATTCACATCTTTTTATTCTCATGTTTCATTTTGTTATCCATATAGGAAGAAAATGTTAAGCCTTGTATTATTATGTTTTATGTTGAGCTGGAATGATGTGAATGTATGCACTACGTGATTTCTTTCTACACTTTGCTTATTTTTTTGTAAACAAAACTAATGAACAATGAATATTCCAAGTTAAGTTTTCTTATGTTTTGTCTATGTGTTTTAGTTCCATAAAAACTTACATGGGTTCAATGAAGATGGATTCATCGGATCATAGGATAGTTTCATTATGTAGTCTAAGATATCAATGTATTTTTACTTTTTTTATGATTGTGATGTAGTGAGAGAGAAGTTTTGTCACAAAAAAAATCAAATGTGGAGTTTGTAAGGACTATGAGTATTGACTATTTTTGTAGATAAAATATTTTCTTGTAAACTTATTTTTAAGCTCGCTATCAAGCCTGTAAAGAGAAGTTGAATAAACACTCTAGCTTTAGATAATCGTAATTCTAGTTATCATAATCACCTATAAATACATATTAAGCTACAGAAGAATAAACTTAAAGTGGGGTCAACATATCATAGGATATATTCATTGTGGGGGCAGCAAGGTAATAACCTACATATTCAATCACATTGCTTCATGTGATACCTATTATCGTCACTACGGTAATATACATATTCAAACAAGTTGCTTCATATGTAAACTAGTATGATTAGCAAGGTAATGTACATATTTGAAAATTGGTGATAATATGCATTAATATTCATATTAAAAAACTGGCGATAATATACATATTCAATAGCAAGGTAATAATATATATGTTTGATATAATTCAGGGGATTTATTTGTATATCTAAACTCCCATGTTTATTAGCCTATTTTTTCATATTTTTATGTTCATGTAGCTTCTTCTTGATTAGGTTTTTACATGTTTGGATAATATAATTTTTTGTGTGAGCATAATTATTTGATTTAATTATTAAATTTTAAAGAAATTATTTTTATTGAACTTGTACTTAATCTATTTGTTCTAGGATTTGTTAGTTAATTTGATATATGTTTTGAATCATCTAATTAGGATTTTTTATTATTAAATCCATTCTAGAACACATATGAGAACTTGTATTTTTATGCTAATCCAGACTGCAGGTTAATCTGTGAAATTTTTTGATCGGTGGGGAGCTAATTAAAACATTGGTTTGGATACCGCTCATGCTAATCTTGAAAACTGTGAAAATAGAACAAGGACTCGTAGGTAAGGTATATTGGGGCAGTATCTAGGGAGGATAGAAAAAGACTAAGTTTTTGTACTTATACATTTGATTTTTATAGTGAAAATGTTATATGATTCAATACACATGTTGTTTTTAACTTAATTTATAATCATGCTCGTGGTTTAGGTTATTTTCATCTAAAAATCTTATATGTCATTTACCTATTTTTGCATTTATTTTCATATTGTGATTATTTATTTGGCCATTGTAATTAAGTTACAAAATTATTATTTGATAAAATTAAAAATAATTTACTCATCCCCACTAGGCTTATTAGGTTCGTTTTAGAACTCTCAAAGATATTCATTTACTAACTTAAAATGGGCTTGTAAATTGACTAAATTAACAAAAAATTAAAATTGTTAAATTAATTTTGTTGAACTAATTATCTAATGATATTACACACTCCTACCTTTCATTTCAATCAATATGTTTGAATCACATTAATTATCGTTTGATTTTAAAAAAATATCACCCTAATAATTTGTTTACGTCTCAAGTACTCTTTAGTACTTGAAGATTCCCATATATAGGAACAATTGCATGAAGGTCAATTGTTTTTCTGACTCAAATAGGTAACCAGGACCTAGATAAGAAGTGGAAACACATTAGTAGCTTGAAAGGTTCAAATGATCCAAAGATGGTTTAAATCTCTCTCTATTCAAGTAGCCCTTAGGATTTAGTCTCGAGAGACACTAAAATGGATTCTATAGCTTGCCAGATTCATACAAATCATCAAAGTAGAAATGCACACAAACCTCTCACAGAGTTATGACATGTGTATAAGAAAGTTCTTTTCAAATTCAACACAAGAATTCAACCATACATATGCTCAATGAAAAGCACATGTTATAAAACCATGCTTCAATTTAGGTCAAATGTGATGACTCTATGAAAATAGATTCATTAGCGCAAATTTTTACTTAATATTTACTTGTTTTATTCAATAAAAAGTATTTTTGGGTGAAAAATATTAAAATATAAACTTTTTAATGAAAAGGGGTGAAAATATAATTTTTGGAATTTTTTAGGAATTTTATGGATTTGTTTATGATTTTTTAACGTAGGACCAATCAGGAGTTGCCACATGTCATGCCATGTAGGCATAGGATTTAACTTGGCAAGCCACGCAGACACCATGCAAGCACAGAGAGCGAATCACGTTGCGTTGTGTGTGAGGAGGACTAAACACGCACCACGTGTCAACACGACTTTCAATTCGAGTTCAGAAATCAATCAACGCACCATGCCATATATCGCTACACCATTACTCTGCACGTTCCACCCGTGTGCCAAGAAATCCCTTTCCGCGAATCATATCGTGCCATGTGTTGCTGACTTAGCGATCGTTGACTCTGACTAGTCTCCCCTACCACACGTCGCTCCCTGATTCGCCAAATGAATTTCCCTTGCCACTGTCGCACTGTGATTGATAGAAACGGTCAATTTTGCTTGTTTTGATCCTAGCCTTTTATCTGAAGCTAATTGAATGGTCCAGATAGCACCTGAGCTTTATTTAAGCTCCTAATCACTCCATAAACCCTAATTTTCCTCCATTAGCATAATTTTGGTCAATTTTTGGAGCTAAAAAGAGAGAAAAGTACAAAAAATTTAAGAGAAAACACAATTTTTGGTGAAGATTCAAGAAGAAATTAATACTACAATTTAAGATATTGATTGCATTTCTTTTTCTACTCTTTTCTTTATCAAGTTTTATGTCTTCTTTATGAAAAATATGAGCTGTATGAACACAATTATGTGTAGTTAAATTATTAATCTAGGAATCTTATGAACCCAATTTTCACCATGTGATGATTTAATATTTTACCTCAATTATAATTATAATTTAATTATATTATTTAATATGATTTGTATGTTATTAATTGTTTGGCCAATAATTTATCTATAGAGGCAATTAAATAGATTTGAGAGAATTATTTAATTATTTGTCTTGATTAAATAACATGCATAGTTTCTAGGCAGAGATGTATAAATCTTATGTATGTGATTCATAATTGATGAAATTAATGAGTAGTATGCAATATAATTAGCATGAGAGTGTGATTAAATTAATTATTATATGATGTGTAATTTACTTGAGAGAGGAATACATGCTAGATTAGATTCAATTGATTATGTAATTAATTGATAATTATATTGGGGGATTTTAGCAATTCCCATGTTTAGAAAATTGGGGGATTAAGTATTCCTAGATATTTTCTCATATATATTTTAGTTATCAAATTTGATTTAATTAATTATTGCTATCTACTTTTAGTTATTTTAATTTTGTTTCCTTAAAATATACAAACACCAAAAAAAATTGATTTTTATTTTTTTTAGTTATAAAAATTAGTTTCTAATAAAATAATCTCGGTGGGAACGATATTTTCTTATCATTATATTATCTATTACGATACATATACTTGCGTATTCATTGCACAAACTTCGTGTGTGGTGATCAAAATGCAAGCCACACAAAAATCCACAAAGTCCCTATTAACTTTAGTGTATTTGGAGTTAGAAAATTCAAAAGAAGAATGTATGGAACAATATTGGTAAGAGAGAGAAAGAGAATGCTAGAGGACCATAGACAAATATATATTATTTTAGTCTTTTGATTTTTTAAAGAAGTAAGGAAGATAAACACAATTTAAAAAAAATACATGTATCACAATATAAAACAAGTGAGATGACAAAGATGGCCTCAAAAAAGATCATAGGTCAAAAAGTCAAAATGTGCATCAAGAGATATCATCCGCACAAACCATATAATGTTGCCTCTAGATAGGGAAAAGACAACAAACTCTATATATTTCCTCAAAAGGGATCATTGGCAAGACTCATATCATCACTAGTCAAGAGAGGGAAAGAAACTAACTAACTAGTGAGAAACATAGGTAACACTCCCAAATGAAAAGAAATAAGGAATACTACAAAATATCTAAGCATATATGAAAGGCTTAGATTGCAACACATAAATAAGAGACATGCTTAGACAATGTCAACACCCCAAACACCAGGAATGCCAACTTAGCACTCAAGTCTAGTCACTGTAGTGCATGTAAGTTAAGAGTTATAAAGATGGGTAAATAATCTATATGACATATAGATGCATAGGAAAAATCCAAATAAATGTAATATCACTACTACAATAGTGTCTTATGGTCTCAGAAATTTTGCCTCGGTTATTTTAAAAACCAAGGTCATAGAGTTTTAGCCTCGATTATTTAAAAACCGAGGTCATAGACATATCCTATGGCCTCGGTTTTTTAAAAAATTGAGGCCATATACCTACCAAATTAATTTTATCTCTTTTACACCAAATACTAAATTTTTTTAATAATTATTTTCATTTTTATCTCTCTTTTTTTTCTTTTTTCCTTTTCCTTTTTCTTTTTTTCTTTTTCTTTTTCCCTCTCTTTTTCTTTTTTACTCTTTTTTGTATTTCTTCTTTTCCTGGCTGCAGCTTCGCTGCTTTTTCTCTTTTTGTTATAAAAAATCAATATAGGGTTTCGACAAGGCTATCGCTAGTGGTAGCGAATTTGATGGTAGTGTAGCGTTTTCCAATGGTGGATTTATGCCCTCTTAGGCCACTCAAACCCCTAGGTCCACGTATGTGAGATTTTCCCTAGATGCTACATGAGCATTTCCCAGGTAGCTGGTTTCTAAACTCTGACTTTATTTTGATTTTTGGGTTTATCACTCTTCTCAATTTTCAATTTAGGGTTTGTCAGTTTTGGGATCTTAAAACATGTTTATAGATCTTTACTGTGCATGGTGCCTAGTCCTTATGTGTGTCTGGTCCTAGTTCTTCTTCTTCAATGTGGTTTAGGGAAATCAGAAGGAAAATGAGGGGAAAGATATCAATAAAGCCCATATTTAACGTAGCGGTGGTGCTCTCTCTTTCCTCCTCATCGTTATTCTCTTATTTCCAACTGCTCCTTTTTCTCAAAACCTTTCTTCTACTTTGCAACTGTAAGCTATATTTCTCTTCTTTTTTCCCTATTATTTAGTGTTTTTTTATTTAATCTGCTAAGATTTGTGAACACAGGGGGAAGATGGAGATTTGGAATGTAAGGAGGATGGTAGAGTGGAGCCCATGCACATGGTGGATTATTTCCATGTTTGCCACATACCCAATGGATTTGGTTCGAGAGGGAGGCTAATTGTGCAAGTACTTTCCATCATTGTATCGTCCCCTTAATTTCTTGTTTTAAAGAGAGACTTAGACAAAAAAATTATACAATTTGTCTACTGATCCAGTTTTTGAATATTTGTTCTATGTATCTATTTCAAGTGCTCTACATTGTAATATTGAAATTATATTACTATTTGTTTCATAGATATTTTTTATTAGATTTTAGTATGACAAAAAATGGAATTTATTTCACTATCGGCCTCGGTTCTCTTTTAATTTTGTATTCTCATTTTCATTATTTGTTTAAGTTCTAGATTATGTTGTTGTAGCTATTGACGGTCCTATAGGATATCATCTGGAGATAAATGAGAGGTCTTGAATCAAATTTTTGATAACATGGCTAATTGATCAACTTGATCTGTTTGGCTTAGTTTCTCCTCTAGATTGTTGAGCTTAACACTGAGCCATAGCAAAAAAAAATATTATGAGAATTTTTTGTTGTTTTTTTTAATTGTTTTGATTTTTTTATTTATAAATTCTTACTATATATTGGCAAATATAATCTTTTTTATGTAAAAGATGAATTTGAAGACCTCGTGGGAAAGACCATAAGCAAGCTAGTGACAATAGCAAATGAAGGTCCAATTGATGGTAAAATATTTGCAACAAAAGAGCCTTGTCTCATCTTCTTTGTTTCATAAAAACCCTAATTCGAACCATTCAACCTAAAAATTCAATTTGTTGCCACAACTAAACATAAATAAGTGAGTCCGTGTAAAATTTCCTTTTTACCACTATATATTATTTGCTAAAACTGTGATACTTTATTTACTGAAACTGTTATGATTTTCATGTTAATGTTGGGATAAAGTTTTGGCCAAAATTGTGACAGTTTTCGAGTAAAAATATGATAAAAATGCTGGTTTCTTTTGGGCTTGGAACTAAAAGTGTTTCTGTTAAAAAAACTATGATAACAAACTATGATCATTTTTGTGCTAAATTTCAGGTGTAACCTATCATAATTTGCACGCATATCCAATTAAATAATTGCCACTTGGTGTTGGTGCGTTGTGCTAGTATTGGTGCTACTGCATGGCGCTGGCTCTGGTGTTGGTGCTGCTATATGGCATTGGCCCTAGTGTTGGGGCTGGTGCTGGTGTGCTGCACTACGTTGGTATTGGTGCACTACGTTGGTGATGGTGTTGTGCGCTAATGTTGTGCACTGGTGCTGCTGCATTGGCATTGCTACTACTAGTTACTGGTGCAATGCGTTGGTGCTAGTACTAGTGTTGGTGCTACTGGTATTGTTTTTATTGCTGTGCTACTGGTGCTATTTCACTGTTGGTGCTACTGCGTTGTGCTGGTGCACTGGCGCTACTGGTGCTAGTAGTTAATTTGAAGTACACTTATAAATGCTTGTAATTAATAGTAAAAATTGAGTTTGTAATAGTAAGTTTTTTTTTATGTTTTATTGTATAATAAACTCTCAAATGTAATTATACTTTTGATTTTAATATAATATGATTTTTAATATTGTAATTAATAAATTTATTGTAATCTATATTGATTTTTAATATTGTATTTTTTCAATTTATGTATACTCTATGGCCTCGGTTATTAGAAAACCGAGGCCATATGGGTACCTATGGTCTCGATTATTAGAAAAACTAAGGCTATAGGTCGTTACCTATGGTCTCTCTCACTTAGGCCTCGATTCTTATAACCGTGGCCATAGAACTACGACAACAGTTAAAAACCAAGGCCGTATGTACTTTTTGTAGTAGTGTATGGAGAAACACTCATATAAATAAGCTTGTAGGAACACCACATTCCAAAGATAAATCTAAAGAACTAGAGAAGGAAGAGCAGGTAAAAGATGATAGAAACCAACATAAGACTAGCAGAGAACCAACATACAACATACTAGGTACAAGAAAGAAAAACTAAATATAACAAGTGAGATCCATTCTATATGACATGGCATATGAATGAAAGGATGGCATAAAGAAAATCCTATAATTTTTGTTCTACATGATGAAAACATATGACATGATGCTCATGCAAACAACCACAGAAGAAAAAAAAACCAATACTTACATATAAGAGAGCGTATCAACAAGTAGGATAATTAACATATTATGCACGATAGAGAAGCATAGAGAGAAAGAAATATGCACGAACTAGAAGGCAAAAAACATGTAAACAACAAAGGTTCAAGGAGATAACAATCTCATAACAATAACAACTCACTTTAGTGGAGACAAAAGGCACAAATATACAAGTTGTATGTATGTGTAGATAGAGCTCCAGTATCGGGAACCCAGAAAATTAAGCCAAAATAGGATGACCTGCTTTGATACCAATTGTAGGAACAATTACATGAAGGTCAATTATTCTTCTTACTTAAATAGGTGACCGGGACCTAGATTAAAGGTATAAGTGCCAACACATGGAATCTTTTTGTGAGCTCTATATCAATTCAACCAAGAAGACCTCATAACATGAATTGAATAATTAACATAACAAAATTGAAAAATAAAATTCTAAATTTAACACACAACAAAAATAACATGCAGTAAGAAAGAAGAAACTTTAGTAAATCAATGGACAACTTTACTGTCCATATTTATTTTCATTTATTTCGAGATTTGCTTTCATATTTGTTCCTTGATTTATGGTTATTTTAATTAGCTTAATATTTGAAAAAATGTATAGAGATAATATTAGTAGATATGTAACTTTTTCCATGTATAGAATATTTTTGTATTGTTTATATAATAGAGAGAAATCACAAGGCCAGGAAGGTGACCATTTCATACAACATTTTTGACTTATTTTTGACATGGTATAAGTGCAAGGTTGATTTTTTTTCTCTTCTCTTGGTTTCTTGTATCGGTATATTTTGAGTCTCTATAGCACATCTTAGCACCTTCTGGTTCTAGTGTATCAAGAACCAATGTCACTGCTTTGCATTTTTTGATATTCTATTTTTGAGAAAATCTTCATTGGCATTATTCGGGGAATTTTCTACTAGAGTGGTGTCCTTCGACAATCTATTTTTAAGGTCCTTTGCTCGGTTCCTTTATTTTTTGGATATTTGTTTTCTTTGTCTCTAGTTCCATTTATTTATAATGGACACTGCACCAACGTGTGTCAAGTTTACAGAAAAAAATTACTCTATCTAGGCTTTTCAGTTTAAACTTTTTCTCAAGAAAAATGACCTTTGGGGCTATATTGATAGTACAGATGTTACACTAACATCTAACGGTGGAAAATCCAAGGAAGTCGTATATTCTTCTTCTTGGGTTATGCTTGATGCTCGAATCATGTTTTGGCTTCTTAGTTTGGTAAAATCACATATCGTCACCAACTTGTAGGCTTATCGCTCACCTCAATTCATGTGGAATTATTTGAAGAAGGTTTATCATCAAGATAATGATATTCATCACTTTGAATTGGAACATGTGATAGCTAGGTTTCAACAAGGTAATATCTCCATCTAAGATTATTACTTGGAATTTTTCACTCTTTGGCATGAGTTTACTAATTTGGTTATAACAGATGTTCCTGTTGTTACTCTTTCAACTATTCAAAATCTTCATAAGACTAGCCAGCGTGATCAGTTTCTTATGAAAATATTCCCAGAATATGAATCGGTTTGCTCCTATCTATTGAATATATCTTCTATTCTTTCTCTTGATATTTTTTGGTGAGTTATTTTGCGAAGAATGACATCATAGTACTCAAGCTATTCTGGAACAGTCTCATGGTAGTTCTGAGATGAAAATTATAGCTTATGTTGCCTAAGGATGTGGATCACCTATGACTTCTAAAAATATGCAATGTTTATGCTATAAAGAATATGAGCATATTGCTGCCAATTATCCTAAAAATATTATTCTTATTACAAAAAAGGGCCATATTATCAAAGAATGTCGTATCTACCCCCAAAATTGTCAAGCCCAAGATTTTTAGACTTTTATTGCTATTCCTCCAACGAAACTTTTTGTAGCATATGGCTCTTGCTCAAGTGCTTTCTCTGATCTTTCACTTCCTGCAACAACTTACTGCACCCTTGAAATAGTGCAATAGATCCTAATTTCAGCATTATCTGTGATGGGGTTTCAAGGTAAAAATTCTACTACACTTTGGTATATAGTCTCAAGGGTTTTTAATCATATGATAAATACTCTTATAACTATATCTTATGTTTGGCCCTATATTGGCCAATCTACCATTCAGACTGCCAATGGTAGTTCTTTTCCAATTGCTGCTGTTGAAAATGCCTCTTCTACATTTATTGATGTGTTTCTTGCTTCTCAATTTTCCACTAATCTCATTTCTATTGGTCAATTAGTTGACAAGAATTGAGCTATTAGTTTTTATAGTGATAGTTGTGTTATGTAGGACAAAGTAACATAGGAGCCAATTGCAAAGTGACCTAAAGTGGGGCACTTGTTTCCACTATTTTTACTAGTTTAAGCATTTTCTCCAGTTTCTTCTATTAAGTCTTTTTCTTGTAATAATGTCCCTAATCTGAGTATGGTATGGAATCGTCGTTTAGACCATCCCAATACTCACATCTTATCTCATGTATTGAACTTAGGCTTTCTTGGAAATAAAGAATGTTCTTCTCTATCTCTTGAGTGCAATTTTTATAAACTTGGTAAAAGAAAAACTCTTCCATTTCCTTTGCATACTAGTAGAACTTCTCACTGCTTTGATCTTATCCATAGTGATGTTTGGGGATCTTCCCCAATTAGTTCACATAAAAATTTAAATATTATGTGACTTTCATTGATGATCATAGTAGATTCACTTTGGTTTATTTTATTCGCTCTAAATCTGAGGTTTTTTGTACTTTTACTAAGTTTTAGCATATGTTGAAAATAATTTTTTTGTAAATATTAAAACATTACGCACAAAATATGGGGATGAAAATTTGTCTACTGAATTTTAGGCTTTCTTGGCTTCTAAAGGTATTATCCATTAAGGTTCATGTTCTGTAAATCCCCAAGAAAATGGAGTATCCAAACACAAAAATCATCATTTTCTTGATATGGTATGTACTCTCTTATTAGAATCTTTTTTTCCATCCATGTTTGGGTTAAGGCTCCAAAAACTACTACTCACTTAATTATTCATTTACCTTCTCAAATTTTACACATGGAGTCTCCCTATTTTTACTTGTTTGCTAAGCAACCAAGTTTTGATAATCTTCGTATCTTTGGTTGTGTATGTTTTGTCCATTTACCTCCTTATGAGAAATATAAATTATCTACTTAATCTATTAGATGCTCATTCTTAGGATATAATGTGTGTTAAAAGAGATTTGTTTGCTATGATCCTATATTAAATTGTTCATATATTTCTAGAAATGTTATTTTCTTTAAAAATCAACATTTCTTTCCTATGTCATTTGTGCCCTCTTGTTCTAATGTGGTCCTCCCCTCCTTTAAGAAATGGTTTTTATATCTTCCTCAAGTCAGTTCTCACCCGATATCGGATCCTAACATACAGTGAAATCAGTTAGTTGTAACACATTTAGAGCCTTTGGTATGTTGCTCTTCTCGAGTGTCTATACCCCTAGAAAGGTATGGATTTTCTTTTAGCAATTCTATTTTAGCTCTTACTACTGCATTGTCCAGTTTTGATATTCTCACATGCTACTCACTGGCTATCAAGCATGGCTGTTGGCAACAAGCTATGCAGGAAGAAAGTGACACTCTAGAGGCTAATAACACTTAGGACATTAAGCCTTGTCTTTCCACTATAGTTCCTCTGGGTTGAAAATGGGTTTACGTACTTAGTCAAGGTTAGATCTGATGGAAGTTTGGATAGTTATGAAGCATGCTTGGAAAAAATTAGGAATATGGTGTCAATTATGAAGAGACATTTGCTCTTGTGGATAAGATTACTATTGGTTGAATGATCCTAGCTCTTACTGCTTCCAATGATTAGCCATTACATCAGATGAATATTAAGAATGTTGATCGGTGCAAAACTGTAAGTGTATAGTATCCTAGTTTTATACTAAAGTGATAAGAAGAGTATTGTCCTCAGGGATTGGTAACATACTTTTGACAAATACCAAAATTATGCTAATCTCAATTTTATCTAGAGAAATCACTAAAGTTATTGTAATTGAAATTTAAAATAAAATCAATTTAAATAAAATGAGTAAAATAAAATAAATATGTTGTTCAAAGATCGAATTAAGGGGAAGAAAACTTCTAGGAAATCGATTTCACCTAATCCCTCATCATGCTTTACTCATCTAACTAATTGAATTTAATTCTCTATTTTTGTTAGAAATTTCCAAAAACATCTAAAAGCCTCTTTCGATAGTCAATTAGAAATATTCTTGTTCATTAATTTAATAAAGTGAGAAAGCATTATGGCAATTAATGTAATACTACATAGGTTTATACAAGTCTTTCAATCTCTATATTTACCTAAATGGAAATATTCCAAATTTATCATATAATTCTCTCTTTCGATAGTAAATAACAAGATTTAAATCAGCTAATTAATGCCAGTTAATTAGAAGTAATAAACTAATAATAAATCAGACAAACATGTAGACAAATGATTCAAAATAACATAGAAAATCAAGCATATTTCAGAATTAATTTACAATTTTTTCCTAGAATAAATAAAATTTAGTTCATGCTAAAAATTAAATTTAACATAAACAAATTCACCATATTTTTTTGGAAGAATCGAAAGGAAAATCAATGCTGAAGAAAATCTAGATCGTGTTCCTTTAATTCAACCTTAATTCTCCAGGATTTTCTTCCACTTTTTCTGTTTCTTTTTTTTTCTTTTCTTTTGGATTTTGCGTCAGTTTTGCTTCTTCTTTTTATTTCTCCTATGTTCTGCACTATACATGCATTCTCTTCTTATTTGTTTCTTTATGTTCTATTCCAATTCTCTACTCTTTTTCGTATATATATATATCCTTTACCCTAAATCATCTCACGCTTCCTATTTTTCTTTTCTTTTCTTTTTATATTTATATGTAACCTTTTGTTTATATAAATCTTAATTTTAATTTGAGAGTCCTTAAACAATATGCTTCTAAAATTTTAGATCTTCATTTGATTAAAATCTACAATAAAATTTATATAATAATAATAAAATGTAAAATTAATAAAAATAAATAAATAAAATTAGACTAAAGTTAAAGTTGAAAAGTGATAAATTATGCTAAATCATGCAAATCATCAAACACCCTAAACTTAAAACTTTATTTGTCCTCAAACCAAAAGAAAATACAAGAAAAGACACTTATAAACAATATTACTAGACCCCATAGAGAAATACCATTACTCACCAAGCTATGATTTGAATTTAGATTTCATCACTAATAACTTACTCTTTTTACATCAAAGATAGTAGGAAAATCAATCAAAAATTCAGAAATTTTCAAGGAAGAGTTAAGCATTTACTTCAACCTAAAGCTAAGTCTTTGAGTGTGTGTGTGTGTGTGAAATAGTCAATTTAACTTCTAACCACTTGTAAATTTAGATAAAAGTAGAACAACTGAAGTTAGAAGAATTCTCTCAAAACTTAACTCCATAAGTCCAATTTTCAAAAATCCTCTCCATTAATGTGATTAAATACCAAAATCAGAGATAAAAAGGAATCAGGGTTGTAATTACAGGGCTTAGGGTAAGGGCTAAGAAATAAATGGATATGGAAAATCAAAGAAAACTGGGAAAATACTTGGTGGAAAAATTAAAATTAAAATATCCACAGGATTCATACCATAGCTTTTTCTCAATGATATGCTCATATTGATGAAAATATTGTTGCCATACCCAATAAGTAGAGTGCTCTTTGTTTTTTTTTTTTGCCACTTTGATACTCATAGCCTTTGTTTTTTTTATTTTCAACCACTTAAACCCTTTTTTGATGTTTTTTTTCTTTCACTTTCTCTTTAAATGAAAATTTTCAACAAAGTATTTTCTCAAAATTTAAGGTAAATTCATGATTTCATTTTAAAATGGGAATGATTTATGTAGTTAAAAGAACAAATAAAGGTTTATGTAAAATAAGGTTCAACGGGTTGACTATGGGATTACACCATGCGATGATGACGTGATAATTAGGATGGCTGGGAAAGATTTTTGGTTGTGACAAAAATAATTGTCCAGATCCTTTCTCCAATATTTGGTATCAACTAGGATTTTGCCTCAAGGATCCATCAATGCATTCTAGAGCAATGCAAGATTGAACTATCCTAACCCAGTTAATTCAACTCCTTCTCTTCATAGGCAAAATGGAGTGAAGAAAAATTTATTATGTGCTCAATTATTTATAAGGACAAATATTTAAATCAACGTACCCATAAAACACTACCTAATATAATAGAAGATTTTGAATTTTTTTTCTCAAAAGCATCCTCAATGACAAATTTCAAATTCATAACGAATTCAATAATACTTAAATACACGCTTGATAAGAGAATCCAACAATTCAAGACTATAGGAGTTGACACCCCCAAACTTAAACCAAGTAATGTCCTCATTGTAATTAAAAAATGAGACAAATTGAAGAAATGAAATGAAATTTCCTAGTTTTATGGTAGAACTACATTAATTTGTAATTTTTAGCTCTTTATTCCTACAAAATAAACCAAAATCAAAATCCAAATTATTCAAATAAATAAGAAAATAAAATAAAATAAAAATAAATTTTTATGGGATGCCTCTCATAAGCGCTTTTTTATAGCCTATAGCTAGACTTCTTAATGAGCAAAATCGGCAGCGCCAATTCGGCCAATACTTTGGTTTTATATTTATAAAACTCTCGCAAGTGCACAAATCATTTCATAGAAAATGATAAGTATACTCCCAAGGTCGATCTAAGGAAGGAATAAATGTGGTTTTTAATTTATTATTCAAATTTTTAAAAATGAAATTAAATCCTAAACATCTTGTCACGATATTTGGGGTTTTGTGTTTTTAATCTAATAACATAAAAATAAACATAGAACAAATTCAATAAACATTTATGCAAAATTTATCTTTTATAATAGTGGAGTATTTATGGATATAATAACAAAGTTAACTATGCTTGCTCATATTATTTAGGTTATTAAAGATATAAATTGATATTTATTGATTCTCTCTTTTTTATATGAATACCACCTTTAGTGAGGTTAGATATTCTTTGTTAACTAAACAAATCAATTAACACCTATGAGTGAGGTTGATAACTAACTTGGTTAATTAAATTAATTCCTTTTTCTAAGAGATTGAAAATGAACCATTTAAATGCCACTTTTGGTGGGGTTAGATAGTTTAAACTTTATGCAAGGTGTCCAAATTAAACCTAAGAATTTAATTATCTGAGTACTGACTTTCAAGTTTTAAAACTACTACTGAAAACATGTTGTCAATACATTTTTCAGATAATAATTCTTATAAATTTTTTTGAAATAAAGCTTCACTCTAACTACCGGGCGATTGTACCAACAAATAAAAGAGCACTACTCTAAATCAGACCGGATAACTAAACCTTAAAATCTAATTTTTTAGATTTAAGTTTGTAATGAAAAATAATATATTTCTCTCTAACATTCTTAATATAAAATCTTGAATAAAAAAATCAATTCATTTTAGAGATTTTTACCTATTTAATATTTCACAAGCATAACAACGTTATTATTATATCATATTTTCAAATAGCCAACAAAGTTAAATTTAATCACAAACAAATTAAATATAACATATAAGATTCATGTTGTTGGAAAACCTCCAAATAAAATTTTCATTTCCATTTATTAAATCAAAAATCAAATAAATTATAAAAACATAATTAGTTCTTCTCAAAAAGAGAAGAACTGTAAAACTAAGAAAAACTAATTAAGAAAAGCTAAAAACTAAGAAATGGAGAGAAAGAAAGAGAGAAGAAGATATTTTGAGGTGAAGAGAATAGGGGTATTTATAAATGAGGAGAGGAATAAAAACTGGGTGCAAAAAATGATTAAAAATGGAAGAAACACAGAGTAGTGAATAATGATGTCATTGTTGACGTCATGATAGTATGGGGTGCGACAGTGCGCACGGATTGGAAGAAGATGGGTTCGGTTGCGTGCGAATGGGGTTACGACACGCGCGAAATGGAGCAGGGGTGCGTGCAGACTGGGCGATATGCACGCGTTGTCCGGCGCTACTGGGCACGTTGCACACATTGTTCGACAGTACTGGACGCGCTGCGCGTGTTGGCCGGCTGCGTGCATGATTTCATCCTTTTGACATTTATGACCCTTTTGATCCATTTTATCCAATTTTTCCATATTTGTTGACTTTTTCTCATTTATTTTATGAATATATTTGTGATGTATTGCCTCTAGTATTTTTCTTTGAGTCTTTAAGTTACTTTTTAAAGCGAAAATACCTGAAAAACAATACAAATACCTGTGATTCTGAAAAGAAAGATTTATATATATATATATATATTTAATCAATTAACGTGCATAAAATTATGGTAATTTTAGTGCTTTTTCAGCCCTCATCACAACCCTCAACCAGCTTCTTGCTAGTTCCTTAGCAAGAGAAGCGATAAAAACTAAAAATTAAACTATCCTAAATCACTTCTGTGGATTGACATGGTTGCATTTAGCCTATGTAGCAAGTATTTAAACCCCTAGGTTGCCCTAGTGGACGAGTTTGAGTCTCGTGAGGGTTTTCAGTAATGATACCCATAAACATTGAACTAAATGTAAAAATTAAAAAATAACAACTTAAAAACTAAAATTACAGAAACAAAATCAAAAATTAACTTTAAAGAATAAAATAAAAGAAAACAACATGAGTGTTTGAACCCATAGGATTCAGTGTTTTGAGAGTATTGACTACTGAAGAATAGAGTCGAAGCGAATTCGGATTCTAGACACTGAAATTGGGTGAAATTAAATTGATACATTTTTTATATGAAATATGAAAATGATTTTTGACTAATTATTATAATAAATCATGATTGTTTAAGAAGATTAAAATAACTTATGCTTTAGATTTTAATTATGATCTTAAAGGAGATTAAAAAGTATGAGACATTTTTGTGTTATGTTTCATGTTTTTTTCTTTTATTTTATTCTTAAAATTTAATTTTTCATTTTTTTGTAATTTTAGTTTTAAGTTGTTATTTTTTAATTTTTACATTTAGTTCAATGTTTGTGGGTATCATTACTAAAAACCCTCACGAGACTCAAACTCGTCCACCTGGGAAACCTACGGGTTTAAAGGCTTGTTACATAGGCTAAATGCAACCATGTCAATCCACGGAAGTGGTTTAGGATAGTTTAATTTTTAGTTTTTATCACTTCTCTTGCTAAGGGACTAGCAAGAAGCTAGTTGTGGGTTGTGATTGGTGCTCAAAAAGCACTAAAATTATCATGATTTTATGCACGTTAATTGATTAAATATATATATATTTGTATGATTTTATCATATATTTATATAAATCTGTCTTTTCGGAATCACAGTTATTTTTATTATTTTTCAGGTATTTTTGCTTAAAAACGTAACTTAAAGACTCAAGAAAAATACTAGAGGCAATACATCACAAATATATTCATAAAATAAATGAGAGATAGTCAAAAAATATAAAAAATTTGGATAAAATGGATCAAAAGGGTCAAAAATGTCAAAAAGGGTGAAATCACACACGTAGTCACCCAGCAGCGTCGGCCAATGCACGCGCATCACCCGCACAATGCTCATTTTGTGCCGCTGAACGCCCATCCACGCACGTCCATGCCCATCTACTTCCAGTCCGCACGCGCCTAAGCCATCCACGCGCGTCTATGCCCCAATCTGCGTGCGCCGCCGCGCCCCATACTACCATGACGTCATCATTCACTACTCCACATTTCCTCCATTTTTAATCATTTTTTCCACCCAAGTTTTCTTCCTCTCTTCACCTATAAATACCCTTATTCTCTTCACCTCAAAAACATCTTCTTCCCTCTTTCTTTCTCTCTATTTCTTAGTTTTTAGCTTTTCTTAGTTAGTTTTTCTTAGTTTTAGAGTTCTTCTCTTTTTGAGAAGAACTAATTATGTTTTTGTAATTTATTTGCTTTTTGATTTAATAAATAGAAATGAAAATTTTGTTTGGAGGTTTTCCAGCAACATGAATAACATCAAAGCACTGTAAGGATTTTATTTTCTTATAGTTATTTTTTATGCTTTATTCTTATATGTTATATTTAATTTGTCTGTGATTAAATTTAACTTTGCTGGATGTTTGAAAACATGATATAATAATAACGTTGTTATGCTTGGGAAATATTAAATAGGTAAAAATCTATAAAATGAATTGATTTTATTTTTATTCAAGATTTTATATTAAGAATGTTAGAGAGAAATATATTATTTTTCTATTTGTTGGTACAATCGCCCGGTAGTTAAAGTGAAGCTCTATTTCAAAAGTTTTTATAAGAATTATTATCTGAAAATGTATTGACAACATGTTTTCAGTAGTAGTTTTAAAACTTGAAAGTTAGTACTCGGATAATTAAAATCTTAGGTTTAATTTGGACACCTTGAATAAAGTTTAAACTGTCTAACCCCGTTGGCCAGCGTTGTTGGGCATTTTGTGCACGTTGTCTAGCGCTGTTGGGCACGTTGCGTGCATTTTCCGGCACTACTGGGCATGCTGCGTGCGTTGGCTGGCGCGGTTGGGCGACTGCGTGCGTGATTACACCCTTTTTGACATTTTTTACCCTTTTGATCCATTTTATCCAATATTTCCATATATTTTGACTTTTCCTCATTTATTTTATGAATATATTTGTGATGTATTGCCTCTAGTATTTTTCTTTGAGTCTTTAAGTTACTTTTTAAGCGAAAATACCTGGAAAACAATAAAAATACTCGTGATTCTGTAAAGACAGATATATATAAATATATGATAAAATCATATAAATATATATATTTTTAATTAATTAACGTGCGTAAAATTATGGTAATATAGTGTTTTTTGAGCACTCATCACTTCTCATCTTTCTGAATTAGGATTTTGAAGAGGAGTAAATGCACAATTCCTCTCCACTTTCTCTCCATAATAATCTTCAATCTCTAACTATTAACTATAAATATCTGCCTTTTCTTGTCCTTCAAATCTATTACTCCAAAAGGGGAAACTTTTTCAATTGTATAAGGACTTGTCCATCTTGATCTTAACTTACCCTGGAAGAGTTTAAGTCTTGAATTGAAGAGCAAAACCTACTATCCTAGAAAACTGATGAGTGCTCAAAAAGCACTAAAATAACCATGATTTTATGCACATTAATTGATTAAAACTATATATATTTATATGTTTTATCATATATTTATATAAATTTGTCTTTTTCGGAATCACGGGTATTTTTATTGTTTTTCAGGTATTTTGGCTTAAAAACGCAACGGTGCCAAAAACTTGATGAACGAAAACCGGCATCGCCGATTCCCGCAAATACTTTGGTTTTAATATTTATAAAACTCTCGCAAGTGCACGAATCATTTCGAAGAAAATGATAAGTATACTCCCAAGGTCGATCTAAGGAAGGAATGTATTTGGTTTTTAATTTATTATTCAAACTTTTAAAAACGAAATTAAATCCTAAACATCCTGTCACGATAGTTTGGTTTTTGTGTTCCTAATCTAATAACATAAAATAAACATATATACAGATTAATTAAATATAATATAATAACATAAAAATAAACATAGATACAAATTCAATAAATAATTATCTAAAAATAAACATATATACGGATTCAATAAATATTCATGCAAATTTTTATCATTTATATTAGCGGAGTATTTATGGATATAATAACTAAATTAATTATGCTTGCGAAATATTAACTAGGTTATTAAAGATATAAATTGATATTTTATTGATTCTCTCTTTTTTATATAAATACCACCTTTGGTGGGGTTAGATATTCTTTGTTAACTAAACAAATCAATTAACACCTATGGGTGGGGTTGATAACTAATATGCTTAATTAAATTAATTCCTTTTTCTAAGAGATTGAAAATGAACCATTTAAATGCCACCTTTGGTGGGGTTAGACAATTTAAACATTATTCAAGGTGTCCAAATTAAACTTAAGAATTTAATTATCCGAGTACTAACTTTCAAGTTTTAAAACCACTATTGAAAACATGTTGTCAATACATTTTCACATAATAATTCTTATAAAAACTTTTGAAATAGAGTTTCACTCTAACTACCGGGCGATTGTACCAACAAATAAAAGAGCACTACTCTAAATTAGACCGGATAACTAAACCTTAAAATCTAATTTTCGGGTTTAAGTTTGTATTGAAAAATAATATATTTTTCTCTAACATTCTTAATATAAAATCTTGAATAAAAACAAAATCAATTCATTTTAAAGATTTTTACCTATTTAATATTTCGCAAGCATAATTAATTTAGTTATTATATCCATAAATACTCCGCTAATATAAATGATAAAAATTTGCATGAATATTTATTGAATCCGTATATATGTATATTTTTAGATAATTATTTATTGAATTTGTATCTATGTTTATTTTTATGTTATTAGATTATATTTAATTAATCTGTATATATGTTTATTTTATGTTATTAGATTAGGAACACAAAAACCAAACTATCGTGACAGGATGTTTAGGATTTAATTTCGTTTTTAAAAGTTTGAATAATAAATTAAAAACCACATACATTCCTTTCTTAGATCGACCTTGGGAGTATACTTATCATTTTCTTCGAAATGATTCGTGCACTTGCGAGAGTTTTATAAATATTAAAACCACATCTTTGGATGATTTGATTAGGGCATCTTTTGAAAAGCAAAGGCTCATCCCAAAAATAATATTTCACATCATGCAAAAACTTTTTACATTGATGGTAAGTAAGATTTGGTGGCAATACCCTACAAGCTAGGTAGTTTACGATATCAACATACCAAGAAAGCTTAACCTCACATGAAAACAACTGCTCATCAGAGAATGCTTCTTGGATTTCAAAATCTGGCTTTACTTCCTCTTGCTCTAACTGAGGGAGATTGTTAACATCTAAATTTTCACTTCCTTTATTATCTTGAATTTCCAAATCAAATTATTTAAGAAGAAGGATCCAACAAATCAGCCTAGGCTTAGCATCCTTCTTGCCAAATAAATACCAATGTGTTTCTTGATCAGAGAACACTATCATCTTTGTATCAATGAGGTAAGACCAAAAAATTTCACAAGCAAACACCACATCAAGCATCTCCTTCTCAGTTGTTGTTTAATTCAATTAAGCTTCATTTAATGTCCGGATTGCATTGTATATGGCTCAAAACAGTTTTTTTCTAACACTTCTCCAATTGCAAAGTCACTTGAATCACATATGACTTCCAAAAGTTGACTCCAATCATGTATAGTCATTAATGGTGTTGAAATCAGTTTCTCCTTGATTACATTAAAGGCCTACAAAAAAATATCATCAAAGTCAAATGTAGAATTTCTTTCAAGAAGATTACATAAAGGTTTAGAGAGTTTAGAAAAATCCTTTATAAATCTTCTATAAAATCCCGCATGTCCTAAAAAGCTTCTAATTCCCTTCACATTCTTTGGAGGTGGTTATTTTTCTATGGTCGATTAATCTCAATTCCTTTAGATGACACTCTATGGCCAAACATGATCCCTTCTTGAACCATGAAATTATACTTCTCCCAGTTTAGGACAAGATTTTTATCTTCACATCTCTACAAAAAAGAGATCCAAATTATGCAAACAATGATAAAAATATGTACCAAAAACTAGACAGTCATCCATGAAAATTTCCATTATATCTTCCACCATATCAGAAAAGATAGCTATCATGCAACATTGAAATGTTTTTGGGGAATTGCACAATCTAAAAGGCATCCTTCTAAAAGCAAATTTTCTGTTAGGGCCTATGAATGTAGTTTCCTCTTGATCTTTGAGGGCTATAGAAATCTAGTAATACCCCGAATAACCATATAAGAAACAATAATAGGGATATCTAACAAATCAATCTAAAATTTGATCAATGAATGCAAGTGGAAAATGATCATTCCATGTTGCTTTGTTCAACTTATGGTAATTTATACATACATGCCAACCTGTGACTTTTCTTTTAGAAATAAGCTCATTATTTTCATTTTTCACCATCGTCATTCCACCCTTTTTTGATACAACATGCACTGGACTTACGCATGAGCTGTCTGAAATAGCATAAACAATTCAAGCATTAAAGAGCTTCAAAAACGACTCCCAGAATTGACTACTCTAGCCAACGTGAAAGGACGTTTTGCGATATCGTATATCCGATCGAAATGTGATAGAAGGGGGAAGGCGCTTCGGGCGGGTGATTTTTCTCTGTGTTGTAAAAAAATATGTATAAAGAGCAATGGTCAGCTCTCAACCCAATCGAGCGTTTGACACGCAATACTCACCAAAGATAGCGGAGGGCCTCCATGCCCTTTTTTTTTAGGTTAGAAAGGAACTCTTTCTATCTTTACCCCTGCCCTCCGACAAAGGTTCAATTATCAACTTCCTTCATTGTTGGATTTAATCTTCTTTGGGGCTTAATTTACGGTTTGTAAGGTTCCTTCATTAGAATCTTGTGCATGAAAATGAATAGACTTATACCTTTTTATGTCAGAGATAGTCCATCCCAAAGCTATTCTATGCTCCCTTACCATATGTAGCAATGTTTCCTCTTCTTCAGGTGTAAGTGATGTTGCAACAATCACTGGAAAGGTGTAACTATAACCCAAGAACATATAGCAAAGATGCCCAGGAAATTGCATTAACTCTGGAGTTGTAGTTTGTTGCACTTTTTTCTATAGAGATTACAAAATCCGTCTTTGCTACCATTGGCTCTAGCATCTCCACTTGTTTTCTAAATGATGTAGCCTACTGCAATGCTTCCATGGAAAATACATAGTAGATAAATTCTTCACTAACAAAAAGTAAATCAGATTCACAAACAGTAGAGTTATTAAAATCATAAGCATGAGATGAAGTGGTGATACATCACTCTAGGTGTTCAGATGACATATCCTCTTGAAAAGCTTTTACTACACATTGCTTTATGATATCTACCCAAAAGCAAGTGCTTGGATCTTTTGGAAATCTCATGGCTTCATAGATGTTGAATGTAACATCTTCATTTTTAACTCTTAATGTTAACTAACCCTTTTGAACATCCATTAAAGCCTTTCCCGTAGCCAAGAATTGTTGGCCAAGAATTAGTGGGATATCTTGGTCTTCATCCATATCTAACACCACAAAATCAGTAGGGAAAATAAATATATCCACCTTTACCAATACATCTTCTATGATTCCACGTGGATACTTGATGGATCGATCTACTAGTTGCAAAAAAATTGTTGTTTGTTTCATCTTTCCAAGTTCCAATTTCCTATCAACATAAAGTGGGATAAGATTAATTCTAGCACTAAAATCACATAAAAATTTATCAAAAAATGAATTTCCAATAATGCAAGGCAAAGTGAAACTTCCTGGATATTTTAATTTTTGAGGTAATTTCTTTTGAAGAATGGCACTACATTCTTCAGAAAGCTTCATTATTTTGAACTCCTCAAACCTTCTCTTTTTGGAAATGATGTGCTTCACAAATTTAGCATAATTTGGCATCTCTTTCAAGGCATACGCAAAAGGAATATTTATGTGAATTTTCTTAAAAATATCCAATAACTTTGAATTTTTTTATCTAACTTTTGTTTTTGAAAGTGTTGAGGATAAGGAAGTGGAATAGATAGAATATGAGGATTTTTAGGAAATGAAATTGATGAAGGCATGTCAATCTCTCTTAGTGTATCATCAACATGCTCCTCTTCTTTTACTTTATTATTGCTTTTTCCATTGTTTGGAGCTTTAGGGGTGGACACAGTTTCCTTTGATGGTGACTTCTCAATTTTTTTCTCACTCCTAAGTGTAATGGTCTTACATTGTTCCTTTGGATTCACTTCTGTATTGCTAGGAAAAGTTCCTATTAATTGAGCATTGATGATTGTGACTAGTTTCCCAATTTGCACTTCAAGATTTTTCATAGTGGCTCCCATATTGTTAAAATGAGTCTCAATGTTATCCATAAGTGAATCACTCTTTTTAAACCTTGCTTTGGTCTCCTCAACAAAGGAAACCATATCATCCTCAATTGACATCTTATTCTTGCGTGGTTGACTATCAAACCCTAGAGGAGGTTGCAGCACATTCTTTATGTTTCCATAAGAAAAATTCTCATGATTTTGAAGCCCTGGATGGTAGTAATTTGGCATAGGATTACCACTATAGTTTTAGTTCCGATTGTTGATGTATTGAACATCTTCTTGACTTGCTTTATTCATTGGGATTGTCATACTTGAATCTTCAACATATTGTGCACTTTGTGGTTTTATTTGGGTTATCAAGACTAAAATTTGATGAGATAGAGGCCATTTCTTGAGCTGAAAGGGTAGCAAATTAATCCAATTCATAAATCCCAGCTACTTTCTTAGCCATAGATCTTTCAATTGGACATTAATAGTTGTTTGAGGCCATTTCTTCCAAAATAGAAGTAGCACCTTTAGCTTTCTTTGACATTGAAGTCCCACTAGAAGCAACATCAAAAATGGTTTCTAGTTTGCCCATTTAACCCATTATAGAATAACTAAACTTGCAACCAATATGGAAATCCAAGATAAGGGCAACGTCGAATCATATCTTTATATCTTTCCTATGTTTCATAGAGTGTCTAAAATCATTTTTCCTGAATTATCCAATCTCACTCCTGAGTTGGACTATTTTTGCAGGTGGAAAGGATTTAGCAAGAAACTTTTCTACCATGTCCTACCAACTAGTGATGCTTCTCAATTGTAGAGACTGTAGCCAACCTTTGGCCTGATCTCTCAATGAGAAAGGAAATAATCTCAATCTAATGGTGTCTTTAGTAATACCATTCATCTTTACAATGTCACAAATATCCAAAAACATCGCCAAATGAATATTAGGATCATCAAGTAACGATCCGCTAAATTGGACTTGTTGCACCATGTTGATAAACACCAGTTTGAGCTCAAAATTATTGGCATTAATGGTCTGGTATCTTACACTTGAGTAATATTCATTCACAATTGGCCTTACATAATCCTTCAAGATGTGTGGTTGTGCATTCTATTCTCATTCAGCCATGGCTAGTACTTTCTTCTTTCTTCATGACCTATAGGTTCTTTCAATCTCCGAATCAAAAGGAATAATGTTTTGAGTTCTAGCACGGCACATCCAACGTCAAAAACACACCTAGAGAAAAAAAATATATATATAATTCTAAATTAAAACCATGATTACTTTGTATAGATATTGGAAAAAATAAAAAGAAATCAATCAACGGTAATGATGCGAAAAACTTGATCAGTGTAAAACTACAAGTGCACAATATCATAGTTTTATAGTAAAGTGATAAGAAGAGTATTGTACTCAGGGATTAGTAACTTACTTTTGACAAATACCAAAATTATGCTAATCTTAATTTTATCTAGATAAATCACTCTAGTTGTTGTAATTGAAATTTAAAATAAAATCAATTTAAAGAAAATGCGCAAAAGAAAATAATGATGTTGTTCAAAGATCAAATTAATAAGAAAACTTCTAGGAAATCGATTTCACCTAATCCCTTAATATGTTTTACTCATCTAACTAGTTGAATTTTATTCTCTCTATTTGTTAGCAATCTCCAAAAATAACATCTAAAAGCCTCTTTCGATGGTCAATTGGAAATATTTTTGTTCATCAATTTACACAAGAGTATGCAATTTAACAAAGCGAGAAAACATTAAGACCAATGATTTTATTACTATACAGGTTCATACAAGTTTTTCGATCTCTATATTTACCTACATTGAAATATTTTAGATCTATTCTATAATTCCCTCTATCAATAGTAAATCATAAGATTAAAATCATCTAATTAATGGCCAGTTAATTAGAAGCAATAAACTCAGTATAAATCAGACAAATATGTAGAGAAATAATTCAAATTAACATAGAAAATCAAGCATAGTTCAGAATGAAATTACATCTTTTTCCTAGATAAATAAAATTTAGTTCATGGTAAAATTTAAATATAACATAAACGAATCCCTCTTCTTTTTATGTTTCTTTTTTTCTTTTCTTTTAGCTTTTGCTTCTATTCTTCTTTTTGTTTCTCCCCTATTGTTCGTTGTATATTGTTTCTCTTCTTTATTTGTTTCTTTCTGTTATGTTCCTATTCTCTCCTATTTTTCGTTCTTCGTCGTCTCATAATATCCTTTTACCCTAAATCTTCTAGTGCCTCCTATTTTTCTTTTCTTTTTTATATTTAACCTTTTTTATATAAAAATATTAATTTAAATTTGAGATTCCTTAGATAATATGCTTCTAAAATTTTGGATCTTCATTTTCTTCAAATCTGTAATAAAATTTAAATAATAATAATAAAGTCTAAAATTAAAAATAAATAAATAAAATTAAGCTAAAGTTAAAGTTGAGAAGTGATAATTTATGCCAAATTATGCAAGTCATGAAATGCTTTTCTTCATAGAGATCTTAAATAGTGTATTTATATGAAGCCACCCCCGAGATTGTTTCCTTCTACGACCTCCAATGTGTGTAAATTTTGTCACTCTCTTTATAGTCTCAAACAAGCTCCGTGGGCCTAGTTTGATAAATTTCAAACCACTTTATTGCAATTTTTCCTTCGAGGAGCGCAAGTATGACACTTCATTATTTCTTTAGAAATTAGACATGAGTATTATTGTCATTTTGGTTTATGTTGATGATATTGTGATCACTAGTTCTGATTCTGCTTTACTTTTCCAACTCAAGTATTTTCTTAGTCTTGAGGTTTATCATAATCCCTCTACTTTTTCACTAAATCAACATAATTATGCTAGTGATTTGGTGGCTACATTTGGACTAGAGGAAGTTTACTCTGTCAATACTTCCATGGAATTAAATGTCAAGCTTTGTAAAAATGAGGGTGACTATCCCAGTTATATCAAAAATTAGTAGGTAGCATTATCTATCTCACCATCACTAGACCATATATTTATTTTGTTGTATAGTAAGTTAGCCAATTTCTTTAGACTCCTCGTCATCTTCATTTGGCTACTGTCCGTAGGATCATGCGTTATATTCAGGGAAATTTTTTCCATATCTTATTCTTTCCTACAAGAAATTATCCTCATTTTGTTGCTTATAGCAATGCTGATTAGGTTGGTTGTACTAATACATATTGCTCCATCACTAGTTAGTTCATGTTCTTAGGTGATGCATTGGTCCTCTGTAAGAGTAAGAAGCAAGACAGAGTTTCTAAGTCATCTATAGAATATAAGTATTGAGGTATGTCTCTTTTTCAAAATTATTTGGCTTTGAGGTTTGCTTGTTGAGTTGGACTTCTATAAGACTGATCCTACACCTTTACACGTCAATAATACAAGTGTTATTCAGATAACAACCAATCTTGTCTATCATGAGTGCACAAAGCATATTGAAATCGACTGTCACTCTATTCGTGAAGCTTTTGAAGCTTATGTTATCACTTTTCCACACATTTCCACTGAACTACAAATTTTTGATATCTTCACCAAGCTCTCACTCATCATCGACATTGCTTTTTGAGTAGAAAATTGATGCTTGTTGATCAACCTGTATCAATTTAAGGAGGGTTGTGAATGTACAACTTTGCTATTCATATTTATTTCCACTTATTTCAAGATTTGTTTCCATATTTGTTTCCTTGATTTATAGTTATTTTAATTAGGTTAATATTTGGCATATTATATTGGGATAATATTAGCATATATGTAGCTTTTTTTCCATGTATAGAATTCTTTTGTACAATTTATATAATAGAGAGAAATCACAAGGCCAAGAAGGCAGCCATATAGCATTTTGACTTGTTTTTTTAGAGTAAACACGTTATTGATGGTGTGCCTTACAGGCTCCAAACAAGTATAAACATAACAAACATATTGCAACATACAAGATAGTCATACATACTAAAAAATTGTAAGGGAATTTCAATCTCTTTAAGACCTCATATGTGAAAACATATTTGGTACATGATGATTGTTTTTCATAGCATACAATCATACATTACATAATAAAACACAAAGATTCCAACACCTGATACATTACCAAGGTAAGAAGATACAGACTCCTTAGATGGTCATGCCAAAAATGCATGATCAAAAGGTAGAAGTAATAATTAGAAAGCTATAAGCATGCTATAAGGAAAAGAAAAAGGAATGCAACTATGCAAAACAAGTTTTTTAATCAGAGTCGAAATCTAGTATTATGGAACATACAAGATAGAAACTTAAATTATACTAACACAATAGCATATCATGTATAATAAAAGATATAACGATGTAAACCTACATAGAAACTCTATCTATGTAGTAACATTCTTGGATTACTTAAGGCAAACCACTTAGTAGCAAATAATCCACTAAAACAATAAACATATACAACTCGATAGAAAAATATAAACCCAAATATCTTTATCATTGGGACACATGTCCTATTTACCTATTGTTACTCTAGCTTGCTGTCTCCACAACCAACTAGTTTGACACACGAACTCGACTCTCCTCTAAATCCCACACCATCCAAAGTGGTGTGATCAGTAGCCATAGACCAATAAAGTGTAAAATGAATAAGAAAAAGTTGTATGATGGCAACTACTAGTTGATACACGGCTCACATACAACCCACTCACAAACATCGTATTGCGTACTCACCACTTATAAGCATGATTTTGTTCACACAGTCACAAATCCATAATATCGAACAACATTCGAGGTATTAATGACCTAAAAACAAAAAAAAAACGAGATGTCAATTTGAAAGAGCTCTACTACATTTTCTAGATACTAAATAAGAAGAAATGGGGGGCATTTATAGAACTTAAAATTGTCATCTCGCTAACCACCTTGCCAAGGGTGGTGGTGAGGGTAGTGGTGAGTTTGATGACGAGCTTGATGGTGAGGTGGTAAAAGGTCACATTTTTTCGTTTAAAAATTACCGAGTATTTTTCATAAATACTCGTATCCAAAATGAACCAAAAAAACAAGTGACAATGTCACCTCGCTCTTACGCTCGCTCATCGAAACCCAACACTTCACCTAACATGTGTACTACAAAGACTAACCCTGTGAAGTGTGTACATATACTTGCATATAAAGTGTTTCTAACTATCTGCGTGTGTATATTATTGATCCGTATTAACCAACTTTACACAAAGGAAGACAGAACAATGAGTAAAATAAAAAGGACATTATATTTTAAAAAATGTGTTTTTAAGTAATTTTATTTGTAAAAAATGCTTAAATCATTACTAAAATTAATTTTTTCTATAATTTTTAACAAAATATCATATATTAAAATTTTTTAATTGAGTGAAGCATTTTTCACACACGGGTCGCCAAGTTAATATATAATTAATTTATTTAGAAAATAAAAATTAACACAAGCAACAATATAAGCTTAATAAGTCAATAAACAAGGAATAAATAAAATGAGGGGTTAAATCCAAATTTTACGGCTTAATTATGATATTTAATTGTAAATAAAACAAAAGGGAAAGAGAGATAAAGAAAATAAAGAAAATTACAATAGTAGCCTTAAAATGGTTATGATAATACCATATTAAAATTATAATTATAATTAAATGCGTATTTGCTATATTTAAAATTAGAATATTTTTTAAAATAGCATTCACATTTCACCCTTATCATACAGTTAATTTTACATTTGTATGTCTTAAAAAGAGGTTTTGGTGTCATCTACAAATGCTAGAGCAAAAGAAAGTAATTGCAATCCAAAGTGAAAGAAAACAAGCGACTGAGACCTCTTATTTCTTTAAATTTATTATTTTTATTATTTATATATTTTTATTGCATATGTTATGAATAGTGTATAAAAAGAAAAATTAAGCATATATTGTGGTGATGGTTGAAGCCCAAACAAAATAATAAGTGACGTTTTTGTTAAGTCCATGACATTGACCCGTCTAAATTATGTGAATAAAATTTTATTTTATTTTTAAGAAAAAACTAGTCAATTTTTTACAAACTTTGTTATATCAAAATTTAAATAAAAATTTATTTATCTAAGGTAAGATTTTTGAATTTATTAATCCAACATTGATCAATAATAAAATATTAAATTTAAGTTTACAATGATAGATATTAGATAACAAAAAATTTATTTAAATTTCAAAGAAAAATTATTTAAGTTTCAAAGAAAAAATATTTAAGTTGCATCATAAAATTGTTTAAGTTTGAGAAATTTTGTTAAAAACATTTGAGTAATTTTTATTTTTTAAAACTAAAAATTACTTTACTAGATACATATTCCATTATTTTTAATAAAAATTAGATAAAAATTAAATTTGTTCTTGACTAACACATTTTTCTTAAAAGTATTTTTTTCTTATTAAATAATATATGAGGTTTAAATATAGGAATTATTACATCAGTATACCTAAAGTTTAAAATAAATTAAATTATATATTAATTGAATTACTATGAATATGATGTTTTATATTAATTCTATTAATTATTATTTTAAAAATAAAAAATAATTATTTTTTAATTTATTATACATTAGTATATCATTCATTACCAAAATTTGAATCATCATGGATAATTTCTCTTCAATCATGGGAAAAGTAATGTCAAGTTGTCAGGCATTCTTTAGAGAATGTAACGATTTATTATCCTATTTTTTTATAAATTACATATATTTTTTGTATAATTTATTTTTTAATTTTATTAAATTTAACATAATGATATATGTATTACTTTTTATTAAATACGTGAAATATGTTCGTTATTTATGATATTGTATTGAATATATTAAATATTTTGAATGAAATCAATTGTAATGATTTATATTATAATTAAAATTTTAAAAACTTAATTAATCATTAGTCTTGAATTTACATATATATATATATATGTATATAAATTTATATGATACAAATAAGTATTAATGATAAATAATTCTAATTATACTCAAATTAATAGAATTCATCTTAAAATAACTAAAACAAATAATATATATATATATATATATATATATATATATATATATATATATATATATATATATATATATATATATATATATGTTAAATATCCCGTTAAGTGGAGCATAAATGTTACACATGTTCAACCTAGACAATATAGTATGAAACACCTTTTAGTCATACAATAAGTCATAATATTTACTAACTCATTAACACTTTTGATGTAAGAAATTTTGCTGTTATCAAAGTCCAAATTATTTTTAATGTAATTTCATCAAGCTTAATATGCTTTGTACATGTAACAATTTTTATAACTAGTTTTATCATAAAATAAAACCATAGGCTGCTTTAAACCAAACCCAAGTTCACTCAACATAATCTTCAACCAAGAAAGCTCAGTAATAGCATAGTGAAAAACGTGGTATTCAACTTTTGTAGTAGACAGTAATACTACGTTTTGCTTCTTACTCTTCCGAGTTATCAAATTTTCTTTAATAATTTCAACCAATAGATCTATACTTCCATTGAGAGAGAAAGAATCCTTACTTAGAATGAGAAACTTCAATACTAAATAAGTACTTCAAATTCCTCAATTCCATCATTTCAAATTCTTTAACCAAGTAGTGACATAACTTTAATATCTCACTAGCTTTACTACATGTAATAATCATGTCATCAACATAAACAAGAGTGTGATCTGCTTAGGCATGTTTAATATCATACTCCTTAATCGAGCAACTCAATTTGCTAAACCATGCTCTAGTTGAATGTTTCAACCTATACAAGGCCTTTTTTAACTTGCATAGCTTACCTCTTTATGTTGAAAACCCATTGATGAACACCATATTGACCTATTATTTTCTATGTTTCTAAGCATTAATTTAATATTTTACTATGCTTTTATCTTATTTTTGATAGTATTATCGTATTTTGTAAGTTAAAGTGATTTTCAAAGAATTCTAGACAAACACGAGTATAAAGAATGAAAATATGGTAATTAATAGAAATTCACACTATTCAAAAGGAACAAGAATGTCAAAATTTATAAATTTCATGCACGTCATGGCGTGACATTATTCTTGTTGCAACAAGGTATTCTCGGATCCAACTTGTATTTATGAAGTTATGATTGCTCTATGGCCCAACTTATCTTATGCCATAACACAACACTCTCGAGTTTCAATTGAAAAATCAAAAATCAAGGCTCATTACGACGTATCTGTGGCCAAAGTAATGAAATCTACCAGAATCCTATTACATATTTCAAATGTCTTTAACCCAAATTTTAGCCTATAAATAAAACCCTAACCCTTCTTAAATAAACATTAATCAAGTCATATAATAGCCACCAACTACCCATATTGTTGTACACATTGTTCATTTATAGATATAGAGAGAGAAAACCTCTCAATTGTGAAAAAGATCCAAGGATTTAAAGAAGATAATGAAAACCCATTCAAAGATATGGAATCATCTTTATCAAGGGTATTTTTATTTTCATGTATTATTTTTATTTTTGTAATATGATGTCTTTTGTAATTAAATTAACTTTTATTAATTTAATTATGATTACTATGATTGGCTAGCTTCTATAATATGAGATTTTCGCATTCGCCTCCAATGATTGGAAGAACAATTTTATAGTTCGAATAAATAAAAGTTTGTATATTTATCTAAAGTGTCCCTATGATTTAAAATACCTTCATTTATACCCTTCGGGTTTATAGAACATGCTATAATGCCCCTAGACTTTATGGTTAGTATCATTGATGTCACTATATCTAATTGTGTTAACTTTTCCATCCATACTATGTTAATATTCCTATGACTCTAATATCAAACTAGGAGCTAGCTGTTTAACGCAAGTTGTTAATTCCTGTAATTCTTGTATATTATTAATTAAAGATAATTCTTTAATTTTTTTATCATAATATTGTGTTATTTCTATCTTTATCTTTTAGTTTATCAATGTTATAAACTGATATAAGCAAATATTTAAACATCTAAGATCCTTAATTGGCTTAAAAATTATAATTATTGTACCTAAATTTAATGGTTCCACCACCGTCTTTCTTTCTATTTGTCTTCTCTTATTACATTGGTTATGCCTCATATTTGCTCAAACTTTAATACTCTCTTAGTAATGGTGAACCTTCTACATCTGTACATAGATAATGTCCAATTTAGACTTACTAGAAAAGAATGATTGAACTCCATTTTATTCGTAATTTAATAATCATTACAATCTTAAGGCCAACTAAAAACCTTGATTGGATTCTTAGCCACTTATAATTAATGGGTACATAATTACTAGTTTGGTTTTCTGAATATAGAGGGTTACTATGCTAGAAGTTATGTGTTCTATTTTTCTATGTGTTCTCAAATGAAAATAAACATTCCTTTTATAGCACAAGAAATCCCAGTTTACAAGATGAAAATTACTATTTTTGTCCTTACTTTAATAATTCTTCTACTATATTTCTTTTTGGCTTATAAATATCAGCCATTGCTTTTTCCTTGGCATATTCTACCCTAAAGATACGGGTCTACATCTTTAGTTTTCTTTGTTGTCTTCTACAGATGGTTCCTCTTCCTTATTCTTCCTTGTCATTTTTTACCCACAGTTCTTTAGATGAAATTGATAATGAAGCATCTTTGTCTTCTCGATCTTTAATACAGTAAATGTATTTATGATCTTTGGTGGCTTTTTTGGCATAGAAGCATAATACCTTCCTTGTTTCTTGACCAATTTTTAGGTCATGCTACTATAAGAATGATTATGACTTTATTAGTTGAGTAATTTACTTTGATCTCAGTAGAATTATCAATTTTCTTAAGTTAATAGTAAATTTAGCTTAACATTTGACTACTTAATACATAAATTTATTTTGCATTGAACTTTTGTTTTAGAAGTGCCCTTCATTTGGAAACTATTCTGTTTGTGTTATAAATCTCTACCTTGATGAAGTGATAGGAATTGGTACATCCTTCCTCATTCCAATTAATGAAGTGAAAAATCTAAGATAAATAGGCTTGTCAGCATCTCTTATCTTCGTCCTAAATAGATTAATTCTTGGATTTATGTTTTCTATTATTCCTACATGGAATACTTTGTAAACAAATAATGGATCAACTCTTTCCAAAATATTGAATTTACTTCATATAAGGAATTCTTTTTCTACAATATAAAACTTCATATCTTCTATATGTTCATGGGAAAGTTTCTAGCCAAGTTGTAGAGACTCAACCATTGTGGTTTGCTGAGAATTCTATATTAGTCTTTTTCATCTTTAATGAATAATGAATTTATGATGAATGTTTTCTTGAATAGCATTGGATACCTTACTATCTTTGATGTCTTGGGAGAGATACTTCTATAAATAGTACTAAAGGCTTACTATTTTTCCTAGAGTTGTCAACCTACTTGGTGCCGGTGGTTGTTGTTGTAGTGTTGTAGAGTAATTCTTTACTATCTCCTTTGGAGTTATTAGTTTTGATACTTTGTAATTGGAATAATGGCTTTTAGCCTCTATTCTATTGGTAAAGGCTCTATAAGTTACTCCACTAAACCCAAGAATAAATTTACTAGCTTATGCCTAGTTGTTATAGATTCTTGGTTTTGGGCCATTATAAACCATGTAAGTCTTTTTTTTGTTCTTCTTTTTCTACTACATAAGCTCAATTGACCTTTTTTCAAAGATGTTACTCTCTTTTAAACTATTAGGTTCTTCCTTTTCATCTTGAATTCTTTCTTTAGAAGTTTTATTTTTTTTAGATTGAATTTTTGATGAAGATTTCTCTTTAGAGTTTTCAAATTCAAATAGTTGTTTTTAATGATCAAGTTTGACCTGTTTATTTCCTATCTCCATAAGAGACTTCTTAATGTATAAAAGATTGAGTAGTCCCTGTAGGATTTTTATCTCCTTTTTCTTTATCTTGATCTTGATATCAAGATATTTCATTCTTGTAAGCATGAAAATAGTTAGAGGTGCTAATTCTCTAGTAAGAGTATTTACTAAACTATTTTTATTTCATGGGAGATGTTTAACATCAAAATTATAATGATTGATTCACTGTTTCCATTTGAATAATCTTCCTTATTTATAATCACCTACAATATTACTTCTTAAGAAACAACCAAAATTCTTGTTATCGATTCTAATAATGAATCTGAAAATTATGACATATATTGTAAAATAGCATTTTTAACAGTTAAATATTATTTTTCATTTCTGTATTAATTTAATTAGACCATAGAAAGATCCTGATATATATCTACAAAGTTATTCATCTTTATCATCTACTTTTGCTTTCAAAACTACTCCCTAATATTCTTGTGAAAAATCTATTTTAATTATCATCTCTCCTTAGATGGTATAAAGTTGGTAAATTTTTTACCTGTGCTTTTATTTATCCATATATAGAGTATCTTGTTTTGTCCATTTTTAGATATGATCTTTTTTTTAATTTTTCTTGTAAGGATTTTCACATTTATGAAAATTTCTTGATATATGTTTTTAGCATATGTCAAACATTCTAGAAATATTTGTAATTGGTTTTTGTCCTTTTATTCGCTAGGAAAACCTTTAATGTTATTTAGTATATAGGGTTGTAGATTATGTTTTCTATCTTCAATTTCCAACCCTAAATATTTAATTTTCTATTGAACAAGTACTGCTTTCCTTTTAGAGAATACAATGCATTCTTTTCTGTATTCTTGTAGATGATTAATAATGTCCAAATAATGTTAATTTAATTCACTATTGAAAACTAAAATATCATCTATATAGAGATAACAAATAGTTTTGTAGTTTTTTAAAGATGTTATTCATATATTTTTGAAAGATACTTGTAGCTTTTTTTAATCCAAATGGTACATATCTCCATTGGAATTGTCCTTGGAAGAAACTAAATTCCATTTATTTTTGAGATTCTTCATCTAGTCTTATTTGTTGCAAACAAAACTCGAGAAATATTTCTTTCCTTTTGTTAATGATAACAGTTCTTCTTTATTTGAAATAAAGTATCCATTATCGATGATTTCTTTATTCAATGTTTTGAAGTTTATTACCATTCTCTTTTTCTCTTCTTTTTTTAACTTATTTTTTTTATTAAGAATACCGGACTAGAGTGGGGAAAATTACTCAGTATTATAACTTTTACTTCCAAAAGTTCTTGAATTTGTTTTTCAAATTCAATCATGTCTTCTAGAGTATAAACATTGGTTTTACTCTAATAACTGCGTTAGGGTCTCTTAGTTTTATGTTGGCAATCATTTTAGATTTATTAATTTTTAGATCTAAAAGATTTCTAAGCTTACTATTTTTAATAATATTCTGATATCTGCTATGATTTTATCTTCCTGTATTTCGTTAAGAAAAAAAATTTGTTTTTCTTCTATATCTAATGAAGTATTTTCTAAATAAGGTTTTTGTTGCTTTGTGTCTATCTCACAATGTTTTTGCTTTTATGTTGTTGCATAAAAGTTGGGTTTGATACAGTCAAAACTTTTCTTACTTTTGATACATAAATGATACCACCATCTAATATTGTTAGACTTATTTTATTAAATATTGTATAAAAGGTTGATATAAGTTTAGGAAATTATTTCTTATTAATAAATCATCTCCTGTTTCTTATTGATATATGATAGGATTATGAAAATTTTATCCTCCTATTGTTATATATCTTTTAAAACCTTATTAAGATTTATTATATTATTATTAGCAATTCTTACAATTAAATTCTTTGGGGCCTTTTTTCAGTGTTCTTCTAGAAACATATTTACTTGTTACACATATATTAGCTATATATATATATATATATATATATATATATATATATATATATATATATATATATATATATATATATATATATATGTGTGCCTATAAATGATAACTGAGATAGCCTTTAAATTTCAATCATATCTTAATATAGATACTATTTGAATTTGTAATACTATACAAATCATTCCTCTTCTAATGAAAAGTACCCATATTCTGAGACACTTATTTTTTCATCAGTTTTCCCTAATAGATAAATACTATATGTATCATATATATCTGATTCCTCAATTTATTCTAATTTCATCTTTAAAAGCTTCTTCTAAGATTTTTTCTTTCTGTGTAAATTCCTTTTTAAATTCCTTCTTATATTAAAGCCCGTTAGAGCATTCATTGGCAAACTATCATTCTTTATCACAAATCCAATATTTGTATTTACTCTTCCATAACAGGAAATAATTCTTGTTTTAAAGAGGTTTATACATTTTTCTTCCAAAATATTTTTTTCTCTAAATTTCAATATTAAATCTTCTTTTATATTTTTTAAAATCTTGTTTCTTGAATTTGTATCTTTCAAATTTCTTGTATTTTTTATATTTTTTTATGTTTCTGTTTGTAGGGTTTTGTGTTATGACAGATTTTATCATTTCCTCTTATTTGTTTATATTATTTTCTTTCTTTACATTTAATGATTATCCAACTTTTAAGGTTTCTTATTCTTTCTCTTAGGATGTTTGGTATGGTTTCTTGTTCTCTGATTCCAACATTCTATTAAGGTCTTATGTAATGTTTCAAGTAATTTTTGGATGTTTGCATATAGAGTATTAATTTATGATAACATTTCATATTCATAAATAAAAAAATCTATGTAACACACGTTATAAATTTTCATATTTGTTAAATACCATTTGGCTTCATTGATTTCATTTTTACTGGATTCAATTATAGTTCTTCCTTTATATTTTTTAATAAATTTCTTCTCTAATAAATTCTTTATATATTTAATTTACTACTATATCTAAATATTCTCTTCCTATGGGAGCATTATCTTCCATTAATAAATGTTGTTGGTCTATTAAATTTGAACACCAAGCTTTAACATTTCCTATAATTTTATGAGCTACTAATACCCTACAGATTGAAGGATTTGTTTGTGTAGTTTGAGAGATTTGTATGAGTACACTTATATCATTAGCCCATTTATCTAAGCCTTTTTATATATCTCTTATACAATCTACATCTAAGAGATCAGATCTATAATTTTAATGGAGCTTGAAATTTGGTGGGATATTACCTCTAGTTCCCCAATGTAACCCTTCTTTTATTTTTGATGGTTGTCTTCTTCTAGTGGAAGTATCAGGATCTCCTAACCTTTGTCTATTTATTTCTTCACTATATGAGTCATATGTTTCTTCTTGGTAATGAACTGATAATGAAATTAATTTTATATAACCTTTTGGGGTTATGATTTATAGTTTAGAATAAGTTTCGTTGATTGTTGTCATATCATCTTCCTCTTTATTTGTACAAAATATTTTATCATAATGTTCTTCTAATTCTTAATTAGCTAGTGTTAACAAACTAATTAACTTTTCTATATCCTTTTATTCAGGATTCATAAATTGTTCTTCTAGTTCTTTTCTATATTTTATTATATTGGAATTATATATTTTTTGTTAGATTTTTCTTCTCTCATTTACAGGTATCAGGGCGTCTGATCCCTTAGGTGATTATATTTTTAATCCTTTTAAGGGATCATATTTATGACTTATAATATCATTGTTTCTATATATATTTTATACATTTTCCTTACTTCGGTAAATTTCATGTGTATATCTTGTAATTTATTATAATCACACTCCTTTATTTTTTTAATAATTATTTTTATGTTTCAATTATATCTTGTAGATATTTCGTTTTTGATTCTTGGACTAAATCTATTTTCTTTGATAAAAGTCTCAAAGCTTTTATTAATATTACTTAATTTTTTGCTACGCATACTAAGCTCTCATCTATTTCTAAGTGTATATTTTTTAATTTATCTTTAAACACTATTGTCTTCTTAAAATGACATGATGAACTAATGTTTTCATTACTTGAACTTCATCTTTTAGTTTTTTAACTTCTTCTTTGTTATAATTTTCTCCTTCATGATATATAAAAGTAAAACTTGGTATAGTATTGTTTTTAACCACATTACTTTTTCTTTCTTGTATAAGAGGTTTTTTCTTGATATCTATGTATCATTCCTCTAATATTTTAAAGTCTGTTAGTATTTCTTGTTTTATTATTTGTCCAAATTCTTGAAAGATTTTATCTATTTTTATAAATTTATTTTGTCCATATATTGAACTATTATGATTGTTTGTTAATGAATATTCTACTATGTAGTGTATTGAAAATAGATGATTTTCTTCTTTCATTAATTATCATCTTTCGAATTCATAAGCTAAACATAACATTTTGTTTAAATTTTTATCATGAATATTAATAGAAAACCAAGGATATATTGTATATTTTAGTTTATGGTATTCCAAATTACCATAAACCATTTCTAATAAAGCATTTTTCCTATTCATTATTCTATTATCTAACAATATGTATTTATTTCTTCTCTAAAACGAGTTTATATTAATATTTAGATTCCTCGTAAATGAATATATCTATTTTTTTCTTTATCTTTTTGAGAAATTTTAGATAATTTATTCATTATAATTTCTTTGTCAGTTAATGATATATTATAATTTTTTTGCATTAATATTCACTTCTTTATTACTTATTTCATACTAAATGTTTTTTCTTGAAAATAATATCCTCAAAAATGAAAATGGATCTTTAAATCCATAACTTTCTTTAAGATTTAATTTTTTCTTTTGAATATTGTTTTACTAATTATTATTTTTTGTGAAAAAATCTTAAGATGTCTTCTATTTCTAATTATATTATTCCTTAACTTCTTATTATTTCTTAGTTCTTTAATATTTCTTCTACCATATTTATGTATAAAATATTACTATTTATTTTCGTTAGATTTAATTTATGTTATGTTTGAGAAATATTTTTGAATTTTTTGAATTTCAAATCTTTAATTATAAATTAACGATGAAAAAAGTCTCGATTTATAATTATAGAATATATTTATCTTAGGTTTATCAATTAATTAATATAAAGTCCGACCAAGAAAGTTATTAATTAATTGATGATCATGGTTTTTATATTTTTCTTAGTTTGTCAATTAATCAATTTCAAGTCTAGTTAAGAACGTTATTAATTAATTGAGAATAGTACAAACTCATCATGATTATAAGAGGTACCCTTATTTAAAAAAAATCAATAAATCAAACTTCTTATTTGATTCATTTAATTTGTTTTTCAATAAAGAATATGCTCACTAAAATCCCATATTCATTCACCATACTTGTTTTGGGCTATATACTTACTTACTATATTAATTTACTTCCGAATCTTTAGTTATTAAAATAATTTATAACTTAAAATACTTTTCTCTCCACCGACAACTAACTGATAGAATGTTTAAGATTATTTTTATTAACTAATTTAGAATATAATTTTACTGTTTAAAACAATCAACTAATTTCTTCAGAGATTGACTTCGGAATAGCTTATCATTAGTCTACTAGTAATTCATACAATTACGAGTAATTAAAACTTGTGCATCATTCATGAGAGGGATCCATATATCTCCTCTATCAACTCTCCACATATAAAGGAATTTTTCACATCAAATTATAGTAATGATTAATCCATATTCATAGCTATAAAGAGTATAACTCGTACTGTATTCATCTTAACCATATGAGAAAATATCTTCTAATGGTCAATTCCATAAGTTTGAATGTATCCTTTCGCAATTACTCGTGCTTTATTCCTCTCTTTATAAAAGACATTCATTTCTTTTAGCATTACAACTTTTCACTTGAATCTTTAAGGGCTTCTTTGAAATGATTAGAAATAAAAACAGAAGAGATCTAAAGGGAAAAAGCTAAGTAAGCTTTAGATAAACGATGTTAAGAGATAAAATTAAAAATAAGATATGTAACATAAAAGAGGGCTTAGAGAAGTCCTATCTATCAGGTTGTTTACTAATGAGAGAAGGATTTCTCCTACCTTGATCACTGTCGTGTGTATCCATTATAGTAGGTGCTAAAATAGGATTAGAAGGTATATTAATACAAGAAATATTGGAAGTAAGAGGTAAATAAGAAATGTGTATGCTAGAATTAATTCTAGAATAATCATTCAATGTCATGATAGTATCGTCAAGAGAAGCAGAAGCATAATGATAACATCTTTCTTCTAAACTGTTGTTGAAACAAATGAGGTGATTTTTCTCTGTCAACTTTGGGTTCTCTCATAGAATGACGAGACTCTAAAGAGTAATTACATTCTATAGGAGAAGAATTCTCCCTGTTATCGAAAATCCATAACTTCTATTCTTCCGACCACAACCTATGTCCTTCCTTACTACTAATCTCTCCTTGAAAAGAAGCTAGAGAAATGTCCCTAGAAAAATAAAATTCTTTTTCACATAATTGAACATCCATAGAAACATAATATTTACCATTAGAATGTGAAAATATTTATACCTCTTCTGTATATTAGAGTAACTAAGAAAGACATATTTAAGAGCACATGGGTCAAGTTTGTCTCTATGGAAGGCATGATCATAAATGTAACAAACACACTCAAAACTTTAGGACATAAATTCAGGTAGATGATATAGAGTGAAAAAGAGACCATCCTGAACGAAATATGATCTTCAATAATATAAGTAGACATTTAATTAATAAGATAAACAACAATCATGATAGTCTCCGTCCAAAAACATTTAGGAACATGTGCATTGAAACATAAGACACAAACCACCTTAAGGATACGATGGTTCTTACACTCTATTATCCTGTTTTGTTCACAAGACCATTGTCACAATAAAACCCCTAAATTTTAATATGAAACAATGTAACTATCATGTCATGTAAGCGAAGAATAACATGGATAACATCACCCTTGAACTTCGTCAAATAAACACAAGTGACACTTAATGCAATTTAATATTAATTAAAAATTACCCATGTATAATTGTAGTAATCACAATTTTATTATCAGAATGATTCCCAATTATAGATGAAGATTATGAATCTGTAGTATCAGACATGACTTAGTTTTATGGGTAACAAAGAATTAGAGGTAAGTTCACTAAAGAACAAATCCTAAAAAAAAGGTCACGGTAAGTCAAAAATAACCAGATTTGATAGAAATGACTCAGGAAATACCAGACCAAACGATCTGAAATAACCCACACGTTTGGAAAAACAATCTGACTAGACAGATTCACGCATATGGCAGAACAACGATGTGGTGATCTGATTAAAGTTGCGCACGGGGACCCTATTTCGAGACTAGGATCGCAGGTGGTGGCGATGTAGCGTAAAAATGGCAACGACAACGTCGGGGATAGATCAGGAGACCAGCGGCGATGGCAAAGCAGAGGCGGCTGACGGCTATCGGCTGGCGGCTGGCGGCTGGATAGTGTAGTTTCAGAACTATTCTCTCACAAAAGATAGGCCAGTGAAAATTAAATATTTTTTTTCTCTATTCTGATACACATATATAATCTTATCTTAATAATAAGTAAGAATGATAGAATAATAATTATATTCAAATTAATAGAATTAAAATAACAAGACTAAATAAATATATATAAGTAAACAAGTTAACTTATATTTGGAGAAAATTTATATAATCTAGTCATGTTTAAATATTTAATATAATAATTAAATTTAACATATTAATTTTTTTTTTTACTATTTAGTTCTTATTTTTCTAAATTTAACACATTCTACCGTTGCAATGCATTTTCAGATAAGTTAAATATATTTCCAATAACATTAATAATATTGAATCATATTATAATTAGTATATATGATATTTAGTTATAATTTATATAATATAAATAATAAAATTAATGTTAAAATAATTTACAATTTCAATAGTATATAATTTATTTTATGTAATTTTTTTTACAAATCAAAATGATTTCATTATAGAAATTTATTTATTTTATATTTTTTTACTTTTTAAACATAAAATATATTACTTTTAATTTGATATTTAAAAAAAACTCAACACATTATCTTAAATAATTTTTTTAAAAATACCGAGTTTAATGTCCTACACATATACCCGGTCAATGTTTTTTATAAAAACCATAGGATTTTTAACCAAATACATAATTATACTAAAATTATAAAGTTTAAATCTTTTGTGCTTTTTAACTAATATGTATTTAGTCTCTTTTGTGAAAATTTAAAGTCATGGATCAAATCTAAAAAAATATTTTACTAATCAAAATATAAAATTAATAAAAATTAGGATAGCATAGTTTTTTTTAGCCTTTATTATTTAATGAAAACTTATTATTTACGAGCAAATAAAATAAATAAAAACAATTCAACAAATACTACTTTTCAATATACAATTCTTTAATACGCTTTTCACTTGTACTCGATCTTAAAAGAGATCACAAGTCTTCAAAACGCCACACATCCTTTCAATTATGGGAAAATCATGACCCAACGCGCACACAAGGGTTTTTGCTATTTAGTTGTGGCATGTAAGGTGTAAAACCGATCAAACAATTCACAATATGATTTAATTCATAAGAATTATAAATTTTATAAACCATAAATTATTCACACGTTAAAGTCACATGAACTAATTTGATATATTATATTTACAAAATATATTAATTTAAATCAATCCACACAATCTATTAAATAATACTTTTTATAATCATATATTTAAAAAATTATAGAATTTACAAATTTACATAATTCAAAATTTAAAACTATAATATATTATACTTATTTAATAGAATTTTCAATTGAGTTCAAGAAATAATAGATAAAAGAAATGAAAAAAAGAAAAAAAATCAATTAAATAATTTTATTTAAAAGGTTAGAATTTTTTTTTGAAAGTAATAGACTCTTTAATTATTGTGTCGTAGAATGTAAGTTTTGATTGTGTGATAAAATCATTTTAAAATTATTAAAAAACTCATAAAATTTATAGACAAATATAAAAAATATTATATTTTAATATATACGAATCGTATTGAATTCATATATTTAAAAATGCTAATATTTTATCCATTCCACACTTTGCAAATTTTGAAAATTTTAAATCAATCTAATTATCAGATAGAATCTATATACAATTCTTCGAATGCGAACTAATTTTACGAATTGATCATATGAACAAATATTTTGTACTTCGTAAGTCATATGTTCTCATTTTGAAAAATTAGTTGTGTAGAATTGAAGATTCAAAATATTTTATTTAATTTTTAGAATTTTTTTTTACTCTTGCTTAAAGAAGATAGTCTAGCCAAATTAGGTAAAGATAAGATGTTTGGGGATAATTATAGTACATTAATGACTTATTTTTTTACTTACAATTTGTTTAAATTAACCGCACTCCTTCAATTTTTAATGTTTTTTAAATTCTATTTTAATAATTACATAATTCGATAGCAAAGAATGTAAGATCTAGGTATGAAATATTTTTTCCAACAATAAAAAAATATTTAAAGATACCGTTATATGTACCACCAATACGCGACAAACATATGAACAAAAGTGATTAGAAATGTGAGCCCTTATTTCATAAAATGTAAACTTTTTGTTCACATGTTTACCAACTACTAGTGACATACAAAGTAGCGTACTAAAAGTGAGATAAGCAATTTACTTCCTTTGTCAATTGTGAAATTCTAAGGAGCTCTAGTTCACTTTCTCGTTCCTCTGTATACAGAATACAAATTGTATGGTTTAGATATATAGTATGATACAACACATCCCTTATTAAATGCAATATATCATTATCTCTCTACATTTTTCTATTCCATCCCTTTATCTATGCTCTCTCTTTAAGTTCTCAGCTGCCCTTTTCTTATCTTGTCAAAATAAAATGCACCAAGAGTGTAATTGTTCTTATTGATTCAGTATTCAATGGTAGGTTAAGAAAATGGAAATGGAGGGACAGAAATGAGATAAATAGTCAGAAGTGTAGTAAGAAACAACCTGTGCTGGGATTTTGTGATCAAGTTACCTAGAGCTAGAATGTTCCAAATATATTGATTAAACACTAGCTTCAAATAGATTGACCAAATAAAGGGGGAAAATCATAATTCATACTAGTCAGCATCATAAAAAACCAGAAAGTTGCAGGTGGTCAAAACACTTGTCATGGTAATTATTATTATCCTAATAAGTCGTAAGGATTGGAGGATCAAGTTACCTAGAGCTAGAATGTTCCAAATATGTTGAAAAGCCAAAAGAATGTAAGACTATTTCTTTGAGCATACCATATCTAAGTCGTAAGGATTGGAGGAAGGTAGTCAGACTTGGTGCCTACAACACGAGCCTTGGTGTCTGGGAAAAACTCAAATCCAGGCAGTTGTGTGATTTCTCCTTTACCGGATACCCCAATGGGATAGCGAAGGAGATGGCCAGGCAGGTCACATTGAACAGATTCACTTGAGTATAGATCCCAGTACTTGTCAGCTATCTGGTTTACTTTTGTTACGCACTCCTCACTCTCTGGCTGCAGGAATGTCTCATTAAGCATGCCAAGGTGCTCATACCACAATGAGATACGAAAACCGTGGATTTGACCACGTGCTGGTTCCCTTGTGGATAAATGATGTGGTTGATAGGCTCCCATGGCTATCTCAGAGTCCCTCGCACCATCCATTGATCTCTGGTTGATATTGGCTGATCCAACAATTATGTATTCATCATCCACTGCCAAAGGTAGACACAAAATCCATTAAGTGACTGTAGAAATACAGGCATCAAGATTAACATTTTTTTCTCTCTATTTTGTGCGTTAGAGAGACTATTGTCACGTCCCGCTCAAATTGTCCCTAAAAATCCAAACAAATGATGGTTGCCTAAAGGATCTAGACTATTCTACATGGAAAGTTCTAGAGTTGCCTAGAGATGTCTAGAAAGAGCTAGAGTTGGATGGACTCAACTCAAGCTAGAAGACCCTAGAATGTTCTAGAGCACGCTGGAGAGTGCTAGAATGGGCTGGAATGTTCTAGAACGTGCCGGATGGTTCGGGAAGGATGTAGAAGCTGCCGGAAGCTTATGGAACATCCCGGAAGGTGCATGAAGGAACTAGACAAACCTAGAAGACTCTAGAGTTGGCTAGAAGGCCCTAGACCCTTGTGGCATATTGTACATAACTCTAGAATTCTCTTGTACATTCTAGACTAGGAAGACTCTAGAAAGTGGTGGCATATTCTTAAGCTTAGAAGCCACACTATAAATAGACCACTTGGTCTTCATTTGTAATCATCCTTGGGAAATTGTAAGATAATCTCTCTCTAGAGCAATACAAAGCATTCTTTGCAAACTCTCTCTCTATTCTCTTTGGAGTTTCATTCGGTTTCAAAGGCAGGCTTAGTGCAACGGACGGTGCTAAGTGCCGCACGATCTCTACTTGAAAAATAAGGTCGTGATAGTTGGTATCAGAGCGGGTTAAAGTATCTCTATCTTTGGCAAAAATGAAGAACACCGCCCCAGCTACACCAAACATGGACGTTCCACCAATGGAACGTGGCCGTGAGGAAGCTCGGAAAGTCCCAAAGGAATCTCGAGCCAAGTCGAAAGACATGCTTTCTAGCTTGGAAGCACGAGTTGGGAGTGCACAGGACAGCTTAGGGGAGCTGTTCGATCGGGTGGACAACTTGGAGGAACGTTGCAATGGCTTGGAGGTCGAGGATGTGGAAATCCATGCAGCGGTAAAGATGTCCCTCAACGAGCTAGATGGTGGATTAAGGCAAGAGATTGATGGGTTAAAGGCGGAAGTTGCCAAGGTAAGGGATCTTGTCCAAAGAGAACTTGCTAATGTGTTGCCTAGAATGGAAGATATGGGTGGTGATCTAGCTCTATGTAAGCGGGCTATGGCCGCGGAAACTAGTGCAACCACCGTCATCGAAGCTAAGAGGGTGGATATTCCCAAGCCTAAGACCTTCAAATGGTATTAGGAATGCTAGGGAAGTTGAGAACTTCCTATGGGGGCTAGAACAATACTTTGAGGCTACTAGCATAACGGACCATGCCAGCAAGATCCGAACTGCTGCCATGTATTTATCCGACACTGCGATGTTGTGGTGGAGACGGAGGCATGGAGATGTGCAACGAGGAGTTTGCACAATTGATACCTTTGATGACTTCAAAAGGGAGTTCAAAATGCAGTTCTTCCCCGTTAATGCTGAAGAGGAGGCAAGAGGCCGTTTGCGACGATTGAAGCAAACGGGTAGCATAAGGGATTATGTGAAGGAGTTCACAACCTTGCTACTAGAAGTCCCCGACACATTGGACAAGGATGCCCTATTCTTGTTCATGGACGGTCTCCAATCATGGGCTAATTTGGAGCTAAAGCGACGTGGTGTCCAAGACTTATCTTCGGCCATCGCAACTGCAGAAAGCTTTATTGACTACTCCACAAACAAGGAGGGCTCTAAAGCCTCAGATAAAAAGTTTAGTGGAGGAAAGAGTGGTGGAGGCCATGCCAAAAGTCAGGGTTCTAAAAACCATAAAGACAACTCCTCATTCAAGCCACGAGATAAGGGGAAGGAGAATGAGGATCGGAATGCCTCGAAGCCCCTGGTAACGTGCTTCATATGCGACGGACCGCACTGGGCACGTGAATGTCCGAAAAGAAAGGCATTGAGTGCCTTGGTTGCCTCCACACATGATCAAGATGGAGGTGAGTCAGACGAAGGTGCAAAGATGGGTTCTTTGCGCCTACTTGGTGCATTGCAGAGCGCCCCAAAGACCCCAAAAGGCTTAATGTATGTAGATGCAGCCATCAATGGGAAGGTCGCCAAGGCTTTGGTCGACACCGGTGCATCTCACAACTTTGTTTCAGTGGAGGAAGCAAAGCGACTTGGCCTAAAGGTTGTCAATGGAGGGGGATCTCTCAAAGCAGTTAACTCGGCGGCACTACCATTGCATGGAGTTGCTCGTGGAGTTAAGGTCAGTCTCGGTGCTTGGACTGGCCAAGTGGACTTATCGGTGGCGCCAATGGATGACTTCTCGGTCGTATTCGGCATGGAATTTTTGGACCAGGTAAGAGATTTCTTGGTGTCTTGCTCAAACTCTATGTGTATCATGGATGGTGCGAAAGCATGTGTGGTACCGACGGAAAGGACCACTAAACCTACTACCCAAGCTCTCTCGGCACTTCAATTCAAGAAGGGGTTGAAGAGAGATGAAGAGAGTTATTTGGCCATCCTAAAGGAATACGATGATGAAGAGGCGTCACCAAAGCCAAACTTGCCGACGGAAGTGCAAGTTGTCCTAGATAAGTTCCAAGATGTGATGCCGGAGGCATTACCCAAACGGTTACCTCCAAGGAGGGAGGTAGACCATGAAATAGAGTTGGAACCTGGCACTAGACCACCAGCAATGAGCCCTTATCGAATGGCGAACTCAGAGTTGGCAGAACTACGGAAGCAACTCGATGAATTGCTGGATGCTGGCTTCATAAGGCCCTCAAAAGCCCCATTTGGTGCCCCGGTGCTCTTTCAAAAGAAGAAGGATGGCTCGCTGCGAATGTGCATTGACTATAGGGCTCTAAATAAGATCACAGTCAAGAACAAGTATCCTATCCCACTTATTGCTGATTTGTTCGATCAATTGGGGAATGCTAGATACTTCACAAAACTGGACTTACGATTGGGATACTACCAGGTACGCATAGCCAAGGGAGATGAGCCCAAGACCACATGTGTAACCAGGTATGGTGCCTATGAGTTCCTTGTCATGCCATTTGGTCTCACAAATGCACCAGCCACCTTCTGCACTTTGATGAACAAGATTTTCCATCCCTACCTCGATCGGTTCGTGGTAGTATATCTTGATGACATCGTGATATATAGCCAGACTTTGGAAGAACATCTAGAGCATTTGAAGAAGGTGTTCGAGGTCCTAAGAGAAAACGAGCTATATATCAAGAAGGAGAAATGTTCCTTTGCCCAAGATGAGGTGATGTTCTTAGGGCACAAGATAAAGGGTGGGAAACTGATGATGGATGGAGCTAAGGTGAAAGCCATCCAAGAATGGGAACCTCCTGCCAAGGTTCCCGAGTTAAGATCTTTCCTCGGACTGGTGAACTATTATAGAAGGTTCATCAAGTCCTACTCAGCGAGAGCAGCCCCATTAACCGATCTGCTTAAGAAAAACAAGTCTTGGGAATGGACAAGCGAATGCCAAACCTCATTTGAAGACTTGAAGAAGGTCATTAGTGAAGAACCGGTACTTTGTCTTCCAGACCCCTCCAAGACATACGAGCTGCACACAGATGCCTCAGACTTTGCCATTGGTGGAGTTTTGATGCAAGAAGGGCGTCTGATAGCCTATGAGAGCCGAAAACTCAACGACACTGAACGCTGCTACACTGTACAAGAAAAGGAAATGACAGCTATCATTCATTGCCTAAGGGTTTGGCGACACTACTTGTTGGGTTCTCATTTTGTTATCATGACGGACAATGTAGCCACAAGCTACTTCCAGACTCAAAAGAAGTTGAGTCCCAAGCAAGCTCGATGGCAAGACTTCTTGGCGGAATTTGATTATAGGCTAGAGTACAAACCCGGTAAGGCTAATGTGGTGGTTGATGCGCTGAGCCGGAAGGCGGAATTAGCAGCCTTGAGTAGGCCAAACAGTCCTCTATTGGAAAGGATCAAAGAAGGGTTGGAGCATGATGCCCTTGCTCAAAACCTCCTTGCCCTCATCAAGGAAGGAAAGACGAGACGATTTTGGCTGAGTGACGGACTACTCTATGCCAAGCAAAATCGAATCTTTGTGCCAAAATAGGGAAGCTTAAGGAAAGAGCTTATCAAGGAGTGTCATGATTCGTTATGGGCTGGACACCCAGGAATGAGGCGCACCCTTGCTTTGATCAAGTCCATCTACTATTGACCTCAACTTCGGGATGATGTCGAAGCATATGTAAGAACTTGTCTTGTGTGCCAACAGGACAAGATAGAGCAGCATGCACCCGGAGGATTGCTAGAGCCGCTGCCTATTCCAGAGAGACCATGGGAAAGTGTCTCTATGGATTTCATCACTTGTCTGCCAAAATCAGAGGGCTTTGGCAGCATTATTGTCATCATCGACCGCTTCAGCAAATACGCAACATTCATACCTACCTCAACGGACTGCACGGCAGATGAGACGGCACGTTTGTTCCTCAAGAATGTTGTGAAGCATTGGGGAATTCCTTCCAATATCGTGAGTGACCGAGACCCATGATTCACGGGGAAATTTTGGACGGAACTATTCAAGCTGTTGGGATGAGACTTGAATTTCTCCACAAGCTTTCACCCACAAAGTGACGGACAAACGGAGCATGCCAACGCGTTGCTGGAGTTATATCTCAGGCACTTTGTGAGTGCTAATCAGCGGGATTGGGCGAAGCTGTTGGATGTAGCCCAATTCTCTTACAACTTACAATGGAGCGAATCTACCACTAAAAGTCCCTTCGAGATCGTCATGGGGCAGCAACCCATGACTCCCCATGCCTTGGCTACGAGTTATGAAGGGAAGAGCCCTGCTGCCTTCAAATTTGCCAAGGTGTGGCATGAACAAGCTGAGTTGGCCCGAGCCTATTTGAATAAGGCATCTAAGAAGATGAAGAAGTGGGCTGACAAGAAACGGAGGTTGGTGCAATTTCAAGAAGGTGATTTGGTCCTTGTCAAATTGTTGCCCCAACAATTCAAGTCCTTGCGGAAGGTTCATAAGGGGTTGGTACGGAAATACGAGGGACCATTTCCCATCCTGAAGAAAGTTGGTAAGGTGTCGTACAAGCTACAACTCCCTCCAAAGCTTAAAATCTATCCGGTCTTTCATGTAAGTATGCTGAAACCCTTTCATGGAGACAAGGAAGACATGAGTAGGGGGGAATCCAAGAGGGCGCCTACCGCAGTGGTAACCTCCTTTGACAAGGAAGTGGACTCAATCTTGGCGGATCGCGTGATCCGGCGTAGAGGTGTACCAAGTTATCGGGAATACTTGGTCAAATGGAAGAATGCTCCGGATGTAGAAGCAAGCTGGGAACCTGAGGTCTCTTTGTGGCAATTCAAAGATGACATAGAAAGGTTCAAGCTTGAAGGCGCGACGAGGGCGTCGCGAACTTGAGTGGGGGAGGGTGTCACGTCCCGCTCAAATTGTCCCTAAAAATCCAAACAAATGATGGTTGCCTAAAGGATCTAGACTATTCTACATGGAAAGTTCTAGAGTTTCCTAGAGATGTCTAGAAAGAGCTAGAGTTGGATGGACTCAACTCAAGCTAGAAGACCCTAGAATGTTCTAGAGCACGTTGGAGAGTGCTAGAATGGGCTGGAATGTTCTAGAACGTGCCGGATGGTTCGGGAAGGATGTAGAAGCTGCCGGAAGCTTATGGAACATCCCGGAAGGTGCATGAAGGAACTAGACAAACCTAGAAGACTCTAGAGTTGGCTAGAAGGCCCTAGACCCTTGTGGCATATTGTACATAACTCTAGAATTCTCTTGTACATTCTAGACTAGGAAGACTCTAGAAAGTGGTGGCATATTCTTAAGCTTAGAAGCCACACTATAAATAGACCACTTGGTCTTCATTTGTAATCATCCTTGAGAAATTGTAAGATAATCTCTCTCTAGAGCAATACAAAGCATTCTTTGCAAACTCTCTCTCTATTCTCTTTGGAGTTTCATTCGGTTTCAAAGGCAGGCTTAGTGCAACGGACGGTGCTAAGTGCCGCACGATCTCTACTTGAAAAATAAGGTCGTGACACTATGGTGTAAAACCTGAAATACTTTTCAAACATTTATAAGAGTCTTGTATGCCAAATTGGCAGGAATCAAAAACTAGGGTGTTACTACTTATAAAATAGCAAGTTATTCCTGCACCACTTACCAATCATCATCTTGGAATGAACATAAATCATGAATCGTCGAGTCTCCTGTGCTCTGATATAGTCTGAATCTGGCTCTGGTTTCTCTAAAGGCACATATTCTCCTTGCTTCTTCACTTCCCGATTTCCAATGCAGAAAAATGTCAGATAGTTTCGAGGATCCTCGTCAAGACCCTTGGCCCTAAGTGCCTGAATAACGTCTTTATACATCATCTCCATTGTCCTCCTCTGCCAATCTAATATTGCCTGAACCGATCCAGTCTCTGGTATACCCTCTGGCCACATTGGGACAATAACATAGACGGTAAACCTTTCTCCTGCTTCAATCTTACTGACAATTTTAAGAGAAAGCTCCTTTGGAATTAGATGCAAAGCACTAATTTCCTCCGGCTTAATATCATCAGGACTCCACCCAAAACAGGTTCCAAGAAAATATTGGTTTTCAATATAAATGAAATTCTTTGCTCTGCAAATGGCATGTATATAAGCATCCTGAATGCTTCTGTCAATGATGTTATCCTTCCCACTCACAAGCCCGGCTTTTGCTGCCTCTTCAGGTGTGTCAGGAAAGCCAAAAGCAGCACCTCCATCAATGGATCTAAATAGCTGAACATTCCATGTCTCATGGTCATCTGGAAATGTAACAGGGGAAGGGGGAATAATGACATCACTCAACTCTCTAAGTTGAACAAGTAAATCTTTACCTCCTTGCTTTCTCCATCTCTGCTCAAAGTTGTATAAGACATCCCAAGCAATAGGGCCTTCTAGCCGAGAGTGAATGTCATGCCAAGGTTCTCTTGGACCACCTTTTGTGATTGTTGCCTTGGTGAAATTTGGGCTGGTGGAAATCATCATAGTGTGCAGTATCTAATGTCCTAAAAAGTGAATGGAAGGGTGTGTCATACCTCCCATCACATAGATCAATACCCCCAACAAAACTTACAATTCTTCTTTTCTCTGATTCCCCATTAGGCATCTCACTGTCCACCACCACAATCTTTTGGTGATGAGTGAACATAGTAGAGATTTGCATATCTTGAATGAAGCTCCCACCATCATCGGGATTACGGGGACATAAGATACAATTGACATCAGTATTTTCAAAGCAATTTGCAGTTTCTTCATCGTGCGTGGCCATAAGTCCATCCTTTTTTAACAAATCAACCGAAGTTCTATCATCCCAAACAAGCATTAACACTCTAACACCTTCACTTGCTTTCTTCTTAAGAAGCTCACCAAGAGTGATGTTTCCACCAGCCTTTGGCCTCCTTAAATCTCTTATAAGACTAATTTCAGTATAAACAGACCAACCAGTAATATAGATAAGGTGTTTAGCATTAGAAATTGCATCAAATACATCTTCCCAACACCTGTGAGGCTTATAATTCTTACCTCCAGCAAGAGGGATTCTAGGAACAAATTTATCTGGAACATGAGCATCTTGGTACAGAGAAACTTTGCATCCACTTCTTTGGGGGAAAAATGTATATGGGACTCCTGGAAACTTTAGACTTCTAATACCCCGTCCCCAATTGGGGTCTTTCATAATATCGAAGAAGCGAAGCTTCACATGGATCTTAGAATCCCCATGGATGGGATTTTTGTCCCCATCCAAGATTTCAACCCATTTATCAACTTCTTCACCATCCAAGAGTTCTTCAACTGGTACATATGCCCTACCAATTAAACTTGCTCCAATTGGATTGTCATCTTTGATAGTGAATATGACATTCGAAGCCATATGCCCACAGTATATATGAAAAGACTCATACCACTTTGGGTTGGATGGTTCATCTTCAATCATTCTTGTCCTTCCAACCTTAGCCTTTTCCAGATCAATAGTTGCATACAATTTGGTAACTCCTTTTCCAACACCAACTTTCTCCTCAACGTGTTCCACAATCTGCAAAGTAATATAATGTCGGTGACACTTGAAGGATATGACAGAGAGATATGTGGCTTTTTCCAGAAACCGATAAAAACAAAAGCATAATGGTAATCAACTTATCATAACATGAACAACCTACATTGATGTAATTGGAGCCCAAAAAAAACAAAAAATTATATTATCTCTAAACAGAAAACATAATGAAGAGTTAATTAGGATGGATACAGAATCTCGAACAAGAGTTTACATAAGCTAAAAATGGTAGCAAGGATTGAGATTTCACTTATCAATATAAAGCTCTAATTCCAATAACCTTTAACATACATTCTACTTCTTCGTTGGATCAAGTGATCACATAAATTATATATGAAAAACAAGTTATATTCTAATTCTCTAAAAAAAATTATATTGCACTGCAATCTCCGAAATCAATCTACATGCGAAACAGGTTTCAATAAAACAAAAACAGAGCATAAAACAAAAGAAACCAATATAATAAAACAATGCAGCAGAAACTCAAATAATAATAGCCAATTCTGATCGGAAAGTTGACCCAAAAAATGGGTAAAATGGAAAACTAAAACCTTATATGACCAAGTTATTTACGGTTTCAAAAGAAAAAATTATACATTATATGCCCCGCGAATCTTTAATTAAATAAAAATAAAAGGGTATTATACAATCATACCTTGCTGAAAAAATTGCCACCAACGCTGTTATGCAGCTTATCGACCTCATAGATCGTGACGTGAAGAGTCCCATGCAGCAAAATTTGAGCCATTTCTTACCTATACGCCAAGAACTCTGTAAAATAAGCACTATCCAGTACTAATCGAATGTCACAATCACTAACACTGAAAACTAGAAAGATGGTTAAAAAAATGATCGAAAAAGCTTCTGATCACAGAAGAGACCCTAAATGGGTTCAAATCTAGTTGAAATAATAAAATAAAAATGACTAACAATTAATTACTGAATCATATATCATCAAACCTTAAACATTGAGAGCGAGTAATCAGTGGAAAAAGTTGAGGAACTAACCGTTAAGTTTGACAGAGCAATCTGAAAGCGAGGGTCAGAGCTATTGAAGGAACTGAGTAAGAATTTGATCCGGTCTTGACTATATATATAAGTTATATAAAATATTAACGCACACTCATTCATAAAAAAATGTAACGATTAGTGAGAAAATGAGGCCGATTGAGAGGTGGGGAATATCCGCGTAAAGCGAGAAGTGAGAACAACTCCCTTCAATGCATTGCTCATGGTGGCACCACACGAGTCTGAGACTCCGAGTCGTGCAATATCGTGTTTTTCTTTTTAAATTACGCATGATAAGGAGGGAATGCGAATAAGATTTTTATTCAAGTTCCAACCATAAACACTCTTCCAGGAAAAAAAAACCATAAACACTCCTATATTACAGTTTAACACTCATGACTCACCAAACATATATTCAATCATGATTAAAGCTCACATCAAGATGTGTTAGAAATTTACACAAATTCTCGATAAGATAGATTTATGAAAAAATAAAAATAGAAAAATAACACACAAATTTGATAACGGAGTTCGGTCAATCTTGCTTACGTCTCCGGATCTCCTGCAGATCTTTTTACTGAAATGGGAGAAATTATACAAGATGTTTACAATACTCACAACTCACAACGCACAACCCAATTACACCCAAGAAAATTACTCTCAATTTTCTCTCACAAAAGTTTTTCTCTCAATTGGAATGAACACTTTGGATGATTAATTTATTACAATTACACATCTATTTATAGAAAAATTCACTCATTGAATTACTCCTTAAATTAATGGTTCCTTAAATTGCTTATTGAATTAAGCTCCTTGTTTTGCTCCATGAATTACTCCATGTTTTGCTCTATGAATTACTCCATGAATTGCTCCATGTTTTGCTCTATGTTTTACTCCATGTTTTACTTCATATTTTGCTCCTTAATTTGCTTCTTAAATTAAGGAGCTTTATAGCAATCTCCAACAATCTTCCACTTGAAGACTAATTTTAATCTGTCTTCACACCTCGATCAATGCAGCAGATTTTCTAGTCTTATTACTCTAGCTGACCAACTGAAGTTGAGCACAACTTCAGTTTGTCAATAGTTACCACCTTTGTTAACATATCCGCTGGATTTTTGCTTTCTTGAATCTTCTCTAGTATTAACGCATCATCTTCCAATAGGGATCTAATGAAGTGATAACGAGGTCCAATATGCTTGGTTCTAGAATGAAATGCTGAATTCTTCGCCAAGTGTATTGCACTTTGACTGTCACTGTGCAGAACATTCTTCTCTTGTTTGAATCCCAACTCAGTTAATAAACCTTGAAGCCATATCATCTTTTTACTGGCTTCAATCACTGCTACATACTTAGCCTTTGTAGTGGATAGAGTGACAATTTTCTGTATTTGTGACATCCAACTAACAGCTATAGTTCCAACAGTAAATATATAATCGATGGTGTTTCTTCGGTGATCAACTTCACCTCCAAAGTCTGCGTCTATGTACCCTTGTACTTTTAACTCTCTTTTACTAAAGTACAAGCACTTTTCTGTGGTGCCTCGTAGATACCTCAAAATCCACTTGACTGCTTCCCAATGAGTTTTCCCTAGGTTTGACATAAATCTGCTAACAACTCCCACTACATGGCTAATGTCTGGTCTTGTACAGACCATTGCGTACATCAAACTTCCAATGGCTGAGGCATAAGGAACCTTAGCCATGAATTATTTTTCTTCCTCTGTCTGAGGGGACTGATCCTTGGATAGGCGAAAGTGACTAGCCAGGGGTGGGCTAACTGGTTTGGCGTCGTCCATGTTGAATCTTTGTAAAACACGATTGATGTACTCTGCCTGAGATAACTGCAAGGATCCTTTCTTCTTATTTCTTGTGATTTGCATTCCAAGAATCTTCTTTGCTAGACCCAAGTCTTTCATGTCAATCTCCTTTGACAATTGATGCTTCACCCTTCTGATATCATCCATATCTGAACCTATTACTAACATATCATCAACATAAAGTAGTAAAATGATATAACTGGACATATATCTCTTAAAGTAGCAACAATGGTCGACATTGCACTTCTGAAAACCTTCCTTGTGGATGAAGATGTCAAACTTTTTGTATCATTGTCTTGGGGCTTGTTTCAGGCCATAAAAACTCTTCTTAAGTTTGCACACCATGTTCTTCTTCCCTCTTTCTAAGAAACCTTCTGGTTGCTACATGTAAATCTCTTCATCTAAATCTCCGTGAAGGAATGCAGTCTTCACATCCAATTGTTCAATATGAAGATCTTCGATGGCTACAATACTCAACACTGATCTGATAGTATTGAGCTTCTCATGAGTGCTCAAAAAGCACTAAAATAACCATGATTTTATGCACATTAATTGATTAAAAATATATATATTTATATATTTTATCATATATTTATATAAATTTGTCTTTTTCGGAATCACAGGTATTTTTATTGTTTTTCAGGTATTTTGGCTTAAAAACGCAACTTAAAGACTCAAAGAGGAATACTAGAAGCAATACATCACAAATATATTAATAAATAAATGAGGAAAAGTCAACAAATATGGAAAAATTGGACAAAATGGGTCAAAAATGTTAAAAAAGAGAAAATTGCGCCCAGCCGCGTGCGCGCAACACGCCCAGCCGCGCGCGCCGACGCCCGTTTCGCCCCATTTTTCACGTGCAGCCGCCCCATGATGTCATGTTGATGTCATCAATGACCTCAGCAATTCCATTACGCGTTTTTACATTTTTTTACTCATTTTTTCTCTCCATCCTCACCTATAAATACCCCCTTCCCTTCACTTCAAAACACACCTTAAAAACACACTTCTCTCTTCTTTCTTTCTCTCATTTCTTAGTTTTTAAGCTTTTCTTAGTTTCTTTCTTAGTTTTTAAGGTTTTCTTAGTTTGTTTCTTAGTTTTTAGTTAAATTCTCTTAGTTTTAGAGTTCTTCTCTTTTTGAGAGGAACTTGTAATGTTTTTGTAATTTATTAGCTTTTTGATTCAATAAATGGAGTGCAAATTTCGCTTGGAGGTTTTCCAGCAACGGGAATAGCTTTTTGTAAGGATTTTATTTTCTTTACAGTTATTTTTTATGCTTTATTCTTACATGTTATATTTAATTTGTGTGTGATTAAATTAAACTCTGCTGGCTATTTGTAAACATGATATAATAATAACGTTGTTATGCTTGCGAAATATTAAATAGGTGAAAATTTCTAAAATGAATTGATTTTATTTTTATTTAAGATTTTATATTAAGAATGTTAGAGAGAAATATATTATTTTTCATTACAAACTTAAATCTGAAAATTAGATTTTAAGGTTTAGTTATCCGGTCTAATTTAGAGTAGTGCTCTTTTATTTGTTGGTACAATCGCCCGGTAGTTAGAGTGAAACTCTATTTCAAAAGCTTTTATAAGAATTATTATGTGAAAATGTATTGACAACATGTTTTCAGTAGTGGTTTTAAAACTTGAAAGTTAGTACTCGGATAATTAAATTTTTATGTTTAATTTGGACACCTTGAATAAAGTTTAAACTCTCTAACCCCACCAAAGGTGGCATTTAAATGGTTCATTTTCAATCTCTTAGAAAAAGGAATTAATTTAATTAACCAAATTAGTTATCAACCCTACCCATAGGTGTTAATTGATTTGTTTAGTTAACAAAGAATATCTAACCCCACCAAATGTGGTATTCAATAAAAAAAAGAGAATCAATAAAATATCAATTTGTATCTTTAATAACCTAGATTATATTTATTGAATCTGTATCTATGTTTATTTTTTTGTTATTAGATTATATTTATTGAATCTGTATCTATGTTTATTTTTATGTTATTAGATTATATTTATTGAATATGTATTTATGTTTATTTTTTTTATGTTATTAGATTAGAAACACAAAAACCAAACTATCGTGACAGGATGTTTAGGATTTAATTTCGTTTTTAAAAGTTTTAGTAATAAATTAAAAACCACGTACATTCCTTCCTTAGATCGACCTTGGGAGTATACTTATCATTTTCTACGAAATGATTCGTGCACTTGCGAGAGTTTTACAAATATTAAAACCAAAGTATTGGCAAGAATTGACGATCCCGGTTTTCGCTCATCAAGTTTTTGGCGCCGTTGCCGGGGAAGGAATAACGTTTTTAAATTATTTATCAAAATTTTAAAAAGTATTTTTGTGTTGTAAATAATTGTGATTTTTTTTGTTTTAATAAAAATAATAATCAAATTTCAAATTTCATAAAAAAATAAATAAATAATAAATAAATAAATAAATAAAAATAATAATAATTTTTTTTAATAGTAAAATAATTTAGAAATTTGAAATCTGAAGTAAAATAAAATTACCGTTCATGAATAGTAAAAAAAACCAAAAAAAAAATTTAAAACTTTAAATTTTTTTTTAAGATAGAAAAAAATAAATAAATAATATAGTGTAAATAGTAAAATAAATTACCATTCATGAATAGTAGAAAAAAAAAATTAAAAACTTTTAAATTTTTTTTTAAGATAGAAAAATAAATAAATAATATAGCGTAAATAGTAAAATAAATTACCGTTCATGAATAGTAAAAAAAATTTAACTTTGATTTTGATTAACTTATATTACATAAACATATATTTTGTTAACTTAATTAAATTTATACCTAACTTAACTTAATTAACTTAATAGTATAAAAAGTAAAAATCTAAGAGAGTTCTGTCTAGGAGACTAGTTCTTAGAAGCCTTTGTGCCACTAGTCTTTCCTGGGAACGTTGTTCTGGCTAGGAGAATGTTTTTTAAGGAGCTGTTGCACCACCATTCTTTCCTGGGAGCACTCTTGGTTAATACTGATTATATTATTTTATTTAAAAAAATATATATATATAACAACAACAAAAAAAACAAAAACAAAAAAACACAAAAACAAAAAATAAATTTTGATTTAGGGTTTAAGTAGTTTTGTTTAGTGTTTTGTATTAAATACCATGTAAATTTTCTCTAAATTTTTTATTTTGTTGAGAGGAGTTTTAAATTTACGTTTACAATAGTTTATGTGTGGTAGGAGATCCTTAGGAAACCCCCTTACACCATATGTAAATAATATTCATAAATTTAAACAAGTGTCAACCAAACTGGATTCCACCCATCAACCTGTTTTTGAGCCAAACATAGAACCAAGTCTTAATCCTTTACTAGAACCGAAAGAAATGGAAGAAAACCAACATGTTAGGGAAACCACTATGAAGGAGTTTGCAAGACCGGTGATTGGCACGGCAACTGCCGCTATCCAGTTAGGTGAGGCTGCTCGGAATTATGACCTAAAAAATATTCATTTTTCTATGCTTCCTTCCTTTTATGGGCTACCTAATGAAGATTCTCTTTCCTTCATGAGAGATTTCTATGCTACGGTCCAAACATTCCCCCTCAGTATTCTAAACGAGGATCAACTTAGAATGAGATGTTTCCCCTACACCTTAAAGGATAAGGCCAAAACTTGGTTAATGTCACTTCCCCCAGGTTCTCTGATGACATGGGGGAACATTTATAATAAATTCATGGGAAAATTCTATTCCCACCAAAAATCATCAGAGTTGAGAGGAAAGATTGCTACTTTCTCTCAGATGGAAGGAGAACCATTCCATGAAGCTTGGGATAGGTTCAAAATGTTTCTCACTCAATGTCCCCATCATAGCTTTCCCCTGCAGTTGCAGAACCAATTCTTTTACGATGGACTTACACAACAATGTCAGTTCATTGTCGACAACACTGTAGGAGGAGCAATAGGAGAAAAGACTGCCTCAGATCATGTACAACCTCTTTGAGATGTTGGGTGCTAATTCCCAATAGAAAAGCTCCCGAGTGAGAAAAGCTGGAGTTCATGAAATCGACTCCAGTAATGAAGTTCAACAACAACTTGTTCAACTGACCAAGCAAGTTGCCCTTCTCACTACACAAACCAACACTAATAATGAACAATATGGTTTGTATAGCAACATGGGACATGGTACTGAAGCCTGTCCATATCAAGGAGAAACAACAACTGGACCTGAACAGGTTAATGTGTTAGGAGCATATCAACAGAGACCAAGGTTTGATCCCAATTCAAATACCTATAATCCTGGGTGGAGAAATCATCCAAATTTCTTCTGGAGGCAAAACAACCCTCCTTTCACTCAAAGCTCAAACCAGTCAGGACAGTAATTCCACCCACCTATTCCAAAAAGCATTCCCAATAAACCAACCCTAGAGTACAACTTGAATTCTTTTATTCAAGTTTGTAGGGATAACCAATCTAAAACCAATCAACGGTTGGACTCTGTGGAAGCTTCTATCAAAAAGGTGGAAGTTCAAGTAGAACAGTTAGTTGAACATTTGCAAAAACAAAGCAAAGACTAATTTGATAGTCAAATGAATTCAATGAAGAGGAGACATTGAGTTTTTCATTCTACAATCTCCAAGCAACGTCTTACTAGAAGACGATAAATTTTAGTCCTACATGGGAGGTCACCCATTATTGTATTTTCCTTTGTTTTAGTTTTATTTTGCGTGTAATAAAATTCAAATGAAATAAATTCATTTGTTTCAAAAATTGTGTCCATTCGTTTAAATTTAAAAAAAAAAACAAAACAAAAATTTAGGTTCCTTGCACCTTTTTGCTTTAAGCCTTTACGTTTTATCAAGTTATAAATATTTCTTAGAGATATCTACTATTGTTTTTTAAGAGAAAAATGTTGATACACAATAGGATGAGGATCATTTTCAACTACAAACAACCATGGGAGATGCTGAAGATAGGCGGAAAAAGATGAAAGACTATACAATGCCAATCATTGGCAATGTAACTTTCGACATCCAATTACAAGCGACTGCAAGGAATTATGAATTGAAAAAGATTCATTATTCTTTGTTGCCTTCCTTTTACGGTATCCCAAATGAAGACCCTTTGCATTTCATTCGAGAATTCTATGCTATTGTCCAAACCTTTCCATTACATGCAATTAATGAAGATCAACTTAGGATGAGGTGTTTTCCTTACACCTTCAAAGATAAAGCTTGGTCATGGTTCATTACTCTACAGTCAGGTTCTCTTAAAACTTGGGAGGCAGTCTATGAAATTTTTATGGGTAGGTTCTATTCCCATCAAAAGACTGTTGATCTAAGAACAAAGATAGCAACATTTTCTCAAATGTATGAAGAGCTCTTTCATGAAGCTTGGGAACAATTCAAACTAATTTTCATTCAATGTCAAAATCATAGCTTTCCATTACAGCTACAAAACCAATTCTTTTAAGATGGATTGACACTGCAGAGTCAATACATGGTTGATAATGCTGCTGGAGATGCTGTAGGAGAAAAAACCGCAGAGGAAACCTATAATCTTTATGAGCTATTGGGTTCTAATTCCCAACAAAGAGGTGGTAGAAGGAAAGCAAGGGTCAATGAAGTTGGCTCTGATAATGAGATAACCTTGCAACTTGCTGAATTGACTAAACAAGTGCAATTTCTCACTACCCACCAAATTTCAAATCAAGAGGTATGTGAAGTGTGTTGTTCAATTGGGCATGGTACTCATAATTGTTCAAATAATTGTGATTCTAGTGTCGATGCCATAGAGGAAGTCCAATCTTTTCAAAGGTATCATCCAAACACCTATAATCACCCAGCCTACACCCAATATCCAACACTAAGGTCGGATAACAACCACCCTTACCCACCAAGCCAATCTTTTAAGCCAACCTTAGAAGATAGCTTGAATGCTTTTATTCAAGTTAGTCGTGACAACCAATTGATGACTAATCAAAGGTTGAATACCATGGAGGCTACGGTTAAAAGGATTGAATCTAAAGTTGGGCAACTGGCTGAACAAATGCAAAAGAAAGAACCAGGAAAGTTGCCCAGTCAACCAGAACAAGCAAAGGATGTAAGAACCCTTCGAAGTGGTAAGGTAGTCAATATCAGTTTACCTGAAATCTCTAACAATCTACCTTGTAGTTCAGGTAACAAAGAAGGCGATATTCTAATCTCGCAAAAAGGAGAAACAAGTGTTAAACTTAACAAGCCTTCTGAAAAACTCATTGGGGGGTCATCTGACACCCCCAAAATTCAAAAGACAACAGAACCACACCAGATGCAAGTACCTTTTCCCCACCGGTTAAAAGAATCCAAACAAGATAAGCAATTCTATGATCTTTTTAATATGCTCTCTAAAGTAAATATAAATTTACCATTATTAGAAGTGATCATGAATGTGCCCTCATATACCAAGTTTTTCAAAGAGTTGAACACTAAGAAAAGGAGGTATGAACTGAATGAACGAGTAGTAGTATCAGAAATTTCTAGCGCTGTACTTCAGCACAAACTACCCTCTAAGTTGAAAGACCCTAGAAGTTTTATTATAAACATAACTATGGGGGATAGGAAGGTTGCTAAAGCAATGCTTGATTTAGGTGCTAGTATAAATTTGATGCCCTGCTCTATATTCTTACAGCTCAATCTAGGGGATTTAAAACCCACAACTATGTCCCTTCAACTTGCAGATAGGTCTCTTAAATATCCAGAGGGAATAGTTGAGGATGTGTTGGTACAGGTAGACAAACTGATAATACATGTTGACTTTGTGGTTCTGGATATGCAAGAAAATCTAGCATTGGATAGAGAGCACACAATATTGCTTGGTAGACCATTTATGGCAACTACTAAAACTATTATTGATGTCCAAGATGGAAATTTGACAATGACAGTCTTAGGAGAGGTTGTTCATTTTAAAGTTTTTGATTCTTCACCTTTTCCTTCTATTTCTGCCATCGATGAAATATTCGATGTTGACCCTTTGGATAATCTTGTCCAAAGCACCTTTTTCCAAACCAGAATAGAAGACAAGCTTGAAACTGTTCTTACACTTGAGAAGGTCGAAGAAGATTTAGATGAGGAAATTAAGGGGTACCTTAAACAACTAGACAATGATGAAGTAATGACAAAATCTAGTACACTTTTAAATCTACCCAGTTCTTCATCTAGTAAAGAGGCCAATCCACCTGAACTTGAACTCAAAGACTTACCTGAGCACTTAAAATATGTGTTTTTGGAAGAAGGAGAAACTTATCCAGTGATAATTTCTTCAACCTTGACCAAACCACAAGAAAAAGGAACTCATCAAAGTACTTAAACAGTTTAAGAAATCTATAGGTTGGAGTATAGGGGATATAAGAGGCATTAGTCCAACAATGTGTATGCACAAGATCAACTTGGAGGATGGTGCTAAACCTGTACGAGAGGCCCAAAGAAGACTAAACCCAAATATGCAAGAGGTAGTTAAAAAAGAAATTCTTAAATTATTAGAAGAAGGGATTATCTATCCTATTGCGGATAGTAAGTGGGTTAGTCCAGTGCATGTGGTACCAAAGAAATCTGGGATAACAGTTGTTAAAAATGACAAAAGTGAATTAGTGCCCATTAGAATAATCACTGGATGGAGAATGTGTATAGATTTTAGGAAACTAAATTTATATACGAAAAAGGATCACTTTCCTCTTCCATTCATTGATCAAATGTTGGAAAGATTAGCTGGGCACGAATTTTACTGTTTTTTGGATGGATTGTCTGGATATTATCAAGTACCCATAACACCAGAAGATCAGGAAAAGACCACATTTACATGTCCTTTTGGGACATTTGCTTTTCGCAGAATGCCATTTGGGTTATGCAATGCCCCTGCCACTTTCCAGAGATGCATGATATCTATTTTCTCGGACATGGTGGAAAAATTCATTGAGATTTTCATGGACGATTTCTCTGTCTTTGGGAACTCATTTGATGATTGCTTACATAAATTGACTTTGTTTTTAGAAAGATGCATTGAATGCAATCTCACCCTTAGTTGGGAGAAAAGTCATTTTATGGTTCAACAAGGGATAGTTTTAGGACATATAATTTCAAACAAGGGTATTGAAGTTGATAAGGCAAAAGTAGAATTGATATCCAAACTACCTCCCCCTACATCTGTGAAAGGGATAAGAAGCTTCTTAGGACATGCAGGATTTTACAGACGATTTATTAAAGATTTCTCTAAAATAAGTCATCCCTTATGTAACTTGCTATCCAAAGATGCTTATTTTGATTTCAACAATGACTGCCTTATTTCCTTTAATACCTTGAAAGATAAACTCACATTTACCCCTGTTATTATCGCATCAAACTGGTCTTTACCTTTTGAAATAATGTGTGACGCTTCTGATTATGCTATAAGAGCAGTCCTGGGACAAAGAGTGGATAAGCGTTTGCATGTCATCTACTATGCTAGCAAAACACTCAATGATGCCCAAATGAATTATACCACCACTGAAAAGGAATTCTTGGATATAGTGTTTTCTTTAGACAAATTTCGGTCTTATTTAGTAGGATCTAAAGTGATTGTGCATTCTGATCATGCTGCTTTAAGATACCTATTAAGTAAACCAAATGCCAAGCCAAGATTAATCAGGTGGGTCTTACTCTTACAAGAATTTGATTTAGAAATCAAGGATAAGAAAGGCAGTGAAAACTTAGTAGATGACCATTTGTCTAGGTTGATTTCTGACTTCAATTCTCTTAAAGATGAGAGTAATGAAGATATAGTTGAAACCTTTCTTGATGAACAATTATTTTTCATAGGTCCGAACCCATGGTATGCTGATATCGTAAACTATCTTGCCACTGGTGTTTTGCGACCTAACACTTCATATCAGGACAAGAAAAGGTTTTTTAAAACTATTAAGGACTATTTCTGGGATGACCCTTATTTATACAAGATTGGTCAAGATCAAGTCATCCGGAGATGTGTACCTGAAGAAGAACATAAGAGCATTCTAACTTTTTGTCATGAACTTCATTGTGGGGGTCATTTTGGTGGTGAAAAGACAGCCCGTAAGGTATTACAGTCTGGATTCTTTTGGCCCACTCTTTTTAAAGATGCTCATATGTTTTGTGCACAATGTGATAGATGTCAAAGAACAGGAAACATAAGCAAAAGAGATGAAATGCCTTTGACATCTAATTTAGTTGTTGAACTCTTTGATGTATGGGGGATCCTTTTCCCCCATCTAATGGTTTTCAATACATTTTGGTTGCTGTGGATTATGTATCCAAGTGGGTAGAAGCTATCCCCACCAAAACCAATGATGCTAATGTTGTTGTGAAATTCTTGAAAGATTTAATATTCAGCAGGTTTGGAACACCTAGAGCTATAATAAGTGATGAAGGTAGCCATTTTTGTAACAAACTCTTTGATGGAGTACTAAACAAGTACAATATCACAAGTGTCCTAATAACAAGTGTCCCATTTGCATGAGAACCACATCACACAACTCTTCATCTTTGTACTTTCCAATGGAGATGCTTACTAATACTTGTCTATCAACCTTCACTTCCCCACTATCATTTAACTAGTGCAACTTTTAAGGCTTAAGGTGTTCGAATGTAACTTTTTGCTCACATGACACCTTGTATGAAATAAGTTATCTCTTTGTTGTTCAAGGTCATCCTCTTTGACTTGAACACTCAAATATCGCTTTATTACAAGTACTTCCACATCCATAGGTCATATCATCTCTTCACTAGCTTCCTCTGGAGATGAAATTTCTTCTTCTTCACTTTCATTATCGGTTCCTACCACACCACTAGCTAAGGTGATCATTGCCTTCTTGTTTGGACATTGAGATGCTATATGATCATTACCAAGACATCAAAAACACTTAAAGTCATGATTATGAATTGGGGTGTCAATTGTACATTTTTCCTTGCTAGCTCCCATCTCTTTGGCTTTGTAAGGCTCAATTCTTAGTTTGGAACTAGCTCCTTCATCTTTGTTTCTCATTGGACTTCCAAGGACTAGTAGGGTTCAGTTTTGGAGTAATGGGACTAGACCTTGATGGTTGGGACTGAAAACTCCATTTCTTTAATTTCCTTTCCACCTTAATTTCCATGTGGATCATGTCCTCCATCTCCACACCATGATGAAGTTCCACAATGTTGGCAATGTCCAAATTCAACCCACTAAGAAACCTAGCCATTGTGGCCTATCTATCTTTCTCAAAATTAGCTCTTACCATTGCCACTTCCTTTTCTATAAAGTACTCATCAACAGACTTATATCCTTAAGTCAATCTTTGTAGGTGTTGGTGTAACTCTCTATAGTAGTAGCTAGGGATAAACCTCTTCCTCATGATGGCCTTCATATCCTCTCAATTATCTATGAGCCTTTCATGATTTCTCCTCCTACTAATGACCAATTGATCCCACCAATTTAATGCATAGTCAGAAAACTAAATGACAGTGAGTTTTACTTTTTTCTCCGTGGAGTAGTTGTGGCACTTAAAAAGATGCTTCACCTTTTTCTCCCACTCAAAATACAACTCTGGGTTATTCTTTCGTAGAAATTGTGGTATCTTCATTTTTATACTACTTAGATCTCTATCAACTCTATCTTGGGCCCTAAGTGGGGGTTTCCACATACCTCCTCTAACAATTTCTTCCTCCTTTAGGCATTCTTCCTTCTTCTTTCTCTATATCATCCATAACATGAGCTTGCCTATTAACCCTCCTAACATTGGGTGGAGGTGTTTCTCTTTGTAAAGCTGCTAAGGAATTTTCTTTTCTTTCCAATCTTTCATTCATATCGACCATCAAGTTGTTCATCCTCTCAAAGGATTTTTGCAACTTCCTCATCATGAACATCATATCCGGCCTTCCTTCGGGACTACCCCTGTTGGACATTGTTTTTGCAATTCTATACAACAAGAGGTTAATAAAACCAATGTAAATTCACTCTATACCTCAAGTGTTTAGCACTCAGATTGATTTCTCAAACCCTCTTAGCTTCTAATGAAAGAAATCAAATCCACGAATTCTAAACAATTTGTAGAATTATCATACACCTAAAAAGGTAGTTCACAATATCCCACTTGTTAAAGTATAAAGGAAACTAACTCAAAGGGTTTGGGAACCTAGACTAGAATAATTAAGCACAAGATAAATCAAAAGATTAACAATATTGGAAGAACAACAACTTTTTCAAAGAACTCAACACATAATTGGGAATTTATAATAATAGGAAAATTTCTTGGAATTATGAATTCGAACACTCACTAGAAATTGGAGTTTATAATTGGGCCTCTTTTCTTTGTCTTTTGTTTTTATAAAAAAAATTATGGCCACTCCTTTTATGTTTTTTTGAACAAATATGCTAATAACTTAAGAGTAAATCAATACAACACCTTCAATATGAGTTTGAGAAATTTTAACAATACGTAAAATAGCACATAAATTACAACACAAAGAGGAAATGAAATTTCTGCAAGAACTACCACAGAAATACCAGAAAACTACTAGAAATTGTAGAAAATATCATATATTGTAAAATATGCAAGGAAACATGCAGAATAATTTCAAAAACGCTAGAATTTCCTAGAAAAATGCAAAATATTTTCAGAAATAATAGGATATGCAAGGAAAATACAAAATAGTTTTAGAAACAGTAGGATATGCAAGGTTATTGCCGAAAAATTTTAGACATAACAAAATATGCAAGGAAAATGTAGAAAAATTTTAGACACAATAAAATATGCAAGGAAAATGCAGAAAAAATGTGGAAACAAAGAAGAACAATATTTTTTAGTGTTTGGAAACTAAATTTTAGAAATAACACAGCACATGGATATTTTTTTTTGTATGTAATAGAAACAAAATAAGAACACAAGAACAAGAATAAAAATAAAGGATAGGAATCTAACCTAAAGCTCTGATACCAAATGATATGAACAAAGGGGTTAGGACCTAGCTAATTTTCAGATTATATAGCAAAGAGTTTCTCTACAATACAATGGATATGACTCGACATTAAACTGAAGAGAAAGATGCCACAAAGAGGTGTTGGCTCCTTGATAAGTCTAGCATAAATGACACCCTAGCAAGTATGGATATTACTCATCACAAATGCTTATATGCTAAACAATGCCACAAATATTTCCAATCCCTTGATAAGTTGCTTAAAGAGGAACAAAAAGCATGAATGAGCTCTCAAAGATTTGAAAAAAATCAAATTTCATTCAGGAAAATCTATCCTCAGCAGCTGTGCTGTTTTTAAGTATTTATAGGATACAAATAAACCCTAAAATCTATTGCATCATAGCCCTTGATCTCATTCAAGGATTGAAAATAAAAACAGCCAAAAAGCACAAAAAGGTGATGCAAAGCATGGAGTAAAAATAGGGCAGATGAGTTCAAAGAAATCCCAAGAAAATATCACATCTTAACCCTTGATTTCATCCAAGGGTTGAAAAGAAAGCTACCCAAAATCAGTCCAAACGGCATAACAAAACATGGAGCAAAAAATGGGTAGCTGAGTACAAAGGAATCCCAATAAAATATTACATCTTAACCATTGATTTCATCCAAAGGCTAAAAAAAGCTTCCCAAAATTAGTCCAAATGGCACAACAATGTGCCTAGTTTTCTTTAGCTAATTTTTCCCTAATTTCCATGCTAGGCTTGTACCAATCCTTGCACTCTTATTTTGGGTCTCCTTGATTATGAATGACCTTTTAAATGAGTCTATTTAAAGCCTTTTCGAGTTGTGCTCTCCTAGACCCTGTAATTGGTCTACTTGAAATTTTTATAGCTCCATGATTCTCATCACAAAAGAAGACAAATCAACAACATTAAAGCTTGCACTGACACCATACTCACCTAGTAAGTCAAGCTTATAGGCATTATCATTTATGTGTTCCACTACTTGAAATGGTTCTTCACCCTAAGGTAGGCATTTTGAATGCTATTTCTTCGGAAAAAGGTCCTTCCTTAAATGCAACCAAATCCAATCTCCTGGTTCTAACACTACCTTCTCATGTCCCTTGTTAGGTTGTTGGACATATGTTTTGGTCCTCCTTTCAATGTTCAACCGTGCCTTTTCACGAATCATTTTTACCAATTCTGCTTTCTTCTTGCCATCTAAGTTCACAGGTTCACTCAAAGGTAATGAAGTTAAAGCCAATGGTGACAATGGGTTGAAGCCATAACCAATTTCAAATGGTGAAAACTTAGATTCAAAATGTACACTTCAATTGTAAGAAAATTCAACATGTGGCAAACAATCTTCCCATGTTTTCAAGTTTGTTTTAATGATAGCACGCAAAAAAGAAGACAAAGTTCTATTTTCAACTTCAGTTTGGCCATCCGTCTGTGGATGACAAGTAGTAGAAAACAAAAAATTGGTTTCCAAATTTTCACACAAAGTATTCTAAAAGTAATTCAAAAACTTTGCATCCTTATCAGAAACAATGGTCCCAGGCATACCATGTAACCTAATAATCTCTTTGAAGAACAAATAAGCTATATGTGATGCATCATCAATTTTATGACATGTAATGAAGTTTGCCATCTTGGAAAATCTATCTACCATCACAAAAAATGAATCTCTCCCCATCTTTTTCCTAGGTAAACCTAAAACAAAGTCCATAGAAATATTAGTCCAAGGTTCACTAGGAATTGGCAAAGGGTGTACAAACCACGGGGTTGCAACTTAGGCATAGCTTGTTTACATGTGATACATTTCTCACAGATTCTTTCCACATCACATTTCATACGAGGCCAAACAAAATGATCATGCAAAATTCCTCAAGTCTTAGCTACAAAAAAATGACCCATCAAACCACCACCATGAGCTTCTCTCATAAGCAATTCATGCAAAGGACACATAGGCACACACAACTTATTTTCTCGAAACAAAAATCCATCATGCCTATAAAACCTACCAAATTCCACTTTTTCACATGCATTGAATTTATCACTAAAATCAGTATATTGGCATGGAATTTTTTCAACCTTTGTTGTGCTTTCAAATGCTTCAAAGATTCATTATCTGTGTGAATCACAAATTTCTTTGGCCATAGATAGTGTAGCTAATTTTCTGAAGCCCTTACTAAGGAATACAACTCCTTAGGGTTGCCCCACTCAACTTTTCAATAAAATAAGCAACTGGATGGCCTTCTTGCATCAAAATAGCTCCAATGCCTATTCTTGAAGCATCACACTCAATTTCAAAAGTTTTAGCAAAGTTAGGCAAGACAAGCAAAGGTGCATTAGTTAACTTTTCTTTAATCATATTTAATGCCTTTTCTTGTTCTTTCCCCCACTTAAACAGTACATTTTTCTTGATGAAATCAGTAAAAGGGGTGACCTAGCTACTAAAATCACACACAAACTATCTATAGAAACTAGCTAAGCCGTGGAAACTCCTCACTTGGTTGATTGTTGTAGGAAATGGCCACTCTTGGATTGCCTCCACCTTTTCCTCATCCACCTCAATTCCTCTCTTACTAACAACCAAACCAAGAAACATAAGCTTATCTGTGCAAAAGGTGCATTTCTTGAGGTTAGAAAATAACCTTTCTTTCCTCAAAAATTCCAAAACAGATTTCAAATGCATTACATGTTCTTCCAAGTTTTTTCTATAAATTAGAATATCATCAAAATACACAACTACAAATCTACCAATAAATTCACATAAAACATGATTCAACAAATGCATAAATGTGCTTAGAGCATTACTGAAACCGAAAGACATCACTAACCACTCATACAAACCATATTTAGTCTTAAAGGCATTTTTACATTTGTCACATTCCTTCATCATAATATGATGATATCCACTCTTAAGATCAATTTTTATAAAGACACAAGAACTATGCAATTCATCCAACATAACATCTAATCTTATAATGGAATGACGATACTTTACCGTTATGTTTTTGATGGCTCGACAATCAACACACATCCTCCATGTTCCATCCTTTAGGAACTAATAGAACTGGAACCATATAAGGACTCATGTTTTCACGCACATACCCCTTCTCCAATAATTCACTTACTTGCCTATGAAGTTCCTTGGTCTCCTCAGGATTACTCCTATAAGTAGGTTAGCTTGGAATTGATGCACCAGGTATGAAATCAATTTGATGTTCAATCCCTCAGATTTGAGGTAAACCATAAGGTACCTATTCAGGAAAGACATCTTTAAACTTCTGCAAAAGAGAAACAATATCGCTCGATAATACACCAAGGAGATCATTAGTACATAAAAGGTCTCCCATGTACATGAGTACAATAAGGGGCTAATGTGAAAATAATGCTATCTTGATCTCACTTTTATTTGTAATGTAATTGAATTTTTGCCCTCTTGTTCTCACTGTGGCTGAAATCCTCTCTTTTTTGTTCACTCTCATCAATGTTTTTCTCTCCCTTTCTTTAACTCTCTTTTTTTCATTTGATCTTTGTAACTTTAATTGGTCCTCCCTGACCTATTTTGGAGTTAATGGCACAAGAGTAATAGGTCTCCCTTTAAGAGTGAAAGAATACTTTTTTTGTGAATCCATCATGCATAACCCTCAGATCATACTGCCATGGTCTCCCTAACAATAAATGGCATGCGTGCATAGGAACCATATCACAAAACACCCTATCCTTATTTTTTTCCATTGGATAATGCCACCATTACTTGTTTTTTCACCTTGACTTCGCCACTTTCATTCATCCACTGAAGCCGGTAAGGTTAAGGATGTTTCAAGGTAGTTAAAGCCAATTTCTCCACCAAATCAATGATGGCTATATTTTTGCAACTTCCGCAATCGATAATGACACTACAAACTTTTTTATTTACAAAACACCTAGTATGAAACAAATTCTTCCTTTGGTTACTTTCTTCCTCCTCAACCTGCACATTGAGAACTCACCTTGCTACCAATAAATCTCCAACCATAGAATTTTGCTCATCATCGGCATCATCATCTACCTCTTCCTCATTTTCTGACTCAAGCTCTCCTTGAGCATTTATCACTATCATCGTTTTGTTCACACATTGGATGGCTATGTGTCTTTACCCTTGACATTTAAAACACTTAAGATCGTGTGTTTTAGAACTCGAAATCTTGGTGTTACCCGAAGTGGTGACGATCATTGAGTTAGTTTATGTTTTGGCTTATTTTGTAGCTGGTCATCCCTTTTTGGAAATATCTTCCATAGACCGGTGGTAGCCATATGTTGTCCCCTTCTAGCCAATCCCTTTTGTTTTAATTGTTCCTCCGGGTGTACCATATTCGTCAACTCAACATATTGCTGCATCTCAACTATATATGCAATCTCAAGATTTAAACAGTGTAAAAAACTAGCTACCTTTATCTCCTTGTAAAACTCATCCACACTCTTGGAACCTTGAGTTAACCTCTGTAACTTTTGATACAATCCCCTAAATAGTGATTGGGTACAAAATGCTTCCTCATAATCATTTTCATCTCCTCCCAACTGTCCATAGGTGGCTCTCTATTCCTCCTCCTATTAATTAGTAATTGATCCCACCAAACAATAGCATAATTGGTAAATTCAATTGTAGCCAACTTAACCTTCTTTAACTCCAAATAATTGTGATAATCAAACACCATCTCCATTTTAGTTTCCCACTCCAAATAAACTTCAAGGTCATTTATACCTTGAAAATATGGAATTTTAATCTTTATATTTCCTAAATCATTATCCCTCATAGACCTACCTATCCTAGCTTCTCTATTCCCATACCCATGCTCAAACCTACCTCGGTTCAAATATGGCTCATCAAGCTCCTCCATCTCTGCCTCTTCCTCAACATTCCACCATGGAACATGCCCACCTTGCTACCTATTAGGGATGTCTTGTTGCTATTCCCTAGGAGTCCCTTCTTCTACCCTATCCAACCTCTCATGAATATGATCTAATTTATCCCTCATCATACACCGCATCTCCCTTAACAATGCTTGCATTTAGGGGTTCGAAACTACAAGTTGTCGACATTCTTTGGTTGTATCTTTTTCTTGATTATTTGACATGCTTAGAATCTGCAAAACAAGGTTAGAATCCTCACAAGAACTACCTCATGTATTTCACTCAAACATTTATACACTTGCACTCCTATTTTCACTCTAAATGGTTTTTACGCTCTTATGGTCTCATAAACTCTTGCCTTTTCCATTCCTTTGTGTTTTCTGTACTTCTTAATCAAGCTTCAAGAAACTAATTCAAGATAATCTAGTAGCAATTCAAAATGTGAAACAATCAATACTTATCAAAATGATCAAGAACTTGAATAAAGAGAGAAACAAGATTGATAGGAAGATTTCTTTTATTAGAATCATGTACTAAGTAATGATATCAATAGAGAAATTTTCCTCTTTGTGTACTGAGAGATTTCTAACTAAAATCATATAGTTTTTTTTATAGCAAGGAATAGGAAATCGACAAATAGAACAAAAATAAAAGATAGCAAAACTTATCTTAAAACCAAAGCTAAGATACCAAATGATATGAAATCTACCAACAATTGTTATGAAACCCGATAACAATAATGGATGGAAACCCCAAGATTGTGAAGACAAGATTTGTTGAGTCTTAACCCATCACCTAACAAGATGAAAATCAAGACTATGGAGGATTAAAACACCACACCAAGAAAACCTAAGGGTTCTCTCAAGAATTCAAGATGATAAGTTTGATTGTTGGAATGCCAGAAGATTAACTCGATAAGTTCAAGAGTTCTTTTAAGAACTAAGAGGAATACAAGACCTCATAAGAAGTTAATTTTCTTAATAATTCCAATCTATCTTTAAAATTCGTAGTACTCTTCTTTATACTTGGAATAACCCTCCAAGAATATGCAAAGTCATAATTAAAGTACAAAAAATAGACTAAACAAGTTCTTTACCTTTTTTGGGTTCTTAGTCTTCTAAATACAGCTAAAAATAGCTATTTATTGACTTTTAAGGATAGCTAATAAATGGCTATTTTGGAGTTCTTAAGACAACCAATTTGGACTTCTAAAGATAGCCAATAAATAGTTAAATGATTACATTCAATGTATTTTAACATGCTGATAAGCGAAAACTGGCATCGTCGATTCTTACCAATACTTTGGTTTTAATATTTATAAAACTCTCGCAAGTGTACGAATCATTTCGAAGAAAATGATAAGTATACTTCCAAGGTCGATCTAAGGAAGGAATGTATGTGATTTTTAATTTATTATTCAAACTTTTAAAAACGAAATTAAATCCTAAACATCCAGTCACGTTATTTTGGGGTTTTTGTGTTTTTAATCTACTGACATAAAAATAAACATAGATTCAATAAACATTTATGCAAATTTTATCATTTATAATGGCGGAGTATTTATGGATATAATAACTAAGTTAATTATGCTTGCTCATATTATCTAGGTTATTAAAGATATGAATTAATATTTATTGATTCTCCCTTTTTTATATGAATACCACCTTTGGTGGGGTTAGATATTCTTTATTAACTAAACAAATCAATTAACACCTATGGGTGGGGTTGATAACCAATTTGCTTAATTAAATTAATTCCTTTTTCTAAGAGATTGAAAATGAACCATTTAAATGCCACCTTTGGTGGGGTTAGACAGTTTAAACTTTATTCAAGGTGTCCAAATTAAACCTAAGAATTTAGTTATCCGAGTACTAACTTTCAAGTTTTAAAACCACAACTGAAAACATGTTGTCAATACATTTTCACATAATAATTCTTATAAAAACTTTTGAAATAGAGTTTCACTCTAACTACCGGGCGATTGTACCAACAAATAAAAGAGCATTACTCTAAATTAGACCGGATAACTAAACCTTAAAATCTAATTTTCAGATTTAAGTTTGTAATGAAAAATAATATATTTTTCTCTAACATTCTTAATATAAAATCTTGAATAAAAACAAAATCAATTTATTTTAGAGATTTTCACCTATTTAATATTTCGCAAGCATAACAACGTTATTATTACATCATGTTTATAAACAGCCAGCACAGTTAAATTTAATCACAGACAAATTAAATATAACATGTAAGAATAAAGCATAAAAAATAACTGTAAAGAAAATAAAATCCTTACAGAACTTCGACGCTATTCCCGTTGCTGGAAAACCTCCAAGCGGAATTTGCACTCCCATTTATTGAATCAAAAAGCTAAAAGATTACAAAAAACATAACTAGTTCTTCCCAAAAAGGGAAGAACTCTAAAACTACGAGAAATTAACTAAGAAAATCTAAAAACTAAAAACTAAAAAAAACTAAAAACTAAGAAATGAGAGAAATAAAGAAAATAGAAGAGAAGAATGGTTTTGAGGTGTGTTTAGAAGTGAAGGGAAGGGGGTATTTATAGGTGAGGATGAAGAGAAAAAATGAGTGAAAAAATGTGAAAACGCGGAGTGCAAATGCTGAGGTCATTGATGACATCATGGGGGTGGCTGCACGTGAAAAATGGGGCGAAATGGGCGTCGGCGCACGCGGAGGGCAGCTGGGCGTGCACAAGTGCGCGTGGAAGGGCAGGTGCGCGCGGCTTGGCGCGGGACTGGGGCGCTACACGCGCGGCTGGGCGGTGGCGCGCGCGGTGGCGCGGGCGGTGGCGCGCGCGGTGGCGCTATTTTCTCCTTTTTGACATTTTTGACCTTTTTGACCCATTTTGTCCAATTTTTCCATATTTGTTGACCTTTCCCCATTTATTTATTAATATATTTGTGATGTATTGCTTCCAGTATTTCTCTTTGAGTCTTTAAGTTATGTTTTTAAACCAAAATACTTGAAAAATAATAAAAATACCCGTGATTCCGAAAAAGACAAATTTATATAAATATATGATAAAACATATAAATATATATATTTTTAATTAATTAATGTGCATAAAATCATGGTAATTTTAGTGATTTTTGAGCACTCATCACAACCCCCAACCAGCTTCTTACTAGTCCCTTAGCAAGAGAAGCGATAAAAACTAAAAATTAAACTATCCTAAATCACCTTCGTGGATTGAAACAGTTGCATTTAGCCTATGCAACAAGACTTTAAACCCCTAGGTTGCCCTAGTGGACGAGTTTGAGTCTCGTGAGGGTTTTCAGTAATGATACCCACAAACATTGAACTAAATGTAAAAAATCAAAAGAAACAATAAAAACAATCAAATCAAAAACTAAAATTACAACAAAATCAAAAATTAATTTAAGAATAAAAGAAAACAACATATCACAAAAATGTCTCATACTTTTTAATCTCCTTTAAGATCATAATTAAAATCTCAAGCATAAGTTATTTTAATCTCTTTAAACAATCATGATTTATTATAATAATTAGTCAAAAATCATTTTCATATTTCCTGTCAAAAATGTATCAATTTAATTTTACCCAATTTCAATGTCATGAACTAGAATTCGCTTCGACTCTATTCCTCACAAGTCAATACTCTCAAAACACTGAATCCTATGGGTTCAAACACTCATACTAATTTATATGCGAAAGAGTTGATGTATAGAAATGAACTAATATGTTCGCATATGTATAAAGAATAAAGGCTCAAAGTGTTATTTTAACATTGATCTCATGAAAGGAATCAAATGTATAAATTATAAAGATATCATATATAAAAATTATTTTCATGCATAAATCAAACTCATTAAGAAAGAATTTCAAGATATATGCTTTTTACAAATGAAGAAATTACAATGAATTTTTAGGGAATTACTTCCTATATCTTTCATTTGTAATTAGCCTGTACTCACAACTTTGTAGGCAACGTGGGTCATAGTATGTAGATGATACTATTTATTTTTTATCTCTCTATTTTTTTTGTAGATATTTTTCAAAATATGTATTTTTTAGAGAGACAACCCATGTACAGATTGTACATTTTTTTGGATTTTGGTGAGTGGTTAATTTTGTGGCTTTTCTTTTTGATCTTGGTTTAGGTAACCCCAGATATGTCTTTTTGTTTTTGTAGCAGTCATGCATAAATGAGATATAAGCATATACTAACAATTTCTACTCAAATAATTTAATCTAAGCAAAAATAATAATAAAAAATATATGATACTCTATTAAGATGAGAAAAAATTCATACATTTAATGCTAATACCTATAGAGATCATCTAAAATTTGAATAAATAAGAAATGTGTTTGGAGTAGAAAAAATATATATTTCACTCTAAATAAAAGAAATTAGGCTCAAATTATATCTCAAAAGGGTAGTCTCCACTAAAAAAAATTCATAAACACCGATTTTGGGTTTAATATAATTTCCATATTTTATCAAGAAATACTAGTTATAACAAAAACTAACTAATTATCAAAAATAATTACAAAATATTTCATGATATGTTTTCAAAAATTAATCTAACAGTACAAAAGACTTAACTATTTACTTAAATTTGATTTAAAGAAATGATAAATTTTGCTGAGAAAATATTTAATTTTTTTTTAATATTTTTTTTTATTTCAAAAATTACTAAATCACACAAAACAAAAATAAAACCAAACACAAAAAAAATGAAAACGTGAACATAAAAAAGAAAAAAAATTAATTTTTAAATTGTTAAATCTTTTTTTTTAAATTAAGCATGGTAACTTTTCACCACCCCCAACCTAGAATTTACATTGTCCTCAATGTAACAACTGTAAATTAAAGATAAAGAGAAAAGAGAAGAAAGATTACCTATTTCTTGAGAATGTGTAAGTAGTAATGGAGAAATGCAGGTGCATCCATCATATTCATCATTAAAGTGTATATAGACAGATCGCTGTAAACTTCTAACATCTCAACAAATATTTTTAGTTTTAACAATTTAAAAATGATTAAACTAAAATAAATAATAAAATTAAGTAAATAAAATAAATAACAGAAAATTACCTAAAATGATGTGTTGCCTCCCATCCAGTGCTTAGTTTAACGTCTTAGCGAGACGTAACTTGGGGATTGCATTTTAAGTAAACTCAATGTCCCCCATCATTGAGTCAATCAAACCTACAAGTAAGACAATGTTGTCTACCTATACTCTTTCAAACATGCCCTATTGATTTTCAAATTTTTCTGTACCAAAAACTAGGGGCATGCTTGAGGGTTTTAGATAACTCACATCTAGGTGCAAATCAAATAATTAAGGCATCAAAACACAATTGTACCTAGATCAAACAAAACAATTTTTTTTTGTTTTTTTAAAGATAAAATAACATAATTAGTATTAACCAAGAGTGCTCACAGGAAAGAATGGTGGGGCAAAGGCTCCTTAAAAACCATTCTTCTAGACAGAACAACGTTCCCAGGAAAGACTAGTGGCATAAACGCTTCCAAGAACTAGTCTCCTAGACAAAACTCCCTTAGATCTTTACTTTTTATGCTATTAAAATTAAGTTAATTAAATTAAGTTAAGTAAAAAAAATCTAAGTTAATTAAGTTAAGTTAATTAAAAAGCTAAGTTAGTTAAGTTAATAAAAAAAATCTAAGTTAATTAAGTTAATTTAAGTAAAAATCTAAGTTAATTAAGTCAATTAAAGTAAAAATCTAAGTTAATTAAGTTAAGTTAATGAAAAATCTAAGTTAATTAAAAAGCTAAGTTAATTAAGTTAGTAAAAATCTAAGTTAATTAAGTTAAATGAAAATTAAGAAAGAAAAAATAAATAGTGAAAGAAAAAAAAGAAAAAAAATATAAAAAAATAAAAATTAATAAAATAAATTAAAATTGAAAAAGGTAAAATAAAATAAAATTGAGAAAGGTAAAAGCAAATAAAATAAAAATAAAAATTGAAATTTTAAATAAAAAATTAAAATTAAATGAAAATTAAAAATTAAGTTTTATTTTTTTTATTTTTAATTTAAAATTTATTTAAGTTTTTATTTTTATTTTCTAATTTAAAATTTATTTAATTTTTATTAATTTTTATTTTTTTTTTAATTTTTAATTTTTAATTTTTTATATATTTTTTACTATTTATGAACGGTAATTTTATTATACTATTCACGCTATATTATTTAATTTTTTTTAAAAAAATTTTACTATTCATGAACTACCAATTTTATTTTACAATTCACGCTATATTATTTCTTTTTTTATCTTTATTTTTTATTTTATTTTTTTTTAATTTTTTTAATATAATGAACGGTAATTTTATTTTACTATCTACACTATATTATTTATTTATTTATTTTCAACTTAAAAGTTTTTTAATTTTTTAATTTTTTTATAACTATTCATGAACGGTAATTTTATTTTACTATTTACACTATTTTGTTTATTTATTATTTTAAAAAAAATTAATTTTTTTACTATTCATGAACGGTAATTTTATTTTACTTCAAATTTCAAATTTATAAATTATTTTACTATTCACACTATAATTATTATTATTATTATTTTTAATTTTTTTTATTTATAATTTTTTTAATTTTTTTTATTTCTTATGAAATTTGAAATTTGATTATTATTTTTTTTATTAAAAAAGTCACAATTATTTACAGCACAAAAATGTTTTTAAAATTTTGATAAATAATTTAAAAACGCTATTCCTTCCCCGGCAACGGCCCCAAAAACTTGATAAGCGAAAATCGGGATTGCCGATTCTTGCCAATACTTTGGTTTTAATATTTATAAAATTCTCGCAAGTGCACGAATCATTTCGAAAAAAATGATAAGTATACTCCTAAGGTCGATCTAAGGAAGGAATGTATGTGGTTTTTAATTTATTATTCAAACTTTTAAAAACGAAATTAAATCCTAAACATCCAGTCACGTTATTTTGGGGGTTTTGTGTTTTTAATCTACTCACATAAAAATAAACATAGATTCAATAAACATTTATGCAAATTTTATTATTTATAATGGCGGAATATTTATGGATATAATAACTAAGTTAATTATGCTTGCTTATATTATCTAGGTTATTAAAGATATGAATTGATATTTATTGATTCTCCCTTTTTTATATGAATACCACCTTTGGTGGGGTTAGATATTCTTTGTTAACTAAACAAATCAATTAACACCTGTGGGTGGGGTTGATAACCAATTTTCTTAATTAAATTAATTCTTTTTTCTAAGAGATTGAAAATGAACCATTTAAATGACACCTTTGGTGGGGTTAGACAGTTTAAACTTTATTCAAGGTGTCCAAATTAAACCTAAGAATTTAGTTATCCGAGTACTAACTTTCAAGTTTTAAAACAACAACTGAAAACATGTTGTCAATACATTTTCACATAATAATTCTTATAAAAACTTTTGAAATAGAGTTTCACTCTAACTACCGGGCGATTGTACCAACAAATAAAAGTGCACTACTCTAAATTAGACCGGATAACTAAACCTTAAAATCTAATTTTCAGATTTAAGTTTGTAATGAAAAATAATATATTTTTCTCTAACATTCTTAATATAAAATCTTGAATAAAAACAAAATCAATTCATTTTAGAGATTTTCACCTATTTAATATTTCGCAAGCATAACAACGTTATTATTACATCATGTTTATAAACAGCCAGCACAGTTAAATTTAATCACAGACAAATTAAATATAACATGTAAGAATAAAGCATAAAAAATAACTGTAAAGAAAATAAAATCTTTACAGAACTTCGACGCTATTCCCGTTCCTGGAAAACCTCCAAGCGGAATTTGCACTCCCATTTATTGAATCAAAAAGCTAAAAGATTACAAAAAACATAACTAGTTCTTCCCAAAAAGGGAAGAACTCTAAAACTACGAGAAATTAACTAAGAAAAGCTAAAAACTAAGAAAAACTAAAAACTAAGAAATGAGAGAAATAAAGAGAAGAGAAGAATGGTTTTGAGTTGTGTTTAGAAGTGAAGGGAAGGGGGTATTTATAGGTGAGGATGTAGAGAAAAAATGAGTGAAAAATGTCAAAAAAATGTGAAAACGCGGAGTGCAAATGCTGAGGTCATTGATGACGTTAGCATGATGCATGGGGGCGGCTGCACGTGAAAAATGGGGCGAAATGGGCTTCGGCGCGCGCGGGAACAGTAACAGCGCGTGTGGGCGCGTGCGGATCTGGAGCAAGGCACGCGCAGCTTGGCGCGGGATTGGGGCGGTGGCGCGTGCTTGGCTCGGCGCGGTGGCGCGATTTTTTCCTTTTTAACATTTTTGACCCATTTTGTCCAATTTTTTCATATTTGTTGACCTTTCCCCATTTATTTATTAATATATTTGTTATATATTGCTTCCAGTATTCCTATTTGAGTCTTTAAGTTACGTTTTTAAACCAAAATACCTGAAAAATAATAAAAATACCCGTGATTCCGAAAAAGACAAATTTATATAAATATATGATAAAACATATAAATATATATATTTTTAATTAATTAATGTGCATAAAATCATGATAATTTTAGTGCTTTTTGAGCACTCATCACATGCCCAGTCAAGACCAAGTTATTCTCTTATTTAATATTCTTGAAATTCTTCAAATTTACACCCTTTAATGGTCAAAATATGCTGACTACAAATTTGCATGCTAATAAGCCTATTCAATTGCTTTGATGACATAATATTTTTGAAACTCTTCAAATTCATACCCTTTAATGGTCAAACTATATTGGCTACAAATTTGCATGCTAATAAGCCTCTTAAATTGTTTTGATGACATAGAATAGGCCTTGATTATTATTTGAGTCCATCTTGGTCATTTTAGAATCAGCCTAATTCTTCAAGATCAGCCCATTTAGTTCTTCCTTGAAACCTTTGGCTTTAAGTCTTGGAATTGGGCCACTAGGAAGTGACAAAGGGTCTTGTGCAAATCCAGCTCCATTCCCACTTGTATGATTGACATGTCCAACTCCTTTGTTTGCATCACTAAGAGGAAGAAGGAAGCTTTGCGAGGCTTGATCATGGAAGTGCAATACAAAGAGGTTGTGCTAGAAGAATCAAAAAACAAAATTCGAAGATTCTAAATCTTTGCCAAGGATGGTCTATTAACTTTTTATGCAAGGGATAGATTTGGAAGATCAATTTGGGAGTAAAGATTGATTTAGAAAGTAATATTTTTGTTTTAGCAAATTATGGGCTTTTACGTTTAGCAATTTTTGTCTTAGTTAATTGTGTGCTTTTTATTTGAAGTATTTTAGTCTTTTATTTTTTAAGGTTGGATTAGCCCCAATCCTTAACTAAATAATAGGCTTATTCCATCTAGTGTCCTTTTCTTTTAATGTTTTTTGCTTATTAATAAGAAGAGATTTGTAATTTGGAGACAAGAATGAATATCATTAATGAAAAGTATATTTCATAAAGCTTTGTATACCCTTTTATCTATACCTAATCAATATTGGATGATATATCTATGGATTTTGTATTAGGATTACCAATGTCACACAATGATAAGGATAGTATCTTTGTTTTTGTGGATAAGTTTAGTAAAATGGCTCATTTTATTGCATGTTCTAAAACCAATGATACAACACATATTGCTAATTTGTTCTTTAAAGGAGTGGTTCATTTGCATGGGTTGCCTAAGACAATTGTTAGTGATAAAGATGTTATGTTCCTAAGTCATTTTTGGCGCACTTTATGAAATAAACTAGGCACTAATTTGTTATTTTCTACTATTGCACATCCTCAAACGGATGGTCAAACTAAAGTAGTTAATAGGACATTCACTGCTTTGTTGTGTGCTATCATTCAGAATAATTAAGATAGTGGGAGAAGTGTTTTCCACACATTGAGTTTGCATATAATAGGACTGTTCATTCTACTTCTTCATTTTCTTTTTTTGAAGTTGTTTATGGCTTTAATCATTTAATACCTATTGATATTTCACCTTTGCATACTAATGAACATGCTAATTGTAAAGATTATGAGTGTTGACTATTTTCATGGACAAAATATTTACCTGTAAACTTAATTTTAGGCATGTTATCAAGTCTATCAAGAAAAACCGAATAAATGCTCGAGTTTTAAATAATCGTACTTCAGATATATCTTTTATAACTACGACACATAGGATTGTATTCATGCATTAAATAACACGAAATTATTTTTGGTGTTAAAATATTTATTTAAACTTGAATCATTTATGAAATTACTAATTAAATACTTTTAGGTGTGTTTTTATATTTTTAAGATGTGTTTTCAAACAATAATTTTTTATAATATTAAGATTTTTAATAAGTTTTGAAAAATTAAGACTAAAATACATTTAACCCTAATATTATTAAGTATTATTATTATCTATATATAAAGATACATTAGGATTAAGGAACAGTAGAGAAACAATCTATTGAAGCTGCTGAACAAAAAACAGAGGAAGCGAAGTTACTTTTTATCATCATCAACGTAGAGGAGAAACATGGACTAAAGAATAATAAAGGTAATATATATCCTCTGAGTGAATAAATATGTGTATATATATATATATATATATACATATTCATTCACGGTAATATATATTCACGCAAACCGAAATAATCATACATATATATATATTCACATTTATTTATAAGAAAAAATATTGATTAATATAATCATGAATTTAGGATAGTTTATTTTTTGGCATCAAAATTTTACATTTATCAATCAATTTATTTCATACTTTTCATATTCATATAACTTATTTTGTGATTAGTATCTTGGATATTTAAATCTAATAATTGTATGAAAAATTATGATTATTTGATTTAATTATTAAATTTCAAAGAAACTATTTTTACTGAAATTGTGTTCAATCTTTTTGCTCTAGAATTGTTAGTTGATTTGATTTAAGTGACATATGTTTTGAATAACGTTTTGAATCATCTAGTTAGAATTATTCATTATTAAATCTATTCTAGAATACACATGGGCACTTGTGTTTTTTTTGCTAATCATTTTGCAGTTAATTGGGGAACGTATCTGATTGGCAGGAAGCTTATTGGAATGTTGGTCTGAAAACCGCTCATGTTAATTTTAGAAATTGTGAAAACAAAGCAAGGGCTCATACGTAAAGTACATTGGGATAGTATTCTAGGGAGGGTAGCATAAGACCGAGTTTGTACTTTAACATTTAATTTTCATAGTGAAAAATTAGGTGGTCTAGTGGACTTGTAGGTTTCCTCTTATGTCATTATTGTGACCTAGGTTGTTTCCACCTACAAATATTCTATGTTATTCTTTGATTTCCACACTTAATCTTACATACAATTTCATGTTTGGCTTCTTTGATTAGATTATTAAATTATAAATTGATAAGAATTAAAAAATAACCTATTTAACCCCATCTAGGTTAATCAGGTCTGTATCTAATAAACATTCAATTGGTATCAGAGCCAACACTAGACACACTTAGTGAGTTTGATTCTTAGGGACACACATTCCTACTTATGGACCAAATGAAAGAAGGTGGGTCATCTATTAGACCTCCACTCTTTGATGGGTTGATTAACCTTATTAGAAGGCTCATATGCAAGCCTTTCTCAAACAAGATTAATTTTTTGGGATGCTATTCTTAATGGTTGGGAACCACCTTCAATAACTTAAGATGGTGTAGCAACCTTAAAGCTAAGTAAATATTATACCACTGAATAACACACCCTTAGTGGGGAAAACAAAAAAGGTCTAAGCTCAATATTTGCTACAATGTCAATGGATGAGTGTTGTCTATTTTAGAAGAACATAAAACGTGCAAGTATACACGGTCACAAGTAATAAAATGATAAGTAAGATATCATTCTCACGGAGATTTATTACTAGTGTTCGTTAATTACTAAAATTATTTCAACCTGATTTTATCAAAACAATCGGTAATTTGAAGCAATTTGACTAACTAATTTTTTAACAGTTTGTAAGAAAATTCTAGGATTGCAGTTTCACCAAATTAATCCACTTGAACATTTTATTTTCTCTTGATTTATGTTCTTGTATTTTAAATTGTTAACCAAGAACTCCTAATTTATCCATATATCTCTTCCGAACTCCATACAAACACATCTCGCTAAAATAATTCACTATATTCCTATGAGAATTAAATTCAACCAGATTTATTAAGTTCTAAGTTCTCAACTCTTTCTCATTTTTTGGCCACCTATGACCACCAATTCTAGCGCCAGTTAGTGGGTTTTCTTTCTCTCTAACCTATCTTTTAGATCCCTTATTGTTTTGAACAAAATACTCAAATTTTGTATACCTATTTCTCACTTATAAAACACCATTTTTTTTCTTCATTTCCTTCTTTTTGTCACTTCATTTACTCTTGTAAGCATTTCTATTAATCTTACAAACTTATTATTCATATTTTTTTATGTTATTATATGTTATTATTTATGTGTATAAACTTTTGTATTATATATGTAGGTCTTGTATTATAACATCAAGAGAAGAATATGATGATCTTGAATAACATAGAACAACACCATGGTAATTTTTCTGCTATTAATTAATATTTAATTTTTCAATTATTTCTATTATTTAAACTATTTGTTAAATAGATTTTGGTTTTTTCTGCTATTATGTAGTGATCGAATACAGGTTTTAATTTGAAAATAATAGAAAATGAGTAAATTTTGTAAAAATATTTAAAGTTGGTTCAACGTGTGAACTGAATTTAAATGTAAAGTTGGTTCACACATTGAATCGACTTTAAATTTTAAGTCATTCAATTTAAAGTCAATTCAACGAACCGACTTTAAATTAATTTAAAGTCAGTTTTTAACCAACTTTAGTAGTCCGTTTTGTAGTAGTGGCTCCAAGTATAACTCAAGATCATTCTTTTCCTGAAAGGGTGGAATTGTCATCTATATACTTCCTATATTGCTATCTTCTTTGTAGTTAGTCTTTTTGTCCAATTTATAACTGGTTTTCTCTCCCACGTTGGAACAACTTCTTCTTCCTCGAACTCATGTCTTCTATGTGATTGAGAATTTGAAGAGGATTCTAAATCATCCAACCTTGCATTCATTCTCTTAAATTGGTCATGAACATATTTGATGAAGAATTTCAAGTCAACCTCTTATGGTTCTCCTCCTTCCTTACTCATATTGTCAACCTGTAAAATAAAATGAGAAAACCCACACATTCCCTCACGTGTTTGCTCTCAAATAAGATTGTTATCACACTTTTTTTTAACACTCATTCACGTGTTTTCTGTCAAATAAGATTTCCATCACTCTCATTTTATTAACACTATTTTCGCTCTCTCTCTTTTTTACCACTCAAAACTCATGCCAACCTCTTTTGTGTTTTCAAAAAAGTCAAAGAATCCAACTAATCTCAAGAAGTAACTATTTTATTGGTGACAATCTCAAAATTTAGAATTCTAAAATAACTAAATGGCAAAGTATGACAAAAGGAAATTATAACGAAGACTCTAAAGAAAGAATGATGTAGACCCTTTAGGCAAACAACCTAGGAACCCACGAACTCAAAGAAATAGAAACAATTGATTTGTTAAGAATGTGTTTAAGATGATCATATTATAACCTTAAGGAAAAAAATTCCTTAAAACCCAAACCTTGATATGCCATAAAAGATAATCACTCTCTTTGATATGTTGGATTCAAGTCTTTGATATGTTGGATTCAAGTATTCAATCAATAACGCAAGAAGGCAAAGAAAAAGCTTTATGAAATATACTTTTCATTAATGATATTTGTTCTTGCATCTATATTACATAGCTTTTCTTCTTTATAAGTAAGAAAACCTACATGGAATGGGCCTAATGGTCCTATTTAGTTATGGATTGGACCTAATCCAACCTTAAAAATAAAAGACTAAAATACTTAAAATAAAAATCACACATTTAACTAAAATAAAAATTGCTAAACATAAAAGGTCCATAATTAACTTAAACAAAAAAAATTCCTTCCTAATTTATTCCTTGCATATTTGACATTCAAAATCTATCCCTTGCAAAGGATCTTAGGAATATTTGTAGGATCTTGGTAATCTTTAAAATATTTGTAAACATAAACTTGGTTAGCACCAAAATCTCCATTATTCCCTTCCCATTTGAAAATATTTGTCCTCGAATCTTAGCTTTGTAAGAAGGTTGATTTGGTATAACGGATCCATATGTGAAGTCTATTTGATGCTCAATTCCTCTCAAAGGATGATTTTCCATGGGGAATCTCTTAAGGAAGTTGATCCTCAAAGTCCTCCAATAATGATATAACAACACTAGGAAAAGGTGAGTTAAAACAGATTGAAAATGTGTGGATTATATCTTATTTTAAACCTTGATATGCCTATTTTATAAATATTTTGAGTTTTCTAGACAAAGTTATATTAATTTAATTGAGGGTATGTTTTATGACGTTATGCTAGAAGTCATTTTTATATTGAACAATATTATGTGTTTTTGGAAAGGATTTACATATGATAAGTGAGTATTGTTTTATCTTGTTTTAAAGATTGAAATTTCTAGTTTTGTCATCTTTTTACATAATTATATTTATATATCACTATCAAAAGTTATACCTATTTTTGTGATGATAGATCAGACTTGTTTTAGAATTGTTCATAGTGAGATGACACTAACTGAAATTTCAGTTTATAAAACAAATTTTGTGATCTAAAATAAGCATATATTAGCTCTCTATAAATATGATAATGTTAAAATTTTGGAGTATTTTGACATATTATAATTTGAAAATTTTCACTTATAGCTATGTGTGCTTGAATGAAGAAACTTATTTTGGTGAATTCAAAAGATATTTCTCCTGTGTTCATAGCTAAAGAGTTGAGTTCAAAAGATGATTTTAAAAGATTATTAAATAGTTTTAGACCTATTTTACTTGTAATTTAAACGAACAGAGTATGTTGTTTTGATTTGGAACTAGGAACATAAGAATATCAAAACTATAAGTAACAATATGATTTCTACCTAAGATTGAAGAGGATATTGAGTTATATGTTAACATCACATGTTTTAACATTTTAACAATATTTAAGTTTATATTAGTCAAACTAATTATGGTGTTATTTGGACAAATGTATGATAATATAGGATTAGTTGATCCCGAAGATATTTCAATGCAACTAGAGTAATAGCTATGATACAGTACAGTAGGTGGATTTTTTTATTTTTAAAACTAGGTCACTTAGGTTTACATTCTTAGTTGACTATTTTGTTTGAGCAGTCAAAGCATTAAAACATTTAGTAAATTTAACAAATATGGATATGATATTTCCAATTCTACCTTAAAATGGATTTTCAAAAGCTTATATTAGTTAGTTGTAATAGTGTGGCTTTTATGCCAAAACATTACTACTAGAGTTAATCACACTCAGTTTAAAAATGCATATTTCATGTCAATGCATTTCATGGGTCTATCATCAAGCCTTGTTATGAAACATCTTTACCTTTTTGCACTTGAACCAATTAGTACATAATAATCCACAACACTAGAACAACAGAATTATGTTTTACATACTATGCTTATTTTAGATAGAAGTTTGTAAAATGAAACTAAGTTTGCTTTTCTAAAGATTTCAAAGCATCCTTGAGAACACTATTCACATTCAAGTAAATTCAGTTGGTTTTATTAGTATTTTTTGAGCATTAAAGTTCACAAATGCATTCACTTAATTTACAAAGAATTTGAAGAACATGTTATATGTTAGTTTCAATGCACTTCCAATGTGAAAGTACCATGAGAATATATTTTCTTTTCCTAATAAGTAATCTAAAAGCAAGATAATTTGTGAGCAATTTCAGCTTGAAATTAACTTAATTATATTATATTTTTTATACAAGCTTGCAAGTTAAGTATATATTTTAAAAATGCTAAAGCACTTCCCTTTCAGTATTTAGGGATAGTTGGCTCTACTTAGCATTTAGAGTATTCAGTTTTACTTGGTAAGACATCATGACAAATAGATTTTGTCCAGTTCAACTCAGTATTGTAACATGCTCTCCCTCATTTAAAGTAATATTGTTGCTAAGCATATATTCTTAGTGTTATTACGATTTTACTATCAATTATACCAAAATGTCCTAACTCTTAAAAAATTTCAAGTTATGCGACAAGGACTTTTTGGATCTTTTACTTAATACTTTTTTAGTATGAGGTGTCAAATCTCATATTACTTAAGTGACACATGAAAACATAGTTAAAAAGATAAAAAAGAAAGGGGCTAGACTGAATTAGCTAGGACACTTGCCCATGTTGTACTACTTTTCCTTAGTCTTAGAAGAAAAAATGTCCTTGCTCACAATAAAATAGCTCTAGTTGTTGGGAAAAAGCCATTTTCCTTATTTTATGAGTCATATTTCTTCTCTCTAATGTTGGACTAGAGCACAAAAACATTAGAGTACTTAGGGAGATCAAAATAGCAAAATAGATAAGGATAATAGGTATTGTTTGGTAATGGCTAAAAGAAACAAAAAATGGAGACCTTTAATCAAATCTCTTTAGAAAGGTATAAATGTCTATTTTATGAGAAATATTAATGTTTTTCATTTCAATTTTCTACACAAATTTACATACGTTTAACCGAGGATGATTCTATGGATATCATGCTACAAATCTTGTTCGAAACTAATCTATATTTTTGTTATTTGAAATGCTTATAACATTTTGAATTAAGTAAATTATATTGTGTTTTAAAGCTTTACATCTCTATCTTTAGAAAAAAAAATTGGCTTGTCGTTTTGAATTTTCTCTACAATGTTATGCCCATTTAATCAAGGCTACGTCAACTAAGATTGGTACTGGGAAAACTATTCGGAACCCAATCAGTATTTTTGTTATATGAAATAGTTTCCCTTATTGAATTTGGATTATCTATAACTTGTTTTAAATCTTAAGATGTCTAGTTCAATATGGATTTTATGGATTGTTATTCCTAGTTTTCTACACAAATTTATATCAAATTAACTAAAGCTATGTTTTGTTGAAATTATGCTCAAAAATTAGTTATGAAACTTATCGATATTCTATGGATTGATGAGCTTTTCCTTATGATATTTGAGTGTGTAATATCTTATCTTAAAGATTGAAATGTCTAGTTATTACATGTTTTTACATAAATAAATTTAGAAATTTCTACCAAAAATTATATTTGAAATAACAAAGATAGGTTTAAGAGTACTCTAAAAGAATTTGAAATTCAACAATCAACTATTAGCAACCCCTATTTTGGAAGTTTTAGAGTGCCTTTCTAATGGATATTGAGGTATTGATCAGGTTGATGTTTCCAAATATTCTCAAGATATTTTGCATGGAATTGGTAGTCGAATGATTAGAGATACATTTGGAAGATCAAGTTAGGTGCAAGGGTTAATTTAGGAAGCAATTTTTGTTTTGATTAATTGTGGGCCTTTTATGTTTAGCAATTTTTGTTTTACTTAATTGTGGGCTTTTTATTTTAAGTTTTTTAGTCTTTTATTTTTTAAGGTTGGATTTGGTCCAATCCACCACTAAACAAAGCCCATGTATCTAGGGTTTTTCTATTAGGGTTTCTTGCTTAAAAAATAGTATCTATGTAATTTGTATTCACAATGAATATCATTAATGAAAAGTATATTTTAGAAAGCTTTTATGTTTCCTTCTTGTGTTCTTGATTGAATGCTTGCATTCCACTTATCAAAGGGATGATCATCATTTGTGGCATCTCAAGATTGGGGTTTTAAGGACTTTGTTTCCTTAGGATAATCTCATCATCTAAAACCTATTCTTAGAAAATCAATCATTCCTATTCCTTTGAGTTTGTGGGTTCCTAGGATTGTTCTTCTAGAGGGTTTGCATCATTTGGTATGAGAGATTCGGTTGCTAAAAAGAGGTTATCTATCTTCGTTTTGAATTCTTGATTTTGAAAAACAATATTTGATCCTTGTTTGTTTTTGCACCTTTTCAACAAAAAAAATTCATCCTTTTATGAATTTGATTATTTTATTAAGTCCAAATTCACAAAAATAAATCTATCTTGATTCCAAATTTGATTGTTCTCTTTCCTTATATTTGTGGAACAAAAATATTCTTGTTTGGTTTCCTTATTTCCTTTCAGTTCTGGGTCTTTGTCTTATTCTTCAGATTTCGTTTGTAGTTCTCTTTGAAGTCTTCGTATCTATTCTTGTTCTTTATTTTGTGTTCAATATATCTTTATTCTTCAAAAAATAAAAGAGGAGAAGAGAGTTATACTGTTGACAGTTTTATAACTTTTGACTCGGGTATCGGAATGATTATTATAATATATCAAATCAAAGCTTGTTTTTATTCTTGTATGTGGAAGTAGGTTTGAATCTATTCTATACCATTTTGACACTAAATTCCATCGGTTACAACACTTACTGAGGGGTTAAATTTTTGTCACATCCTTTTGCATTATTGTCAGTTTTTGTTCATTAGGGTTTTGAATTGTTTTTGTGAATTTTCTATTCATAGATGCAACAGCAGTCAAAAAAGGGAAGAAAAAAAAAAGAAAAAAGAAAAAAAATAAGAAGAAGAAGATAAGGAGAAAAAAGTATGAGATTGTTTAAGATTTAAAATCTTGTTTTTCTTGTTGAGTTTTCTTATTTTTGTTGAAATTGTTTTCTCTTATTTTGTTCTAGTTTTGTCTATTTTATTCTAGATAATCATCAAACTTGCTATCTAAGTCTAATTTTTTTAAATATCTTTTGGTCAAGATTCTTTCTTTGAATTCATATTTGGACTTTCTTTTTGTCATCCCTTGCAATTAAGTTTTTAAAATTCTAATTTTCAAGATCTTGAAAATATTCTTTCTTGAGTTTTTAGAGTCATACTTAGACTTTCTTCCTTTCCTCAATTAAGTTTTTTTTATTTTGATTTTCTAGATTTTTAAGATTTTCAAGATCTTGAAAAGATTTTCATGGATTTTTTTCATCAATTTCAATTAAATCATAGTGATATATAGTTGTATTAAACTCTTGGATGGAGAGATTAGCATAGGAGGATCCATAAGCCTTAGAGGCACCCAAAATCGCATTAAACTCACCAAATACCAACCAAGAAGGCTGTAGTTATGATAAAACCAATAAAGAATCCCAAAGTAATGGAGATCAAGATGTTGATCAAGTTGATGTTCCTAAATATTCTTAAGATTATTTGCAAGGAATTGGCGGTTCAATGATTAGGGCAAAGACAAAAATGATGAAGGAAGCTTTGTAAGGCCTGATCATGGAAGTGCAATACAAAGAGGTAGTACTAGAAGAATAAAAAACTAAATTTGAAGATTCTAAAGGTTCACCAAGGATGGTTTATTACCTTTTTATGCAAGGGATAGATTTGGAAGATCAAGTTGGGAGAAAAGATTGATTTAGGAAGTAATATTTTTATTTTAGTTAATTATGGCTTTTATGTTTAGCCATTGTTGTCTTAGTTAATTGTAGTCTTTTTTATGTTATTTTTTTTCTTTTATTTTTAAGAATGGATTAGGCCCAATCCACCAATAACTAAGCCCATTAGTTTTTTGGCTCTTGAAGTGGAACCAAAGGTTTCTTAAGGGATTGAAGTGGCACCTTGGGTTTCTTTAGAAGATGTGGCATCTAGGGTTTATTTCTTATAAAAGAAACAGCAGCCATGTAATGGACACACAAATATTCATGAATGAAAAGAAAATTTCAGAAAGCTTCTTGCTTTGCCTTCTTGTGTTCTTGATTGAATACTTGAATCTAACTTATCAAATAAAGTGATCATCATGTATAGAGTCTCAAGGTTTGGGTTTTAAGGACTTTTTTCCCTTATGGTTCTAATCTGATCATCTTCAACATATTCTAAGCAAATCAATCATTTCTATTCCTTTGAGTTTGTGGGTTCCTATATTGTTCTCCTAAAAGGTCCGCATCATTTGGTATCTGAGCCTTGGTTGTTGAAAAAAAGTTATCTATCTTCATCTATCTTTATTTTGAATTTTAGATTTCAAAAAAAAAATCGTCCATTGATTTTTTTCTGCATTCTTGACTGTTTTCTACATTCTTGAGTCATAAATCACAAAAAAAGAGAAATTCCATCCTTTTTAATCTTGTGTTTTCTTTCAATTTTGTTGTCATTTTTTTTGTATTTAGATTTTGTTTCATAGTTTTATTTGTATCTTTTTCTTGTTCTTTATTTATGTGTTCAATCTATCTTTATTATTAAAAAAAATAGGGTTGTTCAGTTTCAAAAAACAATTTGATAAAATAGAGTTCTAACTTTAAAAGGTCAACTGTTGACTCTGGTAACAAAAACACTTTTATAATATATCAAATCTAAGCTCATTTCGATTCCTATAAGAAGAATTGTGTTTTTCCTATGTTCATGCAGTTTTCGAGTCCAAATTCCACCGTTTACCCCACTATCTAAGGGGTTTTTTCTGCATTCTTGATTGTTTTCTACGTTCTTGAGTCACAAATCACAAAAAAAAAATAAAAATTCCATCCTTTTTAATCTTGTGTTTTCTTTCAATTTTGTTGTCATTGTTTTTGTATTTAGATTTTGTTTCATAGTTTTCTTTGTATCTTTTTCTTTTTCTTTATTTATGTGTTCAATCTATCTTTATTATTCAAAAAACAATTTGATAAAATAGAGTTGTACCTTTAAAAGGTCAACTGTTGACTGTGGTAACAAAAAGACTTTTATAATATATCAAATCCAAGCTCATTTCGATTCCTATAAGAAGAATTGTGCTTTTCCTATGTTCATGCAGTTTTTGAGTCCAAATTCCACCGTTTACCCCACTATCTAAGGGGTTTTTCTGCATTCTTGATTGTTTTCTACGTTCTTAAGTCACAAATCACAAAAAAAAAGAAGAAATTCCATCCTTTTTAATCTTGTGTTTTCTTTCAATTTTGTTGTCATTGTTTTTGTATTTAGATTTTGTTTCATAGTTTTCTTTGTATCTTTTTCTTGTTCTTTATTTATGTGTTCAATCTATCTTTATTATTCAAAAAAAAATAGGGTTGTTCAGTTTCAAAAAACAATTTGATAAAATAGAGTTGTACCTTTAAAAGATCAACTGTTGACTCTGGTAACAAAAAGACTTTTATAATATATCAAATCCAAGCTCATTTTGATTCCTATAAGAAGAATTATGCTTTTCCTATGTTCATGCATTTTTCGAGTCCAAATTCCACCGTTTACCCCACTATCTAAGGGGTTAATATTTTTCGTACCTTTTTGAGTTGTTTTTGGTTATTGTTCATTAGGGTTGCAATTTTTTTGTGAATTTTCTATTCATAGCAAAAGCAGTAGTAGTAAAGAGAAAAAAAGAAAGAAAAAAAGAAAGAAAAAAATAGAAAGAGAAAAAAAGGAAAAAGAGGAAGAGAACATGGTAGTAGATTGTTCAAGAATCTAATTCTTGTTTTCTTGATGAGTTTTTTTGTTCTTGTTGAAATTGGTTTTCCTTTATTTTTTTCTTGATGTCCAAGACAGATTTAAAAAAAAGGGAATCATGGTTAATCAAGAGTCTTTCTTTAGAGTCATCTTTGGTCAAGAGTATTCCTTTGGAGTGGTCTTTGGTCAAGAGTCTTTCTTTAGAGTCGTCTTTGGTCAAGAGTCTTCCTTTAGAGTCCTTTTTGGTCAAGAGATTTTGTTTAGATTTTTCTTTGGTCAAGAGTCTTTCTTTAGAGTCCTCCTTGGTCAAGAGTCTTCCTTTAGAGTCCTATTTAGTCAAGAGTCTTTCTTTAGTGTCCCCTTTGGTCAAGAGTATGTCTTTAGAATCCTCTTTGGACTTTCTTTCTTTAGAGTCCTCTTTGGACTTTCCTTTTGTCATACTTTTCCATTTAGTTATTTTAGAATTCTAAATTTTGAGATTATCACCAATAAAACAGTTACTTCTTGAGATTAGTTGGATTCTTTGATTTTTTTAAGAACAAAAAGGAGGTTGGGTGAGTTTTTAGGGGTAAATATGAGAGAGCAAAAATAGTGTTAAAAAGGAGAGTGAAAACAATCTTATTTGATAGCAAACACATGAGGGAGTGTTCAAAAAACAAAAAAAAAACAAAAAATAGTGTTAAAAAGAGGAGAGTGATAACAATCTTATATGAGAGCAAAAATATGAGGGAGTGTGTGGGTTATCTCATTTTATTTTATAGGTTGACAACATGAGTAAGGAAGAAGGATAATTATAAGAGGTTGACTTGAAATTCTTCATCAAATTTTTTGATGAGCAATTTAAGAGAATAAATTCAAGGTTGGATGATTTAGAATCCTCTCCCGATTCTCAATCAATGAGAAGAAGATATAGAAGACACGAGTTCGAGGAAAAAGAAGCTAATTCTTTAGAATAGGTGGTTACTAGGGTTTATTTCTTATTAAAGAACAGAAACCATGTAATAGACACACAAATATTCATTAATGAAAAGAAATTTTCAAAAAGCTTCTTGTGCTCTTGATTGAATACTTGAATCCAACTTATCAAAGGGAGTGATCATCTTTTATGGCATCTCAAGGTTTGGATTCTAAGGACTTTGTTTCCTTAGCATTCTAATTTGATCATTTGTAACTTCTTATTAGAAAATCAATCGTTTCTATTCCTTTGATTTTGTGGGTTCCTAGGTTTCCTTCTTTGATATAAGTACCACTTCCATAGACAAAGTAAAGAAAATGAGTAGTCATGTTCTAAGTTTAGGGAACACTAATATGTTGATGGCCATGAAGCAAGACATAAGTAGCCGCTAACATAGAGGGTGAAGCAAATAACCAAATTTTAGGATGGGATGAAACATTAGCATAGAAAATAGTGTATCCAATAGAGCACGAGAAACATTTTGTAAAAGTCCTGAGACTAGTTTTGGGTTCAGCTAGCCAAACATAATTAGGTTTTTCTTTGTAGCAAAAATTCTTTAAGGATTTTTTGGTATCCCTATTGGAAATACCCCTACAATTCCAATATAATACAATTATGATTAAACATGGCTATGGACACCACTACTAGGTGTAGCATGTACAGAAAAGGGTTTATAGCTATTTGACCTTCCTTTCCTATGAGTAACCAGGTGTTATTCCTCTTTATTACTATCCAGATCATTCTACAAATTATGATAGTTCTTAAACATGATCATTATCTGATGGAGTTGCAACATGTCTAAACTTTCCAAAGAGGGAGGAGGAGGTTTGTGGGCAAAACATTTCTAACATCAATGGTGTTAACAGAGGTAACACTAGTCATAAAGGTAAAAGTAGAAGTAGTTAAAGCCACATTATGAACCAAATAATTATAGGTCATAATAGATGAGGCAGGAGCACTACCAAGATCTATAGAAACCTCATCAATAGAGCTAGTTATATCTTTTGAGGGGGCAATGATGAGCAAAACCGGCATCACCGATCCTGCTAATACTTTGGTTTTATATTTATAAAATACTCACAAGTGCACGAATCATTTCTTAGAAAATGATAAGTATACCCCCAAGGTCGATCTAAGGAAGGAATATATGTGGTTTTTAATTTATTATTAAAACTTTTAAAAACGAAATTAAATCCTAAACATCCTGTCACGATATTTTGGGGTTTGTGTTTTTAATCTACTGACATAGAAATAAACATAGATACAGATTCAATAAATATTTATGCAAATTTTATCATTTATAATAATTGACTATTTATGGATATAATAACTATGTTAATTATGTTTGCTCATATTATTTAAGTTATTAAAGATATAAATTGATATTTATTGATTCTTTTTTTTATATGAATACCACATTTTGTGGGGTTAGATATTCTTTGTTAACTAAACAAATCAATTAACACCTATGGGTGGGGTTGATAACTAATTTGGTTAATTAAATTAATTCCTTCTTCTAAGAGATTGAAAATAAATCATTTAAATGCCACCTTTGTGGGGTTAGATAGTTTAAACTTTATTCAAGGTGTCCAAATTAAACCTAAGAATTTAGTTATCCGAGTACTAACTTTTAAGTTTTAAAACCACTATTGAAACCATGTTGTTAATACATTTTCAGATAATAATTTTTATAAAACTTTTGAAATATAGTTTCACTCTAACTACCGGGCGATTGTACCAACAAATAAAATATCACTACTCTAAATCAGATCGGATAACTAAACCTTAAAATCTAATTTTCAGATTTAAGTTTGTAATGAAAAATAATATATTTCTTTCTAACATTCTTAATATAAAATCTTGAATAAAAACAAAATCAATTCATTTTAGAGATTTTTACCTATTTCATATTTCGCAAGCATACCAACATTATTATTATATCATGTTTACAAACAGCCAGCAAAGTTAAATTTAATCATAGACAAATTAAATATAACATGTAAGAATAAAGCATAAAAAATAACTGTAAAGAAAATAAAATCCTTACAGTACTTTGATGTTATTCCTGTTGCTGGAAAACCTCTAAACGGAATTTGCACTTCCATTTATTGAATCAAAAAGTAAATAAATTACAAAAACATAATTAGTTCTTCTCAAAAAGAGAAGAACTCTAAAACTAAGAAAAACTAAAAACTAAGAAATGGAGGGAAAGAAAGAGAGAAGAAGATGTGTTATTAGGTGTGTTTTGTTATGAAGAGAATGAGGGTATTTATAGGTGAGGAAAGGAAGAAAAAATGGGTGAAAATATCATTAAAAATGGAGGAAAAATGAAGTAGGTGATGATGATGTCAGTTGGCGTCACTAGTAGGTAGGGCACGACGGCGCACGTTGAATAGAGCAGAGGCATGCACGGACTGGGTGTTGTGTTGGTGCGGCGCGCGAGTTGGTTAGCGTGGCTAGCGAGCTGGGTGCGGGTTCACATGGAATGGAGTAGGGACACACGTGGTGCACGCGGAATGGAGAGTAGGTGCGCACAGACTGGGCGTTGGGTTGGCGCGACATGCATATTGCTCGGCGCAACTGGGTGCGCTGTGTGCGTTGGCCGGCGAGGTTGGGCGGCTGCGTGTATGATTTCCTCCTTTTTGACATTTTTGACCCATTTGGTCCAATTTTTCCATCTTTTTGTGACTTTTCCTCAATTAATTTATGAATATATTTGTGATGTATTGCCTCCATTATTTTTCTTTGAGTCTTTAAGTTGCTTTTTTAAGCGAAAATACCTAAAAAACCATAAAAATACCTATGATTCCGAAAAGATAGATTTATATAAATATATGATAAAATCATATAAATATATATGTTTTTAATCAATTAACGTGCATAAAATCATGGTTATTTTAGTACTTTTTGAGCACTCATCATAAATCTAAATGCATAGTTTTAATGACCTTACACCTATTAGGGACATCACGTTGTTGACTATCAATTGAGGACTTCTTTTCCTTAAGATTTTTCTTTAAAGTGCTTATCTCATGTTCCTTTTCATCTAGGCTCTCTAATGTATTTTGCTCACCTGATGTGCTCTAACAATAATGCATTGTATGAATCGAGAAACTCATCTTGATCATCTTTGTCATCTTTAACTATAACCTCTTGAGTATATGAGACATCATTTGGAGGATCTATGAGATTACTCAAGCAAAGAATGCTAGAAAGTTAGAGTCATCTTCATCATTACTGTTGGTAATGTCAAAAACCGTAACCGTAACCTTTATTGTATGCTTATTTGTGTATTTATATTTATGTATGTAATGTGACTGGACTTCCCACATTTAAAGCACCTAAGTTTTAAAACTACTACTCAAAACACGTTGTCAATACATTTTCAGATAATAATTTTTATAAAAAAATTTGAAATATAGCTTCATTCTAACTACCGGGCGATTGTACCAACAAATAAAAGAGCAATACTCTAAATGAGACCGGATAACTAAACCTTAAAATCTAATTTTGAGATTTAAGTTTGTAATGAAAAATAATATATTTCTCTCAAACATTTTTAATATAAAATCTTGAATAAAAATAAAATTAATTCATTTTAGAGATTTTTACCTATTTAATATTTCGCAAACATAACAACGTAATTATTATATCATATTTACAAACAGCCAACAAAGTTAAATTTAATCACAGACAAATTAAATATAACATGTAAGAATAAAGCATAAAAAATAACTGTAAAGAAAATAAAATCCTTATAGTACTTTGATGTTATTCCCGTTGCTGGAAAACCTCCAAACGGAATTTGCACTCCCATTTATTGAATCGAAAAGCAAATACATTACAAAAACATAATTAGTTCTTCTCAAAAAGAGAAGAACTCTAAAACTAAGAAAAACTAACTAAGAAATGCTAAAAACTAGAAAAACTAAAAAAAACTAAGAAATGAGAGAAAGAAAGAGAAGAGAAGATGTGTTTTGAGGTGTGTTTAGTTATGAAGAGAATTAGGGTATTTTTAGGTAAAGATGGGAAGAAAAAGTGGGTGAAAAAATGATTAAAAATGGAGAAAACACGGAGTAGTGAATGATGATGTCATACTGATCATGTCATGTTGGTGTGGGCGCGGCAGCGCGTGCAAATGGGGCAAATGGGCGCAGCGGCGCGTGCAGATGGGGAGTAGATGGGCAGCGGCGCACACATGGATGGGGGCAGACTGGGCATAGGCGCGCACAGATGGGCACAGATTGGGAGTAGCACGCGCGGATAGGCGTAGGGATACGCGTGGAATGGAGAGTAGGCACGCGCGTTGCTGGGCGTGCTACGCATAGTGGCCGGCACGACTAGTTGGTGCAGTTTCCTCCTTTTTGACCTTTTGACCCATTTTGTCCAATTTTTCCATATTTGTTGACTTTTCCTCATTTATTTTATGAATATATTTGTGATGTATTGCCTCCAGTATTCCTATTTGTGTCTTTAAGTTATGTTTTTAAGCAAAAATACCTAAAAAACAATAAAAATATCCATCATTCCAAAAATTCAAATATATATAAATACATGATAAAATCATATGTATAAATAATAAAGGCTCAAAGTATTATTTTGACATTGATCTCATGAAAGGAATCAAATGTATAAATTATAAAGATATCATATATAAAAAATATGTTCATGCATAAATCAAACTCATTAAGAAAACATTTCAAGATATATGCCTTTTACAAATGAAAAAAGTGTAATGACTTTTTAGGGAATTACTTCCTATATCTTTCTTTTGTAATTACCCTTTACTCACAACTTTGTAGGCAATGTGGGTCATAGTATGTAGATTATACTATATATTCTTTATCTCTCTATTTTTTTTCTTTTTTCTGAATATTTTTTTTTCAATATATATATGTTTTAGAGAGTCAACCCATGTACAGATTGTACTTTTTTTAGGATTTTGGTGAGTGGTTAATTTTGTGGCTTTTCTGTTGGATTTTGGTTTAAGTCACCCCATATATGTCTCTCTTTTTTTGTAATATTCATGCACGAATGAGATAAAAGCATATACTATAAATTTCTACTTAATACATTTAATCTAAGCAAAAATAATAATAAAAAAATATACGACACTCTATTAAGATAAGAAAAAAATCATGCATTCAATGCTAAATACCTTTAGAGATCCTCAAAAAAATTGAAGAAATAAGAAATGTGTTTGGAGTAGAAAAAATATATATTTCACTATGAATAAAGAAAATTAGGCTCAAATTATATCTCACAAAGGTAGTCTCCGCTAAAAAAATTCATAAACACCGATTTTGGGTTTAATATAATTTCCACATCTTATCAAGAAATACTAGTTATGACAAAAACTAACAAATTACCAAAAACAATTACAAAATATTTCATGATATGTTTTCAAAAATTAATCTAATAGTACAAAAGACTTAACTATTTACTTAAATTTGATTTAAAGAAATGATAAATTTTTGTGAGAATTTTTAAAGTTAATTCTAAAATTCCAAAAATTACTAAATCATACAAAGAAAATAAAACCAAACACAATAAAAATGAAAATGTGAACATAACAAAAAATAAAAATTATTTTTTTATTTTATTTTTTGAAATTAAGCATGGTAACTTTTCACCACCCCCAACCTAAAACTTACATTGTCCTCAATGTAACAACTATAAATTAAAGATAAAGAGAAAAGAGAAGAAAAATTACCTATTTCCTAAGAATGTGCAAGTAGTAATGGAGAAATACAGGTGCATTCATCATATTCATCATTAAAGTTCACACAGACAGATCACTGCGAACTTCTAACATCTCAACAAATATTTTTAGTTTTAACAGTTTTAAAATCATTTCCATGTAATTAAACTAAAATAAACAATAGAAATTAAATAAATAAAAGAAAATTACCTAAAATGATGGGTTGCCTCCCATCCAGTGCTTAGTTTAACGTCTTAGCAATACGTAACTTTATGGTGCTAAGGGTTACTCAGTCAAATGCAATCCATTTCAGCAATGTTGTTTGGTTCTTCTAAATAAGGCTTCATACGATGCCCATTGACTTTGAATGTTTTTTGTGTTATGGAATCCAATAGTTCTACTACTCCATGTGCAAATACCTGAACTATTTTGAATGGTCCATCCCATCTTGATCTCAGCTTTCCTGGAAACAATCCCAAACGAGAGTTAAATAAAAGAACTTTCATTCCAAGGTGAAGAGTTTTAGGAACTAGCATCTTGTCATGATAGCGCTTAGTATGCTCTTTGTATAATTTGGCATTCTCATAGGCTTCGTTCCTAATTTCTTCCAACTCATTAAGATGGAGTAACCATTTTTCTCCTACTTTATTTTAAATCCATGTTTAACTGTTTATTTGCCCAGTAAGCCTTGTGTTCAAGTTCAACTGGAAGGTGGCATACTTTCCCAAAGATTAACCGGTAAGAGTTCATCCCAATAGGTGTTTTGTAAGCGGTGTGGTATGCCCATAAGGCATCATTTAACTTAAATGCCCAATCCTTCTGTGAAGGACGCACAGTGCGTTCCAATATTCCCTTAATTTTCCTATTACTTACTTCCACTAAACCAGAAGTTTGAGGATGATATGGAGTAGCTACTTTATGTGTGATTTTGTACTTGTTTAGTACTCCATCAAAGATCTTGTTACAAAAATGGCTACCTCCATCACTTATTATAGCTCTAGGCGTTCCGAACCTGCTGAATATTAAATCCTTCAAGAATTTAACAACAACATTAGCATCATTGGTTTTAGTGGGGATAACTCTACCCACTTGGATATATAATCCACAACAACCAAAATATATTGAAAACCATTGGATGGGGGAAATGGACCCATAAAGTCAATCCCCCATACATCAAAGAGTTCAACAACTAAATTAGATGTCAAAGGCATTTCCTCTCTTTTTCTTATGTTTCCTGTTCTTTGACATCTATCACATTGTGCACAAAACATATGAGCATCTTTAAAAAGAGTGGGCCAAAAGAATCCAGACTGTAATACCTTACAAGTTGTCTTTTCACCACCAAAATGGCCCCTACAATAAAGTTCATGAAAAAAGTTAGAATTCTCTTATGTTCTTCTTCAGGTACACATCTCCGGATGACTTGATCTTGACCAATCTTGAATAAATAAGGGTCATCCCAGAAATAGTCCTTAATAGTTTTAAAAAACCTTTTCTTGTCCCGATATGAAGTGTTAGGTCGCAAAACACCAGTGGCAAGATAGTTTACAATATCAGCATACCATGGGTTTGGACCTATTGAAAATAATTGTTCATGAGGAAAGGTTTCAACTATATATTCATTACTCTCATTTTTAAGATAATTGAAGTCAGAAATCAACCTAGACAAATGGTTAGCTACTAAGTTTTCACTGCCTTTCTTATCATTGATTTCTAGGTCAAATTCTTGTAAAAGTATGACCCACCTGATTAATCTTGGCTTGGCATTTGGTTTACTTAATAGGTATCTTAAAACAGCATGATCAGAATGCACAATCACTTTAGATCCTACTAAATAAGACCTAAATTTGTCTAAAGAAAACATTATAGCCAAGAATTCCTTTTCAGTGGTGGTATAATTCATTTGGGCATCATTGAGTGTTTTTCTAGCATAGTAGATGACATGCAAACACTTATCCACTCTTTGTCCCAAGACTGCTCTGATAGCATAATCAGAAGCATCACACATTATTTCAAAAGGTAAAGACCAGTTTGGTGTCATAATAACAGGGGTAGATGTTAGTTTCTCTTTCAAGGTATTAAAGGCAATAAGGCAGTCATTATTGAAATTAAAATAAACATCTTTTGATAGCAAGTTATATAAGGGATGACTTATTTTAGAGAAATCTTTAATAAATCATCTGTAACATCCTGCATATCCTAAGAAGCTTCTTATCGCCTTCACAGATGTAGGGGAGGTAATTTGGAAATCAATTCAACTTTTGCATTATCAACTTCAATACCCTTGATTGAAATTATATGTCCTACAACTATCCCTTGTTTAACCATAAAATGATTTTTCTCCCAACTAAGGGTGAGATTGCATTCAATTCATCTTTCTAAAACCAAAGTCAATTCATGTAAGCAATCATCAAATGAATTCCCAAAGACAGAGAAATCGTCCATGAAAATCTCAATGAATTTTTCGACCATGTCCGAGAAAATAGATATCATGCATCTCTGGAAATTGGTAGGGGCATTGCATAACCCAAATGGCATTCTTCGAAAAGCAAATGTCCCAAAAGGACATGTAAATGTTCTCTTTTCCTGATCTTCTGGTGCTATGGGTACTTGATAATATCCAGACAATCCATCTAGAAAACAGTAAAATGCGTGCCTAGCTAATCTTTCCAACATTTGATCAATGAATGGAACATGAAAGTGATCCTTTTTAGTATATAAATTTAGTTTCCTAAAATCTATACACATTCTCCATCCAGTGATTATTCTAGTGGGCACTATTTCACTTTTTTTCATTTTTAACAACTGTTATCCCAGATTTCTTTGGAACCACATGCATGCACTGGACTAACCCACTTACTATCCGCAATAGGATAGATAATTCCTTCTTCTAACTATTTAAGAATTTCTTTCTTAACTACCTCTTGCATATTTAGGTTTAGTCTTCTTTGGGCCTCTCGTACAGGTTTAGCACCATCCTCTAAGTTGATCTTGTGCATACACATTGTAGGACTAATGCCTCTTATATCCCCGATACTCTAGCCTATAGCTTTCTTAAACTGTTTAAGCACTTTGATAAGTTCCTTTTCTTGGTTTTTGGTCAAAGTTGAAGAAATTATGACTGGATAAGTTTCTCCTTCTCCCGAAAACACATACTTTAAGTGCTCAGGTAAGTCTTTGAGTTCAAGTTCAGGTGGATTTTCCTCTTTACTAGATGAAGAATTTGGTAGATTTAAAAGTGTACTAGATTTTGTCATTACTTCATCATTGTCTAGTCGTTCAAGGTACCCATTAATTTCCTCATCTAAATCTTCTTCGACCTCTTCAAGTGTAAGAACAGTTTCAAGCTTGTCTTCTATTCTGGTTCGGGAAAAAGGTGCTTTGGACAAGATTATCCAAATGGTCAACATCAAATATTTCATCGATGGTAGAAATAGAAGGAAAAGGTGAAGAATCAAAAACTTTAAAATGAATAGTCTCTCCTAAGATTGTCATTGTCAAATTTCCATCTTGGACATCAATAATAGTTTAGTAGTTGCCATAAACGGTCTACCAAGCAGTATTATGTGCTATCTATCCAAGGCTGGATTTTCTTGCATATCTAGAACCACAAAGTCAACAGGTATTATCAGTTTGTCTACTTGTACCAACACATCCTCAACTATTCCTTTTGGATACTTAAGATATCTATCTACAAGTTGAAGGGACATAGTTGTGGGTTTTAAATCTCCTAAATTGAGCTATAAGAATATAGAGTAGGGCATCAAATTTATACTAGCACCTAAATCAAGCATTACTTTAGCAACCTTCCTATCCCCCATAGTTATGTTTATAATAAAACTTCCAGGGTCTTTCAACTTAGGGGGTAGTTTGTGCTGAAGTACATCGCTAAATTTTTTTGATACTACTACTCGTTCATTCAGTTCATACCTCATTTTCTTAGTGTTCATCTCTTTGAAAAACTTGGTATATGAGGGCACATTCATGATCACTTCTAATAATGGTAAATTTATATTTACTTTAGAGAGCATATTAAAAAGATCATAGAATTGCTTATCTTGTTTGGATTCTTTTAACCGGTGGGGAAGAGGTACTTGCATCTGGTGTGGTTCTGTTGTCTTTTGAATTTTGGGGGTGTCAGATGACCCCCCAATGAGTTTTTCAGAAGGCTTGTTAAGTTTAACACTTGTTTCTCCTTTTTGCGAGATTAGAATATCGCCTTCTTTGTTACCTGAACTACAAGGTAGATTGTTAGAGATTTCAGGTAAACTGGTATTGACTACCTTACCACTTCGAAGGGTTCTTACATCCTTTGCTTGTTCTGGTTGACTGGGCAACTTTCCTGGTTCTTTATTTTGCATTTGTTCAGCCAGTTCCCAACTTTAGATTCAATCCTTTTAACCGAAGCCTCCATGGTGTTCAACCTTTGATTATTCATCAATTGGTTGTCACGACTAACTTGAATAAAAGCATTCAAGATATCTTCTAAGGTTGGCTTAAAAGATTGGCTTGGTGGGTAAGGGTGGTTTTTATTCGACCTTAGTGTTGGACATTGGGTGTAGGCTAGGTAATTATTTTGCTTCCAATGATGATTACGGTGATTATAGGTGTTTGGATGATAGCTTTGAAAGGATTTGACTTCCTCTATGGCATTGACACTAGAATCACAAGTATTTGAAAAATTATGAGTACCATGCCCAATTGAAAAACACACTTCACACACCTCTTGATTTGGCATTTGGTGGGTAGTGTGAAGTTGCACTTGCTTAGTCAGTTCAGCAAGTTGCAAGGTTATCTCATTATCGGAGGCAACTTCATTGAATCTTGCTCTCCTTCTAGCACTTCTTTGTTGGGATTTAGAACCTAACAACTCATAAAGATTATAGGTTTGCTTTGCAATGTTTTCTCCCACAGCATCTCCAACAGCATTATCAACCATGTATTGACTCTATAGTGTCAATCCCTCATAAAATAATTGGTTTTGTAGCTGTAATGGAAAGCTATGATTATGAAATTGAATGAAAAGGAGTTTAAATCGTTCCAAAGCTTCATGAAAGGGATCTTCATACATTTGAGAAAATGTTGCTATCTTCGTCCTTAGATCAATAGTCTTTTGATGGGAATAGAACCTACCCATAAACATTTCATATACTGCCTCCCAAGTTTTTAGAGAACCCGACTATAGAGTAATGAACCATGACCAACCTTTATCCTTGAGGGTGTAAGGAAAACACCTCATCCTAAGTTGATCTTCATTAATTGCAAAGGGTCTTCATTTGGGACACGGAAAAAGGAAGGCAACAAAGAATAATGAATCTTTTCAATTCATAATTCCTTGCAGCCTCTTTTAATTGTATGCCAGAAGTTACATTGCCAATTATTGGCATTGTATAGTCTTTCATCATTTTCCGCCTATCTTCAGCATCTCCCATGGTTATTTGTAGTTGAAATTGATCATCCTCCTATTGTGTATCAACATTTAGCTCTTAAAAAATAGTAAATATCTCTAAGAAAGATTTCTCACTTGATAAAATGTATAGGCTTAAAGTAAAAAGGGTGTAGGGAACCTAATTTTTTTATATATATATTATTTGTTTTTGTTTTTTTATTTTGTTTTTATTTTTTTTAGAAAAAAAAATTAAGTAAAGAGATTTTCTTTTTAATGCTAAATTTAAAGAATGGGCACAATTTTTGAAACAAACAAATTTATTACATTTGAATTTTATTACACACTAAATAAAAATAAAACAAAGGAAAATATAATAATGGGTGACTTCCCACATAGGACTAAAATTTATAATCTTCTAGTAAGACGTTGCTTGGAGATTGTAGAATGAAAAACTCAATGTCTCATTTTTATTGAATTTATTTTACCCCATTTGACCATTCATTTAGTCTTTGCTTTGTTTTTGTAAATGTTTAACTAACTGTTCTACTTGAACTTCCACCTTTTTGATAGAAGCTTCCACAGAGTCCAACCGTTGATTGGTTTTAGATTGGTTATCTCTACAAACTTGAATAAAAGAAGTTAAGTTGTCCTCCAGGGTTGATTTATTGGGAATTCTTCTTGGAATAGGCGGGTGGAATTGCTGGCCTGGTTGATTTGAGCTTTGAGCGAAAGGAGGGTTGTTTTGCCTCTAGGAGAAGTTTGGATGATTTCTCCACCCAGGATTGTAGGTATTTGAATTAGGGTCGAACCTTGGTCTCTGTTGATATGCTCCCAATACATTCACCTGTTTAGGTCCAGCTGTTGTTTCTCCTTGATATGGACAGGCTTCAGTACCATGTCCCATGTTGCTATACAAACCATAATGTTCATTATTGGTGTTGGTTTGCGTAGTGAGAAGGGCAACTTGCTTGGTCAATTGAACAAGTTATTGTTGAAATTCATTACTGGAATCGATTTCATAAACTCCAGCTTTTCTCACTCGTGCGCTTTTCTGTTGGAAATTAGCACCCAACATCTCAAATAGGTTATACGTCTCTGAGGCAGTATTTTCTCCCATTGCTCCTCCTGTAGCATTCTCGACAATGAATTGACATTGTTGCGTAAGTCCATCGTAAAAGAATTGGTTTTGCAACTGTAGGGGAAAGCTGTGATGGGGACATTGAGTGAGAAATTTTTTGAACCTATCCCAAGCTTTATGGAATGGTTCTCCTTCCATCTGAGAGAAAGTAGCAATCTTTCCTCTCAACTCTGATGTTTTTTGGTAGGAATAGAATTTTCCCATGAATTTATTATAAATGTTCTCCCATGTCATCAAAGAACTTGGGGGAAGTGACATCAACTAAGCTTTGGCCTTGTCTTTTAAGGTGTAGGGGAAACATCTCATTCTAAGTTGATCCTCGTTTAGAATACTAAGGGGGAAGGTTTGGACTCTAGCATAAAAGTCTCTAATGAAGGAAAGAGAATCTTCATTAGGAAGCCCATAAAAGGAAGGAAGAATAGAAAAATGAATATTTTTCAATTCATAATTTCGAACAACCTCACCTAGCTGGATTAAGGCTTGGTTCTATGTTTGGCTCAAAAACGGGTTGATGGTTGGAATCCAATCTTGTTAACACTTGTTAAATTTATGAATATTATTTACATATGATGTAAGGGGGTTTCCTAAGGATCTCCTACCAAGTATAGACTATTAAAAACGTAAATTTAAAACTCCTCTCAAGAAAAATAATAAAATAAACACACAAATATTTAGAGAAAATTTACATGGTATTTAATACAAAACACTAAACAAAACTAGTTAAACCTTAAGTTATTTTATTTTATTATTATTGTTTTTAAAAGAAAATAATAAACTATAGTTTTTTGTTTTTTAATTTTATTTTTTTCAAACTTTTTATTATTTTATTATTTTAATTATTTATTTATTTAAATAAAACAAAGTTTAAATTTTATTTATTTGTTTTTAAATATTTTTTAATTTTATGTTTTTTAAAGAAACTAATTAAAAAAATTTATTTTATTCTTTTTATTTTTTTTATTTAAAATTTATTAAAAAAAATTTAATTCATATTTCAAATTTTAAAATTATTTTACTATTCACTTTATTATTATTATTTTTTATTTTTCTTTTTTTTCTTATGAAATTTTAAATTTTATTTTATATATTGTTTTTGTTTTTTAATTCAAAATTCAAATTTCAAAATTATTTTACTATTGAGTCTATAATTATTATTTTACTATTCAGTCTATAATTATTATTTTTATATTTTTTTTGTTTTTTTTTGTTTTTACTATTCATGAACGGTAAGTTTTTTTTATGGAAAAAAATTTATTTATTTTAACATTTCTTTTTAATCTTTTTTTTTCAAATTTCAAATCTAAAAAAATGTTTTGCTATTCACGTTATAATTATTATTATTATTATTTATTTATTTAAATTTTTAATTTTTTTTAATAACTTATGAAATTTGAAATTTGATTTTTTTTTACTAAAAAAAATCACAATTATTTACAGCACAAATTGTTTTAAAAATTTTAATAAATAATTTAAAAACTATATTCCTTTCTCGGCAACGGCGCCAAAAACTTGATGAGTAAAACTGGGATCGTCGATCCTACTAATTCTTTGGTTTTATATTTATAAAATTCTCGCAAGTACACAAATCATCCTGTCACGATATTTTGGGGTTTGTGTTTTTATTCTATTGACATAAAAATAAACATAGATACAGATTCAATAAATATTTATTCAAATTTTATCATTTATAATAATGGAGTATTTATGGATATAATAACTAAGTTAATTATGCTTCCTTATATTATTTAGGTTATTAAAGATATAAATTGATATTTATTGATTCTCTCTTTTTTATATGAATACCACTTTTGGTAGGATTGGATATTCTTTGTTAACTAAACAAATCAATTAACACCTGTGGGTGGGGTTGATAACTAATTTGATTAATTAAATTAATTCATTTTTCTAAGAGATTGAAAATGAACCATTTAAATGCCACATTTGGTGAGTTTAGACAGTTTAAACTTTATTCAAGGTATCCAAATTAAACCTAAGAATTTAGTTATCCGAGTACTAACTTTTAAGTTTTAAAATCACTACTGAAAATATGTTGTCAATACATTTTCAGATAATAATTCTTATAAAAACTTTTGAAATAGAGCTTCATTCTAACTACTAGGCGATTGTACCAACAAATAAAAGAGCACGATTCTAAATCAGATCGGATAACTAAACCTTAAAATCTAATTTTCGGATATAAGTTTTTAATAAAAAATAATATATTTCTTTCTAACATTCTTAATATAAAATCTTAAATAAAAATAAAATCAATTCATTTTAGATATTTTTACCTATTTAATATTTCGCAAGCATAACAACGTAATTATTATATCATGTTTACAAACAGCCAGTAAAGTTAAATTTAATCACAGACAAATTAAATATAACATGTAAGAATAAAGCATAAAAAATAATTGTAAAGAAAATAAAATCCTTACAGTACTTTGATGCTATAACTGTTGCTGGAAAACCTCCAAACGGAATTTGTACTCCCATTTATTGAATCGAAAAGTAAATAAATTACAAAAACATAATTAGTTCTTCTCAAAAAGAGAAGAACTCTAAAACTAAGAAAAGCTAAAAACTAAAAAAACTAAGAAATGAGAGAAAGAAAGAGAAGAGAAGATGTGTTTTGAGGTGTGTTTAGTTATGAAGAGAATGAGGGTATTTATAGGTGAGGATGGGAAGAAAAAGTGGGTGAAAAATGATTAAAAATGGAGAAAACGCGGAGTAGTGAATGATGACGTCATGCTGGTGTGGGTGCGGTAGCGCGCGCAGACTGGACGCAACGTGCGCGGATGGGCGTAGGGACACGCGTGTGTTGCTGGGTGTGTTGCGCGTGGTGGCTGGGCAGCTAGGCGGAGCGATTTCCTCCTTTTTGATCCATTTTGTCCATTTTTTCATATTTGTTGACTTTTTCTCATTTATTTTATGAATATATTTGTGATGTATTATTGCTTTCAGTATTCCTCTTCGTGTCTTTAAGTTACGTTTTTAAACAAAAATATCTAAAAAACAATAAAAATACCTGTGATTCCGAAAAGACAAATATATATATATATATATATAATAAAATCGTATAAATATATATATTTTTAATTAATTAATGTGTATAAAAAATAGTAATTTTAATGCTTTTTGAGCACTTATAAGATAACAGTGACCATTATAGAGTCTATAGGCACTGTAGGCCTTAAAGTCTTAAGAGAGTGAATGTAATCACTTGCTGCATTAGAACCACCAAAAGAAGCAGGCAACAAAGTTGTAACATTTGGATCCACATGCTCTATGATATTAAGGGAAGAAAAAACATTACTAATTGGGATTGTAGTAGGAGCAATAGTGGCTTTAGGTCAATATATTTTTTGTAGACGAGTTTGTAATGCAACCTTGGGAAGGGGACGCTTTTGGAAGGTATACCAACATTGTTAACACCATTTTCCATACATTTAAATGTAGGATGTCACATCAAAGAACAAATTGTGTACAAATTTGGAACATTCTCATAAAATAAATCAATAAAAATCTTTGGAGTACCAACATCAACCATTATTTGCTCATTAAGTTTTTGAATTAGGTTGATGTCAATTAGAGCTCTAGAAAACTTTCCCATTTGTCCATTTAGAGTGGCATTATCATTTTTTAATGGGGCACCAATAGCACCAGAAATGTGCACAAGAATTTTATAATCGCAAAATTCCCATACTAAATTGCAGAAGCGAACCCAAACATGTTCATTAGTTGCCTTTTAATGCAAATGATTAAAATTTGATATCCATGACTGAACCCGAATAAAACTCAGCTTCAAATTAATGGAGTTATTCTCCCAGACCCTAGCCTTGTCCTTGGGGGTATCAAGCAACATATGATAAAATCTACGGCCTAGAGATATGTGTTTCCAGTTAGCAGGCAGCTTCTAAACCAATGTCAAACGTGAATTTATGTTGCCTTGCCTCCATGTCTTATCACCTTTAGGGAGGATTAGTCAACCAATCAAAGAAAAATTACCTAACTTAAGGAAAGATTGGTATATATTAGGATCCACAGTAACACAAGCAATGTCGTTCTTCTTCTTTAGAAGTGCTTCAAATGGCTCAATGAGATAATTAGTTACAGAATCTGATGTTACTTTAAGCATAACTCTTCTTAGGGTTATTGGAACATAAAGAGACTAGAATGTCCAAAGTGAACCACGGGTTTAGGATTATGGTTTGCCCTGGTTGGTCAAACCATAACCATTTAAATGAAATATCTCAAGTGGCTTCACTACTGAAATGGAAAGACAGTTGGTAAAATGCATCAATTCAGTTAATGAAATCCCAAAAAGTAGCTGGAAATAAATGAAAAGATTCCCTAGCCAAGATTGGTGGATTGGTGGATTGGTGGGAGAGATAGTGGTAGGTGGAGGTGGTGGGACAAAGCTGTGTTTAAGTGGCTGTTTATAAGGACAAAAAAATGCAATACGAAAATTGTAACTTTTCACCTCTTGGCGTTGTTTTCGGTTCTTGTTCATTAGGATTGACATTTTTGTGTGTGTGAATTTTCTATTCCTAGTAGCCACAACAGTAGTAAAAAAAAGAAAAAAAAAGAAAAAGAAAATGAGAACAAAGTAGCAGATTGTTCAAGATTCAAATTCTTGTTTTCTTACTAAGCTTTCTTGTTCTTGTTGAAATTAGTTTTCCTTTATTTTTGTTCTAGTTTTCATCTATCTTGAGAATCATAAAACTTGCTATCCAAGTCTAATTTAAAAAAAAATCAGATTTTGGTCGAGATTTTTTCTTTAGAGTCCTCTTTGGACTTTCTTTTTGTCCTCAATTAAGTTTATTTTAAAAAATTCTTATTTTCCACATTTTCAAGATCGTCAAAAGATTCTTTCTTGGTTTTTTTAGTCCTATTTGGACTTTCTTTATGTCATACTTTGTCATTAAGTTTTAAAAATTCTAATTTTTGAGATTGTCACCAATAAATCAGTTATTTCTTGAGACTGGTTGAATTCTTTGATTTTGTTAAGAACACAAAAAGAGATTGATTTGAGCTTTGTGTAGTAAAAGGAAAAAAGAGCTAAAATAGTGTGAAAAAAGCCAAAGTCGTGTGAAGGAAAAACAAAAGAAGCCAAAACGTTTGAAGTAAAAAGACAAAAGGTGAGAGAAAACATGTGAGGGAGTGTGTGTGATGTAGACCCTCTAGGCGAATAACCCTAGGAACCCATGAACTCAAAGGAATATGAATGATTGAGTTGCAAATAATGTGTTGAATATGATCAGATTAGAACCCTAAGGAAACAAAGTCCTTAAAACCTGAGTCTTGAGACACCATAAAGGATGATGACTCCCTTTGATAAGTCAAATTCAAGCATTCAATCAAGAACACAAAAAGAAAAAGCATAAGCTTTCTGAAATATAATTTTCATTAATAATATTCGTTGTTGTCTCCAAATTACATAGTTGCTCTTTTATAAGTAAGAAACCCTAATAGAAAAATTTATACAACATGGGCTTTATTTAATGGTGGATTGAGCCTAATCTAACCTTAAAAAATAAAAGACTAAAAGACTTATCAAAGTAAAAAGCCCACAATTAACTAAAATAAAAATTACTAAATGTAAAAGGCCCACATGCAATTAATTAAAACATAAATTGCTTCCTAAAGTAACCCTTGCACCCAACTTGATCTTCCAAATATATCCCTAGTCATTGGACCGCCAATTCTGTGCAAAAGATCTTAAGAATATTTGGAAACATCAACTTAATTAGCACTTGGGAACATCAACTTGATAAGTACTTCAATCTTTATTAGTGTAAGTTATCTCATTTTTTATACAAATTGAAAACATGAGAAAGGAAGGAGGAGAACCATAAGAGAACAACTTGAAATTCTTCATCAAAGTTGTTAATGGCCAATTTAAGAGGTTGAATGCTAGGTTGGATGGTTTAGAATCCTCTTCCGATTCTGAATCACATAGAATAAGACATGAGTTTGATGAAAAAGAAGCGGATTCCAATAAAGAGGAGAAAGCAAGTTATAAATGGGAAAAAAACGTTGACTCCAAAGGAGATAGCAATATAGGAAGTATAAAGATAACAATTCCACCTTTTCAAGGAAAGTATGATCCTGAGTTACCATTGGAGTAAGAAAGAAAGGTTGAACATGTATTTGATTGTCATAATTACTCCAAGGAGAAGAAAGTAAAGCTAGCAAACTATGTTTGATTAATAAAAGTTTATTTCAAGAAGCTTCTATTTTGCCTTCTTGTATTCTTGATTGAATGCTTATATTCGACGTATAAAAGGGAGTGATCATCCTTTATGGTGTCTGAAGGTTGGAGTTTTAAGGACTTTGTTTCCTTAGAGTTCTAATCTGATCATTTTCAACATGTTCTTAGCAAATCAATCATTCTTATTACTCTGAGTTTGTGGGTTCCTAGGGTTGTTTGCATAGAAGGTTTGCATAATGTTCGATTCTTGTCATCTTAGTCCTAAATAAAGATGGAACATGGTGTATGTGTGTGGATTACGAGTTATTAACAAGATAACGGTAAAGTATAGACATGATATTCCTAAATTAGATTATATGATTGATGAATTACATGGTTCTCATTTGTTTTCTAAAATTGATTTAAAGAATAGTTATTATCACATTCGCATGAAATAAGGAGATGGATAGAAAACTACATTTAAGACTAAATATGGATTGTATGAGTGGTTAGTAATGCTTTTCGATTTCACTAATGCACCTAGTACATTCATGAGGTAATGTGGACCCTCTAGGTGAACAACACTAGGTACCCACAAATTCAAAAAATTGGAACAATCGATTTGCTAGAAATGTGTTGAAGATGATCGGTTTAGAACTCTATGGAAACAAACCCTTAAAACCCTAACCTTTGGTCTGATCAAGTTAGAACCCTAAGGAAACAAAGTCCTTAAAAACTTAACATTGAGACGCCATAAAATATGATCACTCCCTTTGATAAGTTGAATTCAAGCATTCAATCAAGAACACAAGAAGGCAAAGCAAGATACTTTCTGAAATAAACTTTTTATTAATGATATATGGTCTTTTTCCATCCTTAAAAATATAAATACTAAAAATCCTTATAATAAATAAAACATAAAAGACCCACAACTAACTAAAAGGAAAAACAATACTTCCTAGATTAATCCTTGCACCCAACTGGATCTTCCAAATCTATCCCTAGGTTAATTCTTGTTTTCTTGGTGAGTTTTCTTGTTCTTGTTGAAATTAGCTTTCCTTTATTTTGTTTTAGTTTTCGTCTATTTCCTTATAGAGAATCATCAAACATGCTATCCAAGTTTGATTGAAAAAAAAGGAATCATATTTTGGTCAAGATTCTTTCTTTAGAGTTCTCTTTGGAATTTCTTCCTTTCCTCAATTAAGTTTTTTTAAAATTCTGATTTTCAAAATTTTCAAGATCTTGAAAGGATTCTTACTTGGTTATTTAGAGTCCTCTTTGGATTTTATTTCTATCATCATTTTCCATTAAGTTTTTAGTTTAAATTTTGATTTTTAAGATTTTCAAGATCTTGAAAAGATTATTTCTTGGTTCTTTAGAGTCCTCTTTGGACTTTCTTTTTATCATCCTTTTCCATTAAGTTTTTAAAATTCTGATTTTAGAGATTGTCACCAACAAAATGGTTGCTTCATGAGATTAGTTGAATGCTTTGATTTTGTTAAGAACACAAAAGGGGGCTTACTTGAGCTTTGAGTGGTAAAAGTAATGGAGATCAAGGTGTTGATCAAGTTGATGTTCCCAAATATTCTCATGATCATTTGCAAGGAATTGGAGGTCCAATGATTAGGGCAAAGACAAAAAGGATGAAGGAAGCTTTTCAAGGCTTGATCATGGATTTGTAATACAAAGAGGCTACACTAGAAAATTCTAAAACTAAATTTGATGATTCCAAAGCTTCACCAAGGATGGTCTATTACCTTTTTATGAAGGGATATATTTGGAATATCAAATTGGATGTAAGGAATAATTTAGGAAGCATTTTTTTGTTTGAGCTAATTATGGGCTTTTTATGGCCGACAATAAGGAGGGATGTAGCAAGAATATGTTCTAAATGCATCACTTGTAAGCAAGCCAAATCCAAAGTCCTACGACAAACACTATATACTCCCTTGCTCGTACCTAGCACAACTTGGGTAGATATTTCCAAGGATTTTGTTTTAGGATTGCCTAGGTCTAGGAAGGATAGAGACTCAATTTTTGTGGTTGTAGATAGGTTTTCTAAAATGGCACACTTCATAAAGTGTCATAAAATCGATGATGCCACTAATGTAGCAGATTTGTTCTTTAGGGAGGTTGTTAAGCTTCATGGAATTCCTAGGAGCATTGTGTCTAATAGGGATGTTAAATTCCTTAGTTATTTTTGGAAAACTCTTTGGGAAAACTATGGTAGTCAATAAGACTATGTCCACGTTGCATAGGGCATTAATTAAAAGGAATTTAAAAAATTAGGAGGTTTGTCTACCTTTTGTTGAATTTTCTTATAACCGGAGTGTGGATTCAACTACTGATCATTCTCCATTCGAAATTGTTTTTGGTTTCAATCCACTAACTCCTTGGGACTTATTACCTATACCTATTTCAAAGAAAACTAACTTAGATGGTTCCAAGAAGGCTGAAACGATGAAGAAGCTCTATGTACACATTCATAAGCAAATTGAGAAGAAGAAGAAGGATTATGCTTGCAGGGCCAACAAAGGGTGGTGACGAATTATTTTTGAGCCTGGTGATTGGGTTTGGGTGCATATGAGGAAGGAAATTTTCCCCAAAAAAGAAGATCCAAGTACCAACCTCGGGGAGATCGACCCTTTAAAGTGATCGAGTGAATTAACGACAATGCCTACAAAATCGATCTTCTTGGTGAGTATAATGTCATACCTCTTTTAATGTTTCTAATCTTTTTCCTTTTGATTATGCAGGTAACGATTCGAGGATGAATCCTCTTGAAGAAATGGGAAATGATGAGAATCATAGAGCCATACAAATTCCAACTGGACCAATCACAAGGTCTATGATGGCACAACTTAAAGAGGCTTAAAATGGGCTCATTCAAGAGGTCATGCATAACCAAGGGGACCCAAAATGGGAGTGCAAGGATTGGGACTAGCCAAGTGATACGGACCCTTTAGGTGAACAACCTAGGAACCCACGAACTCAAAGGAAAAGAAACAATTGATTTGCTAAGAACGTGTTAAAAATGATCATATTAGAACCCTAAGGAAACAAAGTCCTAAAACCCAAACCTTGAGATGCCACAAAGGATTATCACTCCCTTTTATAAGTAGGATTCAAGTATTCAATCAAAAACACAAGAAGGTAAAGCAAAATCTTTTTGAAATATACTTTTCATTAATGATATTCGTTCTTGTCTCCAAATTACATAGCTAAAAGAAAAAACCCAAGATGAATAGGCCTATTTAGTTATGGATTGGGCCTAATACAACCTCAAAAATAAAAGACTAAAAGGCTTAAAATACAAATCCCACACTTCACTAAAATAAAAATTGCTAAACATAAAATGCCACAATTAAATAAAAGATTAAAACTTAAAATAAAAAGCCCATAATTAAAAATTACTAAACATAACAATCCCATAATTAACTAAAACAAAAAAATTCCTTCCTAATTTATTCCTTGCATCCAATTTGACATTCCAAATCTATCCCTTGCGTATGATCTTGAGAATATTTGTAAACATAAACTTGGTGATGTAGACCCTTTAAGCGAACAACCTAGGAACCCACAAACTCAAATTAATAGAAACAATTGATTTGCTACGAAAGTATTGAAGATGATCAGATTAGAACCCTAAGGAAACAAAGTCCTTAAAACCCAAATCTTGATACGCCACAAATAATGATCACTCTTCCAAAAAATTGATGAACAAGATTGGCATGCAATGCCAATTTTGCAAATACTTTGGTTTTATATTTGTAAAACTCTCGCAAGTGTACAAATCATTTTATAAAAAAATGATAAGTATGCTCCCAAGATCGATCTATGGAAGGAATATATATGGCTTTTAATTTATTATCCAAACTTTTAAAAATTAAATTAAATCCTAAACATCCTTTCATGATATTTTGGTTTTTTTCCTAATCTAATAACATCAAAAAATAGACATATATATGATTCAGTAAACAATTATGCAAATTTTTATCATTCATAACAATTGAGAATTTATATTTATAATAATTAAGTTAATTATGTTTGTTCATATTATTTAGGTTATTAAAGATATAAATTGATATTTATTGATTTTTTTTCTTTTTTATATGAATACCACATTTGGTAGGGTTATATATTCTTTGTTAATTAAACAAATCAATTAACACATATGGGTGGGGTTGATAATTAATTTGGCTAATTAAATTAATTCCTTTTTTCTAAAATATTGAAAATGAACCATTTAAATACCACATTTGGTGGGGTTAGAGATTTAAAACTTTATTTAAGCTGTCCAAATTAAACTTAAGAATTTAATTATCCAAGTACTAACTTTCAAATTTTAAAATCATTATTGTCAATACATTTTTGAATAATAATTCTAATAAAAACTTTTGAAATAGAGCTTTACTTTAACTACACGGTAGTTGTACCAACAAATAAAAGAGCATTACTCTAAATCAATCTATAATTAAAATCTAATTTTCATATTGAAGTTTGTAATGAAAAATAATATATTTCTCTCTGACATCTTTAATATAAAATCTTGAATAATAACAAAATCAATTTATTTTATAAAAATATTTTACATATTCAATATTTCGCAAGCATAATAATAACATTATTATTGGATTAATATCATAAATACCCCTAAGTTTTAAGGAATCTTTAGAAATACTCCTAAGGTTTCAAAAATTCAAAAATACCCTTGAAACATAACGTAAGTTAAATCTAACAGAGGTGATTAATATCGTAAATACCCCCAAGTATTAAGTAATCTTCAAAAATACCTCTAAAGTTTCAAAAAATTCAGAAATACTCCTAAAACATAACGGAAATTAAATCTAAAGGAAGTGAATAGTAACATTCCTAAAATGGAAGAAGAAAAAATAAACCAAGAAATAATAAACATAAAGACAGAAAACATATCAGGATGTTTTTCACAAAAAATGATAATAAGTAAAAAGAAATTTGAAGAAATTCAAAAAGCAAAGTTAAATCTTAAATAAGGAGATGGATTTAAATATCCATCATTTTTATTAAGAAAATTATTCTCTAGGAAAACATAAATTATTATGACATAAGTAATAAAGAAATAGGTGATTACAGATACAAAAGGAAAGTATAATATACAATTAATTGATAAAGAAACTATAATAAATAAGCTATCAAATATTCCTTATAAAGACAAATAAAAAATTAGATACATTCATTTAGGAGGAATTAAAATATTAATAAAAGCTCATTTTAGAGAAAGAATAGATACACCAATAAAAATAGCATTATTAGATAACAGAATAATAAATAGGTAAGATGCCTTATTAGGAATGATCCATGGTAATTTAGGATACCAAAAGTTAAAATTTACAACATATCCTAGATTTTCTATTAATATACATGATAAAAGTCTAAATCAAGTATCAAGTCTAGCTTATGAATTTGAGAGAAGATAATTAATGAAAAAGAAAATCATCTATTTTCAATACATTATCTAGTATCATATTTTTTAGTAAATAGTCATAATAGTTCAATATACATACAAAATGAATTTATAGAAATAGACAAAACTTTTAAGGAATTTGGACAAATAATAAAACCAGAAATACTAACAAATTTTGAAATATGAGAAGAATGGAAATTAGATATCAAAGAAAAACCCTTGCTAATAGGAAGAAAAAATAATGTTATTAAAGCTAATAGCATGCCAAGGTTTACTTTTATAGACCATAAAGAAGAAAATTCTAACCAAGAAGAAGTTAAAAAACTGGAAAATGAAGTCAAATTAACAAAGGCATTAGTTCATGATTGTATATTAGGAAAAAATAATGTTTAAAGATAAAATAAAAAATATACATTTAGAAGTAAATGTAAGCCTAATAGGTGTAGCAAAAAATCAAGCAATATTATTTGAAACTATACAATTATTAATAGAGGAAATGGATTTAGTCCAAGAATCAAATACAAAATATTTACAACAAGATATGCACAAGGAATTTTAAGAATTAAAAAAATGTATGCAATATACATAGAAATAATGAAATAATAGGTTATAAATATGATCTCTTAGATGGACTAAAAGAAGAACCACCTATGAGATCAGATTCCCTAATTCCTAAAAATGAAGAACGAGATAATTCTACTTTAATTGAATATAGAAAAGAATTAGAAAGAACATTCATGGACCCTGAAAATAGGGATAAAGAAACATTATTCAGTTTATTAACATTAACCAATGAAGAAATAGAAGAACATTATAAGGCAAAACTTTGTACTAACAAAGAAGAGGATGATATGACAATAATCAGTGAAACTGATTCTAAACCATAAAACATGACCCTAAAAGGTCATATGAAACCAATTTCATTACCAGTCCCTTACCAAGAAAAAACATTTGACACATATAGGGGAGAAAGAAATAGGCAATAAACAGAACAAAACTTGATACCACAGATAGAAGAAAACAACCACCTAAAATGGAGGAAAGGTTGCATTGGGGAACTAGAGGTAGTATTCCACCAAAGTTCAAACTCCATGATAATTATAAATTTGAACTTCTAGATTTAGATTGTATAAGAGATAGGAAGTAAGCCTTAGATGAATGGGCTAGTGGAATGAGTGTGATCATACAAACTTCTCAAACTACCCAAAAAAATTCTTCAACCTATAAAGTGCTTATAGCACATAAAATGACAAGAAATGTTAAATTTTGGTTTTCAAACTTAACATATCAACAAAATTTGTTAATGCAAGGAAATGCTTCCACGAGAAGGAAATACTTGGATATAGTAATAAATGAAATATACAAATAATTTATTGGAGAAGATAAAGGAAGGACTATCATTGAACCCAATGAAAATGAAATTAATGAAGCTAAATGACATCTAACAAATATGAAAATTTGTAACATGTGTTACATAGATTCTTTTATTTGTGAATATGAAATGTACGTATAACCATAAATTACCACTCTCTATGCAAACAACTTATAAAGAAATTTTTTTCCAAAAATTACTTGGAACGCTACATAAAACCTTAATAGAAAATTGGGAACAAAGGAATAGAGAAACTATACCAGATACTTTAGGAGGAAGAATGAGAAGCCTTAAAGATTGGATCTTCATTAAATCCCAAGAAAGAAAAGAATATAGACAGATAAGAAGAAATGATAAAATCTGTTGTAATACAAGAGATTTTAGAATACCAAGAAAATATGGATGTAATATAAATTCTTATAAACAAAAATATAAATATAAAAATATAAAAGATTTAAAAAAAATATGAATTCAGAAAACAAAATTTCCAAAATATAAAAAGAGATTTAATAGAAAAAACTATAAGAAAATATATTTTAGAAGGAAGAAGTATAAATCTTCTAAAAAAATGAATTATTGTCCTTCAGAAAAGATAAAAAAGCATATGTTGGATCTGTAATGAAGAAGAACATTATGCTAATGAATGTCCAAGCAGACTTCAACATAAAAAGGAATTTCCACAAAAAGCAAAAATCTTAGAAGAAGCTTTCAAAATGGAATTAGAACCAATCGAGGAATCTAGTATAGATGATACTTATGGTTTCTATCTATATTAGAAGAACTAAGGAAAAAACAACTGACTTAGAATATGAACACTCAAATTGTGGATACTCTTCATCACAAGATGAATGATTTGTATATTATTACAAATCCAAATAGTACTTACATTAAATTAGGATTAAAATTTAAAGGCTATAACACTTATCATTTACATGCATATATAGATACATGAGCTAATATGTGTATAGCCAGTATTTATGTATTTCAAGAAAATAACTAGAAACAAGCGCCAAAAGATTTAATGATAAGAATTGTTAATAATACTACAATAAAACTTAATAAGGTATTAAAAGATACTGATATAATGATAGGAGGAGAAATATTTTACCATATATCAATAGGAAACAAGAGTTGATTTGTAAATAGAAAATAATTTCATAAACTTATATCAACCTATCACACAACATTTTGACAAAATAAGTCTCATAACCTTAGAAGGAGATACCATCTATGTCTCTAAAATAAGAAAAGCTCTAACTATCTCAAACCCAATTTTTATGTAATAACATAAAAAGTGAAAACGTGGTGAGATAGAAGACCAACAAAAACCTTATTTAGAAAATATTTCATTAGATATAGAAGAGAAACAAAAATCTTTTCTCAATGAAATACAAGAAGACAAAGCCCTAACAATCATAAAAAAACTATTAAAAATAGTCAGTTCAAAAAAATCCTTTGGATCCTAAAATAAATAAATCTAAAACAATAATCAATATAAAATTAAGAGATCCTAACAAGATCATGAGATTAAAACCAATTATTTATACTTTAGAAGACAAGATTGAATTTGGAAAACAAATTCAAGAACTTTTGAAATTAAAAGTCATAATACCAAGTAATTCACCTCACTCTAGTCCAATATTCTTAGTTGAAAAAAAAGCTGAGGAAAGAAGAGGAAAAAAAGAATGATAATAAACTTTAAAGCACTAAATAAAAAAACCATTGACAATGGATACTTCATTCCAAAAAAGGAAGAACTACTATCATTAATAAAGGGAAATAAATACTTCTCGAGTTTTGATTGCAAAAGAAAATTTTGGCAAATAAGACTGGATGAACAATCCCAAAAATTAATGGCATTTAGTTCCCCCCAAGGACAATTCCAATGGACATTTATACCATTTGGATTAAAACAAGTTCTGGGTATTTTTCAAAGATAAATGGATAACATTTTCTAGAAATTGAAAGATATTTACTGTGTTTACATAAATGATATTTTGGTTTTTAGTAATAAATTGAATAAACATTATTTGAATATTATCAATATTCTACAAGAATGTAGAAAAAAGGCATTGTACTCTGAAAAGAAAGCAGTACTAGCTCAACAAAAAATTAAATATTTAGGGTTGGAAATTGAAGATGGAAAACATAATCTACAACCCCATATACAAAATAATATTCAAGGTTTCCCTAGTGAATTAAAAGATAAAAACCAACTACAAAGATTTTTAGGATGTTTAACATATGGAGAAGCATATATCAAGAAACTTGCATAAATGAGAAAACCATTACAAGAAAAATTGAAAATCCTACAGTAACAAATCGAGCTGCTATATCTCGAGAAATCTCTTATGGAGACAGGAAAGAAATAGGAAGAACTTAATTGTTTAAAACAACCTCTAGAGACCAGAAGCTCAAACGAGGAATCTTCATTAAAAAAGGAAGAACCTAACAATTCACAAAAAAAATCTAAAACCACAAAGCTCAATTGAGCAAATAAGGTAGAAAAAGAAGAACATAAAAAAGTATATGTGGTCTATAATGGCCCAAAACTAAGACTTTATAACAATTAGGCAGAAGCTAGCAAAATTATTCTAGGAATTAGTGGAGTAACTCAGAGAGCCTTCACTAATAGAATAGAAGCAGAAGGTAGTTATGCCAACAACAAAACACCAAAACAGATAACTCCAGAGGAGAGAGTAAGAAATTATTCTACAACATTACAACAACAACCAACAACTCCAAGCGGGATGATAAATCTTGGGAAGATAGCAAGGCCTCTAGTGTTATTTAGAGAAACATTTCCTCCAAAGAAATCATAAATAGTAAAACATTCAATACTATTTAGAGAGACATCCCCAAGAACTACTTCAGTCATTGAAGATGAGAAGGACCAATATAGAAACCTCAGCAAACCACAATGGTTGAATCTCTATAACTTGGCCAGAAAGTCTACCCAGGAAGATATTGAAGATATGAAGTTCTATACTACAAACAAGGAATTTCCTATAGGAGGTAAATTCAATATCTTAGAAGGAGTTGATCTAATATTTATGTATAACGTTTTTCATACAGGACTAATAGAAAATATATATCCAGGAATTAATTTAAGTGAGTTCAATTATTTCCCAGAGAATTTTAAAAGAGCAATTAAGAACTTCAGAAGAAAGATTAAAGTAGGTGATAAACCTATTTATCTTAGATTTTTTAATTCATTAATGGACTATAATGAGGAAGTATGTATTAGTCCCTACCACTTCATCAAGATACGGATTTTCAACACAAACAAAGAAGTTTCCAAACCAAAGGCACTTCCAGAAAAGAAATTCAACACAAAAGAACTTTGTGTACTAAAAGGTCAGATGCTAGGCCAAATTTGCTCTGAACTCAAAAATATTGACAACTCTATTAAGATTAAAGTAAATTATTCAACTAGTAAATTCATCATCATTTCTCACAGTATCATGGCTCTATTAGAAGAAAATGGTGAAATAATTACCAAATACGAAACCAAGTTTAATTGCAACAACCTAGAAATTGGTTGAGAAACAAGAAAGGTATTCTTCTTCTATGCCAGAAAAGCCACCAAAGACCAAAAATGCATTCTTTACATCAAAGACCAAGAAGATAAAGATGCATCATAATCAACACCATCAAAGGAACCGTCGGTAGAAAATGACAAAGAAAAATAATTGTCGGTAGAAGACGACAAAAGAAATAAAGATATAGATCTCACATCTTAGTTGGCAGCATGTGCCAAGGAAAAAAGCAGTGTTATCCTTTAAATTAAAAAGGAAGAAGAATTATTAAAGTAAGGGTAAAATAATAATTTTAGTCTTGTAAATGGGGATCCCTTGTGCTATAAAAGGAACCCTTATTCTCATTTCAAAACACGCAAGAATACACAAAAATCCATAGCTCTCAACTCTAAAACACTCTAGTAGAAAAAACCCCTCTATCTAGAAATCTCATAACAGATAATGTTATACCCAGTAATTATGAGCAACTGAGCACCCCTTCAAGGTTCTTAGTTGGCCTTAAGTTGTAATAATTATTATTCTATAAATAAAATGGAGTTTAGTTACTTTTTTCTAGTAAGTCAACTATTGGACACCATTTATGTATGGATACAGAAGGCTCACTATTGTTAGGAGGGCGTTGAGGTTTGAACAAAGTTAACGCATAACAGGTGTACCAAAAGAAGACGAATAGAAGGGAAGATCGTGGTAGACCCATCAAATTTAGGTATAATGATTATAAATTTAAGTCAGTTAAGAATCTTGAATGTTTAAATATTTGCTTACAACAAGACATATTACTGCTAAAATAGGAAAATGAAAACTATTTTTAGAAATAAAAAACTAATAATTCCAAATAAAATCAAAGATACAAATCTAATTTTATTAGAAATAATTGATAAAGGTTATCTCTATCATTTAAATAAATATTTTAAAGATAAAGATTATGAAACTTGTCTTGAAAATTTTAAAAGATTTAACACCTTATTAGATATCTATACAAATTATATTAAAGTTATCACAAGCATTATAGACCATCCTCTTTTAAGGAAATTAAAAGACTATTTTAGTTAAAATATGTAAGAATAAAGGAAGAAGAATTCAACAACTTAATGTTTGGATATTACTTCTTTGAAGATTATAAATACATTGTATAAACACAAGAAAAACTTGTTTGTATACTACAAATAGGACAAAATAATATGCATTCAACACATATGATTTGTCAAAATAATACTCTATGAACATCGAATCATTAGTACATAAATTAGAACTATTAGATTAACAAATGAAAGAATAATTTTTAATTTTAAAAAATAATTAATAGAATCAGGATTAGAATTATGTAACCAACATAATGAAGAACATAATATACATTGTAATTGTAATGAATATAGAAGAAAATTAGATTTATACTAAAACATAATAAGTCTTTTAAACAAATTATTACCTTTAGTAAATAAACAAAGACCATCAACTCAATATTAACCCCTGATTAAAAATTGTATCGATCCACAAAACTTGGTTTCAAAGCCAAGAAATAATATTGTAAATAATAATGGATGGAAAATTAACACCATTAAAGTCTAAGGGCATTTTTGATATTTTATAAATCTTAAGGGTATAAGTGAAGATATGCCAAACCATAAGGGCATTTGAGATATTATTTCGTTACTATTATATCATATTTACAAACAGTCAGCTATATTAAATTTAATCACATACAAATTAAACATAACATATAAAAATAAAACATAATAAATAACTCTAAAGAATTTATTTTGAAATTATACCTCAAAAGAATCCTTACAGAATTTTGATGCTAATTTTGTTGTTGAAAAACCTTCAAACGAATTTACATTTTCGTTTATTGAATCAAAAACTAAAAATTTATAAAAGCATAGCTAGTTCTTCTCAAAAGAGAAGAACTTTAAAACTAAAAAAACACTTTCTAGAGAGAGAAAGCTAGAGAGAGAAAGATATCATAAAATTGTGTTTTTTTACAATGGGAGAGACGATCCTTTTATAGGTGAAGAAAAGGCCATAAAAGGTGAAAAAATATTTCAAAAATTTATTTTGGACAGGTAGATACGTGTGTGAGGTGCGAGAAATAAGGCAAATGGGGGTTTGGTGCACGCAAGCGTAGGCATGTGTTGGGCATGTGTTAGCTACATGCGGGCATGTACTGGGCATGTGCTAGGTGTACGCGTGGGACTCAGTGCGGATGGGAGAATACGCGTGGAATATTGTTATTTTTGACATTGTTGACTATTTTCACCCATTTTGTTCAAATTTTCTATCTTTTTGACTTTTCCTCATTTTTCCTCTCAACATATTTGTGATGAACTCTAGTATTTTTCTTCTAGTCTTTAAGTTATTTTTAAATAAAAACAAGTACGTGTCTAGCACACGCCTAGCACACGCCCAGCATACCCTCACGTATGTGCAACCAGTCATGCAACCATCACACACCTAGATAAGCCCTCACACAGCCAACACACACTACACCAATTTCTACGCATTCTAGCACACTCACAGCCTATGTCCCACATGCACTCGTGTAGGCCAAATGCTCGTCTATTGCATTTCTCGCACCCTATATGAATGCTAGCCTATCCAAACGCATCCAAAATCAACTTTTGAAATATTTTTCCAACTTTTGTTTACCTTTTCCTCACCTATAAAAGGACCCGCTCCCTTATTATAAAAACACACATAATTTCTGAGCTCTTTCTCTCTCTAGAAAGTTTTTTTTTAGTTATTAGTTTTAAAGTTCTTCTCTTTTTTAGCAGAACGAGCTATGCACTTATAGATTTTTAGTTTCATATTCAATAAATGGAAATGCAAATCCATTTGGAGGTTTTCCAGCAATAAAGTTAGCATCAAAGTTCTGTAAGGATTCTTTTGAGGTATAATTTTAAAAAGAATTATTTATATTTTTTTTTATGTTTTATTTTTATATGTTATGTTTAATTTGTCTGTGATTAAATTTAACATGGTAGGCTATTTGTAAATATAATATAATAATAACATTGTTGTTATTCTTGCAAAATATTGAATAGGAAAAACATTTCTATAAAATAAATTGATTTTATTTTTATTCAAGATTTTATATAAAAGATGTTAGAGAGAAAAATATTATTTTTTATTACAAACTTAAATTTGAAAATTAGATTTTAAGGTTTAATTATCAGGTCTGATTTAGAGTAGTGCTTTTTTATTTGTTGGTACAATCGCCGAGTAGTTAGAGTGAAGCTTTATTTCGAAAAAAATTATAATAACTATTATTCGAAATATATTAACAATATAATTTTAATAATTTTTTTAAAACTTGAAAGTTAGTACTGAGATAATTAAATTCTTAGATTTAATTTGTACATTTTAAATAATGTTTAAAATGTCTAACTCCACCAAAGGTGGAATTTAAATGGTTCATTTTCAATCTCTTATAAAAAAGGAATTAATTTAATTAACAAAATTAATTATCGATCTCACCTATAGGTGTTAATTGATTTGTTTAATTAACAAAGAATATATAACCCCACCAAAGGTGGTATTTGTTGAGATTCAATGTTTTACAGAGAGAAATTAGAGAGAAGTTAATGTAATTGGTTGAATGTGTTGATCCTCATGAAGGGTAGATCTATTTATAGAACCTTTATGGGTACATGTATCAGTTATACAAGGTATACATATATTTACATGCCATGAGGCATAAGTAAGCAAAAGTACAACATGTCAGAGATCTAGGTCGAGCTTTAATTGTATTGTCTTTGAGCTCGAGCTATAGTTAAGATCGATCTTCCATTGAGATCGAGTTACCATTAGATTAAGCTACCATTGAGATCGGGCATTCCCATGGGTGGGACGTTTGGGGTGCTTTATCTTCCATCTTAGGCTGGTGACTTGGCTCGGGTGATTTACAAGGGTCGGGCTTCGGGTCGGTCTGGATGTCCAAACATTAAGTCCCCCTACTCTCTTAGATCGAGCTTTTGTCTGAGATGGAAGAGTAAATACTAGGCATAGGATATGAATGGTTTGATTCCTCTAATAAATGTGTGTCATTTTATTGGAGAGAGAAATCTAGTGCCTCTATATAAAGGGATGCTTGGACTGTAATCATTGTTACCAACAAAATCGAGAAGTAGTGAAGGAAAATGCTCTTTCATTTCACCTCAAGCTTATAAAAGGTTTTCAGTTTGGTGGTAAGAATTCAGCTTAGGCTATAATTTTCTCTATTCGGGCTTTTTTAGAACTCAAGCATTGAGAACCTAACAATTTTCTAATTTCATTTCAGGTTAATTTTTAAAGGAACATTTTCTTTTATTTTCAACTTGTCCCTAGGTAATCTCTTCTTCTCGTACCTTACCACCTGTTATTATTTTGCTTTATGTTTTGTAGCTTTTCACAGGATGTGAAGAGAAGAGACCTCTGCTTATGGCTTGGGCTCATGGAAGAGTCCCCAATATTTTAGTATAAGTGATAACTTAGGGTCTTCTAGCTCGGGCTCTTCTAGTGAGGCAAATTAGTCTTCACCTCAGCTCTCTACCTCTACCCCCTCCCCTAGACCATTTCCACTATGAGATTAAGCATGCATCAAATTCAGATCTCAGTGGCTAGGATGTTAAGGAAAAAACAAGGAATATTGGATTTGGAGAACTGACATGTCATACTAGGGGTTGGTTATCTGTAGCTAAGCCTTGCGGATTGCTACCCTAAGATGAGGAGAGATTAAGAAGGATCTATAACATCCCTCCCTCAGTTCATATCATGATTCCTTCTAAAAGCACTTGTGAAGTGATAAACCTCCATCTGGGTGGACTATTTTTCATGAGCAAACTATATGGCTAGGGGTAAGGTTCCCCCTATATTCTCATATTAGAAGGCTTTTGGCTAGGATGTAGCTTGCACCAGGGGAATTGATGCCTAATAGGTGGAGATATCTACTCTACCTAACCCTTATTTTTCAAGAACTCGGGGTGGATTTGGAGTTGGCCTAGTTTAATGAGGAGTATGTCCTTAAGTAGAACCCTACAGATCTGAGAATCTATATATCAGTGAAGCAGGATTTGGGGGTGAACGTGTCCCTTCCTAAAAATGAGAAAAACTAGAAGGAGTATTTTTTCTACGTTTTAGGTCGGTAGCACCAACTGGAGGACTATATTAAACATCTAGTGCTATGTCACATGCGGGTTGATGAGGCAAGGTCCTATGGATCCCCACCTTAGAGTGAATCATAAACCTGGAGCTCCTCCTAAGCCTCGGGCTCCTCTTAAATGTAGAACTCCTCCTACATATTTTTGGGGGCTAGGTAGAGATGGTGCCTGATGATGGTGACCTAGTCCCTTACTTTGTTCTTGCCTCATAATATTCCCCCCCCCCCTTTCTAAAAAAATTGAGGAACTTAACATGTATCTTTTCGTTCTTAATCTGTAGCTCAAATGGATTTGATCGCTGCCCAACCTTTTACTCTTATGAAGAGCAAGGTTACATCACAAGGAATGAGTTCCCCCACGGGTGCACCCCCTCCTCTTGGAAGGGTTCATCGATGGGAAAAAAGAGGGGCAAGTCTTCTCATGAAGGTCACACTTCTTCTCTTAAGAAAAAGAAGAAGATGGTTAGTATTGATGAGCCTATTGGTGGCCCTGAGCCTCTGAATGTTTCACATCCTCTATCACCCTTGTGGGAAAAATATGTGTCTCCCCTTCCTTACACAGGTTCTAAAGAGTTTGGAAATCCTTTAAAGGATTTGAAAAAGGGGAAAGCTATTGTTGAGAACCTTACCGTTGATGATGATGGGGTCGTCCTGAATCGAGGTTTGGCACTAGAGTACCTCGATCGTTGCATGGGCCACTTTTCTATCGATTCATACAAGAAGTAGCTCGCGGTTATTTGGAAGGGGTTGATTCTGGTGAGGTCATTCGTCACTAGATGTACTAGGTGTGTTTTACTTCCTTTTTTTGTGATTTTTAGCTCAAGTGTGAGTTCAAGCTTTATTGACCTCATTTATTTGTTTGTAGTTGATGATGCTCTATAATTTTGACAAGGCTTACAACGTGGGCATTTTAAAAACCAAGCTAGTTAAAGAAAAGTAGGGTCAGGCGTCTATGCGTTCAAAGTAAATATGCTACTAGCCAAGTTAGCAAAGTGGGAGTGTAAGGCAATTGATAGGAAGGAGAAGCTGAAGAGGGCCGCATGTGAGCTTAATGTGTATGCTCGACACTTTACCGACATCGATAAGGGTTTGGAGCAAGTTGAAGAGGAGGCCAGGGAAGTACAAAAAAAAATGAGGCCTTTGTTGAGGAGGTGTGTCGTCAAGTAAAGGCCGATGTAGATGCTATGGCTTAGAAGCTTGAATCTAGTATTGAGAGGGCATATGATATGGTAATGGAAATCATTAAGACAGAGGCCAAGAAAAAGGGTTTGAGTAAGTACTATTATCGTATTTTGGACATTCCTGTCACTCTACTCTATATGCAAGCTCCTTCTGTTGAGGAGTAGGGGGAAGGATTAGGCTTCTCTAATGGTGAGGATGGTCCTAATATTCCTAGGGAAGGGGCATATAACCATTGATTTTTGTTTTTTTTTGTTTAAGATGGATACCACTTTTTTTTGTGGTCGCAAGCTGTCACTTATGTAAAACAATAAGAGTAAAAAAATAGAATTATTTATTAAATTAAATTAATTTACCTCTTTATTGTGTATTTATGATGTTGACCAACCCACTATTATTAATTTTATTTTTATATTTTTTTATCAGCCTTCGTCCTTTATAAAAGGGTTTGCTTGTGTTTTATGGATTGTGATCAAGCCAATAGATGCTTAGTTCGAGATTTTTGTGTTACAAATGGTAAGCTTGTAGATGAGGTTAGGGTGCTTAAAGCTAAGGTTGTTAAACTTGAATGTAATTCCAAAGATACAAAGTGTGAGCTCGTTACTTATAGGGAGCAATTAATCCAAACTCAATCTCGAGAAAGGAGGACCTTAGCTAGTATGGTTGGTCTTGTTGATAGGGAATCATTTTGGGAAAGCTTCTATATGAAGCAATTTGAAAGAGTTTTTCTTAAGAATGTGGAGGTTATCAAAGATTTGGAACGGGGATTACTTCAAATGATGATGACACACCTCGAGCCTATGACTTATATACATCAAAAGGTTTTCAAGATTCAAGTCGAGCTATTGCCCTTGGTTGAAGAAACTGATGATCCAAACATTGGTCATGTTCCAAGTGTTTAAATAGTTTTTAAACTTTTGTGTTGGTTGAGTCTTGTATTAGTAACTATGACGAGAGTGGTGATTAATTTTTTAAATAATGAATATTCTGAGCGGCAAGTATTTAGGTATAAAGAGTATTTGGTATTTTTTTCGTCAGAGTACCGACCTGGTTCTTGACCGAGGTGGAAAACTCGACTTCTTCAAATGCCAAGTGCACTCTTCTTTATTTGTTAATATAGGATGTCGACCATTGGCTTTGATTTATAGGAGAGAGCTTGACCTGGTTCCTAACCGAGGTACTCATCTTTTTTTAGGTCAGAGTGCCAACCTAGTTCCTGACCGAGGTGGACAACTCGACTTCATCAATTTCTAGGGCACTCTACCTGATTTTTCAATCTAGGTGAGAGGCCCTTGGCTTCAATTTATGGGAGATATTTTAACATGGTTCCTGACCGACGTGCTCATCTTTTTTGACGTCAAAGCGCCAACCTAGTTCCTGACCGAGGTGGACAACTCAACTTCTTCAATTTCCAGAGCGTTCTATCTAATTTTTCAATCTAGGTGAACAGCCATTGGCTTCAATTTAGGGGAGAGAGCTTTATTAAAATATCATCTATTGAAGTTTTTTATTTCATAGATGCATGTGCATCGCTATTACAAAAATAGAGAGAGATGGGTTAGCACATGTTTTAGAAGTAGTATCTTTTCAAGTGTCTAGCATTCTAGCTTGTACCCTCCTCAATGCCTTCGATGTTTTTCAATATGTATGCCCCTCCTGGTGTTATTTCAATTATTTGATAAGGTCCTTCCCAATTGTCACCCATTTTACTAGCCATCCATTCTTTTTTCTTGGGGAAGACCCACATAAGAACTCAATCACCCTTGGAAATTATTTTGAAGTGCACAATTTTGTTATAGTATTATGATATTTTTCTTTCTTGCTCAATCATCTCTCTTAAAGCTTCATCATTTTTTTCCAATTCGGTTGCTCTTTTCACCTTATTTTTTTCCTTTGTTAGAACTGATCTGGGGGTAGGAATTGTGACCTCAGTTGGTATGACTACCTCAGTTCTATAGACTAAGGAAAAAAAGGGTCTCGTTAGTACTCTCATGGGGGCTTGTCTTAATAGCCCATAATATGCTAGGAAGCTCTTCCACCCATCATCCTTTAGCGCTTTCCAACTTTTTCTTTAATAAATTGATGATTATTTTATAGGAAGACTCTGCTTGTCCATTCGCCTGGGGATAGTATGATATTCAGTGGCTCAACTTGATATTGTATTTGAGAGAAAATGCTTTGATTTTTCGATCGATGAATTGTCATCCATTATCTATAACAAGCTTTCTAGGGAAGCTAAAGCGACAAATTATGAATTTCCATATAAACCGAATTACCTCTTCCTCTTGTATTCTTCCTAGGGGTTCTACTTCGATCCAATTTGAGAAATAATCAGTGGCAACAAGGAGAAACGTTTTTTGGCCTATGCCTATAGGAAAGGACCCTACTATATCCAGTACTCACTTGTAGAAAAGACAAGGAATCACCACCCCCAACATAGTATTTGAGGGTGTGTGGGTCAGTGGGGCAAACCCTTGGCATTTTTTGCACTTCTTAGCATATTTTTTGCAATCTAATAGTATGTGGACAATAATAACCTTGTCTCATGATTCGTTGGGATAATCTTCTACCCCTAGAGTGAGAACCGTAGTCTCCCTTATGTGCTTCATACATCATTCTTTCGGCACCCTCTATAGCTATACATAAGAGGCCAGGGCCGAGTAGGGTTTATCAGTATAGTTTTCCTTCCTCGATCATATACCAACCTACCTTGGCTTCAATTTCTTTTACGGTCGTGCGATCTTCAAGTAAATCCCTTTTTTCCAAGAAATTATAAATTGTGGTGAAACATGTGATCAACGGAGTTTCCACAAATCCAATCCTTCTTTCTGCCTCTTCCAAAGATGCCTCTGCCAAAACTGTTATTGATACTACCTGGTCATGCTTGGTCTCCCTTATTGATGCCAACATTGCTAAAGCATCGAAGTGACTATTCTCATTTCGTGTTATATGCTCGATCTTAAACCTAGAGAATTTTGAACATTCTCATTTTCATCTTTCCAAGTACTTCATCATCTTTCCGTCTCTTGCCTCAAATGTTCCCAAAAATTGATTGACCATGAGCCTAGAATCACTATGTAAGGTGATTCTATCCACTCTGAGATTTTTGGCTATCATAACTCTAAATATGGTAAGTTCATATTTCGTGACGTTATTTGTTGCTTGAAAATCATGCCTGACTGCATATTCAAAGTAGTTTTCAATGAATTGGGCTATAAATTCAGCCACAGCCTACCCTTTGATGGATGTTCTAGCCATGTATATGATTTCATATTCTCCCAATTCTACTACTATCTGGGCCAATCTTCCCCGTGACCTCTGGTTTTGTTAGGACTTTTTAAGAGGGTGTGAGGTAAGTACCATGATTATGTATGAGTCAAAGTAATTCCTGAGCTTTCATGCAGTAATCTTGAGAGCAAAGGCAAGTTTATCTATGGTGGGATATATGTTCTAGGCCACTGTTAAAATTTGGCTGACATAGTAGATGGGGTGCTGGATCTTGTTTCTCTCAGTTATTAGCACAACATTGCATGTTTAGGGTGTAATAACCAAATACAGATAAATAATTTCTCTTGGTAGAGGGCTGACCATGACGGGGGCATCACTAAGGTACTTCTTGATTTATTTAAAGGCTATGCTGCAATCCTTGTTCCAAAAGATGATCTTGTTCTTTCTTAGCATCTTAAAGAAGGGCATACACTTATCTGTGCATTTAGCAATGAACCTGCTTATTTCTCATATTCTTTCATTGAGTTGTTGTATTCCCCTGAGACTATTGGGTGGCTTCCTGTTTAAAAATTCTTGTATCCTATCTAAATTGGCCGAAATTCCTCTTGCTGACACCAAATACCCTAGGAATTTTCTTGCAGCAACACCAAAGATGCATTTTCTGGGGTTAAGTTTAATGCCATACCATCATATTACTTTGAATATCTCCTATAAGTCTTTGATATGTTTCAGGGGTTGAGCTGACTTTACCACCATATCATCAACGTATGCTTCCAGATTTTTGCCCATTTGTTTTTTGAAAATTTTGTTGACGAGGTGTTGATATATTTTGCCTACATTTTTCTACTCATCCTCACGGTGCATGCATTATGATTTAGTGATACTAGAGTTTGCATCTAGGAAACTCATCTACCCAAACTCGTAAGAGGCGTCCACTAGCTGATCGGTGCTTGGGAGGGGGAAGCAATCTTTGGGGCAAGCCATATTTAGATCGGTAAAGGCTATTGATGAGTAGAACCGGCATCACTAATCCTGCCAATACTTTGGTTTTATATTTATAAAACTCTCGCAAGTGCACAAATCATTTCGTAGAAAATCATAAGTATACTCCCAAGGTCGATCTAAGGAAGGAATATATGTGGTTTTTAATTTATTATTCAAACTTTTAAAAACGAAATTAAATCCTAAAAATCATGTCACAATATTTTGGGTTTTGTGTTTTTAATCTACTAACATAAAAATAAACATAGATTCAATAAACATTTATGCAAATTTTATCATTTATAATAGTGGAGTATTTATGGATATAATAACTAAGTAATTATGCTCGCTCATTTAAATGATATTTATTAATTCTCTCTTTTTTATATGAATACCACCTTTGGTAGGGTTAGATATTCTTTGTTAATTAAACAAATCAATTAACACCTATGGGTGGGGTTGATAACTAATTTGGTTAATTAAATTAATTCCTTTTTCTAAGAGCTTGAAAATGAATCATTTAAATGCCACCTTTCGTGGGGTTAGACAATTTTAACTTTATTCAAGGTGTCCAAATTAAACCTAAGAATTTAATTATCCGAGTACTAACTTTCAAGTTTTAAAACCACTACTCAAAACATGTTGTCAATACATTTTCAGATAATAATTCTTATAAAAACTTTTGAAATAGAGCTTCACTCTAACTACCGGGCGATTGTACCAACAAATAAAAGAGCACTACATTAAATCAGACTGGATAACTAAACCATAAAATCTAATTTTCAGGTTTAAGTTTGTAATGAAAAATAATATATTTCTCTCTAACATTCTTAATATAAAATCTTGAATAAAAACAAAATCAATTCATTTTAGAGATTTTCACCTATTTAATATTTCGCAAGCATAACAATGTTATTATTACATCATGATTATAAACAACCAGCATAGTTAAATTTAATCACAGACAAATTAAATATAACATGTAAGAATAAAGCATAAAAAATAACTGTAAAAAAAATAAAATCCTTACAGAACTTCGACGCTATTCCCGTTGCTGGAAAACTTCCAAGCGGAATTTGCACTCCCATTTATTGAATCAAAAAGCTAATAAATTACAAAAACATAACTAGTTCTTCTCAAAAATAGAAGAACTCTAAAACTAAGAGAAACTAACTAAGAAAAACTAAAAACTAAGAAATAAGAGAAAGAAAGAGAAGAGAAGATGTGTTTTTAGGTGTGTTATGAAGTGAAGAAAATGAGGGTATTTATAGGTGAGGAAATGAATAAAAAGTGGGTGAAAAAATGATTAAAAAATGGAGGAAACGTGTAGTAGGTGAAGATGACATCAGCTAACGTCAACGGGTAGGTGGCGCGCACAGATTGGGGTGCAGATGGGTAGCAGCGCACGCGGAGTGGAGATGGGGCACACACAGACACACGTGGAAAGATGCAAGGGCGCGCGCATAGAATGGGCGTGCTGCGGTGGCTGCTCGGCACGGCTGGGCGGTTGCGTGCATGATTTCCTCCTTTTTGACATTTTTGACCTTTTTGACCCATTTTGTCCAATTTTTCCATATTTGTTGACTTTTCCTCATTTATTTTTGAATATATTTGTGATGTATTGCCTCCAGTATTCCTCTTTGAGTCTTTAAGTTACTTTTTTAAGCGAAAATACCTGAAAAACAATAAAAATACATGTGATTCCGAAAAAGACAAATTTATATAAATATATGATAAAATCATATAAATATATATTTTTTAATCAATTAATGTGCATAAAATCATGGTAATTTTAGTGTTTTTTGAGCACTCATCAGCTACACATATAGAGATACTACTTATGTCTTCTTTACTAGTACCACATTTAAGAGCTATGAGGGATACTTGACCTCTGTAATAACCCTAGCCACTTTGAGGGCAGCTACATGATGTTTAATTGCCTCATTTTTCTCTACGAATTTTCTTTTTTGTTGCTAGATGAGTCTAGCTTCCAGGTTGACGTTTAGCCAATGAGTTATGACTCTTAAATTAATTTTTGATATATCTGTCAGGGCCTAGGAAAAAATATTCACATTAGCTCTGAGAAACAATGAGAGTTGCTCCTCGAGCTCGGTTGTCAAATCCTCACCTATTTTTACAAGGTGGCTCTTTCCCTCAGCATCCCTTGGGAGGTCCTTCACCCTATTTAGACAGACCAATTTCATCAAGCTTTCATTCTTTGGGCTCTTTTAAGGGAGACCCCTCGGTGGTTTCTATTTGGGACAGTCCCTTTCATAGTGGCATTATAACAACTTATGGCATTCTCCTGATGTCCTTTTACCTCTTTGGGACTACCTTCATCTTGAATATCCAAGGCCTTCCTAAGATGGCATTATAATGTACATGGGCATCAATGATCACAAAATTAGTCATTATTATTATCCCTTTTGTCATGACAAGTAGGATCACCGTTCCTTTTGCATAGATGGTGATGTTGTTGAATCCAACGAGAGGAAGCTCCCCTTTGACAATGTCAAGGTCTTTTACTCTGAGAACCCTAGTGGTGGCCAGGAAAATGAGGTCTACTGAATTCCTAGTATCAATCATTATTCAACGGATTTCATAAGACCCGATCCTCAACATTATCACTAAAGGGTCCTCGTGATGGCATGAGGTTTCATCCCACTCTATGAAGATGATTTTTGTAAGGGGTCTTGCTTTATCCAAAGTGTATACATGGGGGGAATTGTGTAATACCCTTGAAAATCTCTTACGAGAGTTGTTAAAGACCCCTCTGACTCTTGGCGAGGTCCTTCAAATATCCCCTAGGCAATAACTCTTCCAACTCTCTTTTCGAGTTTCTACAGTCTCTTGTTTCATGGCCCACATCTCTATAGAAGGCACACCATTTGGACATATCTCTCTGGAGAGCATTCATCTTGTGTGGCCACCTGGTTTTGGGTTCCTTCTCCATTCTTTTTACAATTTGAGTTATATCGACCCTCAAAGAAGCTCTCTTGAAGGGAGACAATGATCTGCCCCAAATTCCACTATTTACCAGCCAGTGTCCGGCCTGTCTATTGCCTATAACAAAGAATTTTTTTGTTACTTTGATTTGTTCAGTTTGGACTCATTATTCTTTTTTCTTTCTCTAGGACTCTTTCTTCCTCCGTTTGACAGTCCTTGACTAGGCTGAGCTCCCTCTCTAAGTTAACAAAAATTTTGGCCTCCTCATGAGCCTCCACCATGGTGTATGGGACCGTTTTAGTTAACTCTATGAACAAGTCAGAGCTTTTTAGCAGGCCTCACCTGAAGGGCTTTATAGAAATGGAGCTAGGGCAATAAGAGATTTCCAATTTCTCTTCTCTTAATCACTTCATGTATTCTTCTATGGATTCCTCTTTCCCTTGTATAATTGAGAAAAGAAGGTGAGATTCTTTTCTCAAGAGTTTGTTGGAGGCATAGTTTGTAATGAATAGCTTGGCAAACTGTGGGAAGAAGGATATGGATCTAAGAGGCAAGTTATTGAACCATTTCTGTGCACTTTCACAAAGGGTGGTAGTGAACAGCTTACACATCATTGCCTCTCATTTAGCCTGGGTGAGACTCACGGGTGCCATGGCTATTTTAAAGTGTTGAACATGTGTTATTGGATCTTATGTCCCAAAATAATCGGGGCATCTAGGAGCATTGAACTTTGGTGCAGGTTCGTCATTTTCAATTACATCAGAAAAGAAGGAGACATGCATATAGCTGTTCACAATCTTTGTCTACCTCATAAGGTATTCCTTTTCTTTTGCTTCTCACTCGCCACCTTCAAGGCATGCTCTTGCCTTTTATTGTTCTCCTCTAGCGCTTATAGCCTTGTCTCCCAGTTTTTTTATTTATACATATGAGAACATATTACTTCATTTCTATACATCAACTCTTTCGCATATAAGTTAGTATAAATGTTTGAACCTATATGATTCAATGTTTTTGAGAGTATTGACTTGTGAGGAATAGAGTCGAACTAAATTAGCATTCTTCACATTAATATAGGGTAAAATTAAATTAATACATTTTTTATATGAAATATAAAAATGATTTTCAACTAATTATCATAATAAATCATGAATGTTTAGAAAGTTGAAATATTCTACGCTTAATATTTTAATTATGAAATTTAAAAGAGATTATAAGTATGAGATATTTTTTTAATTTCATTTCTATATTTTATTTTAGTCTTTTTACTTTATTTTAAATTTTAGTTAACTTCCTATTTTATTTGTTTTATTTTGTTTACATTTTTTGTACTTTATCATTACTGAAAACTTTCACGAGACTTAAACTCATCCACTAGGAAAACCTAGGTGTTTAAAGGCTTATTGTATACGCTAAATGCAACCGTGTCAATCCATAAAAATAATTTAGGATATTTTAATTTTTAGTTTTTACCGCTTCTCTTGCTAAGAGACTAGCAAGAAGTTAGTTGGGGGGTTCTAATGTGTTTAAAAAAACACTAAAATTACCATGATTTAATGTAATTTAATTGATTATATAGATATATATTTGTATGATTTTATCATGCTTTTATATAAATTTTTCTTTTTAGAATCACGAGTATTTTTATTGTTTTTCAAGTATTTTCGTTCAAAAATAACTTAAATACTTGAATAAAAAACTGGAGGCAATATATCACAAATATGTGGAGAGAGAAAAATGATAAAAAGTCAAAAAGATGAAAAAATTAGACAAAATGGGTAAAAATGGTCAAAAATGTCAAAAACGTAAAAAACATCAAAATTCCACACTCGGCTACACATTCGCATGGAGTCCCTCGCACATGCCCATCATATGCTTGCGCACAGCCAACACATGCCCAATACACACTACACTAATTTTCGCGAGCGCCAACACCCGCCTACGTTGTGCCCCACGCTCGCCAAAAGCATGTCTGCCGCATTTGCTAAGAACGTGTTGAATATGATCATATTAGAACCCTAAGGAAACAAAGTCCTTCAAACTCAAATCTTGAGACACCACAAAGGATGATCACTCTCTTTGATAAGTCGGATTCAAGTATTCAATCAAAAACACAAGAAGGAAAAGGAAAAGCTTTATAAAATATACTTTACATTAATTAATAATCGTTCTTGCCTCCAAATTACATAACTCTTCTTCTTTATATGCAAACCCTAAATGAAAAAAAATCCTAGATGAAATGGTTCTATTTAGTTGTCGATTGGACCTAATCCCATCTTAAAAAAATAAAAGACTTCAAATAAAAAGCCCATAATTCACTAAAACAAAAATTGTTAAATATAAAAAGCCCTCAATTAACTAAAACAAAAATTGCTAAACATAAAAGGCCTACAATTAATTAAAATAAAAATTTCTTTCTAAAGTAACCCTTGCAGCCAACTTGATCTTTCAAATCTATCCCTAGTCATTAGAATGCCAATTCCTTATAAAGATCTTGAGCATATTTTGAAACATCAACTTGATCAGTATTTAGGAACATCAATTTGATTATGACCTTAATCTCCATTATTCCCCTCCTTTTTGAAAAGATGCATCCTCAAATCTTAGCTCTATAAGTAGGTTTAATTGGTATAACAGATCCAAGTATGAAGTCTATTTGATGCTTAATTTCTCTCAAATGAGGTAATTTATGGGGAATCTCTTCAGAATGTTGATCCATAAAGTCCTCCCATTAGGATGCAATAATACTAGGCAAAGAAGAGTTAAGATCATTAGTAGAAAGAAAAACATTCTTGTACAAAAGTACAAGTACTTATTGCCTTCCCTTCATTGCACTCTTAATCTCATATTTTTCCGCAAATGCACTCATTCTTTTATTTTTCTCTTCTTTTTACTAAATTTTATGTCCTCTTTGCTCACTCATTTTGCCTTCGTTCTCACATTCTTCTCTTTTTTGCTCACTTCTCCTTTCACTATGCTCACTTTTCTCTCCATTTTTCTCAATTTTCTCTTCATTATGCTCACTCACACTTCTTTTTTTTTCACATCTTCCACTCTCAAGTTATCCTAATTTTGTCCTCATAAGCTTGCAAAGGTTTAAAAGGGGCTAATACAACTTTTTGATTGTTCATTTCAAAAGAATAACGATTTCTGTAACCATTACGTGACACCCTTCTATCAAACTACCATGGTCGACCAAGAAATATGTTAGCAGCATACATTTGTGCCACATCATAAAGAACCTCAACTTCATATTTTTCAATTGAAAAAGGAACCCAAACTTGTTTGTTAACCTCCACATCTCTACAATCATTTAGCCATGGTAGCTTATATAGTTTGGGAAGCTTCTACCACTTCAAATTTAACTTTTCTACTAACAAGGTACTAGCAACATTAGTGCAGCTTGCACTATCAATAATTAATGTAAATACCTTATCCATCACATGGCATCTTGTGAAAATATGGTCATGGTGCTTGTCATCTCCTTCATCCTTAGGTGGTATATTCAGGACTCTCCTTCTGACAAAAGAATCTCTATGCATAGGTTCTTCAACTTTAACATGAGAACCATCATTCATTAGTGGTATCTCTTCGTCACATGAACTGGCACTTTTGATTTTTCCATTTCTCTATACAACCATGATATTTTTGTCCCATTTACAAATTTCTCTCTCTTCCATTATGGAATCAACTTCTTCTTCCTTGAACTCATGTTTTCTATGTCTTCTTTTATGTAATATAGAATCGGAAAAGGATTCTAAATCATCCAACCTTGCATTTATCTTCTTAATTTGGTCAATAAAAGTCTTGAAAAGGACTTTTAAGTCGACCTCCTATGCTTCTCTTCCTTCCTTACTCATGTTTTCAAACTGTATAAAAAATGAGATAACTCACACACACTCTCAAGTGTTTGCTCTCAAATCAGATTGTTATCCCTCTTTTTTCACTATTTCGGCCTCTTTTGTTTTTACTATTTCGGCCTCTTTTTATCACTATTTTGGCCTCTCTATTTTTTCACTCTTTCGACCTCTCTTTATTTAACACTATTTTTTCTTTTTTTATGTTTACCACTCAAAGCTCACACCAACCTCATTTGTGTTCTTAACAAAATCAAAGAGTCCAATTAATCTCAAGAAGTAACCATTTTATTGGTAACAATCTCAAAATTCAGAATTCTAAAAACTTAATACCAAAGTATGACATAAAACAAGTCCAAAGAGGACTTTAAAGAAAGAAATTACAAAGAGGGCTCTAAATAAAGACCATTGACCAAAGAGGACTCTAAAGAAAGACTCTTGAACAAAGAGGACTCAAAATAAAGACTCTTGAACAAGGAGGACTCTAAAGAAAGACTCTTGACCAAAGAGGACTCAAAATAAAGACTATTGAATAAGGAGGACTCTAAAGAAAGACTCTTGATCAAGGAGGACTCTAAATAAAGACTTTTGACCAAAGGGTATTCTAACTAAAGACTCTTGATCAAAGAGGACTCTAAATGAAGACTATTGACCAAAGAGAACTTTAAAGAATGAATCTTGATCAACTATGATTCCTTTTTGTTTTTTTTAATCAGTCTTAGGCATAAAGAACAAATATGAAAAGAAAGTCCAAAGAGCATTCTAAAGAAATCCTTTTGACCCAAAGAGGATTCTAAAGAAATCCTCTTGACCCAAAAAGGACTCTAAAGAAAAACTCTTGACCAAAGAGGACTCTAAAGAAAAACTCTTGACCAAATTGGACTCTAAAGAAAAACTCTTGACCAAACAAGACTCTAAAGGAAGACTCTTGACCAAAAAGGACTCTAAAGAAAGACTCTTGATCAACTATGATTACTTTTTTTTAATCAATCTTGGGCAACAAGAACAAAATAAAGGAAAACCAATTTCAACAAAAACAAAACAAAACATAGCAAGAAAAAAAGAATTAGATTCTTGAACAATATATTACTATGGTCTCCTTTTCTACTTTTTTTTTCTCTTTTTACTGTTGCTGCTTTGAATATAAAATTCACAAAAACATTTCCAACCCTAATGAACAAGAACCGAAAACAATGCAAAAAAACTACAAAAAATCTTTACCCCCTCGGTTAGTGGTATAAATGGTATAATTTGGAATCGAAAATTGCAAGAACAAAGATGAGACCCAGATTTTCTTTTAGGAATCAAAACGAGCTTTGATTTGATATATTATAATAGTCATTTTATTACCTGAGTCAAAAGTTATAGCCATTTAAAGTTACAGCTCCGATTTATAATTTTTTGTTTTTCAAAACTGCGAACACAAAAATAAAGAACATGAAAAAGATATAAATAATTTAAAGAAAACTACAAAACAAACTCCAAATACCAAAAGAAAGACTCTTGACCAAAGAGGACTCTAAAGAAAGACTCTTGACCAAAGAGGACTCTAAAGGAAGACTCTTGGCCAAAGAGGACTCTAAAGAAATACTCTTAATCAACTATAATTCCCTTTTTAAAAACAATCCATCTTGGGCAACAACAAAAAAATAAAGGAAAACCAATTTCAACAAGAACAAGAAAACAAGAATTAGATTCTTGAACAATATACTACTATGTGCTCCTTTTCTTCTTCTTCTTTTTCTCTTTCTTTTTTTCATTTTTATTTCTCTTTATACTGCTGGTGCTTCTTCTTTGAATAGAAAATTCACAAAAATATTCCCAACCCTAATGAACAAGAACAGAATACAACGCAAAAAAACTACGATAAATCGTACCCCCTCGGTTAGTGGTGTAAACGGTGGAATTTGGACTTGAAAATTGAAACAATAGTGGAAAAGCCCATATTTCTCTGGTAGGAATCAAAACAAGCTTCAATTTGATATATTATAATAGTCATTTCATTACTCGAGTCAAATGTTGTAGCTGTTTAAATTTGCAAATCCGATTTAACAAATTATTTTTTGAAACTGGGAACAACAACCCTTTTCTACTTTTTTTTAAGAACAAAGATAGATAGAACACAAAAATAAAGAACAAAAAAAAGATATGAAGAATTCAAAGAAAACTATAAAACAAAATCCAAATACGAAAACAACGACAACAAAATTGAAAGAAAACACAAGACTCAAAACAACAAAATTTCTCTCTTTTTTTGTGATTTTTGACTGAAGAATGCAAAATAAAATCCAAAGATGATTTTTTTTAAATCTAAAATTCAAAACAAAGATAGATGAACATAGATAACTTATTTTAAGTAACTAAGGTTTTGATACTGATGGGCGAAACCGGCATCACCGATTCTTGCCAATACTTTGGTTTTAATATTTATAAAACTCTCGCAAGTGCACGAATCATTTCGAAGAAAATGATAAGTATACTCCCAAGGTCGATCTAAGGAAGGAATGTATGTGGTTTTAATTTATTATTCAAACTTTTTAAAAACGAAATTAAATCCTAAACATCCTGTCACGATATTTTGGGGTTTTGTATTTTTAATCTACATACATAAAATTAAACATAGATTCAATAAACATTTATGCAAATTTTATCTTTTATAATAGTGGAGTATTTATGGATATAATAACTAAGTTAATTATGCTTGCTCATATTATTTAGGTTATTAAAGTTATGAATTGATATTTATTGATTCTCCCATTTTTGTATGAATACCACCTTTGGTGGGGTTAGATATTCTTTGTTAACTAAACAAATCAATTAACACCTATGGGTGGGGTTGATAACCAATTTGCTTAATTAAATTAATTCCTTTTTCTAAGAGATTGAAAATGAACCATTTAAATGCCACCTTTGGTGGGGTTAGACAGTTTAAACTTCATTCAAGGTGTCCAAATTAAACCTAAGAATTTAGTTATCCGAGTACTAACTTTCAAGTTTTAAAACCACTACTCAAAACATGTTGTCAATACATTTTTAGATAATAATTCTTATAAAAACTTTTTAAATAGAGCTTCACTCTAACTACCGGGCGATTGTACCAACAAATAAAAGAGCACTACATTAAATCAGACCGAATAACTAAACCTTAAAATCTAATTTTCAGGTTTAAGTTTGTAATGAAAAATAATATATTTCTCTCTAACATTCTTAATATAAAATCTTGAATAAAAACAAAATCAATTCATTTTAGAGATTTTCACCTATTTAATATTTCGCAAGCATAACAACGTTATTATTACATCATGATTATAAACAGCCAGCACAGTTAAATTTAATCACAGACAAATTAAATATAACATGTAAGAATAAAGCATAAAAAATAACTGTAAAAAAAATAAAATCCTTACAGAACTTCGACGCTATTCCCGTTGCTGGAAAACTTCCAAGCGGAATTTGCACTCCCATTTATTGAATCAAAAAGCTAATAAATTACAAAAACATAACTAGTTCTTCCCAAAAAGGGAAGAACTCTAAAACTAAGAGAAATTAACTAAGAAAAGCTAAAAACTAAGAAAACTAAAAATCTAAGAAAAGAGAGAAAGAAAGAGAGAAAAGAATGTGTTTTGAGGTGTGTTTAGAAGTGAAGGAAAGGCGGGGTATTTATAGGTGAGGATGGAGAGAAAAAGTGAGTAAAAAAATGTAAAAAAAAATGTAAAAATGCGGATTGGTGATTGTTGACGTCATTTGATGATGTCAGCATGACGTGGGGCGGCTGCACGTGAAAAATGGGGCAAAATGGGCATCGGCATGCGCGGAGGGAAGCTGGGCGCGTAGGGGCGTGCGCGTGAACTGTAACAGCGCACTGGGGCGCAAACGGATCTGGAGGAAGGCGCGCGCGGCTTGGCGCGGGACTGGGGCGCTGCGCGCGCGGGGGTCGGCTGGGCGGTGCAGCATCGCGATTTTCTCTTTTTTGACCTTCTTGACATTTTTGACCCATTTTGTCCAATTTTTCCATATTTGTTGACCTTTCCTCATTTATTTATTAAGATATTTGTGATGTATTGCTTCCAGTATTCCTCTTTGAGTCTTTAAGTTACGTTTTTAAGCCAAAATACCTGAAAAACAATAAAAATACCCGTGATTCCGAAAAAGACAAATTTATATAAATATATGATAAAACATATAAATATATATATATATATATATATATATATATATATTTAATCAATTAATGTGCATAAAATCATGGTTATTTTAGTGTTTTTTGAGCACTCAACAGATACCAAATGATAGAAACAATTGATTTGCTAATAGAAACAATTGGTTTGCTAATAACGTGTTAAAAATTATCATATTAGAACCATAAGAAAACAAAGTCCTTAAAACCCCAATCTTGAGACGCCATAAAGTATGATCACTCTCTTTCATAAGTCGAATTCAAGTATTCAATCAAGAACACAAGAAGGCAAAGAAAAGCCTTATGAAATATACTTTTCATTAATGAATATTTGTTTTTGCCTCCAAATTACATAGTTCTTATTCTTTATAAGCAAGAAACCTATATGATATAGGCCTAATGGGCCTATTTAGTTGTGGATTGGGCCTAATCCACCCTTAAAAAAATAAAAGACTAAAACACTTCAAATAAAAAACCCACAATTTACTAAAACAAAAATTTCTAAACATAAAAGATCCATAATTAACTAAAACAAAAATTGCTAAAGATAAAAGGCCAAAAATTAATTAAAAAAATGACTTCCTAAAGAAACCTTTGAACCCAACTTGATCTTCAAAATCTATTCCTAGTCATTGGACCATGAATTCCATGCAAAAGATCTTGTGAATATTTGGAAACATCAACTTGATCAACACTTGGGTGATCGCCACACACGAAGTGTGTGTAATGATACACAAGTATACGTATCGCAACAAGTAATATAATGATAAGAAAAGATAGTTCCACAGAAATTATTTTATTAGAAACTAATTTTCAAACCAAAAAAATAAAAACCAATCTTTTGTGCTTTCATATTTTAAGGAAGCAAAAATAAAATAACTAAAAGTAAATAGAAATAATTAATTAAATCAAACTTGGTAACTAAAAAGATATATGAGAAAATATCTAGGAATACTTAATCCCCTAATTTTCGAAACAAACGAATTACTAAAATCCCCCAAGATAATTATCGATTAATTACATGATCAAATGAATCTAACCCAACATGCATTTCTCTCTTAAGTAAACTACACACCATTTAGTAATTAATTTAATTACACTCTCATGAAAATTAAATTACATACTACTTATAAAGTTCATCAATTATGGATCACATACATAAGAATCATATCTCTACCTAGAAACAATACATGTTACTTAATCAAAACAAACAATTAAATAATTCTCTCAAATATATTTAATTGTCTCTATAGATAAATTGTTGGCCAAACAATTATTAGCATAAAAATCAAATTAAATAATATAATTAAATTATAATTATAATTATAATTATAATTTGGGTAAAAAAATTAAATCATCACATGGTGAAAACTGGGTTCATAAGATCCCTAGATTAATAAATTAACTACACATAATTGTGTTCATAAAGCTCATATTTTTCGTAAAGAAAGTCATAAAAATTGATAAAGAAAAGAGTAGAAGAAGAAATATAATCAATCTTTTAATTGTAGAATTAATCTCCTCTTGAATCTCCACTAAAATTGTGTCCCCACTTAAATTTTTCTATATTTCTCTCTCCTTTTAGCTCCAAAAACTAAACAAAATTATTCCAATGGATGCCACTTTGGGTTTATGGAGTGATTAAGGGCTTAAATATTGTTCAAGTGCGATTTGGACCATCAAATCAGTTTTAGATCAAGGGTTGCGATCAAAATAAGCAAATTTTACAATGAAAACCAACCACAACACGCCACATGGCATCAGAAATTCACTAGCGAATCAGGGAGCAGGGGAGACCAGTCAGAGTCAACACTTATTGAGGCAGCACCACGCTGTGCAATGTGATTCACATAAATGGATGACATAGCGCACGGGTGGAATGCGCGAAGCAATGGTATAGCGACACATGGTAATGTGTTTTTACCAAGCCTGAACTCGGATTGAAAAACACGTTGACACATGGCATGCATTTCATCCTTCTCACATGCGGCGTAACGTGATTCATTCTCTATGCTTGTGTGGCATCCACATGGCTTGCCTAGTCAACTCCCCTACATATGTAGCAGGCCACATGGTAGCTTCTGATTGGTCCAACGTTAAAAATTCATAAAAATTCCAAAATTTATATTTTCACACCTTTTTACTAAAAAGTTTATATTTTAACATTTTTGGACATAAAAATACTATTTATTAAATAAAACAAGTAAATATTAAGTAAAAAAAATAAACTAATGACTCTATTTTTATAGAGTCATCATTGGGAACATTAACTTGATTAGTACCTCAATATATATGACTTGGTTAGAACTTCAATCTCCATTGCCTAGCAAGAAAATTAGGACAAAATTGGCAAAAGAAAACTAGGCACATTATTGTGTCATTTGGACTAATTTTTAGCAGCTTTCTTTTTAGTCCTTGGATGAAATCATGGGTTAAGATGTAATATTTATTAGGATTCCTTTGTACTCATTTGCCCCATTTTTGCTCCATGTTTTGTTGTGCCATTTGGATTGATTTTGGGTAGCTTTCTTTTCAGCCCTTGGAAGAAATCAATGATTAAGATGTAATATTTTCTTGTGATTCCTTTCGATGTTTTTATTTTCAGCCCTTGGAAAAGATCAACGCCTATGATGTAATAGGTTTTAGGATTTATTTGTATCCTATATATACTTAAAAGTAGTACAGTTGTAGAAACTTTGATATTTTTCGAATGAAATTTGATTTTTCAAATCTTTTGAGAGCTCATTCATGCTCTTTGTTTCTATTTAAGAAACTTATCTAGGGATTGTCAACCTTTGTGTCGTTGTTTAGCATCCAAGCATTTAGGGTGAGTAATAACCATACTTGTTAGGGTATCATTTATACTAGACTTATCAAGGAGCCAACACCTCTGTATGGCATCTTTTCTCTTCAATTTAATGGTGAGTCATATCCATTGTTTTGTGGAGAAACCATTTTCCTATGTAATATGAAAATTAGCTAGGTTTTAACACCTTGGTTCATATCATTTGGTATTAGAGCTTTAGGTGCTAATTTTTGGATTCCTATCTTTTATTTTTTGTTCTTGTTCTTGTCTTGTTTCTCATACATGCAATATATATATATGTGTTGTGTTTTTTGTTGAAGTTTTAGTTTTCTAAACCCTAAAAATATTGTTCTTCTTTGTTTCCATGTTATTCTGATTTTTCTTGCATATTCTGTTGTTTCTAAAACTATCCTGCATTTTTCTTGCAAATTCTGTTGGTTCTAAAATTTTGTTGTAGCTTCTTGGTGATTTTTTATTATTTTTGTGGTAGTTCTTGCAGAAATTCCATTTTTCCTTTTTGTCGTAATTTATGTGCTAATTTATGTATTGACAAACTCATATTGAAAGTGTTGTACTAATTTACTCTTGAGTTATTAGCATATTAGACAAAAAAAAAAGCATCACCACACACAAAGTGTGTGCAATGAATATGCAAGTATACGTACTGCAACAAGTAATATAATGATAAGAAAAGATTGTTCCCACAAAGATTATTTTATTAGAAACTAATTTTTAAAACTAAAAAAATAAAAATCAATTTTTTATGTGTTTTTATAATTTAAGTATGCAAAATTAAAATAATTAAAAAGTAAATAGAAACAATTAATTAAACAATATTTGATAACTAAAAGATATATGAGAAAATTATAGGAATACTTAATCCCCCAATTTTATAAACATGTAAATCGCTAAAATCCCTCGAAAATCATGATCAATTGAATCTAACCTAGCATGTATTCATCTCTAAAGTAAACTACACATCATATAGTAATTAACTTAATCACACTCTTATGCTAATTAAATTACATACTTCTCATTAAGTACATCAATTATGGATCACATACATAAGAATCATACATCTCTACCTAGAAACTATGCATGTTATTTAATCAAGACAAATACTTAAATAATTCTCTCAAATATATTTATTTGCCTTTATAGATAAATTGTTGGTCAAACAATTAATAGCATAAAAATCAGAATAACTAATATATTAAAATTAAAATTGGGTTAAAATTTTAAATCATCACACGGTAAAAATTGGATTCATAAGATCCATAGATTAATAAATTAACGACACATAATTGTGTTCAAAAAGCTCATATTTTTCATAAATAAGGACATAAAAATTGATAAAGAAAAGAGTAAAAGAAGAAATACAATCAATCTCTTGAATTGTAAAATTAATCTCTTCTTAAATCTCCATCAAAATTGTGTCCTCTCTTGAATTTTTCTGTATTTTTCTCTCTTTTTAACTCTAAAAAATTGACCAAAATTATGCTAATAGAGGCCACTTAGGGTTTATGGAGTGATTAGGAGCTTAACTATTGCTCAAGAGCAATCTGGACCATCAGTTCAACTTTAGATCAAGGGCTACTATCAAAACAAGCCTAATTAACAACTCCAGCCAATCACAGCACGACATATGGCATCAGAAATTCATGGGGGGAATCAAGGAGTGACATATGGCAGGGGAGACTGGTTAGAGCCAATGCTTGCTGAGTTAGTGACACGTAGCATGATGTGATTCACAAAAGTGAATGGCATGGTGCATGGGTGGAATACGCGGAGCAATGACATGGTGATATGTGGATGTCGTGCTAACACGTGGTGTACGTTTCGTCCTCCTCACACGCGGTGTAACATGATTCGCTCTCCGTGCTTACGCGGCATCTGTGTGGCTTGCCCAGTTAGCTCCACTACTTATGTGGCAGGCCACGTGATAGCTCTTGATTAATCCTCAGTTAAAAATTCATAAAATACTATTTATTGAATAAAACAAGTAAATATTAAGTAAAAAAAATGCACTAATGACTTTACTTTCATAGAGTCATTACACAACCAAACTTAAATCTTTGCATGTCCTCAAGTAAAGCCAAGTATAACTAAATAAAATGACTTGGGTAGTATATTCATAAATATTCTTCTATTAGTACATGCATATTTCAAGAAAACTATCCCTATCAAAAGTCATACAATCCTATGATATGAAGGTTCACATATTCATCAATCAATGTTCCATCAATACAAGGATATGTAAGGTTTTTGACAAATTGATTCGTGTGTGTTTGCTACACATGATATCATCCAATGCACTCATGAAATCAACCTATATGAGCATGCTAATCAATTCAATCTTAGAACAAGTCTCATAAGTCTATTTTTCACATCCCTCTCCACTAATATAAATATGCACTTAGCTAAAGATCAACAAGGACTTTACATGGTTGCAATTTAAGACTTAGGTGGGGGTCGATAAATGAAGACATTTAGGCTCTTTCCTAACCTTAGCTTTCTTTTTGTTCATTGTGCACTTTTTAACTACAATTGAGCTTTAACTTAATATTTTAGTGCACCTTCTTTTGTCATTCTTTTCATATTCTTTTATTCCACATCTCTTTTCTCTTTTTTTTTGGAAACTTCACAACACCCTCAAACTTATTTTCAATTCTATTTCTTTTTATTTAGAAGGATAATTGTGTTGTGAGTTTTTTTATAGGGTGCATTACATTTCACCTTACGCTATAACATAACATAAACATGGAATTGCTAAAATTCCCCCAAAATAATTATCAATTAATTACATAATCAATTGAATCTAACCTAGCATATGTTCCTCTCTCAAGTAAACTACACACCATATAGTAATTAATTTAATCACACTCTCATGCCAATTAAATTGCATACTACTCATTAAGTTCATCAATTATGGATCACATACATAAGAATCGTACATCTTTGCCTAGAAACTATGCATGTTATTTAATTAAGATAAATACTGAAATAATTCTCTCAAATCTATTTAATTGTCTCTATAGATAAATTATTGGCCAAACAATTAATAACATAAAAATCAGATTAAATAATATAATTATAATTGGGGTAAAATATTAGATCATCACATGGTGAAAATTGGGTTCGTAAGATCCCTAGATTAATAATTTAACTACACATAATTGTGTTCATAAAGCTTATAATTTTTATAAAAAAAAGACATAAAAATTGATAAAGAAAAGAGTAGAAGAAGAAATAAAATCAATCTCTTGAATTGTAAAATTAATCTCCTCTTAAATCTCCACCAAAATTGTGTCCTCTCTTGAAGATTTCTATATTTTTCTCTCTTTTTAGCCCCAAAAATTTGCAAAAATTATGCTAATGGAAGCCACTTAGGGTTTATGGAGTGATTAGAGGCTTAAATATTGCTCAGGTGCGATCTAGACCGTCATATTAGCTTCAAATCAAGGGCTATGATCAAAACAAGCAAATTTGACAACTCTAGCAAATAAAAACACAACACGTGGCATTAGAAATTTACTCGGCAAATCAAGGAGCGACGCGTGGTAGGGGAGACCGATCAGAGCCAACACTTGCTGAGTCAGTGACATGCGATGCGACGTTATTTGCGAAAATGGATGGCGTGACGCATGGGTGGAAGGCGCAAAGTAATGGCATGGTGACACATGGTAACGAGGGTTGACCAATTTTCAAACTTGGATTGAATGCCATATTGACACATGGCACGTGTTTCATCCTCTTCACACGCGACATAACGTGGTTCGCTCTCCGTGCTTATGTGGCATCCATGTGGCTTACCTAGTAAGCTCCCATACTTACATGGAAACTTCTAAAAATTATATTTTTACCCCTTTTTCACTAAAAAGTTTACATTTTAATATGTTTTGCCATAAAAATACTATTTATTGAATAAAACAAGTAAATATTAAGTAAAAAAGTGTACTAATGACTCTACTTTCATAGAGTCATCTAAGGAGTGGCCAAAATATAATTCCAAAAAAAAGGAAAAATTGCATATGCTAATTTCTAGTGAGTATTTGAACTCGTAGCTTAAGAATTTTACCCTTTTATTACAAATATCCCATTGTGTGATGAGTTCTTTTTGGGAAATTATTGTTTTTTTCCAATAGTGTTAATCTTTTGATTTCCTTTGTACTTAACTATTCTATTCTAGGATTATAAACACTTTGAGTTAGTTTCCTTTGTACTTTAACAATTTGGATATTGTGAACTACCTTTTTGAGTGTTTGATAATTCTACAAAAAATTTGAAATTCCTAGATTTGGTTGCTTTGATTAGGAGCTAAGATGGTTTGAGCGATCAATCCAAGCGCTAAATACATGAGGTATTGAGTAAATTTACATTGGTTCTATTTTATTACACTAACCTCTTATTGTGTAGAATTGCAAAAAAAAGTCCAACATGGGTAGTCTCGAAGGAAGAACGGATATGATGTTCATGATGAGGGCATTGCAAAAATCCTTTAAGAGGATGAAAAACTTGATAGTTGATATGAATGAAAGATTGGAAAGGCAAGAAAATGCCTTAGTAGCTTTACAACTAGAAACACCTCCAACCAATGTTAGGAGGGTTAATAGGCAAACTCATGTTGAGGATGATATAGAGGAAGAATATTGGGAAGAAGAATTGGAGGAATAAGAAGGAAGAATGCCTAGAGGAGGAAGAAATGGTAGATGAGGCATGTGGAGACCCCCACCTAAGGCCCAAGATAGAGTTCATAGGGATCTAAGTAGTATAAAAATGAAGATACCACAATTCCAAGGAAAGAATGACCCAGAGTTGTATTTGGAGTGGATGAACAGGGTGGAGCACATTTTTGAGTCCCACAATTACTCCATGGAGAAAAAATTAAAACTCATTGTCATTGAGTTTTCTGACTATACATTAAATTGGTGGGACCAATTGGTCATTTATAGGAGGAAAAATCGTGAAAGGCCCATAGATAATTGGGAGGATATGAAGGCCATCATAAGGAAGAGGTTTGTCCCTAGCTACTACTATAGAGAGTTACACCAACGCCTATGAAGACAAACTCAAGGATATAAGTTCATTGATGAAAACTATAAGGAAATGGAAGTGGCCATGGTAAGAGCTAATGTCGAAGAAGATAGAGAGGCCATAATGGTTAGGTTTCTTAGTGGCTTGAATCTAGACATTGCCAACATTATGGAACTTCATCATTATGTGGAGATGGAGGACATGGTCCACATGAAAATTAAGATGGAAAGGCAATTAAAGAAATGAAGTTTTTGGCCCCAACCATCAAAGTCTAGTCCCATTACACCAAAACCGAATCCTACTTGTCCTAGGAAGTCCAATGAGAAAAAAAAGATGAAGGAACTAGTTCCAAACCAAGATTTGAGCCTTACAAAGCCAATGAGATGGGGGCTATCAAGGACGAAGGTAAAATCGACACCCCAATTCATAATCATGACTTTAAGTATTTTCGGTGTCTTGGTAATGGTCATATAGCCCTTCAATGTCCAAAAAAGAAGGAAATGAACACCTTAGCTAGTGGTGAGGTGAAAACCAATAATTAAAGTGAAGAAGAAGGGATGCCATCTCTAGAAGAAGCTAGTGAAGTGGAGATAGGACTCATGGATGGGGAATCACTTGTAATAAGATGATCTTTGAGTGTTCAAGTCAAGGAGGATGACATTGAACAACAAAGAGATAACATCTTTCACATAAGGTGTCATGTCAGCAACAAGGTGTGTAGTGTTATCATAGATGAGAGAAGTTGCACCAATATGGCTAGTACTACCTTAGTTAAGAAATTAGGGTTGTCTACATTCAAACACCTTAAACCTTTCAAGTTACAAGGGTTAAATAAATAGTATTTAGCAACAAAAATTATTTATGCCTTATTTGGATCGATTGAGCCTTTCAAGCAAACCATTGTTAATATCTTTAGTCATCCATTTTAGCCTAACAAAGAACCTTTCATATCTTTAAGCCGCATTTAATGCCTAACTAATAAGTATTACCTTTACCCTTGCACCTTCAGCTTGTATGAAAAGAAAAAAAATGCAATAATGTGTTATGTTATAGCGTAAGGTGAAATGTAATGCACCATATAAAAAAGAAGAAGCAAAACTCACAACACAATTATCCCTCTAAAGAAAAAAGAAAAATAGAATTGAAAGTAAGTTTGGGGGCGTTGTGAAGTTACAAAAAAAAAATATGTGAAAAAAAAATATGAAAAGAATGTCCAAAGAGGATGTACTGAAATATCAAGTAAAAGCTCAATTTCAGTTAAAAAGTGCATGATGAACTAAAAGAAAGCTAAGGTGAGGAAAGAGCCTAAATGTCTTCAACCTAAGCCTTACATTACAACCATGTAAAGTCATTGTTGATCTTTAGCTAAGTGCATATTTATATTAGTGGAGAGGGATGTGAAAAATAGACTTATGAGATTTGTTCTAAGATTGAATTGATTAGCATACTCATATAGGTTGATTTCATGAGTGCATTGGATGATATCATGTTTAGCGCACACACATGAATTAATTTTTCAAAAACCTTTCATATCCCTGTATTGATGGAATGTTGATTGATGAATACGTGAACCTTCTTATCATAGGATTGTATGAATATACTAATAGAAGTATATTTATGAATATACTACCCATGTTATTTTATTTACTTATACTTGGTTTTACTTAAGGACAAGCAAAGAGTTATTTTGGGGGTGTGATGACTCTATGAAAGTAGAGTTATTAGTGCACTTTTTACTTAATATTTACTTATTTTATTCAATAAATAGTATTTTTATGACCAAAAATATTAAAATATAATTTTTTTAGTAAAAAGGGGTGAAAATATAATTTTTGGGATTTTCTGGATTTTTTATGAATTTTAACGCATGACCAATCAGAAGTTGCCATGTGGCCTACCATGTAAGCAGAGGAGCTGACTAGGCAAGCCACATAGACGCCACACAAGCAGGGATAGTGAATGATATTATGCCACATGTGAGGAGAACAAATTGCACGCCACATGTCAGCACGACATTTAATCCAAGTTCGAAGATTGGTCAACCCACCATACCACATGTCGCCACACCATTACTTCTCGTGTTCCCCCCGTGCACCACCCTATCTCTTTCTACGAATCATGTCACGTTGCATGGCACTAACTCGACAAGCATTGACTCTGACCGGTCTCCCATACCATGAGTCGATCTTTAATTCGCCCAATGAATTTCTTATGCCACGTGGCATACTCTGATTGGTTGACACTATCAGTTTTGCTGATTTTGATCATAGCTCTTGATCTAAAGCTGATCTGATGATCCAAATCACACATGAGCTATATTTAAGCCCATAATCACTCAATAAACCCTAATTGGCCATCATTAGCATAATTTTGGTCAGTTTTTGAATTTAAAATGAGAGAAAAATACAAAAAAATTAAAGAGATGACACAATTTTGGTGGAGATTCAAGAGGAGATTATCACTACAATTCAAGAGATTGATTGTATTTCTTCTTCTAATTTTTTCTTTATCAATTTTTATGTCTTTTTTTATAAAAATTATGAGTCTTATGATCACAATTATGTGCAGTTAAATTATTAATTTAGAGATCTTATGAACCCATTTTTCACTATGTCATGATCATTATTTTACCCCAATTATAATTATATTATTTAATTTGATTTTTATGCTATTAATTATTTGGCCAATAATTTATCTATAGAAACAATTAAATAGATTTGAGAATTATTTTTAAGTGTTTGTCTTGATTAAATAACATGCATAGTTTTTAGGCAGAGATGTACGATTCTTATGTATGTGATCCATAATTGATGAACTTAATGAGTAGTATGAAGTTTAATTGTCATGAGAGTGTGATTAAATTAATTACTATATGGTGTGTAGTTTACTTGAGAAAGGAATATATGATAGTTTAGATTCAATTGATTATGTAATTATTTGATAAATATAATGGGAAGATTTCAGTGATTGCATGTTTAGAAAATTGGGAGATTAAGTATTCCTAGATATTTTCTCATATATCTTCTTAGTTACCAAATCTAAGCTAATTAATTATTGCTATTTGCTTTTACTTATTTTAATTTTGCTTCCTTAAAATATAAAAGCATAAAAAAATTAATTTTTATTTTTTTTAGTTTTAAAAATTAGTTTCTAATTAAATAATATATGTGGGAACGATTTTTTCTTATCATTATATTACTTGTTGCGATACGCATATTTGCATATTCATTGCACATATTTTGTGTGTGGCAATCACTTGTCATCTAATCCATATTTTTCTTCTTTCCTACACCTATAAATAAGACCCTAATTCTATTGTAATCCATATTCCACAGCTTCACTTAAGCTGATTTCTTAGTCTCTTAAGCTTTTTTTAGCATTTGTTTTAGTAGTTTTGAAGCTCTTCTGTCATTTGAGAGTTGAACAGTTTTATTTTATGTAGTAATTCTAGTTTCAACTCAATAAGTAGTGTTGGCAATTCTCTTTAAAGATTTTTTAAAACAGAAATGATACTAAGATTATATTGAGGTATATTTAAATGTATTCTTTGCATGTTATCTTTATGTGTTGAAGTAGATCAAACATTTTTTTAAATTAATTATATTTTATTTCTTTATGAAGATTAAAACAAAGTTTGTAAAAGAAAAATTTATTGACGAAGTATTTTTCTTAATAAATAAGAATGTTAGATTTAGGATTTAATTATCTGAATTTGAATTAGAGTCAACTTTTAGATGTGAGATGAAATATTTTGGATCTGATTTACAGAACTCTATTTCAAAGATTTTTAACAGGCGTTATTAATACTTATGGAAACAATCCTGAGATTGTTAATTATATCAACAACCAAAACTACTAAAGGAATTCTTATTCAAAAACATATAATTCAGGTTGGAGGAACCATTCTAATAACTCTTAGGGTAATAACAACCATAGTGGAGCATCAAACAATAGTCTACCATTTAATCCATCTAGCTTTAATCAATCATAACAATAACAATCACCTGTCAAATAATTAAGAATAAATAGATTGGAGAACCTAATGGAAACAATGACTACCTCAATTATCACTATTAGCGAAAATATGAATAAGCTCAATATAAGGATGGACAATAGGTTTTCTAAGACGGAGAGTTTGATAATAACTTAAGGCAACAATAGTACTAGTATAAGAAACTTAGAGATGCAAATGAGATAGCTTACACAAACTTTGCAAGGAAGAATTCAAGGTATGCTTCTTAGTAACACTAAAGTGAATCTTAAGAAAGATGGTAGAAAGCATTGTAATGCTATCATAACAAAAAGTGGGCTAGTGATAGAACGTGTAGGAAGAAAATAAAACTGAAAAATAAGAGAAAGAGTATGAAGAAATAGTCGTGAAACTTAAAGAAAATAACACTCAAGGAGAGAAAATGAACATTCCATCCCATCCTTTTCCACACAGAACCAATAAATAAAAGCTAGACCAATAATTCTTCAAATTCCTTTACATACTTAATAAGCTACATATTAATATTCCCTTCATAAAGGCTTATAACAAATGTTGTCATACATGAAATTTGTAAAATAGATTCTATCAAAGAAGAGGAAAGTTTTAGATGTGAGACAATTGCTCTTACGAAGGATTGTAGTGCTATAATTGATCAAAAATTTCTACCTAAGTTGAAGGACCCCAATACATTTCACATTCCATACACATTAAGGGATCATCACTTTGGAAAGGCACTATGTGATTTGGGAGCTATTATCAACCTAATGCCCTTGTCAATTTTCAAAAAATTAGGACTTGGGGAAGCACAACCAGTGCCAATGACATTGAAAATGGCCAACCGGTCTTTAAAAAAACCAAGATGAGTGATTGAGGATGTACTAATAAAGTTACATAAGTTCATATTCCCCGTTAATTTCATTTTTTATACTTGGAAGAAAATAAGGGCCTCCTATTATTTTAGGTCGTCATTTCCTAGTTGGACCTTAATTGATGTAGGGAGAGTTGATTATCAGAGTCAAAAAGGATGAAGTTAAATTTAAGGTATTCAAACCTTTATAGACATCTTATAAAGTTAAAAGGCAAGAAAAAGTGAAAGTAGTAAGTTTGGAAAAAGAAGAGGTGGAGAATGAGATTAAAAATAAGATAGAAGAAAGTGAAATGAAAAGGAAGAAAAATGAAATTGAAAAAAGAAAGGAGATAAAGGAAGTATAAGTTAGGCAATTATACTATGATATAGATAAAAAAAATGCATGGAGAGATTATGCCCTTCAAAAATGAGTTCTATGTGATGGCTTCTAAAAGTGATACCTTTCAAGGATGTAGCAATGGAACTACCAAAGGTTTTAAGTGGTTAAAGAGAGCAAATGATATAGGTGGAAAGGGTTACCTAGACTACTGTATGTTGCATCCAAGTTGAAGAGCTTAGGAAGGTCTAGTTAAGGACCTAAAACGTGACGCTTGTTGGGAGACAACCCAACATATTTTTAATATTTATGTTATTATTGTTTGGTAGATGATAAATATAAATACACTTGGAAAACACATGGATATATTTGGTGAGGAAGGCCAACATCAATGCCAAGGGAGTTTTTCTTTTCCTATATCTCTTACTTATCTTTACTATGTTGCACATTGAGGATAATGAACAATTCAAGTATGGGGGAGGAAACTTCATTATCTACTTTAGTTTATTAGTTTGTTTTTAAGTTAGTTGTATTTAAGTTATTAGTTTAATTTTTTTAGTCAATACATGGATAGAAATTGATAAATATATTGAAGCTATATGCATGTATGCTTTATAGGAAATATATAAACTCAATGATAGAATTGGTTGTCGTGAATATGACAAGGGATCTAGCATGCAACTATTAAGATGATTACACTAACCATATGGTGTACTTGCTTTTTTTAGTTGTCATCCTTTATCTATGCACAATGCATATGATTGATTGTTTAATGTACTTATTGAGAGAATAATTTGTGTGGGTAATGTCATAAGATAAGAATCTAACCTATTTTAGAATCTATTTCATCAAATCTTAAGATGAAATTATAAATAGCATTTAGTTAGAGAAATGATTTAGCTTCTAAAGTGAGTAATTAAGTGCTAAGCTAAACTCTTAACACTATAACCTCTAAGAAAAAAAAGAATAAAATAATAAAATTAAAAATAATCTTATGGGAGTTAAGTTAAACACACAAAAAAAGAACGCATTAAGTTATTAAAAAAAACTCAATTGCATGATGAAAAGAAAAGAGTTAAGTATTTGAACCTTAAAATAAACATTGATTTATCACCACCTGAGCCTCATATTATAAACATGCAAAGTTTTTTTTTCATTTCTAGTTAAATGTATAACCAACATAACTAGAGAGGGATGTGAAAATAGATTTATGAAACTTTTTCTAAGATTTTAATCTTTGGCATGCCTACATAAGTCTATCTTATGAGTATACTGAATGATGTCATTTGCAAGTATCGCACACACATGGATTATTTTGTTCAAAACCTTGTATACTCAAGTGTTAATGAAATGTTAATTGATGGCCATGTGAACTTCTAAATCATAAAAATGAAAAATTTTTAAGGGGATTAAATTTGTGTTGAACATGCATCCATTGGAGTATATGTGTTTACGAATATGCTTCCCATGTCATGTTAGTATTTAGTAGTTATTTTATTAGAGTTTAGTTTGCCTTTACTTGAGGATAAGCAAAGAGTTAAATTTAGGGCTATTGATAACTCTATAAAAATAGAATTATTTGGCTACTTTAAACTAGTTATTTGTCTTATTTTGAGATGAATATTGTTTAAAACATCTATCTTATGTTTAATACGACGTTATAGGTGAAAAGATAACAAAAAGGGCAAAAATACCCAAAATTGAGATGAATTTAGAATTATAAGCACATTGAGGCATATAAATAGTGCACCATGGAACATTCCTCTCAATTTCACTAGGTATTCTCGAAAAGAACAATATGCACTATGGCATGGTTTTATGTGCACTATGACACAATCTTCTCGAGTTTACTTTGGGGCACAAATTTGATTACGTGTCGTGGCATGCAATAAAGTGCACCGCAACTTGCTATTCATAACAACACACTTCAATGTCAAGTTTCTAGAATTTCAATCATAATTGTATCAGGTTTACACCTGTCACTATATATAAGTAATTAGGGTTAATAATCTGGAATACAAGAAGATACAAAGACACAACTTACAATTTACAAGATAGATCAAGAAAAGTAAATCGATGAGGCAATCATATAGCTAGCAAGAAGATTAAAGAAAGAGTTGGATTCTTCATCAAAGTTGGATCTTTATATTTTTCTTCATTTTTCTTGTAATTCTTATGTATTCATATATTTTTAATTATGATTTTTAGAATTATAAGTGTCTAGGTTTTTATTTTAGAATTTTGATTAACATAACTATAAACTATATGATTGATTTTATTTAATTGAAATATTTTCTCTATTAATAATTGCTTTAATAATTTTGATCGTAATGTTTGAGTTATTTAGTCAATAATTATATGATTTGGTATTTATGCCCAAGCTTGAAAAATTAGGTTTTTGAATTAGGTATAGAATTATTATCACATGAATTAAAATAAGTATGACAATATGATTGATGAATGTGTGGCTTAAAATATGTGATCAAAATTGATGTGTGAATGAAATAGCATGACAATGTGATTGTTTGCATATAATCCAAAAGAATGGTAGATAAAGACTTCTAAGAATATAATGCATATATCTAATAAATTAGAGAGAGAAACCAATCACCAACATTTGATAATGCATGTGGAGTGATTAGGGATTCATAGATCTCAAGTTTGTAAATATTGTTTACTTCATCATTATTTATGTCTTTGAATTAATTCTAGGTTTAATCATCAGTTAGATAATTTCTTTTGTTATTCACTTAAATATAAAATACTATATATTAGTACTTAGTTATAAAAACAAATCACTCTCTATAGAACGATACTCATGCTTAACGCATTTTATTACTCAAAGACTCGTATACTTACTAAACTGCTACCACAAGTATACAAAATATGGCATAAGATTGATACTTCCTCGTAAGTTTAGCATAGTAGTGGACACTTTCTTGTCTCCCATAGTGATATTGATGTTGAAACTTTATGGATCTTTCAATTTAGGAGAAAAATTTTGTTGTAGCACCACACTAGCAATTTCTCACACCATTACTTTCTCATCTTACTCATATCTCCTTTTTTTGGAAATAAAGTCCTTAACAAATTTAGCATATGATAGAGTATTCTTAATAACATCCAAAAGAGGTAAATTAATATTAATTTTGGAAAGCATATTAAATATTTCATGAAATAGTTTATTCTATTTGGTTTCTTTAGGTGTTAATTCCTAAAGACGATAAAATTTTAAACCCTTGTGAGGAGAACAAGAAGGAATTATCTTCACCTTCTTCATTGCATAAGGCACCAGATCCAACGCATTTATGTTAGGAATTAACACCTAATATTTCATAAAACTCATATGTCTCTTCAAGTATTTCCTTTCTTATAACTCCACCAGTAGTATTATCAATTATATATTGACACTATTGTGTCAATTCATCATAAAAGAATTGATTTTGTAATTGTAGTGGGAAGTGGTGATATGGCACTGGATTAGAATCAACTTGAACCTATCCTAAACTTCATAGAATGATTCTCCTTCCATTTGAAAAAATACAACAATTTTGATATTGAGATATGTAGTGTTTTAATGAAAGGAAAACTTTCCCATAAACTTGTTGTAGACTACTTCCTATGTAATCAGAGAACCATGTGGAAGAGTCATCAACTATGTTTTAGCTATGTTCTTAAATGCGTAGGAAAATCATCCTTTTCTAAGCTGATTTTCATTATGTGTTTGCAAATGAAAAGTTTGTATAATAACGTAGAAATCTATAAAAGGTTAATGGATTCAAATTGAAAATTCCATTAAAATAAAGACGTATGAAATAATCAATATTTTTAAGTTAATAATTTCTTATAGCCTCCCCTAGCTATATGTAAGAAGTATTTGTATCAATGATTTACCTTGCATACTAACTTATTACTTTTTTCTCTTAGTATCATCTCACATGTATGTTATTTGATACACCTAAAAAACAAGAACACGATTCACTAAAGAACAAAAGGCAATTAAAGAGAAAAAAAAACAATAATATAATAAGGAAGCAAAGCAACAAAAATAATAAAAAATAAAAAATTAAAGACCTAAATTATTTTAAAGAACAAATAGTAATAAAATAAAATATAAAAATAAAATAAATAAAATATATAGAAAAGAAATAATAATAATAATAATAATAATAATAACAAAATTAATTAAATAAAAAGAACTAATAAAAAATTAATTTACAAAAATTATATTTTTCATACTTTTAATTTTCTAAAAAAATATAAATAATAATAACAATATAAAACACAATATATAAATAAATATGAAAAACATACACAAAAATAATCATCTAAAAAGAGAATAAACAATGAATTTAAACTCCAATTCCTTGAAAATAATGTCAAACACTTAATGTGTAAATTATAAATACTTATAAGTATACACATCACTAATAATCTAGCTATATGTTTATCCTTAAGTCGATCTCTTTCGAATTTATATTAGTTTTAAATTATTTATTTATTTACTCTTAAAGTAATAAATTAATAAAATAAAATAAATAATTCTAAACACTTTAATCAAATTATTAAGAAATTGGAAAAAATAAAAATATTTAATTAAACAACTAAATTAATGAAACGTAATTGGAAAGTTTTAATTCAAAATATGAGACAATTAATGGAAATTTTTGTTAGTTAACTAGTTATATTTTAAATTATTTAGATTAATTTAACAATTATTTTTAAGTTAAGATTATTGATTTTTTTCACTAAAATTAAAAAATTTCAATGATCATGGTAATTTTCACCCATAATTAAATAACTAATATTTTTATCCAGACAATTAATTAATTAATTGGAATAAATATAAAATATATAAAATCATCTAAACTATCACAATGATCATGTAATTAATTTAAATTATTATTCAAAAGAACACAATTAAGTCTAGATGATTTTTTTAACAACATAATTTAAAAATATTCACTTTAGTTATAAATTAAGATTTGATCTATATATAATTCATAGCTAAAGATATAAGAAACAAGAACAAGAAATAATCTCAAAATTTTATTAAAAAATAATTAACATAGTAATCCAAAATAATCATGGTATCATAACTAAAATCTCATATAAGATTTAACTTAATTAAACTCAAAATCTTGAATAAAATTATTAAAGATATTATTTTTATAGTTCAAATCAAAATAAAACTAGAGAATAAAATATCCTTGATGATACAAATACGTAAAATTTTAAATTGATTGATCTTTTTTCTCCAAAAACTTGAAATAATTGCTAAACAATAGTGAGTTTCTTCTCTTAATTGCGGCTACAATTTGGATATTTTCCTTCCAAATTTCCATGTAAAGATATATTCAAATGGAGCTTAAAATGATATAAATAAGTAACATAATAACCTAAGAACAATTGTGGTTTATTTTTGTAAACAAATACATGAGTTGGGTGAAAACTCTTCAAAATATTATGTAAAAACGTCATTATTTTGAGAGGGTTGGAGGCGTGTCAAAAAGGACTAAAAAAAGGGCATTGTATTAGTGTGCTCTTTCTAAGTACATCCTAGCTATTTCTAAATTTATCCCATGAAGTTGAGTCACTCAATATGCATCATAGTTGTTAACTTCACCTATGTAATTATTGAATGCATCCATATGGCTTGATATTATGTTTTTGCCTGTGTTTTTTCTAAATGTTTCTCAAATGATTTCTACATGTAGCCACTAGTTCTAGAAATTGATAAAAAATTTACAAAAATTACAAAAAATTATAGAAATTTCTCAAATAAACATTCATATACAAAATGATAAAAATATTGGTAACATTACAAAATTCTTAAATTATTATAAAAATAATATTTAAAAATATAATAAAATATTATAACAATTTTATTAAGGTTTAATCAAAATAGATTAAACACCAAGACATGGTTGTATCTAGGTACATATATATAGGAGTTGCCATAACCCTATATCATTTTACTATATTGAGTTGGTAATTGTGACATTTTATGTGGTGATGGAGCTCTAAACGAGAGTTTGATTTATTTGGATCATAGTGACTATGAAGAAGAAATTAAGACAACTTCAGAGCGTAATTCTTATATTGATAGAGCATATAATTTTTTAAGATGTAAACTATTTATTTATTTATTAAAGAATTGATTATTGTTGAGTGGTTATCATATACAATTTATGCATGTTGAGCACATGTATTGGATTTATACGAGTTTATTATGTTATATGTCGTATTATATATTATATATGCTTGCATGTATTGTTACTATAATCAAAGTGATATCCAAATAGGTTCATACATACCGGAGCTGATAGATATTGGAAATCACTTTTTTTTCTTTACTGCTTTCTTGTTCATGTGCCATGTATTTACCTAGTTGTTATTCTTTCTTCTAATTATTTACATTTATGATATACTAGTTGTTTCATTCTTCCTCTTAACTTGCCTGTGTTAGTACTATTGTATATCTTTATGATACTTAAAAGAATTGTTAAGTTCATAAGTATTTAAATCATCTAAGCTAAGTGTAACTTTCAAATTAGAACTTAAAATATATATCTTATTATTAAAATATTATTATAAATAATCTATTATTATGATTAAACTCAAACTTTATTAATAAAAATAATTTATTACTAGTTTCTCTCCCAAATATTCTCTTTTCTTATTTTAAATTCTCAAAATTTTGATTCTTAATTCTTAAATCTCTAATTTTCAATAATTATTTTACAATTTTTTAATTAAATGTTACTAGTATACATTTATTTTGAATCAATAAATTTTTTTTATTATGAAAGAGAATAACTTATAAATAAATTAAAGGTGATGATAACAATTTAATTTATTATGACTGCAATTATTTTTTATTATTAACAGTATATACAATATTAATTAGAGGATAAAAATTTATACAACATTAGCCTCTTACAATATATTATTCAATAAATAAATAAAAAGCTTAAAGCTACACCCGCGTTACATAAAACCACTTTTTCACAAGGCTCGATTTTTTCTCTCTGAAAAAGAAAGCAACCGCCATCATCTTCCGTCCTTCACTGCCCTCACAGTGACGGTAGCGTACGTCCGTCCCTAGCTCAACACCTCAATTGAAATACAAGAGAGGGAGAGGGAGAGAGAGTTAGGCAAACATGAGTACTACTATCTCAAAGTACTTCAGTTTGGCACTAACACCATTTTCTAAAGCTACTCCAAACACGCCTTCTTCCTGTGGCCTTTCCTTTCTCTGCCTCAAACCCTTCTCATCGCAGAAATTTGGATCTCGTTTCTACTGTTCTTCCTCCTGTGCAGCATGTTCAGCTCATCCTGATACAATAACTGCCGCCGGAGACACTGAAGCCTCGTCGGAGTCTATCCGCCACCCGTGGCCTGAATGGGTGGCTTTCATTGACCGCTTGAAGATTAATGGTTATTTTAGCGAAATCGATCTTCCTTCTCCGGAGAACGCTGCAAATCATTACAAGGAAATGAACCTCTTGAAAGATGCTTGTCTCAGATTCGCTCGTGATCGCTACGATATTTTGAAGTACGTTATTTTCTTAATTTTACTTTATACAATTTAGTTTCGTTTTTTATTGTAGCTTCAATTTGTACTTATTCCTGGTTTTTGAAGTTTTTATAATACCACTTTATTTAGGTAGATAATGTTAAAAATAATTGCGTAAAACCATAGCAATGAACTTGTTTCGTCATACAACATGTGATAGTGATGATGTAGGTACGAGTTTGCAGGGTTGATGCAGAAACCATGGATCTCTTCTTATACCTCTTTCAAAAATAAACATGTATGAACGCTTGGGCCATGAGCCTATCACACATAAACAAGTGTTTAGTTTAAATACAAAATATATTCTTATCAATTGTCTCTACATGCTTTGACATATATTATAGGGATAATTGCCTCGGTTCATTTTCTTTGAATAAAAGTGTTTTAGTTCTCTAAATTAAGAAAATACTCAATAGTGCTTTTACTTATAAAAAAGAGTACTTATTAGTACTTTTATTTATAAAAAAGTAATCATATGAGGACTTTTAGTAGTATTAATATATATTTTATTGATAAATTTTTTTAAGGAAATATTGTTTAGTGAACAGTGAAATGAGAGTATACTCCTAATAATTTTTTTATAAAATAAATATCTTTTTTGGCACTTTAAAAAAAAAAAACTAAATGATTCTTCTCTAACTTAGGAGACTAAATGACACATTTTGTATCAATAAAAGGACCAAATTGACCTTATATTATATGATATAACTAATAGGTGTCAATGATTATGCTAATCCATTTAAATAATTTCAATATTCTCCCACTTAGACAACATAATCATGCATTAAGTACACAATAATATAATTATATTGTATAACAAATCATAACACTTTAGAGCCACATTGTTATGTACAATAAAGCATGATATGATACCTATATTACATATAACTAGTCATTGAAGGTTTAAAGCATAGCGACAATAATTAATTTATGCACAAACATGATATTTTTCTTGTATTAAGAATATGCTGCCATGGTATCCAGGTTATCATTTATATGCAGTGTTTGTAATGAAACTGTATCATAGAATTCTAAATTTCATGGGCCAGTTCTGACTTAAAAGGAGGTGAGCCAATGAGTCCACCACATACAAACAAGTATTTAGTCCTCTCCATTATGGCCCAAAATACAAATACATGCTTATTAATTGTCCCTACATGCTTTGATATATATTGCATGAGATCATTTAAGAACTGTCAATAATTATGCCAGTCCATTTAATTAATTCCAACGGATAATGCATCCAACTATTTTGGAGTGTATTATTTTTTTCCCATATTATCATATCTCAAATTCAATAATTAGGGGAGGGAGTTCAAATTTTATGGATATTTAGTATTTTTGATTTTGAAGAACTAGGAATTTCACGAGGTCTTTGTTTCTTCAAAGAATCCAAACTTGTTTATCTAATTATCTAAGTTCTAGCGTTCGTTGAATAAAATTTATGAAAATTACTCGTGTTATCTTGTTTATTGAAGAAAATATTGAGAGAAATGGCGGAAAAAATCTAAAGTATTATTTATTATTTCTTTGTCATTTTTCAAATGTATTTACAACAATATAAATAGGACTAAGAGTTAGACTAATACACCATTATTACAGCCTATACACAACTACTATTACAGCTTGTACACAACTACCATTATATGAAATTCTACAATTTTACACCCTCTCAAGTTGGGTGATAGATATTAATCATTCTCAACTTGCAACTCAATTATTTAAAGATGGTTCGAGGTAATGCTTTGATGAGAATATTTGCAATTTGATGACGAGTAGATGTATATAGGAGGTCCACAATTTTGCCATCTAACTTCTCTTTAATGGAATTACGATCAATTTCTACATATTTGGTTCGATCATAATGAACAAGGTTACTTGCAATTCTTATTACAGCTTGATTGTCACAATACATACTGGTAGATTCAGTAATTGTGAAGTCCAGTTTATTGAATAGTCTTCTTAACCACATTCCTTCACAAATCCTATGGGTTATAGCTCTGAATTCAACTTCTGCACTACTTTGAGTGACTACTAATTTTTTTTACTTTGCTAAGTTACAAGATTCCCCCACACGAATGTATAGTACCCAATGGTAGATCTGTGATCCACTATAGAGCCTGCCCAGTCAACATTTGTAAAGACTTCAATTTTTCTGATGGGATTCTTACTAAAGTACAACCCTTTTCCTGGTGTCATCTTGAGATATTTGAGTATACGATAGACCGCCTCCATGTGTTCTTCAGTGGGACTGTTCATAAATTGAGTTACAACATTGACTGAAAAACCAATATCTGGTCTAGTATGAGAGACTGAGTGGTAATGCTATTCCAAAGCTGGTATACATTGCTAATGTTCTCTCTCTGAATGACAGGTTTGGAATAGTACGGATATTGTTCAAGGAATGTGACATCCATTGTATTATAGAACCATTTTTGTGATAGGAGAGAAGCATTTGTATCCTTTTTGGTATGATAAATACCCTAAGAATATGCATTTGATGGCTTTGGGATCAAGTTTACCTCAATGATGTATATGGACATAAGCAGAACATCCGAATATTTTAAAAGGAATGTGGGATACGATTCTAGTGTGTGGGTATGACTCAAGTAGAGTGTTGATAGGTGTTTGAAAGTGAGGACATGAGAGGGTATCCTATTGATAAGATAGGTAGCTGTAAGGACAGCTTCTCCCAGAAATGTTGAGGGACATGAAGGATCTAACTACCTCGAGAAGATGTTTATTCTTCCTTTCAGTCACCCTATTTTGTAAGTCAACACAAGAGCTTAGATGGATAATCCCTTGACTTAACAGATAATCACTAAGAATGGAAGCGAAGTATTCTTTAGCATTGTTAGATTTCAATACTTGGATTTTTGTTTGAAATTTGGTTTGAATCATGGTATTGAAATTTTTAAAGATTTGACCTTTTTTAGATTTTTCTTTCATGAGAAATAATCAAGTGATTCGAGTATGATCATCTACAAATGAAATGAACCAATGTGTCTCTGTTATGTTTTTGATTCAAGACGGTCCCCAAAGATTAGTTTGAATTAATGAGAAAGGATGTGATTTTTTATGTAGAAGATGAGGATATGAATTTTTAACATGTTTTGAAAATTGACATACTGCACATTTAAAATCCTTTGAATTTTTATTTTTAAAGGATGAAAGAAAAAGTTTTTTCAAATACATGAAATTAGGGTGACCTAGGCGATAGTGATTCAATATGATTTCACCATCATTATTTGACTTAATATTTAACAAAGCTTTATTCTGATAAGAAATCTCGGATACAGCTTGGAGGACTTATCTTGTTGGAGGGTCTTCACTTTTGAGGAGATAGAGGTCTTCAAATTCACATAGATTATGAACAAATTTAGCCACACAATTTTTATCACAGGTGAGTTTAGTAATTGATACAAGATTAAAATCAAGTGTGGAAATAAGAAGGATAATCTAGAATAAAGGAATTTGAAATTTTTGCTTAACCAATTCCTGTTACTTTGGATACTGAACCTTCGGCAATTCTGATTTCTTGGTAGGTTTTAAGATTTATGAAAGAGAAGCATAACCCGTCATGTGGTCTGAAGGACTTGAATCAACAATCCATGGTCTTGTAATCTGTTTCACACTAAGAGCGTTGAGGGTGTTACCTGATTGAGCTACAGTGGTAGATGATGTTGTCAAGGATTGTCCAAATATTTTCTGGAGGAGATCAATCTGTTCTTTACTAAACAGATCAGATTCAGGTGACGCAGTTCCATAGGATGTGGAGACAGTATTTCCATGGCTTTCTTTGTTGGTGTGTCATGCGGGGGTGGCTTCCAATCAGTTGGCTTTTCATGAATTTTCCAACAGGTTTCCTTACTATGACCAGGTCTACGGCAATGGTCATACCAATGTCTTCCTCTTTGGGGACAGTTGTTTGCATTCTGAGATTGTTGGTGTCCTTAAATACCAAGTGCAGACCCTTCTCTAGTCACTGAAATGATAGATTGAGGACTCATCATCACCTTTTTTCGACTCTCCTCTTGATGAACTTCGAAGAAGGCTTCACAAATGTTTGGTAAGGGTTTTGTTCCTAGAATTCTACCTCGTATATCATTAAGATCTTTATTGAGCCCTATCAAAAATTTGAAATCCCTTTTTCTTGTCAACAATCTATTTGTTCAAGATGCCATCTGCTGGACATGTTCATTCGTGAACCTCAAAGAGGTCTAACTGCTGCCAACATCGAGTGAGAGAGTTGAAGTATTGGGTAACTGATGACTCTCCTTGACGAAGATCATGGAGGATGTTTTCGGTCTCAAATAGTTCAGACATATTATCAGAACTGAAATAAGTATCTCTAGCGGCAGCCCATATTACTTTGGCAGTATTGCGGAGAAGAAAGTTCTCTCCAATCTCGTTCGTCATAGAATTTATCAACCAAGACATCACCATATTGTTTTTGTTCGGGGTTGTTGCATCTCCAGTTAGGTAATCATCTTTCATTTTTTCACATATAAATACCATGACGGATTGGGACCATTGAATGTAATTGTGCCCATTTAATTTGTAATTGGTGATGTGCAAAATATTGTTTTCTGTGGAACCTCCATTGGAATCGGTCATAACAGGTTTTCCTGTAGCTATCGATGTTATTTCAATATGGGTTTATATGTGGGTTGATTTTGGGCTGATTGGACCTACCAATTTGTGCAATTTTTGGACTGATTGGGCCTATCAATTTGAGCTGATATGTGGGCTAGGATGTAGATTGGGCAATTTCTTATATATGGGTTGTGTTGGGCTAATAGTTACTAGTGGCAGCTGATGGCTGAAAGTCCAGAGAGTGAAGTGCCGAAGACAGACCGAAGGGAAACAGTGATTGGAGGGCAACGACGAAGCGCCAAAGTGGAACAGGAAGTGTTGAAATGGAAGATGCCGACGACTGGGTGCTTGGGTTTCGCGAGACTGATGACTGAAGTCGTGTAAGGCTGAGGTGAAAGTCATTCGAGTTTGGTGGTTGATCTAAGCAGAGACAAACGATGATTTTGGCTAAAAAGTTGGAAGATGGAGGTGGTTTGAGCAGAGATGAACACAGATGCATGATAGTCGGCCGTTTCTTAAACGAACGACGATTTTGGCTAAAAACAGAGAGAGTAATTGGGCACGACGTGGATTGACGCTGGAGAATAGCGCCTAAAATGGGTTCAATTTGAGATAAGAGGTAGGAGGATGAATTGGATTTTAGAAAGTCTTTCTTGGACAAAGCTGGTGAAAAAAAATTTGGATTTTAAAAATGCTCTGATATCATGAAGAAAATATTGAGAGAAATGGTGGAGAAAATCTGAAGTATTATTTATTATTTTTGTCTTTTTTCAAATGTATTTACAACAATATAAATTGGACTAAAATTTAGACAAATACACCACTATTGTAGCCATTACAGCCTGTACACAACTACTATTATCTAAAATTCTACAATTCTACATTTATCAACCGACACAAATAGGGATTTGGACTTAGGTTGGAGTTTCATTTACTTACTTTTCTCAGAGTATCTTAGGAATGGCTATGTACATCATATCAAAGTGTGCAGACAGCTGTTGAGGTTTGGAGGTTTTCAGAGCATAGAATCTATTGGTGCTTTAGTATTACAACTGTATGAAATACTTAGTGTTTGCGGCATTTTTTTTTATCTATATCCCAAATGATTATTTAGTGTCAGAATTTGGCCATGTCAATTGGTCTCACTGTCTTTTTGCTGTTTGTGCAGGTCTTTGTCCATGAAAGACATTGAAATGGTTGTTGAAGGTGGTTGTCCTAATCTGTTGAGAAAAGCTGTTAATTCAGCAAAAAGATTGAGAGCCTATGTCAGGCTGGATGAAGGGGAGGTATGTAATGTTTCCCTTTTAATAGTTATGCCATGATCTTGTAGAGGAAATGGCACTTGCATGTGCTCATATTGTAACATGAATATTAAGTTTCCATGCGTGCTTATTCCACATTTTCTCTTATGTGAACGAAAGGGGATTGATTCTAGTTATATAGTATGTGTCTATTTAAGTTTTTTGTATCATTTTGTTTTGTATGCTCAAGAAGGAATTTCAAAGCTCAAAACATAGATATAATTTAAAACTTCCTTTCTGAATGCTTGACCCGCTCCAGGTTTGTAGTACATGCAATCTGCGCGGTTCCTGTGATCGAGCATATGTGATTCTAAAGGGAGAAGAAGCAAATACGCGTACTGTGGATGTAGTGCGTCTATTGTTGTTTTATGCACTTGATCCGCATGTTATTTCAGGGGGTGAGAAACCCCCTGGTAGGGAGCGAGTTGAATTATCTGCAAAAAAACTGCTGTCTAAGTTGCTTGAACTCAACGAAGCATCTTCTGCTCCAGCTCCTTGGAAGCCTGCTGCTAAACCTCCACCTATGAGTTTGATGGACGATGAGCTGTCTAAAAATTATGAAATGAAGAGAGGAGATTGGATGTGTCCCAAGTAAGTCAGTACTTTTGGCTCTTTTATCTGCTTGATGAGATGTATTTCTTGCATATGTTTTCTTCAAGCTTCTTTGCCTTGCTCATTAGTAACTGCATGGAATATTAGATCTCTTATTTTATATCGGCTGTCTTTACCTTTCATTTCATTTCTGGTGATCTCACCAATTATTCCAAAATTTTCAATATCAAAAAATCCAAAACCTGATAACATATTGATTTTGTGTTAGGTGCAATTTTATGAACTTCGCAAAAAATTTACTATGCCGTAAATGCAAAGAAGATGGCCCTAGAAGTGTCGGTGAGAATGATATTGAAATGAAGAAAGGAGATTGGTTTTGTCCCGAGTAAGTCTTATCTTCATTATTTCAGATATGATTTGAATAACTTCCTAAGACTGTAAGGAAGTGTATTTTCTAAGCAGCGTTTCTTAAATTAGTACATTTTCAATTACATTTTATTTCTGTGTTATCCGATATTGTTGTTGTTATTATTATTATTATTTTTTGGGTAATGAATATAAGTAAGTTCATGATGCTAATCTGCCCTTTGTGATGGATTTGGAGGTAATAGGACTTTAATCTAGCATTTTAAACTTTAAAAAGTAAAATGTTGTTGCTCTTTCTGTGTCCTGTCACCGATCTCATTATCTTAGCTTTTTGTTTAGTTGCGATGTTATGATGTGAGTGCAAATTCAAATTTAAGCTTGCTCGCTGGATGTTGTGGCTCTTTCTGCGTGTTGGATACTGACTAATTTCACCACCCTAGTGTTTTTGTTTAGTTGCAATGCTAGGATGTGAGAGCAAATTCAAATTTAAGCTTGGACACTGGATGTAGCATCTCATTTCTCTGGCTAATGTAAACGGGGTCCAGAATAGACCACGTTTGTTTGTTTGTTTTAGTTGACTGGTGTTTGACTGATATCTTACTAAATGGTGCTGATACTTCTTTTGCTGCTGAGTTTCTGTTCTTGTTCTTGAAAGAGAATTACGTTGACTTGGGTTAACATAATAGGATCTTAGTTTCTACACTTTGCTGACTCATGTGATCTTTACAGGGAGAATAAAACCTTTTATTTGTAAAGCTGAAACGAAAAAATGATGGACTTAAATACTCTTGTTCAGCAATATGACCACCCTTACCTTGCTGTTAAAATGTAAACTTGGTACCAGAGCATAAGATGTGGCTTCTAGAGCGTACAACTTTTGTCAAACATGTTGGAGGACTAAATAATACGTCCAAGGTTTGATAATAAATTTAATGAAGCAACTGAAGGCAGGCTTTCTTCTGGTTGAGTCTTGAAGGTGCTAGACATTAAAGCTAGAAGTAGTGTAATATGGAAGAAAGGGGAAAGAGCAAAAAGAGTTGAGGAGGAAAAGATGGATAAAAGCAGAGGTGTCAAATAAGTTGAACTAGGTCAACTCGTTTAGGTTTAGTGCACCTTAAGTGAGCTATAGTTCAACTCAGCCATCTAAATTTGTGTGAATGAAATTCAACTTAGTTCATCTTTAAATGAGTTTGGCTCGCTGAAGAGATGACCTAACTCATTTACTGTTCAAACAAATTAAAAATTTAAAAATTGAAAGTATTTATAATTTTATTTATAAATAAAAAAGTTAGTATAAATCTTATCTTTTTATTGTATTTTTGTAAACTAGAAAAAAAATAATAGTATCTTGATTCGAAACCTCCATGGAGATAGAACTTTAATGAGAATAAAGAGTCATACTTCTCTTCAAAAGTGGACTTCCTAATATGATACTAAAATTATAAAAGAGTAGAGAAAGAAAAATATTGAAGCTATGAATCTACTTTCAATTGTTTGATTAATTATCTTTAACTATTGGGGTTTATATACAAAGATGGATTCTAAAATAGAAATAAAAGATTGGTTTTCAATCATAAGCACTGAATGGTTTAAAACCTTAAGCATATGCAAACCTTTAATTATTAAATGGTTTTTAAACATATTCGTTCAAAACCACAAATAAGAAAATGGTCATAATAATAAGTTATTATTTGTTAATTAAAGATCCTCCTAGATTATGGCTCTTCCATTTAAAAAGCTTGAGCTCCTATTCAAGTTAGAATGTAAGTTGAGGAAACTTTTTTTGCCTTGGCTCAAATATATCATTTTGATTTACTTGGAAGTTGTCATTTTTTGTCAATGTGGACATACTCATATTTACCATGTCTTGTGTCATGAATCTTTTGCTCTAATATACAGTCATTCTCTAAAGGATCTTCTCGCTCTATCTTCAAGTCATCGACTGAAGGTAGACGAGTTTCTTTGTAAGGATCATTATCCAATAGAGATGGTTCAAAGAGCTTTAAATTCTTGGCATTGATAACCGAGTACATATACATGTATGGTAATAGCTCAAGTTGAGAGGCATTATCACCAATTTGCTTGATGATCTTTAATGGTCCATAACAAATTGACTTTAACTTTTTGCCTTATCCTTGTAACATTTTTTGTCAAGGTGTAACCAAACCAGGTCACCCTTTTTAAAGTTGCATGGCACACAATGCTTGTCGTGACAAGCCTTGTACCGCTACTGAGAGTGTTGTAATTGTGCATCTACTTCGGTATGTATCTTCCTAACTCGTTTGAGGAATTTTTGTGCTTAGGCATGTTCTTCGTTTCCACTTATTGGCTTGTCACTTATAGTGAATGCCACATTAAAAAGGACTTTGGCATAAGTAATTCAAACAAACCTGGAATAGAGAGATTTGAGTGTGGAGCCATGAATTGCTCTATTAAAAGCAAACTGTAAGTAAGGAAGACTATCATCCCAAGTTTTTGGATGCTTAGTGTTATAATCCCTTAACAAGTGTATTTTAGTACAGTTAACGATCTTTGTTTGTCCATTAGTCTATGGATGAAATTCAATACTACGCTTCAACTTTTTGTCCATTGAGAAATAACTTGCATAGCCTTCGATGCTAAATAACTTGCACTTTTTTTGGATCCATTTTTAGCTCTTGTGCCAACTATAAATCCCAAGTATACAAGAATTTTCCAAACTCACGCTTCTTTTCGTTTAACCGCAACTTGTTTGTTCTTAGAACGTTAAAAAATTGAGCAATATGATGAAGATGGTCCTCCCATGTGACAATGAATACCAATATGTCTTCCAAGTAAGCAATGACAAAATTGTCAATGAAAGGGAAAAACACTTCATTCATTAATCGCATGAAGGTAGCCGAGGCATTACATAAATCGAATGACATAACCAACCACTCGAAAAGTCCTTGTTTTTGTCTTGAATAGTCTTCCAAGTGTCTTCATGGATGGGCACTTGGTGATATCTAGCTTTGAGATCTAGCTTGGTAAAGTAATGAGCACCATGTAATTGATGCAAAAGATCAATTCTTGGTAGTGGATATCAATTCTTGATTGTTATTTTATTAAGTTCCTTGAAATAAATATGCATTTGCCACTCCATCTTTCTTAGGTACAAGCAAAACTGGAGAACCGCATGGTGAGCAACAAGGTTTGATATCCTTGTTCAAGTAGTTCATGAATCTACCTCTTGATTTCTTCAGATTCTGTCAAAGTGCGATACAAACCTAAGTTTGGTAGAAGTGAATCTCTAATCAAATGAATCTTATGCTCTACATATCTCTACAGTGGCAATCCTTACACATCTTGAAATAAGTCCTTGAATTCTTTTTGAAATTTCTCAATTTTAGAAAATTGTGTAGGGTATAAAGTAAATGAAGCCAATGTAACGACTTTTGGACTTTGGTTATATGGTCGAATCATTAACAAAACGAATCGCCCGCATGAATTAACTAATCTCTTTGCTTGGTTAACAATCAAGAGATTATATGTTGCTTGAGGCTTGGAAGAATTAATAATGAACTTTCTTTTTTTCTTTTATTAGATGATACTTGCGTAGCCATCGATGCTAAATGGCATCACAATTCCATGAATATGGATTGCCTAATATCACTTGGCATACGTCCAAAGGAACCACTTCACAAGTCTTCTAATTAATATAACAATTGGTGATGGAAAATTTGAAAGTACATTGTTTTGTAGTTTGTATATCAATGTCTTTTTATATCTAACCCAATGGGTAAGGATTTGGGTGTGATATTATCTTTAAGCTCAGTTTCCTTACTAAGGCTTCTGAAATCAAATTCTTCTAACTTCCTAGATCAATAATGGCTTGTATAAGACTTTATTTAACCTTAATAGTCAAATGAAATAACACTTCTGGGTTGTAAACTTCTTCGGCGTTTGTTGGCTTCATCATAAGGGCTAGCGTAGCATTAGATTGCTTCAACTCTGGAAGCTCTTCTACTTTCTGTACAATCAAGGTGCTTTTCTGTCATTTCTACCTTGGTTGTTCCTCTAGTTCTTTGGTTTCAACTCAGGATATAGTATTCAACACTTGTCTTTGGCATGTCCACTAATATAACAAATTGAATTTTTTCCTCATTAGAATGCTTATATACAGTGAAATAAGTTTCTAACGTGTCTATCTAGTTATTTAACACCTCAGCGTTAACAATACCACTATAAATAGGGATTTCAACCTTAAAATCAATTTTCAAGATAGACATGATTCTTTTTCTTACCAATATCATCTTTAATATCTTCTGTTATAAAAATTGTCTTATCTTCATCTTCATCGTTCATCTTTCTTTTGGGGATGATACACGTGAAAACTTTGTAGTTTTTAACTCCTCGATAAGCTGGGAAATCGACAATGACAATATTTGAATTTGCTCTTCTAATTTGGTGATTCAACCGTTATTACTAATTGGTTGCTCCTTATCTCTTACAGTTATTGCACCTCCTTTTGATCTTCGCCTTTAATGATGAAGCAAAGGATCTACTAGTTCTTTACTAGAAGTTTTGCGTTGTTCTTGAGTTAGGACCATAAAGCATCTAACATCCTCCCGGATTTGATACTCTGATATCACTTGATCAAAAACTTCCAAGGAGAACGTAATAGGGATAAAGAGTCGTACTTATGTTCGAAAGTGGACTTCTTAATATGATAGAAAATTTATGAAAGACTAGAGAAAGAAAATATTGAAGCTTGATTAATTATGTTAACTATTGAGGTTTATATACAAAACTTGATTAATTATGTTAACTATTGAGGTTTATATATAAAGATGGTTTCTAAAAAATAAATAAAAGATTGGTTTTCAACCATAATCAGTGAATGGTTTTAAACCTTAAGCAAATGCAAACCTTTAATTATTAATGGTTTCTAAACATATTCTTTCAAAACCACAAATAAAAAAGTTGTTATAATCATAAATTATTATATGTTAATTAAAGATCCTCCTTTAATTGTGATATTCCATAATGATATCGTTATAATTATAAAAATGCTATCATTTACAAAGACATTTTGTTATATGAGCTTTTGTTATATGAGCTAATTCATTTGAGTTTATGGGCTAGGTTAGTTTTGCATTTTAGCTTATGACTCACTGGATGAACCTTAATATTGTGTTTGGTCGGAGAGAATGGAAATGAATCAGAATTTATTCCTTTCATTTATGTCTTTGGTTGGGCTGAAAAATGAGCCAGAAATGACAATTCTTTCTCCTCCTTAAGGAATCATGATTTCATTCCCATCTCAATTTTTTTCCAATTTTAACCTCATTCCAAATATAACCCTAAACCCAAAATCCAAAACCCTAAACCCTAAAACCCCAAAAGCTTAAACCCCAAACCCCAAAACCCTAACCCTTAAATCTCTAAACCCTAAACCTTAAACCCAAAACCCCAAACCCTAAATCCCAAATCCCAAAATCCTATTTAAAAAAATAATAATTTTAACCTCAAACTTTAACCCACAAATATAACCCTAAACCCTAAACCCTAAATCCTAAACTTTAAATCCCTAAATCTTAAATCCCAAACCTCAAAACCTTAAACCCTATTTATAAAAATAATAATTTTAATAATATATTTTCTTTAAGTAATTATTTAGAGAAATAATGATTTTAATAATGTATTTTGTCTGATGAAAAAATAATAATTAAATGATATTATTTAAACTTTACTGAATATAGGAGTATTAAGATAATTTACAGTTTTTTCTATTCTATTCCAGTAACAAACCAAACATTATAATACTGATTTTTTCTTTGATTCTAGTGGTCAAATCAAACAACATTGTTTCCTTTCCATTACATTCCATTCTAATTCCGATTCTATTCAGCGAACCAAACGCCACCTAAATGATTTGAGTTGGAGTGAGCTATGCATTTGTTTACACTAGATAAAAGAGATGTTAGAAATAGTAGTGATTTAAAGTTGATCACTACAGTTTAAATTCACAGTTTACTCTTACTAATATGGACAAATTATATTTGACAAAATTCAATATTTGTTCCTTCGTATGTATTTTCATTATGATTATACCCACAACCCAAATTTTCTCACTTCTCACCAAGAACATTCTTATTGTCTACGGTGCAACATATATAACTATACATGTCTAAGCCAATGTAAAGAATATAAAGAGCCATCAAGGTACTAAATAAGAAGACTTGACAGTGCTGAATTGATCAAAGTTAAACAACACCCTATAGAGAAAAATATATCTATAACCGGTGATCAAAATTGTGCAACTCTTGGATCACTTCCAAGAGAGACAGGTCCTTTTATTTAAAAAAAATAAAAATAAAAGTTGTTCGTTAAGTCCAAATATTTCAATGATCATTTTCCAACTTCACATCCCAAAGAGTTGGCTAAGGAATACCATTTTGTTTCCAGCATAATTGATAGCTAAGATACAAATTTTTGACATATTTAACTGCAAACCTGATATATAACAGAAGAATTCAATCACCTTGACCAAATTAGCAAACTTTTCCTAGAACAAAATAGTGTCAACCGCAAATTGAAAATGAGAGACAAACACTATTTTTCCTAACACTCAGACCTTCCACCAAATTCAACATGTTTGCTCTTTCCATCAATATAAATAGTAGCTTGTATGCTTTAGTAAATTCCTTTCCTACCTATAAAATGAATATTTTTATATGGACTAAATTGCATTGGAAAATGAAACAAAATAATGAAGACGTGTAACTTTTATACTGGTTTCCTTTTCATTTAAGTAGGAAATTGTATATTAGCTAGCCCTTAGTTTCATAACAAATTGCTTTTGGTCCTTGATTTATGCTATTGTATTGTGATTTCAACAAAAAAACTAGATTAGCTAGCCCTTAGTTTCTCTCCTAAGTGTTCTTTTCAGTCTGTGATGCCATCTAATGCATTTCTGGCATCATTTGTTATGCCTGTCTGCTGTGTGCTGCCTGATGTTCTTTTGCAGTTGCAATTTCATGAACTTTGCTAGAAATAAATGTTGCTTTAAGTGCAAGACAGAGAAGCCAGTGTCTGTAGAGACTCTTTCTATTACAGCAAAGAAAGGGGATTGGAACTGCCCAAAGTAAGTCACATTATATTTTCTATTTTTCTCTTCAACATTCTGGCATTCTTCTTTGGTAGAGTGTTTGCATGTTGAAATTGTTAATTTTTCACTTTTCGTAAAAGATTAAATTTATCGGTTTGTTATATTTGAATACCCTTTCGATTTGGAGATTACTTGGTCAGTCTTCCTTTTATTTCCTTCTTTGTTAAATATTATTTGGATAATCTGAGAGGCAGGTGCAAAAGCTAGGCTAGAGACTAATCTACAAAGTCATGTAATAAAGATACTTCGCCCTCTAAAGCTCTGTTGTCATGGGCATGCACTAATAGGTTTGTTTACTGAGAAAGAGTGAGAGCTAAGAAAGGATAAGGTTTCCTTTAAAAATGACAGTGGAAAAAAATAAAAATAAATAAATAAGATGACAACTATTAGTTCTTTGAGCTCTAAATATTATGCAAATTTTGAGATGCCAGTGAAGGAACTTACGTGCAATTCTATTTATCTAATATTATTGCAGGGGCATGTTCTCTGCAATTACCATGGTTTCATGGGATTTTTATGTAGCTGTGAAGGCTTCATGCCTGAATTTAACTCTTGGCTAGAACAAACACATGAAATTTGAAAGCAAATTTCATTGCCTGTTGGTTATTCAAATCCAATCCCATATAAACTCCCACAAAGAAACCAAAAAAAAAAAAAAATTTGCAGCTTGCTATTTCTACCTTGTCAGTAGCCAAAATTATGGCAAAAAAGGGTGCCATAACATTTAAAGTTCAGATCATAACTCATCAGTTTTATGTGAATATTATTTCCTTTTGTTTTTGGTAAAGTGGTTTTAGTTTCACCACATTGCTTTTGTCTGCAGGTGTGACTTCATGAATTTTGCAAGCAATAAGAAGTGTTTGCGTTGTAAAGAATCTCGTCCCAGGTTACATGGCGAGTGGGATTGCCCGTCGTAAGCTTGTCTTCCTCACATACTATTATATTGATGAGATTCAATTCACTAATTATATTATTTACATCTAAATTTCTTGTAGATGTGATTTCAAGAACTTTTCAAGAAATCATGTCTGCCTGAAATGCAACTGCAAACGCCCTGAAGTATTCGCAATCAATGTATGATGAGCAATTGTGGAGGCAGCATCATAGGTATATGCTTGCTAGAAGGGCAAGCAGATTGTTGCAATTATGACTTATGAGCTCGATGTTGCTTTGTATCATTCAGTTTGGATTCATCAATCATCAATTTTGCGCACTGTCCTACGAACACATGTTTGGTGAGATGTAATACCAACACAGATTTTGTTTTCTACTTTTCTATAAACTACCATATCCCCTCCCAAACTCAATAAGATAGAAATACCGATGGACTCTTCTAGAATTGCCCATATCAGCTCCATTCTTTGCTAAAAGGGAACAATAAAGTCTCACACTCAGGAATTGCTCACGTAGGCCTCCATTCGTGGTCAGCTTACAAGATCCTAAAGGAAATTTGACTTGAGGTTTGTTATATATTCAAAAATAGTTTACATCCAAAGGTTATTAAATAAAATTTAGAAAAACATTGAATGAAAAGCTTGAAAAATACTCGTGGAAAAACTCAATATTACTAGTTTTTCTAATGACTCGTATCATATTTGTCTTTTAGTATAGTCCTCTGCATTTTGGTTTTTGAATAATTCAGGGGGATTATCTCAATATAGGAATGCTGAAATGTGAAATATTCTACATGATAGAAAGAGAAATTTGATAAATTTATCATTTGATATCACTTCTCTCTACTAACTTCATTTCAAACTAGCTTAATGTATTATGATACTATGGGTGAGATATTGGTATTGGAAATGTAATGAACTGAATCGAAGAATCAACTGTTTCCAATGTTGGTTTCGAGTGATCGTTGGCTTCATTTTTAAACAGATTAATATATCTACAGTTATGTCAAATGGAAACTTCTGGCTTTTAACTACACAAAAGTAATAAAAATTCATCTTTTTCAAAAATGTCAACTTTTATATCCAATTTGTTGTTATAAAGTTACTTCATTTTGATTCAAGAGAATGAAGTGGACTTTATTTGTTCTTAATTGGAGAAAGTCGATTTTATTTGTATTCAATTGGGTGTATCGACTTCTTTTGACTTGAATAATATAAACGTCGTTTACCTAGTTTTAAATAGATAAAAGTCAGTATTGGTGTTTTCACTTGATTGTAGGGTAGTGGTCAACTTTAGTTACGTTCGGTCAACATTCATTCACGATCATGTTATTAAGGTTGGAAAGAGTAAAAACAAACTTTCTTTACTATTTTACTTAGAAGAAAATCAAAATTTGAAGTACTAATGTGTTATTATTTGTAGGGGTGTACATTGTCCAGTTTGTTCCAATTTTTCAAGAACCGCAAAATTTGTATTGGAATTCATTTTAATTCTGTGACTTTAAAATGTAATCATTAGTTAAATAAGATTGCTTGATTGTGATTGAGACTAACTCATCATTGACTGCAATTGACCATAGGTTAATTAGGATTTGTGGTAGTTGATGAAAGTTGACCACTTATTGAATATCAAATGACTTGTATTTCATCCTAATGAATGGGGTTTACTGCATTATATCGAGTTAGTATGAACTTAATTCGTTGAATCCAAATAAAATGGATTTCATGTTGAAATAAAATTCATGAAGTTGAATTCATCTAATATAATATAGATGAAGCTGATGAGTTAAGATGAAATTGACTTAAATGAATTGTAGATGATGGCTGTACTATTATTGAAAAAAATGATAATTTTGTTTGTTATGTGTTACTTTGAAAATAATTGTGTAACTAGAAGGTTTTGATCATGCTTTTCTAGATGCAGTGGTTAAGTGGTTAATCTTTCTCATAAGTGAATGATATTTGAGTCTCTATATCCTTCTTTATAAAATAAGTTAGGTAACACCTAATTAGGTGAGTATCTTTGAGAAAAGTTATTTTCATTTTTTTTGGCAATGTCTTCATACGGTGTTCATTGATAATAATAATAATAGTAATAATAATAATAATAATAATGATAATGATAATAATAATAATAATAATCCTCTATTAAATTTTATTTCTCCATTCATTTTTTTGGGTTGATTTTTCTTATCTACCATGCGTAAAATGTCAGTGAAGAAAACAGTTTCACTCTTCATACATGAAAAATAATAGCTTTAAAATTAAAAATATTTTTTTTCATATATATAAATATATACACGCACACATATCAAAATATAATTGATTTATATTAATAAATAGTTTTAGAATTACTCATCTTACCTTTCCAATTTAACATTCATTTCAATACTCACATTTTAATTCATTAGTGACATTTCACTTTATTCGTTTAATAACTTAATCCATATATTATTACTCCTAAAATTTTGATGTTTAAAGTTTTTCAAAATAATCTTTTCTAAAAAGAAAACTATTGGAGATAAAATTAAGGAGTAATTTAAGGAGTGTTAACTTCTTAATTTAAGGAGTAAATCAAGAACCTTAATTCAAGGAGTAAATTAAGGAGTAAATCAAGGAGTTATCATCCTTAATTTAAGGATTAATTCAAGGAGAAAAACAAGGAATCCTTAATTTAAGGAGTAAATTAAGGAATCCTTAATTCAAAGAGTAAAACAAGGAATCCTTAATTCAGTGAGTAAATCAAGAAATGTTTAATTTAAATAGTAATTCAATTAGTAAATCTCTTTATATATAACTATAAAATTGTAATGAAAATATGAAAGAAATAATACAACTTTGAGAGAGCTTGTTTTATTTGGTAAGGCCTTTAGGCCTTTGGCCTTGGCGTTTTCAACTCAAATTTTCAACATTAATTTACTCCTTAAATTACTCCTTAATTTTATCTCCAATAAAAACTTTTCTAGTAATCAACTACTAAAATAATAACTTAAAAATATGTAACCACAAAAACAATATCACTTATATTCAATCTATGTATTTTTACTATTTAAAAATAAACAATCTATCACATTTAATATCGTTCAAATTGAAAGTTTATTTAGACTCGTTTAATATTAAGTTACATTCAATTGGATTTTGTTTGATTTTATTGAAATATTTTGAGGTTAATAGTTGATCTATATGGCTTGCACACGAATTATTATAAAAATTTATTTTTGTTTAATTCTACATGTTTAAAATTTATATGATACATAATAAATAAATAATAATAAATTAATCTAATTTTTTGAGTTAATTACAATATGCATATTAAAAATCGATATAATAAAAATTGTTAATTAAACTCATTGAATTTCGGAAAGAAAAAAAAAGGAAACAATTATAATAAGTTCAAAATTAAACTCCTTAATATTATAGAATTATTTTAGATAAGGTGCTTAACTTAATTTTTTTCAAAATTTAAAATAAAATATAAAATACATGATATGTTATTATTTTAAAATATAAAGAAATTTTTGGGGGTAAAAGCTTTTACTTATAGTATAGATATAGATATAAATATAAATATATTTATATATTCTATAGAAGTTATTTTATGTAAAAAAAATCAAATATAATTTCATACCCGCTATATGTCTTGAATTTTAATAGGTAAAAAATAGTTTAGAGATAATTGAAGCTCATGTTTCACATGATGTCTTTAAAATAGATTCGCTCTCACATAAGTTCTTGAAAATCCATGAAAGTTGATCACTCAGGATATAACAATTAAGACTAACAATTAGCAAGCATAAAAAGATGTTTTTGACAAATTGAAATTGCTCGATCCTCTACCATATTGAAAGTCTAAGATTTTACGAAATGTTTTGAAAAAGGGAGATAAAGTTTTAAAGAGCTGGTTAATGGCATCAAGATTTATATGAATAGTCTTATACTATTTTATAAATCTTATTTATGTATGTTAAACTTAGAAAACACATGAATTAATTTATAATTATTCATATGGAAGAGTTTAATTCTAATTCAATTCAAATAATGATTATCTTTTTATCAAAATTTAGTTTTAATTAGAATACACATCTTACTGAGACACCAAATTGAAAAATTGAACCAAAGGAAATCGAATTCTTTTTAATGATTGTCATTACTTAAGCATTGGTGATTGGTTAATTTATTTATCTTAATTTTTTTCAAATAATATGTTTCATGCGAAGTGGGCTAATATTTATTTGATTTATTTAATTTTTTTCTTATCGGGTAACCTTATGAAAATTAATTTTTTATTCATTCAAATACAATTTTGAACTTATCAATCCACTAACACAAAGTGGATCATACTCTAAATTAAGTCTCAAAATTGATTAACTTTATGCCAATTTTTCAACAATATCCTGTATAAGTGAAAATTACAGAGTAGTGAAAGGGAGCAACATAAAACATTTTGATGTAATAATATAGTTCCATATATAATCTATAACCTGCATAGGATAGTTAGTTGTTATCTCTTGAACCAAAACCTTCCCTTGTGAAAATAAATTTACTTTACTAGTTGACTACTAGACACATGTCCCTGAACTATTTTGTTATTTGTCTAAACGATGATATACCTCAAACAAGATTCTTTCTTGTCATATTTTAGTTCTCACAGTTATATTCATTTCGGTTACGAAAATACATATGATTTTTCAAGAATTTCTAAGGAATTAATCCCACTACAATTTTTCTTTAAAGTGACCCACTTTTCTTTCACATAGGTGATCTCTTATTTATAAGAGTGATTCTTAAAGAGTAACCTACATTATTCTACTTAGATTCTCAGCGTATAAGAATAAGTAAAACCATAACTTAATATTTTCTATATAGGTATCACTGTTTCATCATAGGAATGAACATGATGGTAAATTCCTCATGTGATCTAGTTAAGTCTGACACAAAAATTGTCTCTTTGAATTTAGATCTTGGGATCTCCAGTAAACTAAATTAAGTTTTTGTTATATGAACTAATTTTATCAAGGACTTTTGTCTAATTCCCCTTGATGATTTTTCAATTAATTCTTTATTTAATTTCATTCACTACTCTCAATTCAAGTAAACCAAGTAAATAAGTAGTATCTTGTCAACCAGACTAATTCAATCTTCAACTACTCTTTTATAGGGTAACGAGTATTTTTAGGGCACAAAAAATGTTTTGTTTCTTGAGATGTGTGATTAAGAAAGATGTAATGGTATGGTTTTTTTAACATTTCTCTGTGCGTTTTTTAACATTTATTTGTGCTTTTTTTAATCTAATAATTGTTTCTCATTATATAATTGTCACAAAATATATATTATAATTTTACCTTTTTGTCTATGGATTCTTGCGTTCAACTTTTTTTTAATTTTTTTTAATATATATAAATTACCTCATGTTCATAATAACAAATTCAATAACTACATCATTTTCTTATTTAAAAAAAACAACATCATCTCCTAAAAAATCATTGTATTTTTATTCCTCTAATCATTTATTTATTTTTATATACTTTATTTTTAAAAATATTCCTTTTGTTTTATGTTTTTACCTTTAAAGTCCTCCCGAATTTAATATGAAAAAACTTTCAAAAACAATAATCATATTGTTTGAATTTATCTCTCAAAAATGAAAAACTCTACTATACAATTTTGTGGCATGACTGTTGCACTTACATTAAAATCAAAGTATGAATGGTAATGTATAAGGGAGAACCTTTCAACTTTTATGCTTAACTAAATTACTAACTCACATCTTGTAATTATTAGTTTCTTAAGATTTTCACCTAATTTGATCTTTTTCATCATCTTGAGTCTTTGTCAATAACTACCTTACTCATTTATGCCTAAATTCTTTACTCATTAAGACCACACTACTTCATCTATTGAGGTCTAATTGCTCTTAACTTGTATTATTGCATATTATTGTTATTATTACTATTATTATTATTTTAAAATTTAAATCTTTTTTTAGATGTGATGAGGTCCTTGTATCATGAAAATTGTTTGACAACCTTGCCAAAATATTCTTTTACCTGACATTTAGGTGTGATGAGTGGATTAGAGCCCAAACAAAGATAGATCATATGAGAATGTCTTCTAATAATATATCTCAATCTTATCATGGCACTTTTTCCATGCCATAATCAAATGGAAGTTAAGCACAAAATATATCTTTGTATTAAATAAGTAGTTTAAGCCACAAAAATACCTTTATATCAAATAATTCCAACATACGAAGAATAGTTATATGTCAAATAAAGAACCCATATATTTTTCCTAAAAATTCTATGAAAAAGTAGAAAAACATGCCCAAGTTTTTACAACCAAATATTATGATTAATACATAGGGCTAGGTGTTCACCATTTAATTTCATCACAAAACAACATTGCATAGAAATGTCAAGCTTTACACCATACATGAATCTCTCTCGATTGGTGTGGTGTCCTTGGACCTTTGTGCAATTGATTATGAATTGACTAATAGCCGATTGCATGAAATAACTGAACTCAAACATTATATTAACATTGTCGACTACTAATAGAAATTATACGTAGTTAGGTAGGTCAATCAAACCACTCATCACAAATAGTAGTCTTACTTTGGTGTAGTTTTTTCTTAATTCCATTGCCTTTAACATACAAATACCTTATTCCATCATAAGTAGAATAAAGTTGATGCTTAGATCGTTTAAGCCATTGGAATATTTCCTCTCAACACCCAGACTCCTAGCATAAATTTCTCCTAGATACTCTATTGACTATGGCGCACTCATTTCCACAACCTTCAAGAACCATGATAAAGCCTTGGTATAATCATGTAAAAAACCCTTTAACCCAAAAATAGTAAAACAGTCCAATCCTATACATAGGCCCAACATTCCCCTTCTATGGTTGGTATTTCGATATTAAAAGTCTTCATCATCTTTCCCTTTTAGGCTTTCTCAAAGCCTCCTTATTCTCCTATACTCCATTGTTAATCCTAATGGATTTAATCACCAGCGAATCAAAATGTAATAGACTTATACTTCAACCAATCTAAAACTAAACTAAAAAATTTGTAGTCATTCCTAAAAACTCATCCTTCATTTTGTTTCTCTTTAATTAAACAAATATTATAACTTTAGATCCTACTAATATAAAAATCATATCAAAATTCAAGATCAAGGCACCCCATACATATTTTTTAAAGTAAGATGTCATGTAGAAACCCTAGCAACGACCTAGCATGAGGATATGCATATGCAATAGCTACTTTAATTTCAACAGCATCCTCCTCTAGGAATCCAGATCATCGAAGTTGGAGGCTATCAACATCATCGACATAACCAAAAGAAGAGTCAAGGTTTGACTTATTTTTTTGGTAGATTGAGATGGATGATGAGTCAGGTTCAAAGATTAGGTTTTAAGATCCAAGGGCCAAGCTCCCCATCGGACTTAAGGATTAGAGTCACCAAACTAGTTTCAATTAATCAATTCATGGTGAGTTAGATCCAAGGAAAATGATGAGTCATTAGAAGAGTAGTTAGGGGCCTCTTTGATATCATCCAAAGAAAGGATGATGAAAATCAGAGAGAAAAGATAGAGAGAGAGAGATAAAAAGATGGAGAGAATTAAGATTTTATGTAAAAATACGAGTCTATGTTGAGTTAAGAATCACATTTGGCTTCCAATTTTGTTAGTATTTGTAGTGACTGTATCTCAATTTCTATTTTGAGTTAAGAGAGAAAGTGTATGATCATGAGATCATAAAGGAAGAACCTTTTTTAGGGTGAAGGGCATGAGAGGTATCATAGTTTTTATAAAAGGAGCATTTAGTTCTGTTACTTTCAATTATAGTGTTTTATTCTCATAATTTTGAAAATATGTGTACTTATATGCACCCTTTTTAAGACTAAAGTGTATTTTTTTCAAAGTTATACGACTAAATTGGTCCAATTGAAAGCTATGAGACTAATGCGCTTATTTGCCTAAAGCTACAGTACTATTAGTGCCTTTCTCCTTTTTTTCTTAATTACATAACCTAACTTCTTCATACTTAAAGTTTCATTTTTAACTTCTTTCAGTTAAACATTGTTTATTTTTCTTACAACATAAATGAAAATATATTTTTTAGCATGCTAAGAAAATGAACATATTTTTTTTACCGAGTTTGTGAAAAGTAAAAATCAGTTAAATAATTAGGTCATTTACACGAAAAAAAATTTCCTTCTTATTTTATTTATATTAATTTAAATGTGTGCTTTTTCTTTATATATTAATATTATTTCAATTTAAATTATTATTTCACAATATAAAGTAATTTTATTTAACAATATTAACATTAAGTGTAATTAATTATAAAAATATAATATATATTTTTCTTGTGATAGTATAAAAAATAATTATGTTAATAATATTATTTTTGTTCAATAGGATTATATGTATTAAATAACGTATTACTTTCTTTTCTTTTTTTTGCTAAAATCATATAGGCTTATGTCTTTCGAGATTCCCTTTAGAAGGAGAAATTTGTGATATCATAAAGTAGTAGATTAATAGCAATGTCCCATGCTCAACTTCTTCTACTAGCCCATTGAATCAGCTCATATGCTAAATATGCTCTCTTAGTATCCATCTTATTGAGATCATGGTGAATTGATGTAGCTCTTTATTCATGCTAATTTTCTTCAAGAAAAGAGTCTATGATCACTTTATTATCTCCTTATAGTATACAACTTGATTGTTGTATTGGAATAGATACTTAAATGCTTCAAAAAATGTTGCAGCTTTTACTTCTTCAATGGTAGTAATAGTGTGACAGCCTATCCAAATATGAATAGCTCTTATGATTATCCATTACTATAAAACCCAAACCTGTTCTTCTATTCTGCTATGCAGCATCAAAATTTACTTTGATTGCATTTTGAGGTAGAGGTTGCCAATGACCAAGGATAACAATATATTTTTTACTTATATCATCTCTGATTTTTGTGAATAAGATAATGTATGAAAAATTTGCAATTCTCTTTATGAGTCTTTGTATGAGCATGGCTTGAATTAATTCTACTCGTTAAAAAATGATTTTATTTCTCAACCACTATATATGTTCTATCATTATGACTACAACTAAGGATGTTCCATCATTAGGAGTACAACAAAGGTAAACAATTTGGATTTTATGTCCTTTGGTAGCCACTTTTTTGTGGATCTAGAATGAAATTTATGTAAGAAAGTAAATCAAGATTTTCAAGAAAATTTAAGTTTATATTCCATTTCTATTGAAACTAGCATGATTTTAGGATTTCACATCTAATGAATAGATGTTCAATATCTTCAGTCTCTTTGTAACAGAGAGGGAAACTAAGGTCTTTTAACTATTTGAACTCTTCAATCTTCTTTTTAGTTCTTAGACAATTGTTTAGAAATTTCCATAAAAGGAGCTTGTTGGTTGTAAATAAAATGTCACCTTTTATATCCCAAGCTTTGTTTACAGCATTCACTATCTGAAATTTATTCGCTAGTTTCTTTGTAAGAACTTTCCCAATTATCATAACTGATGTAGCCATGCGATCTTCTTCAAGGTTTCCATCAATCTCCAAAATGGTGATATCACACATTAGTTAATGTGTTTTCTCTACTAAATCTCCTCTTTCTTTAGCAGAGATGAACTTTATTTTAGATGCCATTTGAAGAGTGAAGGAAGGTAGAATTGAGAGATTTCTATTGAATTTATTTCATTTGGGTTTTGTAAACAATTGTGATTTATGACAATGAATTATGGTATATATTTCACATTTTAATGAACCAGAGTTTAGTCACTTGGAGGATATCAAATTTTTTTCTAACAAATTGAGAGCTCTACATCTCTTAAAAGATTAAGAGTCTTCAGTTTTTTAGAGTGTGTGGAATAATGATTATATGAGTGTAAATGATACTCTAAATCTATTGGCCAAAGTAAAGATAAGTAATTGGGAAAAAGAGGAGTCATTTCTCTTTCTTTCTATTCCTTTAGGTGGTGTTTGGTTCACAGAATGGAATCAGAATGGGAATGAGAATGAAAAGGAAAAAAATTGTTTGGTTTTGACTACTGGAATCAAAGAAGGAATCAGTATTACAATTTTTGGTTTACAATTAGAATGGAATGAAAAACACTATATATTACCTTAATATCTTTATATTGAGTAAAATTTAAATAATATCATTTAATTATTATTTTTTCGTCAGAAAAAATACATTATTAAAATCATTATTTTTCTAAATAATTATTACTTAAAAATAAAATATATTATTAAAATTATTATTTTTCTAAATAGGGTTTAGGGTTTTGAGGTTTGGGATTTGGGATTTAGGGTTTAGGGTTATATTTGTGGGTTAAGTTTTAGAGTTAACATTTTTTAAAATAGGGTTTTGGAATTTGGGATGGGAGGTTTAGGGTTTAAGGTTATATTTATGGGTTAAGGTTTAGGGTTAAAATTATTATTTTTCTAAATAGGGTTTAGGGTTTAGGGTTTTTGGGATTTGGGGTTTAGGGTGTAGGTTATATTTGTGGGTTAAGGTTTAGGTTAAAATTATTATTTTTCTAAATAGGTTTAGGGTTTGGGATTTGGTGTTTAGGGTTTTGGGATTTGGGGTTTAGCATTTAAGTTTATATTAGTGGGTTAAAGTTTAGAGTTAAAATTTTTATTTTCTAAATAGGGTTTAAGGTTATATTTATGGGTTAAGGTTTGAGGTTAAGTTTTTTTAAATAGGGTTTAGGGTTTAGGGTTTTGGGATTTGTGATTTATGGTTTATGGTTTATGGTTATATTTGTGGATTAAGGTTTAGGGTTAAAATTATTATTTTTCTAAATAGGGTTTAAGGTTTTGGGATTTGGGGTTTAGAGTTATATTTGTGGGTTAAGGTTATATTTATGGTTTAGGGTTAAAATTATTATTTTTCTAAATAAGATTTTGGGTTTTGGGTTTTGGGATTTGGGGTTTAGAGTTATATTGGTGGGTTAAGGTTTAGGGTTAAAATTATTATTTTTCTAAATGAGATTTAGGGTTTAGGGATTTGGGATTTAGGGTTTAGAATTTAATGTTATATTTGGTGTTGGAGTAAAATTGGGAAAAAAATGAGATGGATGTTGTCTCTTTAAGAGAACATGAATGTGCAAGTATACATAGTCACAAGTAAGAAATGATAAGTAAGATATTGTTCCGCAGAGATTGTTACTAATCTTCGTTAAGTATTAAAATTGTTTCAATCTGATTTTATCTAAACAATTGATATTTTGATGCAGTTTAACTAACTAATTTTTATAACAGTTTATAAGAAAATTCTAAGATTGTAATTTCACCAAATTAATCCACTTGAATCATATTATTTTCTCTTGATTTATGCTCTCGCATTTAATTTGTCAACCAAGAACTCCTAATTTATCCATATGTCTCTTTCGATAAAAAAATAAACACATCTCGCTAAAATAATTCACTATATTCCAATGAGAATTAAATTCACCAAGAAGTTCAAAGTTCTTAAATAGCTACACGTACAATAAAGGTTTATTCATATCCCTTATATATATATTTTATTCTATCCACGAGCAACACATAAAAATGTCTTTTCCAAGTTTATTTAAGTGTCACAAATCAATTAATTAATCTTCTATCAATCAAAAGCATTAAGCACAGATAAAATAAACAACTTAAAAACATTTCATAAATCATTCAAAAATAATTAATTCAAGTTTCATAATTTACGCTACACTGCAACCCTGGAACAAATAAATTAGTTTATAGCAAAAATAGATATTACAATATGAAAATATTTATACATTTCAGAGAAATAAAATTAAAAGAAAAGGATTAGAACAAACTCTTTCACGATTCCTCAATGAAAAATAAAATTCCTTCCCTTTTCTTCATCTGTGCTGTCTCCTTTCTCTGTATTTTTTTCTAACAAAATAACAACATAAGTCAAAAATATAGCTTTTGCGTGTTCTATCTATCTTTCAAACACGTAGAGAAAACTAAAAACACAAAACTAAAAAACTCCCTTCTTTTTCCCCTGTGTCTCCAAAATATACATCCCCTCCTCAAAACACGAGTGTAGTGGGAGAAAAATCTTGAAAAACGTAACTAGTGAGAGAAATATTCTACGTTTTTTATTTTACAATACACGTGACATGTGGTGACATATGACTTGATGGAAAAACAACAAGACATGTGGCAGCTTCGTATTGGGCAGGATGAAAGGGTGCACGCGGCTTTGGTGGACCGTGTCACATGAGATACATGTGCGCTGGTCTATGCACAACAGTTGGCCTCCACTCACGTGGAGCGTGGGACTCACGTATGATCTGAGCCATTCATGATTTGATCTAACGGTGGGTGAGGGAGACGCGTCTGAGGGAATCATATGCGCAGACAAGTAGGCCCTACTCTACGAGTCGGACTACGTAGACAAGTGGACCCCACTCTACGTGCCGAGCAGTGTGCCATAACTAGAAACTCGTCCAATCACCCGTGTAGCGCGTGCATCTCACTTGCCTGATCCTCACCATTGATTGTCTGATCTGACAATGCATGAGGCACGTTGACAATGCTACGCGTGGTACTCCTTCCCAGCGTAGAAAAAAAAGTTTGGTTAATTGCATTTAAGCCCTCTATATTAATTCAAATTAAATTTTAAATTTTTGTTATTTTCAATTAAGCCCTCTTTTAATTCAAATTATATTTTTAACTTTTATTATTTGCAATTAAGTCTTTTTTTTAATTCAAATTCTTTAATTTTCTCTAAAAAATATATATTCCTAAAAAAACTAATAGTAAATATTAATTTAAGAACTTAAAATTAACTAAAAACATTAAGAACATAGCAATTATATTTAATAAAATGGACAAAATAACTCTAAAACATAGAATTATCACACCCCCAAACTTAACATTTTGCTAGTCCTTGAGCAAAAAGAAAGAAATAAAACTAGGATATATGCACTTAAAATAGTGATTTTCAAAACATTTCTCATTGGTCATATAAATTACATAACTCAAAGAAATACATGAATTTTATCTAAGCATTGAAAGTAATTCAAAAGTATGTTACATTTTCACATTGAATTTTCTTGTGTGTGTGAAGTCTTTTCATATTTCATCACGTGAAATTCGGGTGAGTTTATGCAAATATGGATGCAATTAATTTTTAATGAAATCACAAATCTCATAAGTTCATTTTTCACTTCTCTCTCCGCTAATGTAGAAAAACACAAAACCAAAAATCAATAGGACTTTATTAAGCTTGTAATGTATGGCTTAGGTAAAGGTAGGATAAAAGATAATATTTAGCTCAAATATTTCCTGAACACATCATTTTACGATCGAAACAAGATACCTTCTAACATCTCAATGAACACTTCCCAATATGAGATTTAACTTCACATGTAACAATCGTTTTTTTTTTCTTCCCGATATATCTTTAAAAATTTACTAACAATGGTAACATGTTAGTGATATATATCCTTTTTTTACTAGGCTTATTTGTAGGAGATAACAATATATATATATATATATATATATATATATATATATATATATATATATATATATATATATATATATATATATAAACTTAAAAGCTCAAAAGAGGTATACTATGGATAAAACATGTAAAGTTGGATAGAAAGGCTCAAACGACCCAAAGATGGCCGAAATCATTTCCTTAGTTAAGTGTTGTCTAGGATTAACCTAAAAAAATCTAAAAAAATCTAAAAACTATGACACCAAAGAACATAAATTGAATTGCATATTCACATAAACCTTCTCTAAATTAGAATAATAACTCAAAGATAAAGACTAATGCTCATAAATAGACATTCTTGTAAAAATGAAACTTACTCAAAAATTACACACAAACTTAGACAATGTTAAAAAAATTCAAAGAGCTATGATGCTACTTCAATCGAAGAAATAAAAAATAAATCACCATGAAAAGCACAATATATATTCATGTTTCGATCAACCAAACAAACAAAGCTACACAAGCAACAATATCAAGCAATATTTCAAATAAGTTTAATCTCTCTACCCCCCCCCCCCCCCCCCCCCCCCAAACTTAATATGCACATTGTCTTCAATGTGTGAAAATTAAAGAAAAAAAGAGATGGGTTAAAAGAAACTTCCCTAATTGGTGAGTTGGCTTGTGAGATTGAAATCCCCTAATAGCTTTACTTCCTCCAATTTGCACTTATCAAACAAAATAGAGAAATAGAGAAATATTCAAACTAATATGTGTTCAATTAAGTAAAATAAATAAAAACTAAAACACATGGGTTGCCTCCCAAGAAGCGCTTGATTTAAAGTCATCAACTTGACTTCCTGTTTCTTTGCTTCAAGTCGGGTCAGATAACAAAATAGTGGACTTTTGACGATCAATGTTGCCTCCCTAATAATGTTTGAGTCTTTTCCCGTTCACTTGGAAAGTACTTTGTGATTCTTCACCTTTAATCTCAACAACTCCATATGGGTGCACTTTGGTAATAATGAAAGGCCCTGACCACTTAGATTTAAGTTTTCCTGAGAAGAACTTCAAACTAGAGTTGAAGAGTAATACTTTCTATCTTGGTTCAAAGTGTCGATGCAAGATCTTGTTGTCATGCCATCTCTTCGTCTTCTCCTTATAAATCTTAGCATTTTCATATGCTTGTAGACGAATATCATCTATCTCATTAAGTTGTAGAAGATGTTTTTCGCCTGTGGCTCTCAAGTCAAAATTCAAATTCTTAATTACGCAATACACATGATGCTCTAATTCAACTGGGAGATGACAAGCTTTACCAAAAAACTAACTGATATGGGGACATCCCAATGAGTGTTTTGTATGTTGTCCAGTATGCCCAAAGTGCATCCTCCAACCTCTTAGACCAATCCTTCCTAGAAGGATTCACTATCTTCTCAAGAATTCTATTCACCTCTCTATTTGATATCTCAACTTGCCCACTTATTTAAGGATGGTAAGCAGTTGCAATCATATGGGTGACCCCATATTTGGCAAGGAGGGCTTCAAAATATTTGTTGTAGAAATGAGTTCCCCTATCGCTGATGATTGCCCTTAGGGTGCCAAAATGAGTAAAAATGTTTTTCTTTAAGAAATTCAATACCACCTTGAAGTCATTGGTAGTCAAGGTAACTATTTCTACCCATTTAGAAATATAATCCACAGTAACAAGAATGTAGAGGTTATTGTAGGAAGAGATAAAAGGTCCCATGATAACTGTATTTTATATAGTTATTTTTTTTTATCTATTTTATTAATTATAATTGCTATGTTCTTCACTTTTTTAGTTAATTCTAGTTTAATAAATTAGTATTTACTATTTATTTGTTAAGGAATATATTTTTAAGAAAATTAATTAATTTGAATCGAAAACATACTTAATTGCAAATTTATGTCCAAAAATATAATTTCAAATAAATAAGTGCTTAATTGCAATTTATAAAAGTCGAAAATATAATTTAAATTAAAATCGGGCTTAATTTTATTTATTAAATGTTTAAAATTTAATTTAAATTAGAAAATGGCTTAATTGTAATTAAAGAAAGTTTAAAATGTAATTTTAATTAAATTTATGGGTCAAATGCAATTAATTAAAGTTATTTTTCTGCGCAGGAGAGAAGAAGACCACGCGCCATCATCCACGCACGCAATGTACGCCGTCAGATCAAAGAATAAATCGTTAGGATGTGCGCGTGTCATTCAAACCCGACCAAAGAGAGTGGGAGCATAGTTTCTTCTATCACGTGCCTCGGTGCACGAATGGGGCTCATGCCATGTGTTAGAACATGATTGGTTGCAAGATAAAGTGTGACACGTGGCATCTTGTGAGTTAGGAGAAACTCTTTCACGATTCATCAATGAAAAATAATTTCTTCCATTTCCTTCTTCTTCATCAACCTCTTTCTCTGTAATTTCCCTAAGATAATACACAACAAAAATGTCAAAATAAAATTTTCTGCGTGTAAAAGAGACACGCATAGAGGGAAAAATGAAAACTTCTTAAGAGGAAATAATTAAAACAAATCAAAGAGCTCGAAAATCCTTCCAAAATTAGAGAGAAAACTCTCTGCTCAAAATAAAATGAAGACACGAAGACGAAGAGAATTCTACAAAAAAAGAAAACTGAAAACGAAACCAAAAACAAAAAACGCGTACAAATGAAAAATTTTCGTTACATATGTCCCCCACTATTCCATTATTCCTTTTTTTTATTATTATTATATTTTTTTAATATTAGCAAGGGACACAAATAAATGGGGGGGAATAAAAAAATATCAGGCGTGAAAACAATTCTGCGCGTTTCTAAATTTTTTTTTCTTCTATGCATGCCACGTGTCGCCATGTGATTGGCTGCGAGAAATTCATAGACACGTGGCAGCGTTTCATTGGACAGGCAGGTCGGGCTCATGGAGAAACAATGGAGCGCAATGCACGAGATTTTGTCGAGTAGCAGCTCGGTGCGCGACAGCTGGATCCACGTACTTCAATCTGGACCGTTCAACGGATCCAACGATGAGCGATGCGCCTCGGGGAAATTTTGCGCAGCCGACATGTGGGTCCCACCCTGCACGCCAGTCTGCGCGGCCAGTGGGCCCCACTCGGGCGCCGAGCCACGTGACAAGAATTCTACACCCACTCTCTTTGGTCGGGTTTGAAGAACACGCGCGCATCCTAACCGTTTCTGCGTTGATCTGACGATCCACAGTGAAGCGTGGATGATGCCGCGTGGAATTCTTCACCAGCGCAGAAAACTCACTATTGTTAATTGTATTTTCACCCATAAATATATTTCAAATTACATTTTAAACTTTGTTTATTTGCAATATACCCTTTTGGTAATTTAATTTAAATTTTTAAACTTTCAATAATTAAAATTAAGCTTTATTTTAATTTAAATTATATTTTCGACTTTTACAAATTGCAATTAAATACTCTTTTATTTGAAATTATATTTTTGGACACAAATTTGCAATTAAGTACGTTTTCGATACAAATTATTTAATTTTTATTAAAATATTTAAAAAACAGTAAATACTAATTTAACCTCCACTGTAATTCCTCCTTTCTTCGGAACACAATGAATTGGGCTGACCTAAGAGCTATCTGAAATAGGATAGATAATACCTGCATCTAACCATTTAATGATCTCATCTTTTACTACCTCCTTCATGATTGGATTCAGACGACGTTGATGCTCAATAGTAGGTTTGAAATCTTCCTCAAACAAGATCTTGTGCATGCATAGTGAAGGGCTAATTCCTTTAATGTCAGAGATAGACCACCCTAATGCCAGCTTGTAATTTCTCAACACTCTTAACAACTTCTTTTCTTGATCTTCATCTAGAGATGCTGAAATAATCACAGGCATGGTTGACATTTCACCCAAATAAGCATACCTCAAATGGTTAGGCAATGGTTTAAGCTCTAATAGTGGTTTTTGTTCCATAGATTGCTTCACATAGGTAAACTTAGACAGTGCTACAACTTGTGATGCCTCTTTTTCAGCTTGAAGACTAAAGAGTTGTGGGGATGCTTCAAGTAACATGAGATATTCAAGAGAATCAAAGTTATCAATAATATTGTCATTCACAACTGCAAGTTCCAAAGCATCAGTACTCAAATTTTCCTTGAAATTGCTTTCAACTAAAGCATTTACCATGTCAACTCTGAGGCAATCATCAGATTCTCTTGGAAATTTCATAGCTTTAAAGACATTGAAAGTTACCTCTTGGTCTTGAACTCTCATGGTGAGCTCTCCTTTTTGAACATCAATCAAAGTCCTACCAGTTGCTAAAAATGGTCTCCCAAGAATAATAGGAATCTCTTTATCTTCCTCCATGTCAAGAATTTTGAAATCTGTAGGAAAGATAAATTTGTCAACCTTGACAAGCACATCCTCTATAATGCCTCTTGGGTGTTTCAACGACCTATCTGCAAGTTGTAGAGTCACAGTGGTCGGTTGTGCTTCTCCTAATCCAAGTCTCTGATAGATGGATAGTGGCATTAAATTAATGATTGCGCCCAGATCGCACAGAGCTCTACCAAAACTATTTTCACCAATAGTACAAGGAATGGTAAAACTTCCTGGATCTTTCAGCTTAGGTGGTAGCTTCTTCTGAAGGATGGCACTACACTCCTCTGTGAGAGCAATTGTCTCAAAATCACCTAACCTTCTTTTTTTAGAGAGAATGTCTTTCATAAATTTCACATAATTGGGCATTTGCTCCAAGGCATCAGCAAAAGGAATGTTAATATGAAGTTTCTTAAATACTTCAAGAAACTTGGAGAACTGTTTATCCAACTTTTGCTTGTGGAAGCACTGAGGAAATGGAATTGGTGGATTATAAGGATCGAGATTATCTGGAAATGGTTTTTTTAAAGGATTCTCTATTAATTCATTCTCTTCGACCCACTCATTAGCTTTCTCTTGTTTTTCTGGGTCAATAGCTTTAACAATAAGAGTTGGTGGAGAAATGGGCTTGTGTATTTCTTCTAACTCTTTTCCACTTCTCAATGTAACTGCTTTACAATGCTCTTTTCCATCCCTTTTTGGATTGATTTCAGTATCACTAGGTAAAGCTCCTTGAGGGCGGTTGTTGACAGCAGTAGCTAGTTGACCCAATTGAACATCGAGATTTCTAATCGATGTTGCCTGATTCTGGAGAATAGTCTCATTCTTAGCCATGTATTGAGCAAACATATCTTTAAATGAAGGCTTTCTCTCTTGTTGTGGGACTTGATTATGAAAACCTGGAGGATGAGTGGGCTTCATAGAAGATGATTGGCCTTGATTATTACTCCAAGAAAAATTAGGGTGATTCTTCCATCCTGGATTGTAAGTGTTGGAGTAGGGATTGTTTTGATTGTTTTGATTCCTATTGTAATTGGAAACAAAATTGACAGATTCAGCGTTGTGAGGACATCACTCACTGGCATGATTTCCATTGCAAATTTCACATGCCACAAAAGGACTCTGAATAGAATGGACACCCATGGTATCCATCTTTTTTACTAATGCGGATACTTGTGCAGTTAAAGCGGTCATAGCATCAATCTCATGAATTCTAGCTGCTTTCTTAGGCAACATCCTCTCTGATGCCCACTCATAACTATTTGAAGCCATTTCCTCTAATAAGTTGTAAGCTTCATCAATTGATTTCCCCATTAGAGCACCATCTGCTGCAGCGTCAATCATGTTTCTGGTTTGTCCCATCAAACTATTATAAAATGTTTGAACTTGAAGCCACTTCGGTAATCCGTGGTGAGGACATCTTCTAAGTAGCTCCTTGTACCTCTCCCAAGCTTCATATAATGATTCTGAGTCAAACTGCATAAAAGTGGTGATTTCATTCCTCATCCGTGTTGTCTTTGCTGGTGGAAAGTATTTGGCCAAATTTTTTTGCGCCAAATCCTCCCAAGTAGTGATAGATCCACATGGTAATGAATTCAACCAATTTTTAGCCTTTTCCCTAAGTGAAAAAGGAAAAAGTCTCAACCGAATAGCATCATCAGTGACTCCATTATGCCTAAAAGTGTCATAAATCTCTAGAAAGTTTGCAATATGGGAGTTTGGATCATCATGGGGTAAACCTCCAAATTGAACCGAAGTTTGAATCATATGAATTATTGCAGGCTTAATTTCAAAATTATTAGCTTGAATTGATGGTCTTCTTATGCTTGAATGATTTATGTTCTTATGTTTTAAGATATTAACCAAGAACTCCTAATTTATCCATATATCTCTTTCAAGCTCCATACGGACACATCCAGTTAAAATGATTCACTATATTCCTATGAGAATTAATTTCAACCAGATTTATTAAGTTCTGAGTTCTCAAAAAGTTACACATACAATAAAAGTATATTTCTATCCCTTATGTATAGACGTTATTTTATCCCGAGCAACCCACAAAAATTCCTTTTTCAAGTTTATTTAAATGTCACATATCAGTTAATTAATCTTCCGATAATTAAAAACATTTAAAGCAGGGAAAATAAACAACTTAACAGTTCCACAAATCATTCAAAAATAATTACTTCAAGTTTCATAATTTACGTAACACTGCAATCCTAGAACAAATATATTAGTTCATAGCAAAAATTAAAATTACAACACCACAAAAATAAAACATTGCAGAGAAACAAAAAATTAAAAGAAAATGAGTTAGGAGAAACTCTTTCACGATTCATCAATGAAAAATAATTTCTTCCATTTCCTTCTTCTTCATCAACCTCTTTCTCTGTAATTTCCCTAAGATAATACACAACAAAAATGTCAAAATAAAATTTTCTGCGTGTAAAAGAGACACGCAGAGAGGGAAAAATGAAAACTTCTTAAGAGGAAATAATTAAAACAAATCAAAGAGCTCGAAAATCCTTCCAAAATTTGAGAGAAAACTCTCTGCTCAAAATAAAATGAAGACACGAAGACGAAGAGAATTCTTCAAAAAAAGAAAACTGAAAACGAAACCAAAAACAAAAAACGCGTACAAATGAAAATTTTCCGTTACATATATCCCCCACTATTCCATTATTCCTTTTTTTATTATTATTATATATATTTTTTAATATTAGCGGGGGACACAAATAAATGGGGGGGAATAAAAAAATATCACACGTGAAAACAATTCTGCGCGTTTCTAAATTTTTTTTTCTTCTACGCATGCCACGTGTCGCTATATGATTGGCTGCGAGCAATTCATAGACACGTGGCAGCGTTTCATTGGACGGGCAGGTCTGGCTCATGGAGAAACGATGGAGCGCAACGCATGAGATTTTGTCGGGTAGCGGCTCGGTGCGCGACAGCTGGATCCACGTGCTTCAATCTGGACCGTTCAACGGATCCAACGGTGAGCGATGCGCCTCGGGGAAATTCTACGCAGCCAACATGTGGGTCCCACCCTGCACGGCAGTCTGCGCGGCCAGTGGGCCCCACTCGGGCGCCGAGCCACGTGACAGGAATTCTACACCCACTCTCTTTGGTCGGGTTTGAAGAACACGCGCGCATCCTAACCGTTTCTGCGTTGATCTGACGATCCACAGTGAAGCGTGGATGATGCCGCGTGGAATTCTTCACCTGCGCAGAAAACTCACTTTTGTTAATTGTATTTTCACCCATAAATATATTTCAAATTACATTTTAAACTTTGTTTAATTGCAATATAGCCCTTTTGGTAATTTAATTTAAATGTTTAAACTTTCAATAATTAAAATTAAGCCCGATTTTAATTTAAATTATATTTTCGACTTTTACAAATTGCAATTAAATACTCTTTTATTTGAAATTATATTTTTGGACACAAATTTGCAATTAAGTACGTTTTCGATACAAATTATTTAATTTTTATTAAAATATTTAAAAAACAGTAAATACTAATTTATTAAACTAAAATTAACTAAAAACATTAAGAACATAGCAATTTTAATTAATAAAATAGGTGAAAATAACTATATAAAATACAATTATCAGTTATCATCCCATGAAATCAATACCCCAAACATAAAATATTTCCACCTTAATAATGTTGTTTAGAGGCATCTCGTGTTTCTTGGAAATGTTACCAATTCTTTGGCACCTGTCATAGCGTGAGACAAAGAAATGTGCATCTTTAAATAGATTTGGTCAGTAAAAACCTGATTGAAGAACCTTAGCCACTATTCTTTCTCCTCAAAAATGACCCTCATAGGTTGAAGAATGACAATGCCTAAGTATGTCTTCAATTTCTTCATTTGGAACACACATTCTAATAATTTGATCTGCACACTGCTTAAATAAGAAAAGCTCATCCTATAAATAGTACTTGATATCTTGTAATAATTTCTTCTTCTGTTGGAAAGATAAATCAGGTGGAAGCACATTGCTTACAATATAATTAACATAGTATGCGTACGATGACACACTTCTATGATCAAAGGAAAATAGTTGCTCATTTGGAAAAGTCTCACTAATGATAGTCTTGTCCAAGACACCATCATTATTCTCCAATCTAGATAGATGATCTGCAACTTGATTCTCGATTCCCTTCTTATCCTTGATCTCCAAATCAAATTCTTGCAGTAGTAGAATCCATCTAATTAATCTCGATTTTGCATCTCTCTTAGTAATAAGATATTTTATGGTAGAATGATCAGTGTAAACTATCACCTTAGTAGCAATTAGATAGGATCAGAACTTTTCAAAAGCATATACAATAGGAAGTAATTCTTTTTCTGTGGTAGCATAATTAAGTTAAGCATCAGTCAAAGTTTTGCTGGCATAGTAAATGGCATGAAAAAATCTCTCTTTTTGCTGTCCCAAAACAGCTCCAACTACAAAGTCACTAGCATCACACATGAGTTCAAAAGGTAGATTCCAATCTGGTGCAATAATGATGAGAGTAGTGATCAATTTCTATTTCAATGCCCGAAAAGCTTCTAGACAATTTTCATCAAACGTGAATTTAGTTTTGCCCTATCCACTTCAATTCCTTTTGAAGAAATTAGATGGCCGAGAACAACACCTTCTTGTACCATGAAATGACACTTTTTCCAATTTAACACCAAGTTTTTCTCCTCACATCTTTGTAGGACCAAAGAAAGGTTATGCATGCATATATCAAATGAATCACCAAACACTGAGAAAGAGAATTGGAATGATTACCCTAAGAAATTTAATTATGGCTCAAGTAGAAATAGGATTGTGTTCTATATCAAAATACTAAGGTGGCATTTGGTTCTCGAAATATAATCGGAATGAGAATGTAATGGAATGGAAAAGAAACAGTTTTGTTTGGTTTGGTTTGACCAGTAGAATCAAAGAAGGAATTAGTATTACAGTGTTTGGTTTACAACTGGAATAGAATGGAAAACACTGTATATTACCTTAATACCCTTATATTAAGTAAAGTTTAAATAATTTATTATTTTTTTGTCAAACAAAATAAATTATTGAAATCATTATTTTTCTAAATAATTATTACTTAAAAATAAAATATATTATTAAAATTATAATTTTTCTAAATAGGATTTAGAGTTTTGAGGTTTAAAATTTAGGATTTATGGATCTAGGGTTTTAGGATTTGGGATTTAGGGTTTAGGGTTATATTTATGGGTTAAGGTTTAGGGTTAAAATTATTATTTTTCTATATAGGGTTTAGGGTTAAAATTATTATTTTTCTATATAGGGTTTAGGGTTTTGGGATTTAAGATTAAGGGTTTAGGGTTATATTTGTGGGTTAAGGTTTAGGGTTAAAATTATTATTTTTCTAAATAGGATTTTGGGATTTAGGATTTAGGGTTTAGGGTTATATTTGTGGGTCAAGATTTAGGGTTAAAATTATTATTTTTCTAAATAGGGTTTTGAGATTTAGGATTTGAGGTTAGTTTAGGGTTATATTTGTGAGTTAAGGTTTAGGGTTAAAATTATTATTTTTCTAAATAGGATTTTGGGTTTTGGGATTTGGGATTTGGGATTTAAGATTTAGGGTTATATTTAGGGTTGAGGTAAAATTGAAAAAAAATTGAGATGGGAATGAAATCATGATTCCTTAAGAGGAAGAAGGAATTCTTATTCATTCTCTTTTAGGAATGGATTTCATTCTATTCCCACTTTTCAACCAAACTAAACATAAAATTAGAAATAATTAATTAAATATGAAATAAGTGGATCGATCTACTCATTAATCTCGATGAATCAAGTGCTCAATCGATCAAATATTAATTATTTGATCAATCTAGTCATGTAAAAATTAATTCAGCCATATAATTAAGCTCGATCAATTTAGTCATGGCTCAATCGATCGAGTGACATATGTGCACCATGTTCTTAAGTGTCTAATATGAAATCTATTATGCATGGAAACAGAGATATACTTGAGATGTGTTCATCGAAGCTTGTTAGCTTTTTTGGCTTGAAAATATTCTTAAAAGACACACCTAGAAACTAAAATTACATTCAAATGTTTTGTTCGCGAATATTACTAACACTTATAGAACTTACAAAATAAAAGGTTTTAATTCAAAATTAAAAAGTTAGATGAATTATTAAATAGGGATAAAACATTGATTTTTTATTGTAAAGAGAGATTCCTTGCCATATAAAAGGAACCCTTATTTCTACAAATTGAGCACAACTTCAGCAATAACAATCTCTTTACTCTAAAAATTATTCATTTAAGTTGGTATCTAGAAACTATGAGAGATTAAGAATCTCTTCAAGGTTCTCATTTGGCTTTTAGAATTGTAATATTTATTAATATTATAAATAAAATAGAGTGTAGTTACTCTTTTACTATTTGGTAATAAGTCTAATATGGATACTATATTATGTACAGATGCAAAGGTTTCATCATTACCAAAATGATATTAAGGTTTGAGAAAACTGAGGTGTAACAAAAAAAAGTCGAACAACATACAAGAAGATTGCGGTAGACCCATTAAATTTAGATACGATAATTATAATTCTAAGTCAATTAAAGATCTTGAATGATTAAATATTTTTTATAACATTTATAAAACTAATAAATAAGAAAATGAATATAAACAAACTAGTCATAAGTCGATATGAACCTAAACATAAGGGAATTATAAAAATAAAACAATGTTTTGATGAAAAACTTAAAGGTCTTCTTTCAAATAATAATATGTAAAATAAAATTGTAGGGTGTCATTAATATAAGAACAACATACAAGAAAGATTAATGATAATTTATAACAATATTATTTTTTCAAAAATACTCTATTTTCTCGTGCTAAAATGACATGAAAATTGTCATGATCCTTACTATTAAATTTACTTTTTTAATCAATTTATTATTATATATGTTAATATTTTATTAAATTAATAATTAATATGTTACTTATGAGCTTTCGACTTTGAGAAAGTGGCTTTTAGTAGGCCTACAAATTGGGAAAGTTTATTATCAATCCTAATAATGAATCTGAAACTTATTACATATATTGCAAATTTTTAATAACTTTCTTGACAATTAAGTATTCATTTTCATTACTATGATAATTTAATTTTGGATCATGGAAAGATCCTGATATATATCTACAAATATATTCATCTTTGTCATCAACTTTTGCTTTTAAAACTGCTCTATAATATTCATGTGAAATATTTATTTCAATTATCAATTTATCATATGGACCTGGATGGTATAAATTTGGTAAATTTTACTTGTGCTTTTATATTATCCATATACAAAGTATCTTGTTCTATTCATTTCCAAAGATGATATTTTTTTAATTTTGTTTGTAAAAATGTTCTTATTTTTGCAAGTTTCTTGATGTATGCTTAGTATATGTTAAACATCCTAAGAATCTTTGTAATCAATTTTTTGTCTTTTAATTCACTAGGAAATCCTTGAATGTTATTTAGTATATGAGATGTAGATTATATTTTTCATCTTCAATTTCTAACCCTAAATACTTAGTTTTTTGCTAAACAATTACTACTTTCTTCTCATAAACATTCTTATAGAATATTAATAATATCTAAATAATATGTATTTAATTTATTACTGAAAATCAAAATATCATATATGTAAATACAACAAATATTTTGTAATTTCTTAAAGATGTTGCTCATATACTTTTAAAAGATATATTGAGTTTGTTTTAATTTGAATGGTACAATGGTCCATTAAAATTGTCCTTAAATGACACTAAAACTTTCTAGTTTTATTTTCCAAAATATACTTTTGCAATCAAGACTTGAGAAATATTTCTTTTTTTATTAATGATAATAATTCCTTTTTATTTGGAATAAATCATTAATTATCAATGATTTCTTTGTTCAATGCTTTCAAATTTATCACAATTCTCTTTCTCTCTCTATTTTTTTTAGCTTTTTTTTAACTATGAATGCTGGCTCAAGTGTGATGAATTACTTAGTATTATGAATTTTAGTTCTAAAAGTTCTTGAATTTGTTTTTCAAACTCAATCCTGTTTTCTAGAGTATCAACATAGGTTTTACTCTAATGATTTTGCTAGGGTTTCTTAATTTTATGTTAGCAATCATTTTAGACTTTTTTATTTTTAGATCCAAAGAATTTTTTGAGCTTACTATTTTTAATAATTTTTTGATACCTATTAAGGTTATCTTTCTAAATTTCATTAAGAAAATATTTTCGTTTATCTTCTATATCTAATGAAATATTTTGTAATTAAGATTTTTGCAACTATTTTGTGTCTATCTCACCACATTTTTACCTTTTATGTTATTGTATAAAAGTTAGGTTTAATATAGTCAATTTTTTTCTTATTTTTGACACATAAATAGTTTTACTCTCTAGTATTGTTAGTCTTATTTTGTCTAAATATTGTGTAAAAGGTTAATATAAGTTTAGAAAATTATTTTCTATTAATAAATCAACTCATGTTTCTTGTTGATATATGGTAGGGATATAAAATTTCTCTCATCATATCATTATATTTGTATATTTTAAGACTTTATTGAGATTTATTATAATATTATTAGCAATTTTTACAATTAAATTTTTAATGTTTGTTTCTAGAGTTCTACTGATAGCTACACATATACTGGCTCATGTATCTACATATGCATGTAAATAGTAACTATTAAATTTCAATCTTACCTTAATATAGGTACCGTTTGAATTTGTAATACTTCACAAATTACTCATCTTCTAATTAAGAGTATTTATATTCTGAGTAAGTTATTTTTTCTCAATATCTTCTAATAGATAAATACTACAAGTATCATTTATATCTCATTCCTCTATTGGTTCTAATTCAATCTTAAAAGCTTCTTCCAAATTTTTTACTTTATGTGAAAATTATTTTTTATGTTGAAGTCTATTAGGACATTCATATTTTTTTGGCATTCTAAAATTTATTGTATCACATCAGATTTTATCATTTCCTTTTATTTGTTTATATACATGTATTTCTTGATATTTAATGATTATCTAACTTTTAAGACTTCTTATTCTTCCTCTTTAAGTATCTAGTATAAGTTCCCTACTTCTTTTATTCTATCATTTTGTTATGGTTTTATGTAATATTTTAGGTAATTTTGAAAAAAATATTTTTTATAAGTTTCTCATCACATAGAAGATAGTAAATTATGATAATACATTTCATATCATAAATAAAGAAATCTATATAACACATCTTACATATTTTCATATTTAACCTCAATTTCATTTTTATTGGATTCAGTGATATGTTTACCTTTGTCTTCTTCAACGATTTCCTTGTAAATTAAGCTTTAACATTTCTTGTCATTTTGTGAGCTTCTAAGACTTTACAAGTTGAAGGGTTTAAGAATAATGAATCTTTGAATAAATCTCCTTCTTTAATATTTAATCTTGCCTTTTGTATTTCTTTAAATAGTTTTTGTTAATTACATTTTTTGTGAAAACATCATGAGATGTCTTGTGTTTATATTTCTATTATATCATGATTTCTTATTATTTTTGTAATTTATGTATATAAACTACTATCTATTTACATTAATTGTAACTTCCATTAAGTTGAAGGGGTATTTATGATATTCTTAAAACTTTAGGGATATCTTAGGGGTATTATTGATATTGTTTTATTTTAAAAATGTTATACTAAATTTTTATAAAATATTTATTTTTAATTATATTTTAATATTATTATTATTTAATAAAATTATCATTGATAAATTAATTTTATAATAATAATAATTTAAATTATGATAATATAGCTACCATTCATGAAAAATTACTAGTTAAAATGTATAAATATAATAAAATGATAGCAAAAATTTGCTATACTAAATAATAAAGTTATCATTAGTAAATTAATTTTATAACAATAATAATTTAAATTATGATAATATTGACATCTTTGCAAAAAAAAATTCTAATTGATATGTATAAATATAATAATGAAGAGTAACCAAAGTTAGTTGTATTTGAAAAGAAATTTTTAGTTAGTAGGTCAAATTTTAAGAAATAATTAGGAGACTAAATAGGTCAAATTTTAAGGAATAATTAGGAGACTAAATTGCATTTTGTCAAAAATAATGAACTTTTGATGCCTTTTATCATAAAAACATTATTATATATCATAAATATATTACAATCTCAAATGATGTGATATTTTTTTATTTGATTTAATTTAATAGATCCAATTGTATATATTATATTTTATCCTAAATAAATAGCATTTCATCCTTTCATTTCACTTTATATCTCTTTTACCTTACAAAAATGGATCAACTTTTGTTATCTATCTCATTTTACATATATGTGACGTTTGATTTACAGAATAAAATTGAGATGAGAATGAAATGTAACATTAAGGAAATAGTATTAATTGGAATCGATTACTTTTAATTTTATGCTTGATGGTGCTAAAAAGTAGAAATATAATGAAGATCAATTTCTAAAAGAGAAATAATGAAAATCCTTCTCTCTTCCTTAGGAATCATGATTCAAATCTCATCTTAAGTTTTTGTTCTAATTTTACCCCAATCTCACTATATAACCCTAAAACCAAAATCTTAAAATCCAAAACTTTAAACCTTATTTAGAAAAATAATAAGTTTAATCCTAAACCTTAATCCATAAATATAACTCTAAACCTTAAATCTTATTTATAAAAATAATAATTTTAATCCTAAATCTTAACCCATAAATATAACTCTAAACCCTGAATCTTAAATCTCAAAAAGTTAAAATTTTAAATCTTAAACTCTATTTAGAAAATAATAATTTTAACTTGTGGGTTAAGATTTAAAATTTTTATTTTTAAAATAAGGTTTAAGTTTTAGAGTTATATTTATGGATTAAAGTTTAGTTTTAATTTTTTTTTTTAAATATGATTTAAGGTTATATTTAAATTCAGAATACAAATGTAATTAAAATTTAACATTGAAATGAAATCATGGTTACATCTTCCTTATTCCTAAAGAGTAAGATAGAATCATGATTATTTTTATTTTAAGAATGAGTTTCATTTCATTTTTAATTTCTAGTATAATCAAAAATAAAATTTCTTAATTTATAATATAATGAAAAATAAAACTGTAAAAAATTAATTCAATTCCTTCGGGTAGAATAACACATTATAGAATTACTCTTTCCCTTGGAGGGCGAGTAACTAAATCATTGGCAGCGACTTTCCTAGTAATTTTTTTCTTTGAAATAATGACTTTCCTACTAATTAAATAGTATACCGAAGACTTAACAACCTCCGTTTCATAGCCAAGGAAACCATTTAAAACCTAAATCACTTTGCTTCTGAATGTGTTATCTTCTCTGTGCATCTCTACCTCTGTAAGTCTAGTTTGTTACAAGGGTAGTGTAATGGAAAAGACAATGGCGGTGGTACTCATCGCCTTGCTGGTTACTTTTTTTGGTGTGGAGCAGGTGAGATCCGATGCATCGCATCACCGTTTCAAAGAAGGAGAAATGGTCCCTTTGTATGCCAACAAGGTCGGACCATTTCACAATCCTAGGTGAGTTACTGTTTCGTTGTTTTGATCCGATATTGCCTTAGGTTTTCATTGTTACAATGAATTTAATTTCTGGGTTTGAGAACCAAGGTTTATATTTGGTCTTATTGAAGTTGGATCTGAGTTAACATCTCTGGGTTTATTTTGTGTCGAGAAAATTTAGAATTATGAAGGTAATGAATGAAGCTCTTGAATGGGATTTGATTTTTCTTTTAATGTAAGACATAATAGCTCAGTTATCAGATTCGTAAGCTAGGTAGTTATGCTCGCCTGGGTAAAAGTTGATAATTTTTGGAGTTTCACCTGACTCGAACCGCAAATGTTGCACGTGTTCATAGATTTTTAGAGTGTTGGATCGAATTCTGTTTTACTGATTTAGTGGTGATGCTCAGCTGTGTATAGCTTGCATTTTTTGGGGGGGTTTAACCTGAGTGCAACTGCTGAAATGATATGTATTCATAGACTTTTCCAGTTTTGGATCTATTCCCGCTTTATTGATGTTTTGAAATTTTGATGTAAAGTCGCCGTCTTATTTACAGACATTTGTGAGTGTTTGTTTGTGTTTTTAAATTTTTTTCTTAATTATTGATAAGGGTTGCTTTCTTTCCTTGTTGAATTGCAGTGAAACCTACCGCTATTTTGATCTCCCATTCTGCTCCCCAGGTTTGCATCAATTTCATTGTGATATTGATCTTAATTGCGTCCATATTGTATTCAGATGTTCATATATGGGTTTCAACTGCAGATCACGTGAAAGAGAAAAAAGAAGCTCTTGGGGAAGTTTTAAATGGAGATCGTCTAGTTAGTGCTCCCTACAAACTTGAGTTTGGCAAAGATAAGGAACCTTTAGTTGTTTGTAAAAAGACACTCAACAAGGAAGAAGTGTCACAGTTCCGGTCTGCTGTCAGAAAGGACTACTACTTTCAAATGTACTATGATGACTTGCCCATCTGGGGTTTCTTAGGGAAAGTAAACAAGGATGCAAAAGATCCAAGTGACTTCAGATATTATTTATATAAGCACGTTCATTTTGACATATTTCACAACAAGGACCAGGTGATTGAAGTCAATGTTCGAACAGATTCTAATGCGCTACTGGACATTACTGAGGATAAAGAAGTTTATCTAGAATTCTCATATTCTGTGAAATGGAAGGAAACAAACACCCCATTTGAAAAGAGGATGGATAAGTATTCACAGTCCTCTTCTTTGCCTCACCATTTGGAGATCCACTGGTTCTCAATTATTAATTCATGTGTAACAGTTCTCCTTCTAACTGGGTTTCTTGCAACCATTCTCATGCGAGTACTTAAGAATGATTTTGTCAAGTAAGAATGTTTCATTCTCCTATTTTCTCTGATTTTGGACTTGTCTGTTTCGTCATGCTATGTTCTTATTGATAGTTCTTCACTCATTTAATTGTGTTTGTTTATCTTTGAAGATATGCTCATGATGAGGAGACAGCTGAAGATCAGGAAGAGACTGGATGGAAATACATACATGGAGATGTTTTCAGGTTTCCAAAATACAAGTCTCTATTTGCAGCTGCCATTGGATCTGGCACCCAACTTTTCACACTGTAAGTTACTTGTTTATTAATCAGCAGCTCTTGTGAAATGTACGACTTTGGAACCATCTTGTCCTTTTTTTTCATGCTCTTATGCTTCATCAATTTTTATGCATCTGATGCAGGACTGTATTTATTTTTATACTTGCACTTGTTGGTGTCTTTTATCCCTACAACCGAGGGGCTCTATTTACTGCTTTGGTCGTCATATATGCACTAACATCAGGAATTGCGGGCTATATTGCTACTTCATTTTATTGTCAGATGGAGGGAGGAAACTGGGTATGTGCTATTATCCATGCGAGAAGTTTATTTAAATGCATTGGTGCTTAATTTATTTGTTAACGATTCATAATTATGGGCACAACAGGTTAGGAATCTACTGTTGACGGGTTGCCTTTTTTGTGGGCCACTGTTCCTAATGTTCTGCTTCTTAAATACTGTTGCGATTGCTTATACAGCTACTGCTGCCCTTCCATTTGGCACAATTGTGGTGATAGTTCTAATTTGGACACTTGTAACATCACCTTTGCTGGTATTAGGTGGGATAGCTGGCAAAAACAGCAAGTCTGAATTTCAAGCTCCTTGCCGTACTACTAAGTATCCCAGAGAGATTCCACCTCTTCCGTGGTACAGGGGGGCAGTCCCTCAGATGGCAATGGCAGGATTCCTACCTTTTAGTGCAATTTACATTGAACTTTACTATATCTTTGCTAGTGTATGGGGTCATAGGATTTACACCGTATACAGCATCTTGTTCATTGTCTTCATCATCCTCCTTATAGTGACTGCATTCGTCACTATGGCATTGACGTACTTCCAATTTGCCGCTGAGGACCATCATTGGTGGTGGAGGTATGCATCTTATAGCATGTCTGTCTTCTGCTTTTGGTTTTCAACTTTTGCTAATTGTAGTCACTGTTTATTTGTACTTGGTGTTTTGTACGCCTAGTTTTGTACAAGTGTCATTTCTCCTAATGTTTTTTTCTTTCTATTTTCCCTTTTTCTATTAGTACGTTTCCTTAATTTTTTGAGTCATTGAAATAATGGTTAATCTACCCTCTCATTTTCTATTTATTTTTGGGGTAGAGATAGATTGTATTTTCATGTGTTACTTTTGTATATTATTGTTTCATGATTTTGCAAAGTAATATGGAAACTCTACGAATAGTCTTGCTGAATATTAATGTGATATGAGCAGTAGTAGCTCGGGCTGCTCGTGGGCGCAGTGCCGAGCGTGTGTGGCACACGAGGGCACAGAGGTGGGCACGCACAAGGCGTAGAATGATGCAAGATGGAGGCGTGAGTAGGGGACCATTGAATTCAGTTAGAAATGTCAGAGTTACCATATTTTCTTGTAATCCATGTACGTGTAAGGCTATATCTATAGCCTTAGTTAATTCAATAAAAGACATGAGAGAATTATACCAAAAATAAGCTCTCTTCTTCTACCTCCCCTACAACTATCTTTATCAGTGGTATCAAAGCCGATTCTAGCTATGAATACCCGAGGCAAGTCTAATGTTGAGTTTTGCAATGATGTCATTGAAACTCTAGCATGACACGAGATGGATTTTGATCGTGTAGGTGCCACAATGTAAGTTGTGCTCACCGAGTTACAAGCATTGCGTGCAGCTCGCAACTTACTTGAGGTCAATCCTTTTGTCGGAGATGAAACCGTGCGTCTACACTCTCACACTTCCCGATCAAATCCCGAGAACCCTTACCCCTACCTGAAACTGTCATTCCCTAAGTTTGTTGGTGAGGATCCCACCGATTGGCATCGATGGCTCACAAAATTTTGTGGCCCGTTCACTTGGGAAGAGTTCACCAAGGTTGCACAACTAAGGTTTGGACCCATTGATTATGAGGACCCTTCAGAGGCATTGTCTCGCCTGAAGCACACCACCAGTGTCGTAGCATATCAGGAATCCTTTGAAAGACTTTCTCATCGGGTGGATGGTCTACCTGAGGAATTCCTGATTGGTTGCTTCATCGCTGGATTGAGAGATGATATTCGTATTGATGTTAAAATCAAGCAGCCTAGAACATTGGCTGATGCCATTGGCGTGTGTTTGAACTTGGGTTCGCATATTTTGGGATATTCACGTGGGGCTCAGGGTTTTGGCGTTGATGCTTTGTATCGATCTTTGTTCACAGTGGGGTGGCCATTACTTGATACATGTTTCTTTCGCTCTATATAGGTTCAAACCCTAGTCCTGACTCTTAAGACCTTATTAGGGTGCAACCTGGTATCATCTGGACCACTAGCTCAGATGGTAGCAGGTCGCTTCCTAATAAGGTATCGAAGGGCTAGGTATCATGTTTGAGAGCTGCGGAGGGCTAAGGAAATGCGTATAACTTGGCCACGGACATAGATCTCCCAAGTGCCAGGGGGCCCACATAAATATCCAAACCCTGCCAGTTGTGGTAGGTAAAAATGGTGCCTTTTAATGTTTGAACCTGGTTGAAATTCATAGTGTTCAAGATCTTGGGATATCCACGTGGGATGTCTTACCAACCAAGAAGCACGAGAACGACGGGAGAAAGAATTGTGTTACTACTGTGATGAGAAATTTGTCGCTGGCCATCGCTGGGCATGACCACAATTATTTATGATGGAAGACTCGACCCAAAATTGCACAGACGACAGTGAATAAACCCTACTAGAACAAGAACATCACGAAGTGATACCTGAAATCTCCTTCCATGCCATAGTAGGCACTGAACACCCACATACCATACGCATTATGGGAAAACTAAGGAATAATAAGGTATTAGTACTGATAGATGGAGGCAGTACACATAACTTCATTGATCAGGCCTTAACTTCTTAGTTTGGATTGTCAATAATCAATGGTAAGAAACTAGAGGTAATGGTGGCTAACCGTGAGAAAATAGTGTGCTGGACAATGCTGTAACCTCACTCTCACCATTCAAGGTTATCCGGTGACTGTTGATTACTATGTTCTTCCAGTGGCAGCATGCCAATTGGTCTTAAGGGTTCAATGACTTGAAACCCTCCAGATGGATTGCAAGAAACTCACCATAAGGTTCATTACAGAAAGAACCTCTCGTATGTTCCAAGGGTTGGGGAAAGCCAACATTATAGCTCTAACCAGCAAAGAATGCAATGGTTTACAAGGCATTGGGTTGTTCCTCTAGATAATGCCGATTAGCAATCACAAAGAGCAGTCCAATGCATACCATCCTGAGATAAATAAACTGTTGGCTAAGTTTCCTCAGGTATTTGAATCTTCCACCTGCTTATCTCCTATGCGAGTACATGACCATAGAATTCCCTTGCAACTTGGCTCTGGACCAGTGAATGTTCGACCCTATCGCTACTCTTATTATCAAAAAACTGAGATAGAAAAGATGGTGTATGAACTCTTACAATCCCAATTGATAAGGCCAAGTAATAGCTCTTTCTCATCACCATTTTTGTTAGTTAAGGAGGCAGATTTTGTGTGGACTATCGAGCTCTGAATGCAGTCACTGTCAAAGACAAGTACCCTATACTTGTCATTGATGAATCGTTGGATGAATTTCATGGAGCCAAAGTTTATTCCAAATTGGATCTCTGGTCAGGATACCATCAAATAAGAGTTCATGAAGATGACACCCATAAGACAACATTCAGAACACATGAAGGCCACTATGAGTTCCTAGTGATGCCATTTGGTCTCACCAACACCACAACCACCTTCCAAAGTCTCATGAATGATATCTTTTGACCCTTACTCAGGAAATTCATCTTGGTTTTCATTGATGATATCCTAGTATATTCCAATTCGTGGGAGGACTATAACATGCATTTAGAAACTGTCCTACAATTACTAACGACTAACAGTTTGTTTGCTAAACAATCTAAGTGTCAATTTGGTGTATTACACGTAGAACACTGGGGCCACCTTATTTCAGAACAGGGAGTCTTAGTTGATCCAGCAAAAATTTGTATTCATTGAATGGCCAACACTAACCATAGCAAAGGGAGTCAAAGGGTTCCTTGGATTGATAGGCTATTATAGAAAATTTATTCGTCATTTTGGAGGAATAGCACCACCTTTAACTCGCCTATTGAGTAAGAAAGGGTTCCAATGGAATGAGGCTGTAACAATGGCCTTCCAACAGTTGAAAAAAGCTTTAACCTCCCCTCCCATCCTACGTTTACCAGACTTCACACAATGTTTCGTATTCGAATGTGATGCCAGTGGCATTGGCCTCGTGGTAGTTCTCACCCAAGAAAATAGGCCAGTGGCTTATTTTAGTGCTGCATTCAAAGGTTTAGCCTTAGCATTGTCTACCTATGAGAAAGAAATATTGGTTGTTGTTAAAGCCATCAAGATATGATGGCCATACTTACTACGAAGACCATTCATAGTACGCACAGATCAAAAGAGTCTTAAGTATCTACTGGATCAACGGATAACAATACCAGCACATGCACGTTGGTTGCCTAAACTCCTTAGCTATGACTATGAAATTGAGTACAAAAAGGGTTTTGAGAATCAGGGTGCAGACTCCTTGTCAAGAGTGGTAGAGTTCCAATTCCTATCTATCTCTCGGCCTTAAGTAGATATGTGGCCAATACTCAAGAAGGAAGTCTAGTAAGATCCTTTTTATAAGAAACTGATGGTCAAGACTTCCTCCTCGGATGTTTTCAAACTATGCCAACGTGATGGGGTATGGTTCAAAAAGAACAAGGTTTACCTGAGCTCACTGTCTTCTTTAATTCCAAAATTTTTAGTTGATTGTCATTCATCACCATTTCATTGCCATGAAACACCCTTTTATTGCCTTGGTAGCCAATGTGGTACGCCTACATGGCATTCTAGTGAGTCTTATTCCAGTTACAAGGAACCCAACTATGCATGAGCTCCAGCTACCATCCATAAACTGATGACCAGACAGAAGTGGTCGACCGCACTCTGGAGCAATACTTACGTTGCTTTGCTGGTGAACAACCAAGGAAATGGGTTGAGTGGTTACCCTGGGTTGAGTTCAGCTATAACACCTCAGCACACTCATCCACCAAAATGATTCCATTTGAAGCAGTTTATGGCATTCCACCCCCACATTTGTTAGCTTATGTCCCAGGCACCTCCAACGTCCAAACTATGGATGAATACCTGCGTGATCGAAATACCATCATACGTGATCTACGCCATAACCTTCTACGCGCTCAAAATCGAATGAAATGTTAGGTCGATCAACATAGACGAGAGCTATCTTTTCTCGAAGGGGATTATGTTTATCTGAAATTGCAACCCTACTGGCAAATCTCTATAGCCTTTCGATCATCCATGAAGCTGCCCCGTGCTTTGGACCTTATAGAATCATTGCAAGAGTTGGTCCGATGGCTTACAGATTGGCTCTTTCCCTTGACTCTCAAATACATGATGTGTTTCATGTTAGCATGTTAAGGAAACATGTGGGAACAATTACACTAAGCTCCATTCAACTACCTTCAATCTTTGATCATGCCACAATCATGCCTCAGCCCGAAGCCATACTAGATCGCCATGTGATTCAGAAAAACAAATATCGACCAAAATCTCATGGATAGGAGCTCCAATGGAAGAAGCCGCTTGGGAAAATGAATGGCGTTTTTCTAAATCATATCCTGAATTCATCCTTGCGGACAAGGATTCAAAAGGGGGGGGGGGGAGAAATGATAGGAGCAGTAGTATTTTGGGCTGCTCGTGGGTGCAGTGCTGAGCGTGTGTGGTGCACAAGGGTGCAGAGGTGGGTACACACAAGGCACAGAATGATGCAGGATGGAGGCGTGTGTCCATTGAATTCAGTTAGAAATGTCAGAGTTAGTTAGCATATTTTTCTTGTAATCCATGTGCGTGTAAGGCTATATATAGCCTCAGTTAATTCAATAAAAGACATCAGAGAATTATACCAAAAATCAGCTCTCTTTCCCTCTTAGTTTCTTCTCTTCTACGTCCCTGCAACTATTATCATAATGGGAAATATGTTAGCTACTGGCTTCATACAAGGCCTCTTTTCATATTTGTCTGACTGTTCTACTGATCATGAATTAAGGACCTGATTCTGGAACAATGTTCTCATTCCATCCTGATGGCTACAAGCTGAAAGCATTCCAAGTGTTTTCTTTGTTCCAGAGGACCAGATGTGTATTCTGACCATATAATAATATAATTTTAATTTGATTTTTTTGTTATAGTTTCCTTGCAATTTTACTCTGTACTTTTCGTGTGTGTCTGTGTTCTTTTTCACGGAATACATACCCTCCCCGCCATCTACCCATGTTTAGTGGGTACTTGAATTCACATTTTTTCCAAAAGAAGTTTTTTAATAGATGAGAATTGAGATTGAGTTAAATAAATCGAAGGGCTAAAAGATTATTTTTTACCTTATAAAGTGTATTGTAGAATAACTCATAGTTGCATCTTTCAATATTTTTTTTTGAGCTTTTGTTGCAACCTACAATATAGGACTATTAGCCTATTGATCTGTTATTTGCCTTCCGGGAGCTAGACATTTTCTCCTTGATCTTGTAGCTTCAGTTTGCGATCTGTCTTGCACACTCAATGATTTTGTGAGCCTGTTTAGGGATCCATAGAAGTTATGAACGTATAACATGCCTTGTCCTAAAGCTAGTCAAATGTTATGCACTAATTCATTACTGATGTTTATATTTGATTTCATTGCAGGTCTTTCCTATGTGGTGGATCAACCGGCATATTTATCTATGCCTATTGTTTGTACTATTACCATGCAAGATCGGACATGTCTGGATTCATGCAGATATCATTTTTCTTTGGATATATGGCATGCATCTGCTATGGTTTTTTCCTCATGCTCGGTACTGTAGGCTTCCGAGCAGCATTGTTTTTTGTTCGTCACATTTATCACTCTATCAAGTGTGAGTAGTAACTTGGTTCTCCTCAAGGGTCTCTAGATATACTCACCCATTTTACATTTGATAGACAACGTAGATAACATTGCTAAAGTAATTTTGTGGTGCATTCGTTAAGTCAGGGACTAAGGTCATGAGCTATCATGCTTCATCTGGCATTATGTTAGATCGTATACGACAATATTCAAAGATAGTGTATCATTACTCAATTTTACTCTTTTTTGTTGTTGCTAAAACTCACTTTACCTACTGTGTAATACATTCTTTTTAATCTTCAACTCCCAGTGTTTGTCTCCCTCCCTTTCTTGTAGTTAATAATATGATTACTATAAGAGAAAGTTTTATCATTTGCGTATTGAGCCTATTTTGTAACCAATTTTGTTTTCAAGTTTTAATTTTTAAGCTTAAGTTTTCAAAATAAGTATTATTTAGTAAATAATTTTATTTTCAAGTTTAATTTGAAAAGCATATTTTAAGTTTACTATTTTTTTGATTAACTTTAATTTTTCATTATTGTGATTTAAGAGGGAAGGAAAGAAGAAAACATAATTTTTTTGTTAAATAGGTTTTTATTTTTGTTTTGTTTTGTATTTTTAAATGGATTAGAAATTAAAAATTAGTTTCATACACAAAAATAAAACTTCAAAACATAACTTGTTATAAAACAAGCTATTAATGATTTGAATTTTGCTAGATCATGGACCATTTACTGTCAAGAACATTCCTGTTCAAATTAATTACTATTTGATTTGATTTAATAGTTGGGACATGGTAATTATAAGGTGAGCATTATTATTACAACATGACATGTCAAAGTTTTATCTTTATTATCACAACTAAAGCCTTATCATAACATAATAATGTTTTATTAGTACATGTCAATGACATTTCAATTTATTTGTTATATTATGTCAATGCATTACCATTTCAAAACTAAAGTTGTTGGAAAGTTGTCAAAATCTTGCAAAGTCGTAGAAAAGTTACTAGATTCTAGCAATATTGATCGCAAATGTACTATGTTTTTGTTTCATATTGTGGTAAGAGTAAGAGCATTTTGTTATTATAATTATATTAATCAAGTTCACTTGTTTTATAAGTATTAATTTATTATTTAATTAATAAAAACATAAGATTTGAGATAATTAATAGTAAAAAATTATTTATATTACTCAAAATAAGTAGCATTGTATCAAAAAAGATAAATAATAATAATTTACAAAATTGTTAATATTTTATCTACTAGTAATTTATTATTTTATTTATATTACTTAATTAATAAAAAATAAGAATTTAGATAATTAAGTGGAAGAAAATGATAATTATTTGTTACTTAATATAAATAATCTTATATAAAAATAGAAAAATTATTATATTTAATAATTATCAATATTTTAAATATTAATAATTTATTACATAATTGATAAAAAATAAGAATTTTAAATAAATTATATAATAATTAAATACAATAGTAATTATTGCTTTAAAATATGTAATAATTTTATCCAAAATTTGATTACAAGTGATTTAAATTTTTATATATAATATAGATATAGATAAATAAGAGAAGAGTGATTTAAAGGACGTGATATGTATAATTAAAAAAAGATTTAATTTTAAAAATACCCTCTATTTAGGTAAAGCACTCATATAAGGTGGAGTTATGCTGTCAGGCTTTTACCTGCACCTCCACTTCTCTTAAATACAACATACATAATATTAGTGTATTTTTGAGGTACCGTATTCCGCAAAATCATACTATGATTTAAGTTAAAAGCTAACTAGCCTTAAATATATCCTATCTGCCTCTTATATATAGGACACCAAACGTGCTATTAAGTGCCCGTAATAAACACATGGCATAATTTATGGCCAATTATGTTTTATGCCTCAAATATATTTGATTTATTTCTAATATATTTATAATGTTTGTATTTTAAAATTATCGATATATTTGTTACAATCATGTTTATAACGTTTATAAACTAACATATTTATTATAAATGTCTATAATTTTAAAATTTTAAATATATTATAGATAATTTGTAACTTTATAAATATCATGGACATATTTGTAATAAATCTAATATATTTAAGACATAAAATGTAATTAATTCTATAATTTATGTAACTTATATTTCACTGAAAAATTATACTATTTTATATGAAATTGAAATTGTATAGGAATATAAAATTCTTAACCCACTAGAATATTTATGTATACACCAAATTGTACATTCAATTTAATGTCTTAATTTTAATTTTAAAATTTTCTACTAATTTTTTATATTATTTCAAATGATTTTTTTAAATGCAAGAAAATATAAAAATAAATTAAATATTAATTTAATATTTTTTTTTGTAAATAACATTATTTTAATATGGAATTAAGTTACATAAAAGTAATTATTAATATTTTAGACATCATATATTTTACAAATTATGATATTATTCTTTCCTAAATTTTGTTTGTTAAAAAAAAAAAAGAAAATTCTCAACTTAGTTATTCATGTTGCATTTAAAGATTTCTGTCTAAATTTTATTAACAAATATAGCAGAAAGTAACGTGTTATGGAAAATTGAATGCTACATGTCAATTTTTTTTTGTTAGATTAGTTAACAAGTTTAACGGAAGTTTTTAATTATAACACTACCATAATGTTAGGGATTTTTTTTTAACAGATATATGGGTCAATTTACAATCATTTACTTTAATATAATATGACATCAGCAAGTGCACAACTTTTTTTTAACTATAAGTGATATCACAATTTCTTCAATTATTGCACTTTTTTTAATTATACGTGATATCACAATTTCTTCGATTATAATCATTTTTTTAAAGTGATAAAGTAATTATAAATAACAATTTTTTTTTAATTTCATTTTTCATTTTTTCATATTTTTAACCATCAATTTTATATATTTTCTTTAACATAGAGAACAATAACTATAGAATTAATAAAAATTAAAAATTAAAAAATTAAAATTAATCATATGTTTTTATACAATCACTTTTTTATGACAACATAACTGATTTGCTATAAAAAAACAAAATAATTAAACTGATTTAATTGGCATGATTAAGAATTCTAGATGGATTTCTTTTTGTTTTGAGACAAATGCCCTGTTGGTACCTTATTAGTACCTATATAAATCTTTAGTGTTTATTGTTGCACAAGTTTTTGATTGGAATCTTAAAAGTATCAAAAGTATCCAAAATGTACCCTATTTGATCAAAAAATAAATATGTGCACAAAATATTGAAGGGTATTTTAGTCTTTAATTTTTTAAAACTCTTTTTCTCATCTTATTTCTTTTTTCTATTGCTTAATCACTTTTCTTAGGTTTAGGGTTAGTTTATAGAGTTTAATATTTAGATTTAGTATTTAAGATCTAAAGTTAATAATTTATTGTTTAATGTTTAGGGTTTAGGGTTTTAAGACTTTGTATTTAGGATGTAGGATTTAAGGTTTAATGTTTATGATTTATGATTTATGATTTAATATTTATGGTTTAAATGATACAAATATAATTCGCACATTGGGCACATTTGCGAGCGTAGCTACAATGTATGAGGTGCGCATTGGGGGCACATGATTGGGACAGTTAGGCACAAAACGTGCAGAGACAGACGCACGAGGGGACCACTGTCAATTCGGTTAAAATGTTAGAATTGGTTAGCACATTAGTGATGAACGAAAACCGGCATCGCCGATCTTCGCAAATACTTTGGTTTTAATATTTATAAAACTCTCGCAAGTGCACGAATCATTTCGAAGAAAATGATAAGTATACTCCCAAGGTCGATCTAAGGAAGGAATGTATGTGGTTTTTAATTTATTATTCAAACTTTTAAAAACGAAATTAAATCCTAAACATCCTGTCACGATAGTTTGGTTTTTGTGTTCCTAATCTAATAACATAAAATAAACATATATACAGATTAATTAAATATAATCTAATAACATAAAAAATAAACATAGATACAAATTCAATAAATAATTATCTAAAAATAAACATATATACAGATTCAATAAATAATTATCTAAAAATAAACATATATACATATTCAATAAATATTCATGCAAATTTTATCATTTATATTAGCGGAGTATTTATGGATATAATAACTAAATTAATTATGCTTGCTCATATTATCTAGGTTATTAAAGATATAAATTGATATTTTATTGATTCTCTCTTTTTTATATAAATACCACCTTTGGTGGGGTTAGATATTCTTTGTTAACTAAACAAATCAATTAACACCTATGGGTGGGGTTGATAACTAATATGCTTAATTAAATTAATTCCTTTTTCTAAGAGATTGAAAATGAACCATTTAAATGCCACCTTTGGTGGGGTTAGACAGTTTAAACTTTATTCAAGGTGTCCAAATTAAACATAAGAATTTAATTATCCGAGTACTAACTTTCAAGTTTTAAAACCACTATTGAAAACATGTTGTCAATACATTTTCACATAATAATTCTTATAAAAACTTTTGAAATAGAGTTTCACTCTAACTACCGGGCGATTGTACCAACAAATAAAAGAGCACTACTCTAAATTAGACCGGATAACTAAACCTTAAAATCTAATTTTCAGTTTTAAGTTTGTAATGAAAAATAATATATTTCTCTCTAACATTCTTAATATAAAATCTTGAATAAAAACAAAATCAATTCATTTTAGAAATTTTCACCTATTTAATATTTTGCAAGCATAACAACGTTATTATTATATCATGTTTATAAACAGCTAGCAGAGTTAAATTTAATCATAGACAAATTAAATATAACATGTAAGAATAAAGCATAAAAATAACTGTAAAGAAAATAAAATCCTTACAGAACTTCGACGCTATTCCCGTTGCTAGAAAACCTCCAAGCGGAATTTGCACTCCCATTTATTGAATCAAAAACTAAATTATTACAAAAACATTACAAGTTCCTCTCAAAAAGAGAAGAACACTAAAACTAAGAGAATTGAACTAAAAACTAAGAAGGAAACTAAGAAAAACTTAGAAACTAAGGAAAACTCAAAAACTAAGAAATGAGAGAAAGAAAGAAGAGAGAAGTGTGGTTTGAAGGTGTGTTTTGAAGTGAAGGGAATGGGGGTATTTATAGGTGAGGATGGAGAGAAAAAGTAGAGAAAAAAATGTTAACAAAATGTAAAAACAAGGATTATTGATTGCTGACTTCATTTGATGACGTCAGCATGACGGGGGGCGGCTGCACAGTACCGGGTATGAACAGTACCGCGGCTGCACAGTACCGGGGATGAACAGTGCCGAGTCTGCACAGTACCGCGGATGAACAGTGTGCGCGGATGAACAGTGCGCGCGGATGAACAGTACGCGCGGATGAACAGTGCCGCGCGCTGCTGCTTGGGCGGAGCTGGGCGCTGGGGCGCGGCGGCCGGGCGGCGCGGCGGCGCGATTTTTGTCTTTTTGACATTTTTGACCTTTTCGACCCATTTTGTCCAATTTTTCCATGTTTGTTGACCTTTTCCCACTTATTTATTAATATATTTGTGATGTATTGCTTCAAGTATTCCTGTTTGAGTCTTTAAATTGCGTTTTTAAGCCAAAATACCTGAAAAACAATAAAAATACCCGTGATTCCGAAAAAGACAAATTTATATAAATATATGATAAAACATATAAATATATGTATTTTTAATCAATTAATGTGCATAAAATCATGGTTATTTTAGTGCTTTTTGAGCACTCATCAATTAGCGCACCTCCTTCATGCGTTTTTCTCCGTTTTAATCATTGAAATGTAAGGCTATATATAGCCCTCAATGAATTCCATAAAGATATGAAGAATTATATAAACTCTCCCTCTCTCATTCTTCAGCTTTCCTCTTCTTCTCTCTCACTCCCTAGCTTCTCTATTACTATCTTTAACAGTGGTTTCAAAGCCGGTTACGAGTATGGATACTCGAGGAAAATCTAATGTTGAGTTTTGAAATGATGTAATGAAGACTCTCGTACGTTATGACACAGAATTCAACAGAGTTGGAACCCACTATGCAAGCATTGCTTATTGAGTTGTAGGTGCTGCGCGCAGCTCGTAACTTACCTGAGGATAACCCTTTTTGCTAAGGATGAAACCATACAATCACATCCCCACACGTCACGATCAGTTATTGAGAACACTCACCCCCACTTGAAGTTGTCATTTCCAATGTTAGCCGAAGAGGACCCCACAAGGTGGATTTATAAGTCGAGTAGTACTTTGAATTCACTAATATAGCTACCGACTAGCAAGTGCAACTGACCTCCTTTCATCTGGAAGACATTGCATTACAGTGTCATCGGTGGCTCACAAAATTTTGTGGACCACTCACCTGGAAGGAGTTCACCAAAGCTGCACAATTGAGGTTTGGATCCACGAACTATGAGGATCCCTCAAAAGCATTATCTCGCCTGAGGCATACCAAGAATCCTTTGAAAAACTTGCTCATCGTGTGAATGGATTACCTGAGGAATTCCTCATTGGTTGCTTCATTGCTGGGTTAAGAGATAACATTCGAATTGATGTTAAAATTAAGCAACAGAGATCTCTGGCCTACGACATTGGTGTGGAAAGGTTAATTGAGGAAAGAAATATCTTACAAAAGAGATCCACGACCAACTCTCATTATAAGATATCTGTCAACCAAACCAAACAAGTAACTAACACCACCACTGGGTTGTTAGGACCAGCACTTGCTCAGCGTTCTAGTTCAACCCAACCAGTAGCATTTCGAAGGCTAACTAACCAGGAGGCACGAGAACGGTGAGAGAAAGGATTATGCTACTATTGTGACGATAAATTTGTTGTTGGCCATCGTTGTGCACAACCACAGCTCTTTATGATGGAAGATTTGAATCAAAGTGAAGCAGATGAGTGTGAAGAACCTACATCAGGACAAGATCGTTAAGAAATACTACATGAAATCTCCTTCCATGCTATAACATGTACTAAACATCCTCAAACCATACGTATTATGGGAAAATTGAAGAATAAGAATGTGTTAGTATTGATAGATGGAGGTAGGCAGATCTCTGTAGCCTTTCGCTTATCTATGAAGCTAGCTCCATGCTTCTTTGCACCTTACAAAATTATGCAAAAAATTGGTCCAGTGGCCTATAGATTAGCACTTCCCCCAAGCTCTCAGATACATGATGTGTTTCACGACAGTTTGTTAAGGAAACACATTGGAACCATTACTCCAACCAACCCTCAGCTACCTCCCATCTCAGATAATTCAACGATCATGCCTCAACCTGAAGTCATCTTAGATCGTCGAGTGATTCAGAAAGGTAGGAACCAACCAAAAGTAGAGATTTTGATCAAATGGGTTGAAGCCCTAACCATAACAACTACTTGGGAAAATGAATGGCTTTTCTCTAAGTCCTACCTGGAGTTCATCCTTGCAGACAAGGATTCTAAAAGAGAGGAAGGAATGATACGAATAGAATCAACTCAGGCGACGTTGGGTGCATCTACGAGTGCAGCTGCAATGCATGAGGGGTTCATCGGGGGCACATGATTGGCACAGCTAGGTGTAGAACATGTAGAGATGAACACACGAGGGGACCACTGCCAATTCGGTTAAAATGTTATAATTGGTTAGCGCATTAGCACACCTCTTTTTTAATCATTGAAATGTAAGGCTATATATAGCCCTCAATGAATTCCATAAAGATATGAAGAATTATACAAACTCTCCCTCTCTCATTCTTCAGCTTCCCTCCTTTTCTCTCTCGCTCCCTACCTTCTCTGTTACTATCTTTAACATTAGAGTTTAGATTTTAGTTGAAAAATGAGAGAGAATTTATTGTGAATAGATAGAGGTGTGAGTAAGAGATAAGTTATTTGTTGATGTCGATTTTTGTTAACACCAATTATTGGATACATCTTTCCTTCCTGTGGACCTGAGAAAAAAGAACATACCATTATAACCTTGGACCACCATGGGGTATGCTGACCTTTGATCCTCCGATGCTTAAGTAAGTCCAGGTAGTATGAAGAATGAGAAAACTAGTGTATTCCTTTGTGATCTAGAGAGATGAAGAGAGATTTTTGGGAGATATTATAGATTATTGTGTTTGTCTCTAGTAAAGTTATGTTTAAGTTCTTATCAAGTTTCGTTATGAGAGAGATATAAAGTGAATATATATACATATGTTGATGATTCTTACTTGTAGCGATATATTTATCTTAGTGTTGAAGTTATATCTTCTTAATTATCTCCTTGTTAGATAGTTAAGACATTATATGTTGGTTGTTTATCCAATGGGGTATTTATCTGGTATTGATGCATCTAGTGACTTAGCCCTTATTGGGATGGCCTACGAGTTATTTGGTAATTGGGACCTCTCATATTGTGCCATATGGCGTAGGTTAATTAAACCTAACGTTAACCCATAGACCTTCTAAGCCTTGATACATGGGATATGAGGTCTATTTTTTCATTTTTTTCAGAATCTGATCTCACAACCCTCTGAGCCACATTAGCAATGTCAAGCTCACTTTCATGTGATCATTACCTATTTAGTTAAAGAATTTCTCGCTTGGCTTTGACGTTTAAAATGTAATTGGCTGCATCATGTCGCTAGTAGTTCTTTCAAATTCTTAATTGAACTCCCAATTGGGAAGTTATATCCAAGTTAAAATTGGCCTTTGAAAGGTCAATCGTCCCTCTCTTTTGGAGGGAAACATTTAGAAAGCTAGCTATGAAGTTACAGGGTGTCTTACATCTTATGTACTACAGAGTGTGCTTTTCTAAGGTGTCAACAATAGGTTCTAAACTCTTTAATTCTGTGTAGAACATGTTTAAGTGATAGGAATTCTCATGAGTCTTTGAACTCTCTTTCATAGCCACACTTCACTTTCTAGAAGTGGGAGATTGCACTTGTATATCATTTTTCTAATCGGTGCACTTCTGTCACTTCTCAGAACTAAGTGTCATGGATGTACAGAGGTCTGGCCTTTTTTTTAAAGAGTCCAGGTAATAGGGGATCATGTCTTCATCATATTAAGTGCTTGCAGGACCAATATCCTGATCTACTTTATGAATTATGTACTTGATTTGTGCCCAAAGTTTGTCTAGAATGTAGACACGTGGTTGAATATTTTAGGAATGTACTCGATGAAGGAGGACATGTAGAAGTGCATGAGCCCGACCTGCCCGTCCAATGAAACGCTGCCACGTGTCTCTGAATTGCTCATAGCCAATCACATGGCGACACGTGGCATGCGTAGAAGAAAAAAAAATTTAGAAACGCACAGAATTGTTTTCACGTGTGATGTTTTTTTTATTTCCCCCATTTATTTGTGTCCCCCACTAATATAAAAAAAGGAATAATTGAAAAGTGGGGGATATATGTTACGGAAATTTTCATTTTGACGCATTTTTGGTTTTGTTTTAGGGTTTTGTAGAATTTTCTCTTCTTCGTTTTTCATTTTTTAGAGCAGAGAGTTCTCTCTCAAAATTTTCAAGGATTTTCCAGTTCTATGATTTTCTTTAATTATTTCCTCTTAAGAAGTTTTCATTTTTCCTCTCTGCGTGTCTCTTTTACATGCATAACATTTTATTTTGACATTTTTGTTGTGTATTATCTTAGGGAAATTACAGAGAAAGAGGTTGACGAAGAAGAAGGAAATGGAAGAAATTATTTTTCATTGAGGAATCGTGAAAGAGTTTCTCCTAACTCATTTTCTTTTAATTTTTGTTTCTCTGCAATGTTTTATTTTTGTGGTGTTGTAATTTTAATTTCTGCTATGAACTAATCTATTTGTTCTAGGATTGCAGTGTTACGTAAATTATGAAACTTGAATTAATTATTTTTGAATGATTTGTGGAACTTTTTTAAGTTGTTTATTTTACCTGCTTTAAATGCTTTTAATTATCGAAAGATTAATTAACTGATATGTGGCACTTAAATAAACTTGAAAAAGGAATTTTTGTGTGTTGCTCGGGATAAAATAACGTATATACATAAGGGATAGAAATATACTTTTATTGTATGTGTAACTTTTTGAGAACTCAGAACTTAATAAATCTGGTTGAAATTAATTCTCATAGGAATATAGTGAATCATTTTAACTGGATGTGTCTGTATGGAGCTTGAAAGAGATATATGGATAAATTAAAAGTTCTTGGTTAATAACTTAAAACATGAGAGCATAAATCAAGAGAGAATAAAATATTCAAGTGAATTAATTTGGGTAAACTGCAATCCTAGAATTTTCGTAAAAATTGTTAAAAAGAAACAAAATTATTGATTAAGTCAAACTGCATAAAATTATTGATTGTTTGAATAAAATTAGGTTTAAATAATTTTAGTAATTAACAAGAGTTGGTAACATTTCTCTGTGGGAACGATAATTTATTTATCATATTATTACTTGTGACCGTGTATACTTGCACGTTTTTTTGTGTTGTAAAACACACAATAAGTTTTTGGCAGTTTGACTCAGAATCATTATATGAAACTTGGGAGAGGTACAAGGAGCTACTTAGAAGATGTCCTCACCACGGATTACCGAAGTGGCTTCAAGTTCAAACATTTTATAATAGTTTGATGGGACAAACCAGAAACATGATTGACGCTGCAGCAGATGGTGCTCTAATGGGGAAATCAATTGATGAAGCTTACAACTTATTAGAGGAAATGGCTTCAAATAGTTATGAGTGGGCATCAGAGAGGATGTTGCCTAAGAAAGAAGCTGGAATTAATGAGATTGATGCTATGACCGCTTTAACTGCACAAGTATCCGCATTAGTAAAAAAGATGGATACCATGGGTGTCCATTCTATTCAGAGTCCTTTTATGGCATGTGAAATTTGCAATGGAAATCATCCCAGTGAGAGATGTCCTCACAACATTGAATCTGTCAATTTTGTTTCCAATTACAATAGGAATCAAAACAATCAAAACAATCCCTACTCCAACACTTACAATCCAGGATGGAAGAATCACCCTAATTTTTCTTGGAGTAATAATCAAGGCCAATCATCTTCTATGAAGCCCACTCATCCTCCAGGTTTTCATAATCAAGTCCCACAATAAGAGAGAAAGCCTTCATTGAAAGATATGTTTGCTCAATACATGGCTAAGAATGAGACTATTCTCCAGAATCAGGCAACATCGATTAGAAATCTCGAAGTTCAATTGGGTCAACTAGCTACTGCTGTCAACAACCGCCCTCAAGGAGCTTTACCTAGTGATACCGAAATTAATCCAAAAAGGGATGGAAAATAGCATTGTAAAGCAGTTACATTGAGAAGTGGAAAAGAGTTAGAAGAAATACACAAGCCCATTTCTCCACCAACTCTTATTGTTAAAGCTATTGACCCAGATAAACAAGAAAAAGATAATGAGAGGGTTGAAGAGAATGAATTAATAGAGAATCCTTTAAAAAAACCATTTCCAGATAATCTCGATCCTTATAATCCACCAATTCCATTTCCTCAGCGCTTCCACAAGCAAAAGTTGGATAAACAGTTCTCCAAGTTTCTTGAAGTATTTAAGAAACTTCATATTAACATTCCTTTTGCTGATGCCTTGGAGCAAATGCCCAGTTATGTGAAATTTATGAAAGACATTCTCTCTAAAAAAAAGGAAGGTTAGGTGATTTTGAGACAGTTGCTCTCACGGAGGAGTGTAGTGCCATCCTTCAGAAGAAGCTACCACCTAAGCTGAAAGATCCAGGAAGTTTTACCACTCCTTGTACTATTGGTGAAAATATTTTTGGTAGAGCTCTGTGCGATCTGGGCGCAAGCATTAATTTAATGCCACTATCCATCTATGAGAGACTTGGATTAGGAGAAGCACAACCGACCACTGTGACTCTGCAACTTGCAGATAGGTCGTTGAAACACCCAAGAGGCATTATAGAGGATGTGCTTGTCAAGGTTGACAAATTTATCTTTCCTACAGATTTCAAAATTCTTGACATGGAGGAAGATAAAGAGATTCCTATTATTCTCGGGAGACCATTTTTAGCAACTGGTAGGACTTTGATTGATGTTCAAAAAGGAGAGCTCACCATGAGAGTTCAAGACCAAGAGGTAACTTTCAATGTCTTTAAAGCTATGAAATTTCCAAGAGAATCTGATGATTGCCTCAGAGTTTACATGGTAAATGCTTTAGTTGAAAGCAATTTCAAGGAAAATTTGAGTACTGATGCTTTGGAACTTGCACTTGTGAATGACAATATTATTGATAACTTTGATTCTCTTGAATATCTCAAGTTACTTGAAGCATCCCCACAACTCTTTAGTCTTCAAGCTGAAAAAGAGGCATCACAAGTTGTAGCACTGTCTAAGTTTACCTATGTGAAGCAATCTATGGAACAAAAACCACTATTAGAGCTTAAACCATTGCCTAACCATTTGAGGTATGCTTATTTGGGTGAAATGTCAACCATGCATGTGATTATTTCAGCATCTCTAGATGAAGATCAAGAAAAGAAGTTGTTAAGAGTGTTAAGAAATTACAAGCTGGCATTAGGATGGTCTATCTTTTACATTAAAGGAATTAGCCCTTCACTATGCATGCACAAGATCTTGTCTGAGGAAGATTTCAAGCCTACTATTGAGCATCAACGTCGTCTGAATCCAATCATGAAGGAGGTAGTTAAAGATGAGATCATTAAATGGTTAGATGCAGGTATTATCTATCCTATTTCAGATAGCTCTTGGGTCCGCCCAATTCATTGTGTTCCGAAGAAAGGAGGAATTACAATGGAGGTTAATAGCAACAATGAGCTGATTCCCACAAGGAAAGTGACGGGTTGGCGGGTATGCATGGATTATAGGAAGCTCAATAAGGCCACTCGAAAGGATCATTTTCCTCTTCCATTTATTGACCAAATGCTAGACAGATTGGGAGGACATTCTTTCTATTGTTTCTTGGATGGATATTCAGGATACAACCAAATTGCTATCGCACCTGAGGATCAAGAGAAGACCACTTTCACTTGTCCATATGGAAATTTTGCCTTCCGAAGAATGTCGTTTGGACTTTGCAATGCCCCAGCCACTTTTCAAAGGTGTATGATGGCTATCTTCTCAAACATGGTGGAAAATTTCATTGAGATATTTATGGACGATTTCTCAGTGTTTGGAGATTCATTTGATATGTGCTTGCATAACCTTTCTTTGGTCTTACAAAAATGCGAAGAAACAAACTTGGTTTTAAATTGGGAAAAGTGCCACTTCATGGTAGAAGAAGGTGTTGTTCTCGGCCATCTAATTTCGTCAAAGGGAATTGAAGTGGATAGGGCAAAGATGAAAACCATTGAGAAACTACCGCCTCCAACCTCGGTGAAAGGAATTAGAAGTTTTCTTGGTCATGCAGGATTCTATAGGCGATTCATAAAGGATTTCTCCAAGATATCTAAGCCTCTTTGCAACCTTTTGGAGAAAGATACAAAATTCACATTTGACGAAGATTGTTATGAAGCTTTCCGGGTTTTGAAAGAAAAGTTGATCACGACTCCCATCATTATTGCACCAGATTGGAACCTACCTTTCGAGCTCATGTGTGATGCCAGTAGGAGCTGTTTTAGGACAACGAAAAAAGAGAGTTTCCATGTCATTTACTATGCCAGCAAAACTATGACCGAAGCTCAACTGAATTATGCTACCATTGAAAAAGAATTACTTGCTGTTGTATATGCTTTTGAAAAGTTTCGTTCCTACCTAATCGGCACTAAGGTGACAGTTTATACGGACCATTTTGCTATAAAATATCTTATGGCTAAGAAAGATGCGAAACCGAGATTGATTAGATGGATCCTCCTACTGCAAGAATTTGATTTGGAGATCAAGGATAAAAAGGGAACCGAAAATCAAGTGGCTGATCATCTATCGAGATTGGAGAATAATAATGGAGCCGTAGACAAGACAATCATTGGTGAGACTTTTCCTGATGAGTGACTATTTTTTTAGATCATAGAAGTGTGCCATGGTACGCACACTATGTTAATTATATCGTAAGCAATGTGCTCCCACCTGAAATGTCTTTCCAACAGAAGAAAAAATTCTTACACGATGTTAAGTACTATTTATGGGATGAGCCTTACTTGTTTAAGCATTGTGCAGATCAAATTATCAGAAGGTGTGTCCCAAGGGAAGAAATTGAAAATATATTTAAACATTGTCATTCTTCAGCCTACGGAGGCCATTTTGGAAGAGAAAGAACAACAGCTAAGGTTCTTCAATCTGGTTTTTACTGGCCAAATCTGTTTAAAGATGCACATTTCTTTCTCTCACAATGTGACAGGTGCCAAAGAGTTGGTAACATTTCTAAGAAACACGAGATGCCTCTAAACAATATTCTTGAGGTAGAAATATTTGATGTCTGGGGAATTGATTTCATGGGGCCGTTTGTCTCTTCTTACAACAATCTCTACATTCTGGTTGCTGTGGATTATGTTTCTAAATGGGTAGAGGCAATTCCCTTTCCTACCAATGATTCTAAAGTGGTGTTGAATTTTCTAAAGAAAAACATTTTTACTCATTTTGGCACCCCAAGGGCAATCATAAGCGATGTGGGAACTCATTTTTGCAACAAATCTTTTGAAACCCTCCTTGCTAAATACAATGTCTCTCACAAGGTCGCAACTGCTTACCATCCTCAAACTAGTGGACAAGTGGAGATATCAAACAGAGAGGTGAAGAGGATTTGGAGAAGACGGTAAATCCTTCAAGGAAGGATTGGTCTAAAAGGTTGGATGATGCACTCTGGGCATACCGAACAGCATATAAGACACCCATTGGGATGTCCCCATATCGGTTAGTGTTTGGGAAATCTTGTCATCTCCCGGTTGAATTAGAGCACCATGCGTATTGGGCTATCAAAAATTTAAATTTTGATTTAGGAGCCGCTGGCGAAAAACGTCTCCTACAACTCAATGAGATGGACGAGATTCGTTTACACGCATATGAAAATGCTGAGATTTATAAGGAAAAAACGAAGAGGTGGCATGACAATAAAATCTTGCATCGACACTTTGAACCAGGACAGAAAGTACTCCTCTTCAACTCTCGTTTGAAGTTCTTCTCAGGAAACTTGAAATCTAAGTGGTCAGGGCCTTTCATTATTACCAAAGTACACCCATATGGGGCTGTTGAGATTAAAGGTGAAGAATCACAAAACAGTTGCCAAGTGAACGGGCAAAGACTCAAACATTATTGGGGGGGGGTGACATTGATCGTCAAAAGTCCACCATTTTCTTATCTGATCCAACCTAAAGCAAGGATAAAGGCAGTCAAGCTGATGACTCTAAATCAAGCGCTTCTTGGGAGGTAACCCATATGTTTTAATTTTTATTTATTTGTTTATTGTCTTTTAGAACATGTAGTAGTTGCATATTTCTTCATGCTGTTATTTTTTTTATAGGTGCAAATCGAAGGAGGTAAAACGATTTGGGAATTCAATCTCACAAGTCAACTCACCATTCAGGGAAGTTTCTTTTAACACATCTCCTTTGTTCTTTAAATTTCCACACATTGGGGACAATGTGCATATTAATTTTGGGGGTGTTGAGATTAAACTTATTGGAAATATTGCTTGATGTTGTTGCTTGTCTAGTTTTGTTTGTTTGGTTGATCGAACATTAGAAGATATTTTGCGTTTAATGGTGATCTAATTTTTGTTATGTTATTTCTTCATTTTAAGTAATACATAACTCCTTGAAAAATTCGAATATTGTCTAAGCGATGAATAATTTTTACACATGTCTCATTTTTACAAGAATAAATATTTATGAGCACTAGTCTTGATTTTTGAGTTGCCATGATAATTTAGAGAAGGTTTATGTGAGTATGGAATTCGATTGATATATGTGGTGTCACAGTTTTTTAGAATTTATTTGATTTTCTCTCGAGGCAAAATTATAGATAACATTTAACTAAGAAAATGATTTAGGTCATCTTTGGATCGTTTGAGCCTTTCTATCTACCTTCACATGCTTTATCCATAGTACCCCCCTTTTGAGCTTCAAAGTTCTATATATATTTTTATTTCATTTCAAAAGCCGACTAATATATATATATATATGTGTGTGTGTGTGTGCAAATATATCTATTTTTCTCATCGAACTAACATTTGACAGTTGTTAGTAAATATTTAATGATATATTAGAAAAAAAAGGATACTAAAAAAAAATATTCTGACAAGAAACAGAAAAGAAAAAAAAATAGAAAAAAAAGAAATGAAAAAAAAGGTTATTGTATGTGATGTTAAATCCCAAATTGGGAAGTATTTGTTGTGATGATAGAAGATCTCTTGTTTCAATCCTAAAATATTGTTTAGGAAAAATTGAGCTAAATATATCTTTTATCCTACCTTTACCTAAGCCATACATTACAAGCTTAATAAAGTCCTATTGATTTTTGGTTGTGTTTGTCTACATTAGTGGAGAGAGAAATGAAAAATAAACGTATGAGATTTGTGATTTCATTAAAATTTGTTTGATTTTATATTTGTATAAACTGATCCGGATTGCATGTGATGAAATTTGAAAAGACTTCACACACACACTACAATTCATTGTGAAAATGGAATATATTTTTAAATTGATTTTGATACTTAGATAAAATTCTTTTATTTCTTTGAGTTATGTAATTTGGAATGACTAAAAAGAAATATTTTGAAAATTACTATTTTAAATGCAGTTATCTTTGTTTTATTTCTTTTCTTTTTGCTCGAGGACTAGCAAAAACTTAAGTTTGGGGGTGTTGATAACTGTATTTTATATAGTTATTTTCACCTATTTTATTAATTACAATTGCTATGTTCTTAATGATTTTAGTTAATTTTCGATGAATAAATTAATATTTACTGTTTTTTATATTTTTTAATAAAAATTAAATAATTTGTATCGAAAACGTACTTAATTGCAAATTTGTGTCCAAAAATATAATTTCAAATAAAAGAGTTATTAATTGCAATTTATAAAAGTCGAAAATATAATTTAAATTGAAATCGGGCTTAATTTTAATTATTAAAAGTTTAAAAATTTAATTTAAATTAGAAAAGGGCTAAACTGTAAATAAAAAAAGTTGAAAATGTAATTTGAAATAAATATGTGGGTCAAAATGCAATTAAGAAAGTATATTTTTCTACGCAGGTGAGAAGAACAACGCGCCATACACACGTGCGAAACGTGGACCGTCCGATCAAAGAAGAAACAGTTAAGATTCGTGCGTCCAAATCACACCCGACAAAATCGCGTGGGCGTAGATTCTGCTTCACGTGGCTCGGCGGCCGAGTGGGGCCCACTGGCCGCACAGACTGGCGTGCAGGGTGGGACCCACATGTCGGCTGCGTAGAATTTCCCCGAGGCGCATCACTCACCGTTGGATCAGTTGAACGGTCTAGATTGAAGCATATGGATCCAGCTGTCGTGCACCGAGTCGCTCTTTGACAAAATCGCATGCGTTGCGCTCCATCGTTTCTCCATGAGCCCGACCTGCCCATCCAATGAAACGCTGCCACGTGTCTCTAAATTGCTCGTAGCCAATCACATGGCGACACGTGGCATGCGTAGAAGAAAAAAATATATTTAGAAACGCACAGAATTGTTTTCACGTGTGATGTTTTTTTTATTTCCCCCATTTATTTGTGTCCCCCACTAATATAAAAAAAGGAATAATTGAAAAGTGGGGGATATATGTTACGGAAATTTTCATTTTGACGCGTTTTTGGTTTTGTTTTAGGGTTTTGTAGAATTTTCTCTTCTTCGTTTTTCATTTTTTAGAGCAGAGAGTTCTCTCTCAAATTTTTCATGGATTTTCCAGTTCTGTGATTTTCTTTAATTATTTTCTCTTAAGAAGTTTTCATTTTTCCTCTCTGCGTGTCTCTTTTACACGCAGAACATTTTATTTTGACATTTTTGTTGTGTATTATCTTAGGGAAATTACAGAGAAAGAGGTTGACGAAGAAGACGGAAATGGAAGAAATAATTTTTCATTGAGGAATCGTGAAAGAGTTTCTCCTAACTCATTTTCTTTTAATTTTTGTTTCTCTGCAATGTTTTATTTTTGTGGTGTTGTAATTTTATTTTCTGCTATGAACTAATCTATTTGTTCTAGGATTGCAGTGTTACGTAAATTATGAAACTTGAACTAATTATTTTTGAATGATTTGTGGAACTGTTTTAAGTTGTTTATTTTACCTGCTATAAATGCTTTTAATTATCGAAAGATTAATTAACTGATATGTGGCACTTAAATAAACTTGAAAAAGGAATTTTTGTGTGTTGCTCGGGATAAAATAACGTATATACATAAGGGATAGAAATATACTTTTATTGTATGTGTAACTTTTTGAGAACTCAGAACTTAATAAATCTGGTTGAAATTAATTCTCATAGGAATATAGTGAATCATTTTAACTGGATGTGTCTGTATGGAGCTTGAAAGAGATATATGGATAAATTAGGAGTTCTTGGTTAATAACTTAAAACATGAGAGCATAAATCAAGAGAGAATAAAATATTCAAGTGAATTAATTTGGGTAAACTGCAAACCTAGAATTTTCGTAAAAATTGTTAAAAAGAAACAAAATTATTGATTAAGTCAAACTGCATAAAATTATTGATTGTTTGAATAAAATTAGGTTTAAATAATTTTAGTAATTAACAAGAGTTGGTAACATTTCTCTGTGGGAACGATAATTTATTTATCATATTATTACTTGTGACCGTGTATACTTGCTTGTTTTTTTTGTGTGTTGTAAAACACACAATAATTTTTTGTATCCTGATCTACTTTATGAATTATGTACTTGATTTGTGCCCAAAATTTGTCTAGAATGTAGACACGTGGTTGAATATTTTAGGAATGTACTCGATGACGGAGGACATGTAGAAGTGCATCATTAAAGGTGTACATTCTTTGGTAGAATACATGATGTGGTATGACCTTTGAAGTTGGTGGATAGGATTCTGTGGCCCATTATGTAGAAATCAATGCAAGGAAAACTTTTATGCTTCGTAGTCTTTTTTAATTCATACTTTTTACTTCTTGAGTGAGTTGCTTAATGGGATTTGAACCTTGAAGTAGCAGTATCATAGGGTGTAGGCCCTTGGACTAAAATTGTAAGTTTTGGGATATTTTTTTTGTTTAAGTATTTTTGGAATATTTGATGCCGATTTTAAATGGTATGGGTTCGTAGCCCATTGAATTGGGTACTTTTTCTATGAATTCATCGGGATTGTCCCAAGTTCTAGATTTTTAGAGTTCATGAAACTTGTAAGCTATGACATACCCAATAGGATTTCCAAGGCCTAGCAGTTTACCATAAGCTTGGATCATGCTATTAGTGTTTAAGTATTTTTATGGACCTTTCGGATATATGTAGATGCCACATTTCTATTCTATTTCTATACTTTTGGATTATATATTCATGATTATATACTTATTTTACCTTTTGGTTGTAAGTTTTTGGCGAGCTATGTTTTAGGTTTCGTTTGTCTCAAGATTGTAGCACTTTATGAGTTCATTTGTTGTAGGGATTAGTGGTCCATTATGTTGATATGAAATGGTGTGTAGTTATTGAGAAGTAGGTCTAGAGCTAGGGATGATGCATTTGTGCGAGGGATAGAATGTGACATGACTAGTTCAAGATGTAGGGATGCTTAGTGTAGGGTGGTTTGGGTAGTTGTGGGTCCATGCACGTTCGGCCATTTTCCCAAACAACCATCCATATATCCAGTAACATGTTTCATTTTCAATCATATGTGCCATGCTCAGCCATATGTGGCGTGTTTGACCGCACGTGCCATTTCTGGTCAAATTTTCCATGTCTAACCATATGTGTCGTGTCTGACCAGAGGTGTCATGTCCGGTCATATGTGTCTATCTGACACATGTACAATGTCTGACCACATGTCATTTCTGGCCACTTATGCCATGTCAGGTCACATGTGCCATATTCGGTCATATGTACCATGTATGCCCACATATGCCATATCCGAGCTTATATGCCATATTCGACCACATATACCATGTCTAGCCACATATGCCATGTTTGGCCACATATGCCTTTGGCCACCTTTTCCATGTCCAACCATGTGTACCATGTCTGGCTACATGTGCCATGTTTGGCCACATGTTCCACATTTGGCCACATGTGCCATATTTGACCACATATGTCATGTTTAGCCACATATGTTATTTTCAACCATGTGTACCATGTTTGATGACATATGCCATGTTTGGCCACATGTACCATGTTCGACCACATGTGCCATTGGTGATCTATGCCATGTTCTGCTGTTGTGTGTTTTACAACACACGAAAAACGTGCAAGTATACACGGTCACAAGTAATAAAATTTGATAAGTAAAGTATCGTTCCCACGGAGATTTGTTACTATTTGTTTGAAAAGAGTTTAAAAACAAAATAAAAGAAATTTAAGATTGCAATTTTTCACCAAATTAATCAACTCAAATTATTTTATTTTCTTTTGATTTATATTTTTTAGTACATTTAATTTGTCAACCGAAAACTTCTAATTTTATTCATACATCTCTTCCGAGCTCCGTACAAACACACCTCGTTAAATTAATTCACTATATCTCTATGAGAATTAAATTCACCGAGATTCATTACGTTTTAAGTTTTCAAATGGCCACACATACAATTAGGGTATATTCCTATCCTTCATCATACATGTCATCCTATTTACGAGCAATATACACACAAATGCCTCTTCCAAGTTTATTCATGTGCCACGGATCGTTTCGATAAGATTCGTAAATAATCAAAAAGCATTAACCACAAAATAGAACGAACAAATCGAACGTCTTATAAATCTATCAAAAATAATTAAAATAAAATCATCATAAATTTAGATCAAATGCAACCCTAGAAAAATTAAATTACTTTATAAAATTAAAATAAAAATTACAACACATACAGAAAATTAAGATGAAGAAAAAGGAAAATTAAAACATCAATTAGAACAAATATTTGGCACACGTAGAACACAACAAAAGCCAAAAATGGCTTCTGCATGTTCCACAGCCAACACACAAACACTACAAAAATTACAAACTAAAAAAAACTCCTCAACACTATCATCTTATCTCCTATTTATACCCAAAATAATACATCAAAAATATTAAAATTTAATACACGCGGGGGACAGAGAAGTGTGGGAAAAATATTAAAATTTAATACACGCGGGGGACAGAGAAGTGTGGGAAAAATAATAAATTAAAATGCGTGGGGGACAAAATTGTATCGAAAATATTAAATAAATTACGCGTGAGACAGGGGCGCTGATTCTGCATTTTTAAATTCATTATGGGTGCCACGTGTCAGCGTCTGATTCGCTGAAAGGAATTAACGCGGACACGTGGCAGCTTCTCATTGGATGCGGGAAACAGCGTAGGAGACAACAAAGCACGGAGAAAACGGCTACACACGGCCTTAATCCTGTGCTACCGCGCTCATCATAAAATGCCACGTGTCATCACCTGATTGGCTAAAAAATAGAGCGGGACATGTGGCAGTTGCTGATTCGAGGTTAGGATTCATAGTGGACACGTGGTAGCTTCTTATTGGAGAAATATCTGGTTGCACGCGAAGATCAGCGCACGGGATCAGAGGCACACGTACGTGGGGGACAGCGGCTGGACGCGCCGCGTGAAAGAAGCTGCACCCACGCGAGTTGGTCGGTCGTGAATGACACGCGCGAATCTCAGTCGTTTCTTCTTTGATCGGACGGTACACGTTTCGCGCGTGCATATTGGCGCGTGGCTCTACTCACCTGCGCAGAAAATTAAACTTTAATTAATTGGATTTTGGCCCACAAATTTATTTCAAATTACATTTTCAACTTTCTTTAATGATAGTTTAGCCCTTTTTTAATTTAAATTAAATTTTTAAACTTTTAATAATTAAAATCAAGCCCAAATTTAATTTAAATTATATTTTTGACTTTTATAAATTGTAATTAAGAACTCTATTATTTGAAATTATATTTTTAGACATAAATTTGCAATTAATTAAGTTTTTCGATACAAATTATTTAATTTTATTAAAATATATAAAAAACAGTAAATACTAATTTATTAAACTAGAATTAACTAAAAACCTTAAAAACATAGCAATTATAATTGATAATATAGGTGAAAATAACTATATAAAATACAATTATCACCTGCCATGTGTACCATGTTTGGTCATATGTTTCATGTTTGACCACATGTACCATACATGGATATATACGCCATATCTGATCATGCCTACCATGTCTAACCACATGTGCAATTCATTTGGGCTTAGATTGGCGCAGTTTGTTGCTTTTCCATAAACTTATCCAACCATTTTTGACTTGATCGTGTTCCCATTTAACTTATGTCTAGACTTTGTCACATTTATATGACTTGTTTTTATTTTTTTTAAGTTAGGGTGGTTTTTTTTTTTGAAAAAGGTTGATCTATTAGCCCCCATGCTTGGTACACTTGAGTTTATCAAGTCATCCAAGCATTTGGTTTCAATACTTAGAATTTTTTTTATCATTCTTGGTGGATTATTCCACCATATCGTGAGTGTCATTCCACTTTTTTCATTCTTGACAATTTTCATTAATGACCTGAGTTAGAGACCCAAGTTCCCCAACGTGAGCAAATATGAGTTTGTATGGATGAGGTGCAGAAGTTGTAGCAACTCCTAGACTTGGGGCATTGTTACTGCCTATTTATGAGTTAGTAAAGGCTCGTTGTTAAGATCAATCATCCCAAGAGATAAAGAGCCTGCTAAGCTACTCGTTATGTTGGTTTTGGTGTGGATTACAGAGCCTATACTTAAGGTGCATCCTATCTTTAATCATAGGTACCAAATTTTATATATGGTGGTGGACTTCCATCCTAAGAAAGATGGGTTTGATGTGATCTCTAATATATTAGAGGTGTGAAACCAAGGATATTGGTACACAAACTTCCTAAAGTCTATGCATCTCAACCCCTTTTCCATTTTCTATTTGGACTTCCCCCATCTTTGTCAAATTATATAAGTGTAGATAAGATGTAGTTTTTTACTCATTCATGCTTGTAAGGCAACAACCTAGTATTTGGAACGTCAATGTGAACCATGGGTCCTATGAGGCGGCAATATGGACTATGTAACATATGAGTGGGTGATACGATGCACTAGGCATTGGAGGATGCCATAGAGAGTTCTCATTTATTGAAAATTATTATAGATCTTATGGACTCAAGAAGGTACTCCAGAATGTTTTGAAGTGTGTTATTGGTTATGTCAAGGTGGACACATGGTCCCATCCCTTTAAGTTTTCCATATACTTCAAGGGTTCATTCATACCATAATAGGTAATGATTTATGGGGTGACCATTAGTCGCCAAGGTCATAGATTAACATTGCTGGCTTGGACAGAATGTCCCTGTTGTGGACCTTGAGATTTTTTCCAGGATCACAATGGATAGAAGTTGTTAGGGGTAGACACAACCAATTCAAGATGAATGGTTAAAGGAACACTTCTTGGGCATCCATGAATGGATGACTTTGTACTTTGTAGGCAATGTGATAGGTAACATTGTCGATCAGAATCTGTATAGGTAGGGGTTAAATATTGAACATTTTGCGCATTGGAAGATGTCATGTGGACATTCTCTGGGATGAGAAATGGACCAAGATCCTGTGGCCTAGAAGGCATTCTAAGATGGCCTGAAATAGACTCTTTATTATATTAAGATGGCTATTGATATTTTCTCAGACTCTTTATCTATAAATTAGTTTGGTCCAGTGTGAGTGAGTTGGTGTAGGTACGGGTGGGCCCCGAGAGCGCCAGAGAGACTAATGGCTAGTCATGCATCGTAATTCCCACTTGAGTGTCAGAATTCATTGATCACTTGAGTGTCAAAATTGATTCCAAAATCCTTTCGACGAGATGATTTCAATGATTATATATTTGAGATTTGTTTTATGAACGTATGGAAATAGGTGCACATATAAGTGTATATGAAAAGTTCATCCACTCATTCGATTCAAATGAAATTTAAAGAAGTTGCTCTTTCGTCATCCAAAGCATAATAGAGTCTTTAGAAAGATCATATGTTCTTCTCACTATGCCAAAATATATTTTTAAATCCGGTTAGGTGAATCAACTTTAAATTGGGAGACGTAATATTTAAACGGTGAACCGACTTTAAATTTTGTATTTTTTTACACATTTTACTCATTTTCTACTATCCTCAGAACCTCTATTCGATCATATAATAATAGAAGAAACCAAAATTTGTTTAAAAGAGTTTAAATACTACAAATAATTGAAAAATTAAATATTAATTAATTACTTGAGAATTAAATTTATTACAAAAAATAATTTACACACAGTACATACATACATACATACATACATACATACATACATACATACATACATACATACATACATATATATATATATATATGTATATATATGTATATATATGTATATATATGTATATATATATATATAAACTTAAATTACAAATAAAATGATGTAGCTTCCTTTTTCATAGATTTTGTGATATTCCCACTTTATTTCATGGAGAGAAAGTTTGGTTTGCTTAGAATTACCAACAATGTCCCATTCATAGTCATGACTAGGGAACTAGGCAAGAGAGATGATATAGAGTTTGGGTAAAAAAAAGGTTCATATAATAATTCATTCTCCTAAATACATAAGCATATAAACATTCATTAAACAAGCTGTCCAAACTTCAAAGACACATGAATAGAGAAATTAAAGCATTATAAAAATTACCATGGTGTTGTCATATGCTATTCAAGATCATCATATTCTTCTTATGATGTTATAATTTGAACCATGTGTTCTGCCCATTCTTCTCATAAATCATCAAAAATTTCCATATCATAGCCTGACTTGTTTCAACCAAAGAACTACATGTATTTAAATTCAAAATAAGAATATAATATCATGAATTCACAAAAAATAACTTATATATGTTAAAATAGTATATTAGTAAAAGCAATTACCATATCGACACCATAGTGATATAATAATAAGCCCATCCATTCGAAATCATATTAGCACTATATTAATCTTTTGTCTATAAAATATGAAGCTATTTGGAATCAAGTTGGTATTTTTAATGCTATAATAAGCTCTAAATATGAAGTCAAGTGTAATTATTATTTGTTACTTGAGTTGGTTGGGTTTTGGTGCCTATAAACTAATACTTTTGTATTTCCTTGGGGTGAAACAACAATTATTCTTGAAGATATGATGATTTTTGGTGGTTTTCCTGTACTTGGCTTGTCAATGACTACCATGATGTTGTCATGTGCTATTCATTGTGACCAGGGAACTAGGCAAGAGAGATGAGACGAAGTTTGGGCAAAAAATAGGTTCATATAACAATTCATTCCCCTAAATACATGAGCATATAAACATCAATTAAACAAGTTGCCCAAACTTTAGAGACACAGGAATAGAGAAATTAAAGCATTATAAAAATTACCATGATGTTATCAGTTCATCAGATTCTTCTCCTGATTCTTCCTGTGATGTTATAATTTGAACCATGTGTTTTGCTCAATTCTACACTTTGACGTCCAAGATTTGTCCATTTTATATTAATGACATTAAGCATATTAAATATGTATCCAACCAATATATTTCAGATATTATATTATATATGAATTCCCTAATTATTAGAATATCTATCAAGATATCATATGAAAATAAATACATAAAAATCAAACATAACAAATATATAATTTTAACAATATACAATATATAATAATTTTTATATATAAATGCATGTAATTAATAATAATACATATTTTATAAATATATATATATATATAATAAATATTAATAAACCAGTTATACATTATATAGATTTTAAAATATATCTTATATTATATTATATATATATATATATATATATATTTCATGTAAATGTAAATAATTTTTAAAAATTATTTGTTTAAAATAAATTAATATATATCAAACACCTAAATACATAAATTTATTAAAATAAATAAATGAATAAAAATACCTTCTCTTCTAAGCTTGAATAAAAAAACAAAACCTACACAATACAAAAAATTATACATATAAATAATAACATATAATATACAAAAAATAAAGTAATATGAATAATAAGTGTAAAATAATTCATAGAAATTCTTACAAGAGTAAATGAAATGAAAAAATGAAGGAAATGAAGAAAAAAAGTGTTTTGTAAGTGAGAAAATGATTATAAAAAATTTGAGTATTATGCTAAAAAATAGGGGATCTAGAAGAGAAATTGGAGAGAAAGAAAACACACTAAATGATGCTGAAAGTGTGGAGGAGGAAGGAGTCTTCATTTTTGGGTTACAACAGCTAGAAAATACATTCTATCTGGAAAATGGGCGAGAAAGAAGAAAAAAGGAAAATAAAATGTGTGTAGCGTCGATTGACACATAGGACCGATGCTACACTTAGGACGTAGCATCAGTTCTACGTGTCAACCAATGCTACAAGTGGATAGCATCGGTTGACACATAGAACTGACGCTATGTCCTACATGTAGCGTCGGTCCTATGTGTCAATAGACGCTACATTTTTAATTTTTTAAGTTGGTTTTTCAACGTACCGACTTAAAATTTATTATAAATTGATTTGCCCCAAAACCCAATTTTAAATCTTGACTTAAATATCTTTTTTTGTGGTAGTGTCTTCACATAATACAAGATCTTCAAAGGCTTGCAAGGTAATCTCCATTACCTTAGGGACCTCAAAGGACATAAGGATTAGCTCTCTAAGCCAATGGCAATCTCTATAACGTTAATTACTTAAGCAGTGCAACATCTGATCTTTCCTAAAAAGGAGCATATATGCTTCCAACATCTAATACAACATCCTTTCTAGAGTTATCAAGAGAACTCCTTCCCGTGCCCAATTGGATAACTATGTGAGATTCCTACTCCTTTATCTAATCCTAATCCAAGCAATTACCATTCCTAGTTGATAAATGATTAGGATTATCTCCAAAGTCACTCATACAAGTCTCAACAAAAGAGCAATATAATCTCCAACTAAGGTACATTGAATCTTATAGGAAACTTTGGGAATAAATATGATTCCATATACAATCATGAGCACTTGAAACCATAAAAGAAGCATACTCGGCTATATCTTCTTCTCTATTTATCACCTAATTGACTTGAGTGTCAGAGTTCAATTGGAAGCATACCCCTTTTGCATGGTCTTTGTTTGGACTCTAACGTTTGCTACTTATTTTTAGGTCCTAAAGTAACTAAGTAGAAACTCGTATCAATAGCCACTGTGGCCAATTGATTGGGCTTTTATATCCTACAATCAAGGATGCATCACTTATTAGGGCTATCAAAAACTGAGCCACCATTTGACGTCAGTGACAATGGTTCATGCGCATTGGCTCAAAGACCAAAATATTGCATGAAATGATTTTCCTAGACTCTAGTGGGAGTAGAGCCTCAGGTCAATAAAATTGTATCATCATATTGGAAGGATAAAAGTTTGGTCTCTTAGAGATCATGCAGAATGTGAACTTATTCTTGGGAAAGTTTTCTCTAGACTTTTAGGATCTTTTCGTCAAAGACCCCCTTTGTCAAAGCCCAAGAAAACACTAAAAAGTCTTTTCTCTCTAGTTTTTGTTTCAACTAATAGATTACAATCTTTCCCATGGATGGTGACAAATGTTGTTGTCAATTTTTGTCAACATCAACTATTGGATGCATCTTTCTTTCTTGACAAAACGAAATCAAAAGACGGAAACAATGAAAATGAAAGTAAAAGAAAACACAACTTGAAGGATGGATTTTCTTTTTCAAAATCAAGAATCAAACAAAGATAGATATTGATCGATAGCCTATTTTTGGCAACCAAAGCTTTGATACCAAAATATGCAGACCCTCTAGGCGAATAACTAGAGGAACCCATAAACTCAAAGAAACTTGAACAATCAATTTTCTAGGAACATGTTAAAGATGATTGGATTAGAACATCAAGGAAATGATGGATGAATTAATCACAAGACCGGCATTGCAAATACCGATATTGTGAAAATTCCCTTTATGGTTTTATTATTTGTAAACTCTCGCAAGTGTATGAATCTTTTTATATAAAATGATAAGTATACTGCCAAGGTCGATCTAAGGAAGGAATTTATGTAGTTTTTAATTTATTATTCAAAATCTTAAAAACAAAATTAAATCCTAAACATCTTGTTACGATATTTTGGTTTGTTTGTTTCCTAATCTAATAACATAAAAATAAATATAAACATAGATATAAATTCAATAAATAATAATGCAAATTTTATCATTCATAACAGTGGAGTATTTAATGATATAATAATTAAGTTAATTATGTTTGTTCGTATTATTTAGATTATTAAATATATAAATTAATATTTGTTTATTTTTTCTTTTTGGTATGAAAGTATCCTTAGGCAGGGCCCAAATTCTTTTGTTTAATATTAACTAACTAATATCTTTAGGCGGGCCTATTAATTAATTAAATATTAAATTTCAGCTTTATTTATAAGAAAATAACAAACTATTTAATCACAGATTTAGGCGGAGTCAAATAATTAGACTTTATTCAAGGTGTCCAAATTAAACTTAAGAATTTAATTTTTCAAGTACTAACTTTCAAGTTTTAAAACCAATACTGAAAATATGTCCTTAATACATTTTTGAATAATAGTTCTTAAAAAAACTTTTGAAATGGAGTTTCACTCTAACTATCAGATATTGTACTAATAAATAAAAGAGCACTACTCTAAATTAGACCGAATAATTAAACCTTAAAATCTAATTTTTAGATTCAAGTTTGTAATGAAAATAATGTATTTCTCTCTAACATCCTTAATATAAAATCTTGAATAAAACAAAATCAATTTATTTTATAAAAGGGTTCTACCTATTTAATATTTTGCAAGCATAACAACGTTATAATTACATCATATTTACAAACAACCAGTCATGTTAAATTTAATCGTAGACAAATTAAATATAACATATAAGAATAAAACATAAAATGATAATTGTAAAGAATCCATTAAAATAATACCTTAAAAGAATCCTTAGAACAGTTTGATGTTAATTTTGTAACTGGAAAACCTCCAAATGGATTTTCATATCTACTTATTGAATCAAAAACTAAAAATGTATAAAAACATAACTAGTTCCTCTCAAAAAGAGAAGAACTTTAAAAATAAAAAAGAAAACTTTATAAAGAGAAAGAGCTTAGAAAATTGTGTGTTTTGGAATGGGGGAAGATGGTCCTTTTATAGATGAGAAAAGGCCAAAAAAGGGGGAAAGTATTTTAAAATTTGAATTTCGATGCGTTTGGATAGGTTGGTGCGAGTATGGGGCTCGAAAATCTTGATAGATGGGTTGTTGGCATGAACGAGGAGTGTAAAGGCACGTATGCGGCATGATGTGGGACTCAACGCAATGAGCAGTTGTGTGCGTATTTCAGCGTGACTACACCTTCGATTTTGGCCTTTTTGGCCCTTTTGAGCTATTTTGTCCAATTTTTCCATCTTTTTGACTTTTCCTCATTTATTTTCTCAATATATTTGTGATGTATTGCCTCTAGTATTTTTTTTCTTTGAGTCTTTAAGTTATTTTTGAACTAAAATACGTAAAAAACAATAAAAAATACCCGTGATTTTGAAAAGACAATTTATATAAAAATATGATAAAATCATACAAATATAAATGTATTTAATCAATTAAAGTACATTAAATCATGGTAATGCTTTTTAAGCACTCATGAGGAAATGAAGTCTTTAAAACCCTAGCCATGAGGATCTTTAGAATATTTGTAAAGAACAACTTGGTCAGCACCTCAATTTCCATTAAGATCTGAACTTCTTGGACTTGATTTGCTTATCTACTTTTATGGCCTTGTGTAATAATTTCTACAACTCTACCTAATATTGCAACTTGGCCACATCAACAATTTTTTAAATTAACCTGGCAATGAATTTGGCCATTTTTGCTTCTCTATCTTCCTCTATGTTTGCTCTAATCATGGTGATTTCCATCTCCTTATAATAATGTTGTACACTTATGGAACCTTGAATAAGCCTTTGAAACTTTCTATATAAGTCCCTATAGTAATGGCTAGGTATAGACCTCTTGCGCATCACCAATTTCATCTATTCCCATGACCAAATAGGTCTCTCACCATTCCTTCAATTATTGACGACTAATTGATCCCACAATATACCAACATAATCTATAAATTCTATGGCTTCTAGCTTTACTTTCTTCTGCTCGATCTAATTATGACAATCAAATACATGCTCAACCTTTCTTTCCCATTCCATGTATAAATTAGGATCATTCTTTAAAGTTAGAATTGTCATATTTATACTACCTATATTGCTCTCTCCTATGGAGTTAACCTTTTTATTCTGTTTATAACTTGCTCTCTCCTCCATATTGGAATCAGCTTCTTTTTCATCAAACTCATGTCTTCTATGTCTTCTTCTATGTGATTTAGAACGTAAAGAGGATTCTAAACCATCCAAACTTGAATTTAACCTCTTAAATTGGTCATTAATAGCTTTGATGAAGAATTTTAAGTCGATTTCTTGTGGTTCTTCTCCTTCCTTACTCATGTTTTCAATCTGTAAAATAAAATGAGATAACTCACACACTCCTTACATGTTTTCTCTCACTCTTTTTTTCTTCACGATTTTGAAGCAAGGATGATAGGTTGGGTAAGCAATCAATGTATTTAATAAATGAAAAAAGGTGTACACATTTTGAAAAGCTCAAAATAATCAAAACAGAGTATTAAAAAAATATGTTTTTGAAAAATGAATAAATCCCCCTATGTTCTACAACTCATCTAAATAATTTATAATAAGAAAAACAATTGTAAAAATTAATATATATATATATATATATATATATATATATATAATTTTTAGAATTGAGGGTAATAGGCTTAGCTTAACATGACAACTATAGTGCAAATAAATGATGAAATTAATTTTGCTCAAAGTTTGTTGTCCATTGACAACATAAACATATTTAGACAAGATATACAAGCATACTAACCCACATGATGACATATCAACAATCACCAAAAGTAAAATATGTGTTGGAACTGTAATGGGATGTCAATTTGTTCATTTATGATCAATTATGAAAGTCTTAAAAGGAGTATCACTTATAAGAAAAAAAGAATAGTTGATTAAATACTTGTACAAAATTAAATTTATGTACTAAGAGAGAGCTTTTATCTATTTTTTTGTATTCTCCTCTTGTATTTTTTTTATCTGAAGGATTAGTTAGTTATTTATTTATTTTTGTATAACCAATTGTGGCTCTTTCTTTTTGTGTATTTAAAAGCTTTGTATTTTTGTTTTTCCTTTATTATTATTATTATTATTTAAGAAAATATGCACAAGCTAGTATAACTAGTATGACAACTTTCACACTAGTTGTTAGGTAGCTCCCTTTCCTTACTGTAAGAGCTTTCACACATCATAGTAAGTAGCCCTATAAAAACTAGGTGTCTCTCTATAGCATCATTTTATACAATGAAAGGCTCAATTCAATCATAATTTTCATAGTCAAGGTTATCTTATGCCTTAAAATCTCACATAATAAATCATAAACTTCAAGCATGACATACACATGTGTCTAGTAGTGCACGAGTAGGTTCATGTCAACATCGATCACCATATGTGAAAAATATGTAAATACATAGGTCAAAATATTCATTTGTACAATGTATAGCAAATCAAAATAAATATGAATAGCGTATGTAATGATCATGTCAATATTAAAGCATGTCTACTTCTCTCCCTTTTTTTTGAAACTAAAGAAACCTCAATAAAAATAAAAATAAAACAAAAAAATTAAACATGCTCACCTAGGTATATTCTTGGACTTACCTTTAAAATTTTTCAAAATGACAGCGAGGTGACCACAAAGAGAAAATATTTTCTAACCCAAATTTTCTTGAGTTTTGGTTTCTTAATATCTTTTTGTTGGATATTAACTGTCTTAGTTGTCATAGATATATTATTGGACTTACCTTTAAATTTTTCACTAATCTTAAATGAATATGCAACATGTATGATAAGATGATGGTTATTAGTCCTAGAATTGAAAGGTTTGATTTTCACATGCCTATATGAACCAATAACTTCATGCTTTCTAGTAGAATTTTTAAACATATTATTATAATTTCCACTCATCCTAGAATATGATGTAATATGCATAGATGGATGATGGTTATAAGTCCTACTAAATAAAGCATTGAAATTATTATTAAATTTAGGAGTATTCATCAAAAATCTACACTTTGGCCTAGTATGACCTTTCCTACCACAATGATGATAGACAAGTACAAATTTAACAGATTTTTCAATCACAGATGCAACTATTCTTTGTGTATAATGAGTAATAATCACCACACAAATTGTGTGTGAAATGAATACGCAAGTATACGTATTGTAACAAATAATATAATGATAAGTAAATATCGTTCCCACGGAGATTATTTTGTTAGAAATTAATTTTTTAAAACTAAAAATAATAAAAATCAATATTTTTTGGTGTTCTTATATTTTAAGAAAGAAAAATTAAAATAACTTAAAGTAAATAGCAATAATTAATTAAATCAGATTTTGTGACTAAAAAGATATATGAGAAAATACCTAGGAATACTTAATCCCCCAATTTTCTAAACATGTGAATCGCTAAAATCCCCTCAATATAATTATCAATTAATTACGTGATCAATTAAATCTAATCTAGCATGTATTTCTCTCTCAAGTAAACTACACATCATATAGTAATTAATTTAATCACACTCTCATGCCAATTAAATTGCATAGTACTCATTAAGTTCATCAATTATGGATCACATACATAATATTCATACATCTCTGCCTAGAAACTATGCATGTTATTTAATCAAGACAAACAATTAAATAATTCTCTCAAATCTCTTTAATTTCCTTTATAGATAAATTGTTGGTCAAATCATTAATAACATATAATCAGATTAAATAATATAATTAAATTAATATTATAATTGAGAAAAAATATTAGATCATCACATGATGAAAACTGGGTTCATAAGATTCGTAGATTAATAAATTAATTACACATAATTGTGTTCATAAAGCTCATATTTTTTCATAAAGAAAGACATAAAATTGATAAAGAAAAGAGTAGAAAAAGAAATACAATCAATAACTTGAATTGTAGTATTAATTTCCTCTTGAATCTCCACCAAAATTGTGTCTTCTCTTGAATTTTTTTGTATTTTTCTCTCTCTTTAGCTCTAAAAACTGACCAAAATTATGCTAATGGAGGCTAATTATGGTTTATGGAGTGATTAGAGGCTTAAATAAAGCTCATGTGTGATCTGGACCATTCGATCAGCTTCAGATCAAAGGCAATGATCAAAACAAGCAAAATTGATAGTTTCACCCAATCACAACATGACATGTGGCATCATAAATTCATTGAGCGAATCAGGGAGTGACGTATGGTAGGGCAGACTAGTCAGAGTCAACGCTCATCGAAGAGAGTGATAATCCTTTAGGGCATCTCAAGATTTGGATTTTAAGGACTTTTTTTCCTTAGAGTTCTAATCTGATCATCTTCAACACTTTTTTAGCAATTAAATCCTTCCTATTCCTTTGAGTTTGTGGGTTCCTAGGGTTGTTCATCTAGATGGTCCCTATCACCTTTGATCTTTGGAGGTTTTTGAATGCTTATATCAATGGTTTGAAGTGAGCCAATGAGTTGCTTTATCTTGATGGTTCCTTGCTTTCTTCAATTGTAGTGAACTTTACATGGAACTGATCTGGTAATGAGTAGATAATCTTTAAAACTATCTTGAAATCATATATTTCCTTTCCAAGATTGGTAAATGTGTTAGTAATATTACATAATCTAATATAAAATTCAGAGAAAGTTTCATCTTTTTTCATCCAAAGATTTTCAAATTGACTACCAAGCATGCAAACTTTAGTTCGTTTAGCTTATGTGGTTCCCTCATGGGTATCCTCTAAAACAACCCAAGCATGCTTATTAGTATCAACATGAGAAAAATGAAAGAACTCATCCATGGACATAGCACTAAAAATAGCATAAATACCCATTTGATTCCAGTTGCTAGCAATTTTATCTTGATCGGTCCATTTGTTCTTAAGCTTAAGATTGACTATACTATCTTTGTTAATTATAGGTGGTTCCCAACCATAAATTCCATATTTCCAGATAGTCTCATCTAAAGTGATACGAACCTTCTAAGGGAATAACCTTAGGAACCCACCAACTCAAAGGAACAGGAAAAATTAATTTGTTAGGAACGTGTTAAGATGATTGGATTAGACCCATAACAAAACAAAGTCCTTAAAACCCTAACCTTTGGTTTGATCAAATTAGAACTCTAAGGAAAAAAAATCCTTAAAACCCTAACCATTTGTATGATCATATTAGAACCTTAGGAAAACAAAGTCCTTAAAACCCCAACCTTACGACGCCACAAAGGATGTTCGCTTCCTTAGATAAGTTGAATTCAAGAATTCAATCAAGAACACAAGATGGAAAGGCAAGAAGCTTTATAAAATAAACTTTTATTAATGATATATTCTCTTCCTCCATTACATGGCTGTTGTTTTCTTTTATAAGCAACAAAAACCTTAGACAAAATTTACCCTAAGGAAAAACGTAGGCACCACTTCAAGCCTAAAGAAAACCCTAGGTATAAATTCAACCCTAATGGGCCTATTTAGTTATGTATTGAGCTTAATCCATCCTTAAAAATAAAAGAGTGAAAGACTAATGATAAATAAGACATAAAAAAGCTCACAATTCACTAAAACAAAAATTACTAAACATAAAAGGCCCATAATTAACTAAAACAAAAAATATTGCTTCCTAAATTAATCCTTGCATTCAATTTGATATTCCAAATCCATCCCTTATGTAGGATCTTGAGAATATTTGTAAGATCTTGAGATTCTTTAGAATATTTATAAACATCAAGTTGGTCAGCACCTCAATCTCAATTATTCCCCTCCTCTTCGAAAAGATTCATCCTCAAATCTTAGCTATATAAGCAGTTTGATTTGGTAATCCATGTGGAATTTCTTTATGAAATATATCTTTAAAGTCCTATAATGAAAACACAACAACACTAGGCAAAGATGAATTAAGATGGTTAGTACAAATAAAAACATCCTTGTACATTAGTACAATTACATTCATGTTTATTATTTTTCTCTCCTATTTCCTCACTTTTCTCTCTTGTTTTCTTACTTATTTCTCCCTTTTGCTCACTTTTCTCTCTTTTTTGTATACTCTTTTCTCTTTTTTGCTCAATTTTCACTCCTTTGGGCTCGCTTTTATCTCCTTTGTGCTCATATTTCTCTTCTTTGTGATAACATTTCTCTCCTTCATCTGTATGTTGTATATTTTGGGTTCTCCTTGTGACAAGTAATTATCCATGTATAGGTTCTTCCACTTCAACATTAGGATGATCCTCCAATAATGGTATCTCATCTCACTTGAACTGGTACTTTCAATTTCTCCATTTTTCTGTAAAACCTTAACATTTTTGTCCCGTTTATAACTTGCTCTCTCCTCCACTTTGGAATCAGCTTCTTTTGCATTAAATTCTTGTCTTCTATATATAGAGATTGATGTGTTGATCAAGTTGATGTTTCCAAATATTCTCAAGATCTTTTGCCAGAAATTGGTTGTCTAAGGACCTGGGATAGATTTGGAAGATCAAGTTGGGTGCAAGGGTTACTTTAGGAAGCAATTTTTGTTTTAATTACTTATAGGTCTTTTATGTTTAGCATATTTATTTTAGTTAATTGTGGGCTTTTTATGTTTTATTTATCATAATTTATTTTTTTAGTTTGTATTTTTAAGGATGGATTATGCCCAATCTACAACTAAATAGGCTCATTAAGCCCATTTTCATTTAGGTTTTTTTGGTTAGGGTTTCTTGCTTATAAAAAAGAGCAACTATGTAATTTGGAGGGAAGAACAAATATCATTAATGAAAAATATATTTCATAAAGCTTTTGCTTTGCCTTGTTGTGTTCTTGATTGAATGCTTGAATTCGACTTAATAAAGGAAGTGACCATCCTTTGTGGCATCTCAAGATTGGGGTTATAAGGAATTTATTTTCTTAGGGTTCTAATTTGATAATCTTCAACATGTCCTAGTAAATCAATCGTTCCTATTCTTTTGAGTTCATGGGTTTCTAGGGTTCTTCGCCTAGAGGGTCCACATCATTTGGTATTAGAGCCTTGGTTGTTGAAAATAGGTTATCTATCTTTATCTTTTTCATAATTCATGATTTTGTAAAAAAAGTAAATTTCATCCTTTGATTGTTTTCTGCATTATTGAGACACAAATCACAAAAAAAAAAGATATCCTTTTGAGTCTTGTGTTTTCTTTCAATTATTTTTTTGTTGTTTTTTATATTTTGATTTATTCATATCTTTTTGTTGTTTTTTATTTATGTGTTCAATATATCTTTGTTCTTCAAAAAAATGAAAAGAGAGGGATTTTGTTTAGTTTCAAATTTTATTTTTGATAAAATAGAGTTGCAACTTTAAATGCCCATAACGTTTGACTTGGATAAAGTATAAATTATTATAGTATATCAAATCGAAGCTTGTTTTGATTCCTATTAGATTTTTCAAGCTTTTCTTTTATTTTTTCAATTTTAGAGCCCAAATTCTACCATTTACACCAGTAGCCGAGGGTTTAAGGATTTGTCGCACTTTTTGCTTTGTTTTTAGTTCTTGTTCATTAGGGTTGTGAATTTTTTTTTAATTTTTTTTGTAAATTTTCTATTCACAATAGAAGCAACAGTAGTTAAAACAAAAAAAAATGAGAAAGGAGAACAAAGTAGTAGATCGTTCAAGAATCTAATTCTTATTTTCTTGTTCTTGTTGAAATTGGTTTTCCCTTTATTTTGTTTTTGTTACCCAAGACTAGTTTAAAAAGAAAGGGGAAACATAGTTGATCATGAGTCTTTTTTTAGAGTTCTCTTTGATTAAATTTTTTTCTTTAGGTGATGTTTGGTTGGAGAGAATGGAAAGGAATCATAATTGATTTTGTCCATTTGTGTGTTTGGTTGGGCTAAATGGACGGAACAGAATGAAATTGATTACTAAAGGAGAAGGAATTATGATTCCTTCTCCCCATTTAGGAATGATGATTCCATTCCTGATATGAATTTACTTTTCCAATTTTGCCCCTCCCTTAATATTATAATTCCATAGCTGCCCTTGATACATATAAATGAAGAGGTAGAATGAATCTGCCTCCCATTTTTCTCACCCACAAAGAGAACCATACGCGACGCGATTTCTTCTTCAGCTCTACACTCAACCATCGCCTCGCCTGGTCCTCCACAGCTGGTGGTTTCTCTGATTTTCGAGGTGAGTTCTTATCCTCATCTGTGTCTTCTCTCTCATTTGTCTAGCCACCCTAATTTCTTAGCAAGGTGTTCTCTTTTATGTTTTTTTCTTCTCGCTTCTAAATATATTATTTATTTCCTAATATTATGGATTTTTCCTTTGAGATTTTTCTCTATTCTGTAAATATTTATTTCTAGTTTGAATCGATTCCAAAAAAATTTCTCTGTTATGATCTTATGCCTTGTTCGTCTCAGGAATTGTTCTCTGTTTTGTCAAAATTTATTTATATTTTGAATCAATTCATATTTTTATTATCTGTTCTTGTATTATGGTATTCTGGTATGTGATATTCTTTGTTGTTTTCTTTGAATTGATTTGTTGGTCTCATGAACCCAAACAAAGCTACAATATGAACATTCCTTCTACATCCCATGAAGACGATACTGATATTATTTCGAACAATAAAAATATTGGTTCTTTGCTAGAATTTTGATAGTTTCATTGTAGAAGATAACTCTAATTTTGGCTTAAACTATCCATTGGTGCTAAATAAACTAATTGATATGCTGATGAATTCAAAAACTGCCCATTAGTGATACTTGTAGAAGTATTGTCAAAGATAATGCATTACTTAATCTTTCATAAACAAAAATTTTCCATTAATAGAGCAATACTTAATCCAAATCAATACTATCTATTCAAAAACTGTCTATTATTAGTGATATAATCAGTATCTTCTACAATACTTAATTTTGGCAGTTTAATATAATAGGTATATTTTATCAATTTTATGAGTATATCATTGTTCCTGATTAAGTATTGTTTTTGTTTGTAATTTAAGGTAAAATGGATGACCATAGCTTGAATGTGGAAGAGGTGGATGTTATTGTTGTGTACTTGATGCATATAATGTATATTGTAAAATTCTTTTTTATGATGGTGGTGGATAAAACCTTGACAATATCTTTAAAGAGACAATTGTATGAGCTTGATTTTTTTCAAATAGGAAAATTATGCATAGATTGTGCTATGAGAGCGACATTACTAGTATTAATCAACTTAGGATGAGTATGAGTGATTTTACCAATTTGTGTGCAATGCTTGAAACTAGAGGGTGGCTAAAACAATCAAAGCATTTGTTAGTAGATGAGCAAGTAGCCATGTTTCTTCATGTGATTCCACACCATGTGAAAAATAAAGTTATAACTGATCGATTTAGAAGATCTGAAGAGACAGTTAGTAAGTATTTCAACAATGTCTTGCATTCTATCATATGGTTGCATAAGGAGTTACTGAAAAAACCTGAGCCTATTCTTGACGATTGTGATGACGATAGGTGGAAATGTTTCAAGGTAGATATAATGTTTAATTTCTTTCTTTTATCTTATTATCATGTAATATTTTTAATAATTAAATGTTTTTACTTGACTTCTTGGTACTAGGGTTGCTTAGGAGCACTTGATGGTACTCATATTAGGGTAAGAGTTCCTATAGGTGATAAGTCTAGGTATCGAAACCAAAAGGGTAAGGTTAACACAAATGTTTTGGGGGGTTTGCTCTCCTGATATGCAATTTATTTATGTTTTACTTGGTTGGGAGGGTTCAGTAACTGATAGTAGAGTCTTACGTGAAGCTATACGTAGAAGGAATGGATTTAAAATCCAACTTGGTAAGTAATATGTGAATTGATCAATTTTTTAAAATTCTATGAATATGAAATTGAACTGTAAAATATATTTAATATATAGGGCATTATTATCTTATGGATGTTGGATATGCAAATTCCAATGGATTTCTTGCTCCATATCGTGGTCAACATTATCATTTGAGTGAATGGAGAGATGGTCCACAACCTCACAATCCATGTGAATTTTTTAACATGAAGCACTCACAGGCTAGGAATATGATCAAGAGATGTTTTGGTGTGTTAAAGAATCGATGGGAAATTCTAAGAAGTCCAGCATTCTATCCCATTTAAACTCAAAACTGAATAATTATTGCTTGTTTCTTGCTACACAACTATATAAGAAAGGAAATGTCATATGATCCATTTGAGGAAAATTGGGAAAATCTTGAAGATAGGGATGAGGATGAGGATGATGAAGATACAATATGAATCGTAGACTCTACATATGAATGAAGTGTATTTAGAGACAATACGACATTAAACATGTACAATGAATGGAGGGAAAGGAGATAGGGATAGATGATAGTGATTTTTTAGGTTAATAGAAGTCGTGTTTTCTTATTTATGCTTGATTATGGTTGTAATGAAGAGATTGTTTGAATGAAATTATGTGTAATCTTGTAAAACATTATGCTATTGGTCGTATTCTTATAATTTTAAAATTATTCTCATTGGTTGCTAGGCTCGTCAACTTTAATATATTTTCTATTTCTATTTTGTTAATAAGTGGTATATTTTTTTGTTTTTACTTTTTAATTTTAGGATGTCATCTTCACAAAGTTTTACATCAAGAAATCGAGGCCCTGGACAGCATAAAATATTTTGGACAACAACATTAGATGAAAAATTTATTGAGTGTCTTGTAGAGTTGCACAATCAGGATTCATATAGAGCTTATGGTGGTTTCAAACCTGGCTATTTAAATGCTATTGAGAAATTACTACTTCAAAAACTACCAGATTGCACTATGAAAGCTAAACCACATATTGAGTATCGATTAAAAACATTGAAGACTCTATTTACTATACATGACATGCTAATTGGTCAAAATAGTAGTGGATTTGGGTGGGATCCAATGAATAAACATATAGTTGTTGAGGCACCTATTTGGGATGCATATGTAGAGGTAATCTTTTTGTTGTTCTCGTTTGTTATGAAAAAAATACATTATTTATGTTTAGAAATTAATCCATTTGATTATTAATATTTTCAATTTGACATATTTGAACACTTTTTAAAGTCACAAAGAAGTTGTTCATTTTAGACATAGGTCATTTCCTCATTACGAGGACTTGTCTATTGTATTTGGTAAAGACAGCCACAGGAAAAGATGCAGAGACTCAATGATGTTGTTTTAGAACTTGATAATGAACGAGATCAAGAGACAGTAAATGAAATTGATCCATTACATCAACACATAGATGCTACTGACCAGCAAAACTCAAATGTGTCATCTAAAAAAGAAAGAGAACTATTGGAGTTAATGAATATGGAAATTCTATTGAGAGGGTAGCTTTGATACTTGCAGAAGAGATGAAGAATGTTGGCAGCCTTTTGAGTCGATCCATCACAAAAGAAGAAGAAAAAGAAGAACAAATGAGGTTGTACAATGAATTACAAAGGAACACATCACTTAGCAACGATGAGCTTGATGTAGCTACAATTCTTCTTGTTGATAAACCCGCAAGAATGAATGTATTTTTCGACGTACCTTATGACAAAAAATGGTTGGATTAGAAGCCTTCTTAGACGTGAAGGTGCATTATATTAAGTTATGGATATGTGTTATTACTATATGAATATTCGTTTGTAATTGTTATATTAGCCTTGTTTTGGTATCTAACATAATTTTATTTAGGCTAATATCAATATTTTGATATAGTGTTTTGAACACTGCTGGAATATGAACATTTGTGCTTGATTGAACAGATGATACAAAAGTAGTAGGATCAACATACGAAAATTCTATTTATATTGATAATTTATTGTTCTGTAAACAATGAATAGCATCACTGTACAAAAAAATCCCACAAATGGCTTCAATATATTGAATGCTATCAAAAGCAATCCTAATAACATCATTCATCTCTATAAAAGTAAATATATAATTAATATTTATGATATAAAAAAGGAAATATATATTTTTTACTTAAAAAATTAAAAATAAAAATTATTACTTAATTTTTCTCACAAAAAAATAGTAATTAAATGACATTTTTGAATTTTACTGAATGTAGGGGTATTAAGGTAATTTTATAGTTTTTTCCATTCCATTCCCATTCCAATTCCAATTTTGATTCCATTATGCGAACCAAACGCCACCTTAGAGTCCTCTTTGGTCAAAAGTCTTTCTTTAGAGTCCTCTTTGGTTAAGAACCTTTGTTTAGAGTCCTCTTTGGTCAAGAGTCTTTCTTTAGAGTCCTCTTTGGTTAAAATCCTTTATTTAGAGTCCTCTTTGGACTTTCTTTCTTTAGAGTCCTCTTTGGACTTTCTTCTTATCGTACTTTGACATTAAGTTTTTAGAATTCTGAGTTTTGAGATTGTCACCGAAAAAATGGTTACTTGTTGCGATTAGTTGGATTCTTTAATTTTGTTAAGAACACAAAGAAGGTTAGTGTGAGCTTTGAGTGGTAAAAAAATAAGAAAAATAGTGTAAAGAAAAAGAACGAATATCATTAATGAAATGTATATTTCATAATGCTTTTGCTTTGCCTTCTTATGTTTTTGATTAAATGCTTGAATTTGACTTATCAAAGGGAGTGATCATCCTTTATGGCTTCTCAAGATTGGGGTTTTAAGGACTTTGTTTCCTTTGCAATTTAATCGTTCCTATTTCATTAGTTTGTGGGTTCTTAGGGTTATTTTCCTAGAGGGTCCACATCATTTGGTATTAATATAAGCATTATAAATGGGGCACAAAGACTAACTCTAAAGAAGATAGAAATGTAGGCAGTATAAAGATGGAAATTCTGCCTTTTCAAGGAAAAGCAAGAGTAATAGAGATCCAGTTGCTAATCAAGTTAATATTCCCAAATACTGATCAAGTTAATTTTTTCATATATTCATAAGATCTTTTGCAAGGAATTGGCGATCCAATGACTAGGGAAATATTTGGAAGATGAGGTTGTGTGCAAGGGTTACTTTAGTAAGTAAATTTTGTTTTAATGAATTGTGTGCCTTTTATGTTTAGCAATTTTAATTTTAGTGAATTGTGGGTTTTTTATTTTAAGTCTTTTAGTATTTTATTTGTTAAGGTTGGATTAGGCCTAATCCATAACTAAATAGGCCCATTCTATCTAGGGTTTTTTCTTTTAGGGTTTCTTGGTTATATAGAAGAAGAGATAAGTAATTTGGAGGGAAGAATAAATATCATTAATGAAAAGTATATTTCAGAAAACTTTTGCTTTGCCTTTTTGTGTTCTTGATTGAATACTCGAATTTGACTTAGCAAAGGGAGTGATCATCCTTTATGGTGTCTCCAGGTTTAGGTTTTAAGGACTTTGTTTCCTTAGGATTCTAATATGATAATATTCTACACGTTCTTAGAAAATCAGTCGTTTCTATTCCTTTGAGTTTGTGGGTTCCTAGTTTGTTCACCTAAAGGGTCCACATCAAAAATCTTTCTAAAATCAATTATCCATAGTCATTGGATCATCAATTATTTACAAAAAGATCTTGAGAATATTTGAGAACATCAACTTGATCAACATCTCAATCTCCACTATTAGTAATGAGGACCCTCTAGGCGAAGAACCCTAGGAACCCACGAACAATAAGGAATAGGAACAAGCGATTTGCTATGAACATGTTTAAGAATATTGGATTAGAACCCTTTGAAAACAAATTCCTTAAAACCCTAACCTTGAGACACCACAAAGGATGATCACTCCCTTTGATAAGTCAAATTCTAGCATTCAATCAAGAACACAAAAAGGCAAAGCAAGAAGCTCTTCGGGGATGTCCACAAAGGAAAGGAAATGTACTAGGGTATATGTGAAACTCGTTCAGTTCATGGAACTAGGACAATAGAAAAAACAAATTGATCCAGTATTAGAGATCAATACAAGTGAATAGGATATAATGAAAGAATCCATTCCATATCTAAAAAGAAAAATAAAAATAAAAAAAGATCTATCATATCTTCTATTGTGGTATCCTATTTATGGTTTCCATTGGTGCAAATCCAATCTTTTCCATTTTGAATTATAAATAGTCTACTCAAGATTACAAAGCTGATGCATTTTTATAACAACAAACCCTCATGAAAACCCTAGACTTAAATTCAAGCAAAAAGAAAAACCTTAGAAACCCATAAACTCAAACGAATAGGAACGAATGATTTGCTAAGAACGTGTTGAAGATGATCATATTAGAACCCAAAGGAAGAAAATTCCTAAAGCCCCAATCTTGAAAAGCCACAAAGGATTATCACTCCCTTTGACAAGTAAAATTCAAGCATTCAATCAAGAACCCAAGGAGGCAAAGAAAAAGCTTTCTGAAATATACTTTTCATTAATGATATTCGTTCTTGCCTCCACAATTCACTAAAACAAAAATTGATAAACATAAAAGGCCCATAACTAAAAAAAATTGTTTTCTAAATTAATCCTTGTATCCAATTTAATATTATGAATCTATCCTTTGTGTAGGATCCTGATAATATTTTAAATAGTTGTAAACATAAACTTGGTTAACACCTCAATCTCCATTATTTCGCTCCTCTTCGAAAAAATTCACCCTCGAATCTTAGCTTTGTAAGTAGGTCGATTAGGTATTACGGATTCAAGTATGAAGTCTATTTGATGCTACAAGCCTCGCAAAGGATGTAATCCATGGGGAATCTCTCCAGGAATTGATCCTGAAAGTCTTGTAATAAAGTTAACATCACACTAGACAAAAATGAGCTAAGATCGTTAGTAGAAAGATAAACATCATTGTACATAAGTACAAGTACTTGTTGCCTTCCCATCATTACACTTTTAGTCTCATGTTTTTCAGCAATTACACTCATTTTTTTTATTTTCCTCTTTTGTTTGCTCACTTTTCTCTCATGTTTGCTTACTTTTTCCTCTCTTTTTCTAATTTTTTTTCTCCTGTTTGCTTACTTTTCCCCATCTTTTGCTCACTTTTCTCTCCCTACTGCTCAGGTTTCTCTACTTTGTGCTAACTTTTCTATCCTTTTTTCCACTCAGCCTCACTTGCTCTCTTTTTACTCTTGCTCACATTTTGTTTTCTCTAAATTTGAAATCTTCTACTATCCTAATTTGGTCTTCAAAAGCTTGTAAAGGTGTGAGAGGAGCTAATATAGCTTTTTGGTTATTTATTTCAAAAGAATAACGATTTCTGTAACCATCATGGGACACCCTCGTATCAAACTGCCATGGTTGGTCGAACAATATATGAGCAATATACAATTTTTCCATATGACAAAGAACCTCGTATTCATGTTTTCCAATTGAAAAAGAACCAAAACTTGTTTGTTAACCTCACTTCTCCAAAATCATTCAGCCATGGTAGCTTGTATGGTTTGGGATGCTTCTGCCATTTCAAATTTAAATTTTCTACTAACAAGGTACTAGCAACAATAGTGCAGATCCCACTATCAATAATAATGTGCATATCTTATCCTTCACGTGGCATCTTGTGTGGAAAATATTATCATGGTGCTTGTCATCTCTGTCATCCTTAACTAGTATATCCATGACTCTTTTGGTTACAAGTGAATCTCTATGCATAGGTTCTTCCACATCAATATTAGAAAAATCCTTCACTAATGGTATCTTCGTCACATGAACTGGCACTTTCAATTTCTCCATTTGTCTATACAACCATGATCTTCTTTTCTCGTTTACAACTAGCTATCTCTTCAACATTGGAATCAGTTTCTTCTTTGTCGAACCATGTCTTCTATGTCTTATTTTATGTCATTTAGAACTAGAAGAGGATTTTAAATCATCCAACCTTGCATTCATCCTCTTAAATTGGTCATGAATAGATTTGATGAAGAATTTTGAGTCAAGCTCTTGTGGTTTTCCTCCTTCATTACTCATGTTGTAAGCTTGTAAAATAAAATGAGATAACCTACACACTCACTCACGTGTTTTCTCTCATATAAGATTGTTATCACTCTCCGTTTTAACACTATTTTGATCTTTTTTTACCACTCGAAGCTCACACAAACCTCACTTGTGTGCTTAAAAAAATCAAAGAATCCAAGTAATCTCAAGAAGTAACCATTTTATTAGTAGCAATCTCAAAATTCATAATTTTAAACAATTATTGGATAGTATGACAAAAAGAAAGTCCAAAGAGGACTCTAAAGAAATGCTCTAGACCAAAGAAGACTCTAAAGAAAGGCACTTAACCAATGAAGGCTCTAAAGAAAGGCTCTCTATCAAGGTGGACTCTAAATAAGGAAGACCAATCACAAGGTCTAGAAGGGCACAACTTGAGAAGGCTCATTCAATAGGTTGTGCATAGCCAAGGGGACTCAAAACGGGAGTGCAAAGATTGGAAAAAGCCTAGCATGGAAATTAGGAAAAAAATACCAAAAGTGGACTAGGCACATCGTAGTGCCATTTTGGACTACTTTCTTTTCAACCCTGAAATGAATTCAAGAGTTATTATATATATTTTCTAGGAATTCCTTGTACTCAATTGCCCCTACTTTTGTCCTATGTTTTGCTCTATGTTTTGTGCCACATTTTGTGCTTTTTGACTAATTTTATTTTTCATCCTTTGGATGAGATCAAGGGTTGTTATGTAATATTTTCTTAGGTTTCCTTGTATCCTATAAATACATAAAAGTAGGTCAGCTGCCCACACTTCTCATATGAATGATATTTGATTTTTCAAATAATTTGAGAGCTCATTCATGCTCTTTGTTCCTCTTCAAGCAACTTATCAAGGGATTGAAAGCCTTTGTGGTGTTGTTTAGAATCCAAGCATTTGTGGTGAGTAATATCCATACTTGTAAATGTGTCATTTATGCTAGACTAATCAAAGAGAGAGAACTTCCTTGTGGCGTCTTTTCTCTTCAATTTAATGGTGAGTCATATCCATTTTTTTGTGAAGAAACTCTTTGCTATATAATCTGAAAATTAGTTGGGTCCTACCCCTTTGCTTGGTATCATTTGGTATCAGAGTTTTAGGTGTTAATTTTTAAATTCATATTCTTTATTTTTGTTCTTGTTCTTGTGTTTTTGTCTTTTTTTATAGTTTATGCAAAAATTTCATTTTCCCTTTTGTGTCTTAATTTATGTAATATTTTACATATCATAAAATTTATCAAACTCATATTGAAGGTATTCTATTGATTTACTCTTGAGTTATTAGCATAATTGTTCAAAAGAAAAGGAGTGGCCAAAATTTAATTAAAAAAAAGAATGACAAATAAAAGAGGCCAAATTACATATGCTAATTTCTATTGAGTGTTTAAACTCATATTTCCAAGAGCATTACCCTTTTATTATAAATTACCAATTGTGTGATGAGTTCTTTTAGGAAATTTTGTTTTTCCAATAGTATTGATCTTTTGATTTCTCTTGTGCTTAATTATTCTAGTCTAGGATACTAAACACTTCGAGTTAGTTTCCTTTGTGCTCTTACAAGTGGGATATTATGAACTACCTTTTTGGGTGTTTGATAATTCTACAATTTTTTTGGAATTCCTTGGTTGGGTTGCTTTGATTAGGAGCTAAGTGGGCTTAAGTCAATCAATCCGAGAGCTAAACACATGAGATATTGAGTGAATTTATATTGGATCTATTTTATTACACTAACCTTTTGTTGTGTAGAATTGCAAAAATGTGCAACAGTGGTAGTCCCAAAGAAAGACTGGATATAATGTTCATGATGACAGATTTGCAACAATCCTTTGAGAGGATAGACAACTTGATGGTCAATATGAATGAAAGATTGGAAAGGCAAGAAAATGCCTTAGCATCTATACAACAAGAAACACCTTCACCTAATGTAAGTGGGGTTAATAGGCAAGCTCATGTTGAAAATGATATTGAGGAAGAAGATTGGGAGGGATAATTGGAGGAAAAAGAAGGAAGAATGCTTAGAGGAGGAAGAAATGGGTATAGAGGAGGAAGTAATTGTAGAGGAGGTATGTGGAAACCCCCACATAGGGCCCAAGATAAATTGAATAGGGACCTAGGAAGTATAAAAATGAAGATACCACCATTCGAAGGAAAGAATGACCCAGGGTTATATTTGGAGTGGGAGAAGAAGGTGAGCACTCTTTTGAGTCCCACAACTTCTGATTATGCTTTAAATTGGTGGGATCAATTGGTCATTAGTAGGAGGAAAACCATGAAAGGCCCATAGATAATTGGGAGGACATGAAAGCCTTCATGAGGAAGAGTTTTGTCCCTAGCTACCACTATAGAGAGTTACACCAATGCCTACAAAGATTGACTCAAGGATATAAGTCTCTTGATGAATACTATAAGGAAATGGAAGTGACAATTGTAAAGGCTAATGTTATGGAAGATAGGAAGGCCACAATGGTTAGATTTCTTAGTGGGTTGAGTTTTTACATTGCCAAGATTGTGGAACTTCATTATTAAGTGGAGATGGAGAACATGATCTACATGGAAATTAAGGTGGAAAGGCAATTAAAGAAATAGAGTTATCGTTCCTAACCATCAAAGTCTAGTTCCTTTACTTCAAAGTAATCCTTGGAAGTCTAATGAAGAAAAGATGAAAGAGATAGTTCCAAACCAAGATTTGAGCCTTACAAAGCCAAAGAAATGGGGGTTAATGAAGACATAGTTAAAATTGACACCCCAACTCATCATCATGACATTAAGTATTTTCGGTGTCTTAATAATGGTCATGTAACCTCTCAAAGTCCAAACAAGAAGGCAATGAACATCTTAGCTAGTGGTGAGATGGAAATTGATAATGAAAGTGAAGAAGAAGAGATGCAACCTCTAGAGGAAGCTAGTGAAGAGGATATATGGCCCGTAGATGGGGAAGCACTTGTAATAAAGCAATCTTTGAGTATTCATGTCAAAGGGGTTGACATTGAACAACAAAGCGATAACATCATTCAAAAAAGGTGTCATGTGAGCAACAAGGTGTGTATTGTTATCATAGATGAGGTAAGTTACACCAATGTGGCAATTACCACCTTAGTTGAGAAGTTAGGGTTGCCTACATTAAAACTCCCTAAGCCTTACAAGTTGCAATGGTTATATGATAGTGGGGAAGTGAAGGTTGATAGGCATGTATTAGTGAGCTTTTCCATTTGAAAGTACAAAGATGATGTGATGTGTAATGTGGTACTCAAGCAAGCCAGGCATATCTTGTTAGGTAGGTCTTTGCAATATGATAGGAAGGTTATGCATGACGAATATAGAGATAAGTATTTGTTTGTGAAGGATGGTAGAAACATCATACTTGTTCCCCTTTCACCCTAGCAAGTCTTTGAAGATCAAATGAAGATGGTTAGGGGAAAATAAAAGAGTGAAAATGAAAGAAAAGAATGAAGAAAAAGGAGAGGAGAGTGAAAAGAAAAGAGAGAAAGAAAATGAGTTTTTATGCTAAGGCAAGTGAGGTCAAGAGGGTTTTTTATTCAAAATAATTGTTGTCTCTTTAGGAGAACATGAAAACGTGCAAGTATACATGGTCACAAGTAATAAAATTGATAAGTAAGATATCATTCCTATAGAGATTTGTTACTAGTGTTCGTTAAGTACTAAACTTATTTCAATCTGATTTTATCCAAATAGTCGATAGTTTGATGCAGTTTGACTAACTAATTTTTATAACAGTTTATAAGAAAATTCTAGGATTGTAGTTTCACTAAATTAATCCACTTGAATCATATTATTTTCTCTTGATTTATGTTCTCGCGTTTAAGTTGTTAACTAAGAACTCCTAATTTATCTATATATCTCTTCTGAGCTCCATATAGACACATCTCGCTAAAATAATTCATATATTCCTATGGGAATTAAATTCAACCAGATTCATTAAGTTCTAAGTTCTCAAATAATTACACGTACAATAAAGGTATATTCATATCCCTTATATATATATGTTATTCTATCACGAGAAACACACAAAAATACCTTTTTTCAAGTTTATTTAAGTGTCACACATTAATTAATTAATCTTCCAATAATCAAAAGTATTAAACACAGATAAAATAAACAACTTAAAAAAATCCCATAAATCATTCAAAAATAATTAATTCAAGTTTCATAATTTCAGCTACACTGCAACTCTAGAACAAATAAATTAGTTCATAACAAAAATTAAAATTGCAATACGAAAATAGTTGGACATTTAAGAGAAATAAAATTTAGAAGAAAAAGATTAGGAGAAACTCTTTCACGACTCCTCCATAAAAAATAAAATTCCTTCCATTTTCTTCTTCTTTGTTGTCTTCTTTCTCTCTATTTCTTTTCCTAACAAAATAACAAAAGAAAACATTAAAGAAAAGTTTCTACGTGTTTTAGAGAACACGTAGAGTAGAAGCTAAGGAAAGCTATAAGTGAATTGGAAAAAATGAAAAACTAAAAACTGGTACACATCTTTCCTCACGTCTAAAATATATCACCTTAAACAATTATTTTTTTCAAAATGCATGTAGTGGGGGGATAGAGAAATACATGGAAAATAATAATAAAAAACAAACACGCATGGAGACAACAAATAATCAGCTGGAAGAGTGCGCCATTTCCTGCATTTTTTATTACACAAATGCATGCCACGTGTCTCCATATGATTGGCTAGAAGAATAAGGAGACACGTGGCAGAGTGCATGAAGTTTACATGGAACGCATCACACGGGAATTTTATTTTGCAGTAGACACATGGGTGACAAAACGAGTTGGAAAGTGGGCGTCATTTCTACGTTTTCATTTTACCAAACTCATGCCATGTGTCATCATTTGATTTACTGGAAGATTAATCTAGACATGTGGCAACTTCTTATTCGATGACCCACGCGTCACACGAGCCATGTTTTTGCGCAACAGACACGTGGGTCCCACCCTGCATGTCGTGCATTGTGCATCTGGGAAACGTGTCCAATTGTCCGTTTTGCGCGTGCATTTCACTCGCCTGATTGTCACCGTTGGTTTCCCGATCTAACGGTGCATGTCGAGCGTGGATCAAGTCGCATGTGGTCTTCTTTCCTGTGCAGAAAAACAAAAGTTTATTTAATTGCATTTTGGCCCTCCAATTTAATTCAAATTAACTTCTAAACTTTTGATAATTGCAATTTCGCCCACATTTAATTCAAATTATACTTTTAGCTTTTATTAATTGTAATTAAGTCCTTTTTCGGTTCAAATTCATTAATTTTCTTAAAAATATATTCCTAGAAAAACTAAAAGTAAATATTAATTTAATTAATTAAAATTAACTAAAAACAATAAGAACATAGCAATTATAATTAATAAAATGGACAAAAATAACTCTAAAATATAGAGTTATCAACAACCCATACTTGTTCTTTTTTACAAGGAAGCTTATTTTTCAATTAATGATCTTAACCAATATTTTCCTATTCTCACCGTTTCTCTTTTGCCCAAATTTGAGGACGTTTTCCTTGAAGACGTTCCAGATAGGGTGTTACCAATTAGAGGGATCGAGCATCAAATTGACTTCACACCAGGAGCTCCTCTTCCAAACTGACCCACCTATAAGACCAACCGTAAAGAAACTAAGAAGATTCAAAGGTAGGTTGAAGAGTAAAGGTCAAGTAAGGGAGAGCTTAAGCCCATGTGACATTCCCGTGCTACTCGTTTCTAAGAAGGATGGATCAAGCAGGATGTGTCTTGATTGTCGAGCCATCAACAACATTAGATGAGTTGCATGGTTCTTTCATTTTTACAAAAAAAATATTTGGGAAGTGGATATCATCAAATTAGGATGAAAGAGGGTGATGAATGGAAAATCGCTTTTAAAACTAAGCATGTATTGTTTAGGTAGTTAGTCATGCCCTTTGGTTTAACAAATGCACCTAGCACTATTATGAGGCTTATGAATAATGTTTTGTGTGCATTTAATGGAAATTTTTGGTTGCCTATTTTGATAATATTCTCATTTACACTAAAAATCATGAAGAGCATGTCTTACATCTTAAGTATGTGCTTAAAATTTTGAGAAAAGAAAAATTGTTTGCAAACCTGAAAAAGTGTTGTTTTTGCATAGACAAGTTGATTTTGCTTGGTTTGATGTTGTTTATGGCTTTTATCCTTTAACACATATTGATATTTTACCTTTGCCTACTAATGAGTATGTTAATCTTGATGGTAAGCAAATGCACATTTTGTGAAGGGTTTACATGCTAGAGTTCGGGCCAACATTGAAAGGAAGAATGAGCAATATGCTAAGTAAGCCAATAAGGGGTTTTGAAGGTCGTTTTCCCACCTAGAGATTGGGTTTGGGTGCACTTGCATAAGGAAAGGTTTCCCATATAATGGAAATCAAAATTGCAACCTCAAGTAGATGGACCTTTTCAAGTCTTGGAATGGATCAATGATAACGCCTACAAGATAGATTTGCTAAGTGACTATGGTAATGTTAGTGCAACTTTTATTTTCTTTGATTTATCTTTATTTGATGTAGGTGATTCGAGGATGAATCTTTTCGAAGAGGAGGGGAATAATGGAGATCAAAGTGCTGATCAAGTTGATGTTCCCAAATATTCTCAAGATCCTTTGTAAGGAATTGGTGGTCCAATGATTAGGGAAAAAACTAAGAGGATGAAGGAAGATTTGCAAGGCTCAATCATGGAAGTAAAATAAAAAGAGGCCATGTTAGAAGAATCAAAATGTAAATTCAAAGATTCTAAAGCTTCACCAAGGATGGTTTATTACCTTTTTATGCAAGGGATAGATTTGGAAAATCAAGTTGGGAGCAAAGATTGATTTAGGAAGTAATATCTTTGTTTTAGCTAATTATGGACACTTTATGTTTAGCAATTGTGGTTTTAGGGAATTGTGGGATTTTTATTTTAAGTCTTTTAGTTTTTATTTTTTAAGAAAGGATTAGGCTCAACCCACCAATAATTAAGGCCATTATTTGTTTGGCTCTTGAAGTGGCTCATTGGGTTTATTTCATATAAAATAAACATCATCCATGTAATAGGGAGAAATAATATTCCTTAATGAAAATAAAATTTCATAAAACTTATTTCTTTGCCTTCTTGTGTTCTTGATTTAATACTTGAATCTGACTTATCAAAGGGAGTGGTCATCCTTTGTGACATATCAAGGTTTGGGTTCTAAGGAATTTGTTTCCTTAGAGTTCTAATTTGATCATCTTCAACATGTTCTTCGAAAATTAATTGTTTATATTCTTTTGACTTCGTGGGTTCCTAGGTTGTTCACCTAAAGGGTTCACATCATTTGGTATCATAGCCTTGGTTGCTGAAAATAGGTTATCTATCTTCATCTATCTTTGTTTTGGATTTTAGATTTAAAAAGAAATGGTCCTTTGATTGGTTTTTGCGTTCTTGAGTCAGAAAAAACAAAAAAAAAAGAGAAAAGAGAAAAGAAGGAAATTTTGTCCTTTTGAGTATTGTGTTTTCTTTCAATTTTGTTGTCATTGTTTTTGTCTTTGGATTTCATTTCATATTTTTCTTTCAATTCTTCATATCTTTTTCTTGTTCTTTTTTTTCTGTGTCCAATCTATCTTTTTTCAAAAAAAATAAAAATAAGAGGAGAGCTACTGCAATTCATAGTTTAAAAAGATTGATAAATTGGCATTGCAATTTTAAACGATTATAACTTTTGAATGTTATAATATATCAAATCGAAGATTGTTTTGATTCCTAAAAATACAACATACCTTTATCTCCATTCTCTACGTTTTCTAGCCCAAATTCCACTATTTACACTACCGAGAGCTTAAGGTTGTCACACATTTTTGAATTATTTGGGTTCTTTTTCTTTAGGGGTGCAAATTTGTTTTTGTGAATTTTCAATTCATAGTAGTAGCAATAGTAGTAAAAAAATAAAGATAAAAAGAGAAAGATAAAAAAAAAGGAGAAAGAAAAGAAAAAAAGAAAAAAAATAAGAAAGAAAAAAGAGAGAGAAGAAGAAGAGGAGAACAAAGTAGTAGATTGTTCAAGAATCTAATTCTTGTTTTCTTGCTAATTTTTCTTGTTCTTAGTGAAATTGGGTTTCCATTATTTTGTCCTTGCGGACCCAGACTGATTTTAAAAGAATGGAATTATAGTTGATCAAGAGTCTTTCTTTAGAGTCATCTTTGGTCAAGAGTGTTTCTTTAGAGTCCTCTTTGGTCAATAGTGTTTCTTTAGAGTCTTCCTTTGTCAAGAGTATTTCTTTAGAGTCCTCCTTGATCAAGAGTCTTTCTTTAGAGTCCTCCTTGGTCAAGAGTCTTTCTTTAGAGTCCCCTTTGGTCAAGAGTCTTTTTTTAGAGTCTTCTTTGGACTTTCCTTTTGTCATACTTTGCCATTAGTTCTTTCAAAATTCAGAATTTTGAGATTGTTACCAATAAAATGGTTACTTGAAATTATTTGGATTCTTTGATTTTTTTTAAGAACACAAAGAAGGTTAGCATGAGCTTTGATTTGTAAAAAATGAGCAAAACTAGTGTAAAAAAAGAAAAAAAGAGAGAACATAAATAGTGTGAAAAAAAGAGTATTGACAATCTTATTTGAGAGAAATTACGTGAGGGTATGCGTGGATTATCTTATTTTATTTTATAAGTTCACAACATGAGTAAGGAAGGAAGGGAACCATAAGAGGTTGACTTGAAATTCTTCATCAAATCTATTCATTACCAATTTAAGGGGATGAATGCAAGGTTTGATGATTTAAAATCCTATTCCGATTCTCAATCACATAGAAGAAGTCATAGAAGACATGAGTTCTAAGAAGAAGAAGCTGATTCCAATGTGGAAGAGAGAACTAGTTATAAATGGGACAAAAAAAATTAACTACAAAGAAGATAGCAATATAGGGAGTATAAAGATGACAATTCTGCCCTTTCAAAGAAAGAATGATCCTGAGTTATACTAGGAGTGGGAAAGAAAGGATGAGCATATGTTTGATTGTCATAATTACTTCGAGGAGAAGAAAGTAAAGCTAGTAGTCATAGAATTTATAGATTATGTTGGTATATAGTAGGATCAATTAGTGGTCAATAGGCAAAGAAATGGTGAGAGATATATTCATTTATGGGAAGAGATGAAATTGGTGATGCGTAAGAAGTTCATACCTAGCCATTACTATAGGGATCTATATAGATAGTTGAAAGGGATTGTCCAAGGTTCCATGAGGAAAATAGAGAAGCAATAATGGCCAGATTCATTGCTGGGTTAAATAGGAAAATTGCTGATGTGGTTGAATTGCAACATTAAGTAGAGATCTAAGAACTGCTGCACAAATCCATTAAAGTGGAAAAGCAAACCAAGTCCAAAAGGTTTAGATCTAGTTCATCCTTTAGTTCTCCATGGAAATCAATTTGGAAGGACAATAAAGTTGCCTTTAAAGAAAAAGGTAAAGCAATGTCAAACAATTCAGTTGTGGTTCCTAATGGTAAACTTAAAACAAAAAATCCAACTAATTCACACGATATTAAGTGTTTTAGGTGTCAAGGACTTGGACATATTGCGTTTGAATGCCCAAATAAAAGGGTTATGGTTGTACATGATAACGGAGAAATTGAGGTTGCTAGTTCAAGTGATGATTAAATGCCACCATTGGAATATCGTTCTGATGTAGAATTGGAAGAATCTGTGCATGAGGAACTACTTTTCATAAGGAGAGCCCTCGATATACAACCTAAGAGTGAAGGAGATGAGGAGCAACGTGAGCATATTTTTCACACAAGATGCCATATGAAGAATAAGGGATGCACTGTTATTATTGATAGTGGGAGCTGCACTAATTTAACTAGTTTTGTTTTGGTAGAAAATTTGAATTTGAAGTGGCAAAGGCATCCCAAACTATACAAGATACAATGGATGAATGATTATGGAGAAGTGAAAGTCAACAAAAAAGTTTGGATTCCTTTTTCAATTGGTAAGTATGAGGATGAGGTTCTTTGTGATGTGGCACCAATGTATGCTGCTCATATTTTGCTTGGGCGACCATGGCAATTTGATAGAAGGGTGATGCATGATGGGTATAAAAATCAATACTCTTTTTAAATGAATAACCAAAAAGTTGTATTAGCCCCTCTCAAACCTTTGCAAGCTTATGAGGACCAGATTAGGATAGCAAGAGAGTGCAAGTTGAGAGAAAAACAAAAGTGTGAGCAAGAGAAAAATCAAAAAATGAGAGAAAAGAGAGCAAAAAGAGAGAAAGGTGAGCACAAAAGAGATTAAAGTGAGCAAAAAGGAGAGAAAAGTGAGCAAAAATGAGAGAAAAGTGAGCAAGGAGAGGAAAATAAAAAAAATGAGTTCATTTACTGAAAAACATGAGATTATAAGTGTAATGGTGGTAAGGCAACAAGTACTTGCATTTATGTACAAGGTTATTTATCTTTTTACTAATGATCTTAACTCATCTTTGTCTAGTGTTGTCGTGTCTTTATTGCTGGACTTTGAGGATCTATTTCCTGAAAAAATTCCCTATGGATTACCTCCTTTGAGAGGAATTGAGCATCAAATAGACTTCACACCTGGATTTTCAATACCAAACTGACCAACTTACAAAGCAAATCCTAAGGAAATGAAGGAGATATAAATGCAAGTGGATGAGTTGCTGCAAAAGGGATTTGTAAGGGAGAGTCTCAACCTATGTTTGGTTCTTGTCATCTTAGTCCCAAAGAAAAATGGAACATGGTGCATGTGTGTGGATTGTTGCGCTATTAACAAGATAAAAATAAAGTATAGACATCCTATCCCCAGGTTAGATGATATGCTTGATGGGTTGCATGGCTCTCATTTCTTTTCTAAAATTAACTTAAAGAATGACTATTATCAGATTCACATGAAAGAAGGAGATGAATGGAAAATGTCATCTTAGAATGGCTATTATTGTAGTTTATTTTGATGATATTTTAGTTTGTAACAAAAATTTAGAGGAACGTGTGGAACACTTGTATGCATTTTTTAGTATGTTGAGAGAGAACAAGTTGTATGCTAATCTTAAAAAGTGCACATTTTGCATGGAGTCTGTAGCATTTCTTTGATTTGTTGTTAGTTCATAAGGTATTAGTGTTGATGAAAAAAAAGGTAAGGGCAATAAGGGATTGGCCTACACCTAAGAATGAGAATGAGGTAAGAAGTTTCCATGGTTTAGTGAGTTTTTATTGAAGGTTTGTTAAAGATTTTAGTTTTATTACTGCACCTTTGAATGAACTTGTTAAAAAGAATGTTGTTTTTATGTGAGATTATGTGCATGATCGAGTGTTTAACACTATAAAAAGATAAACTAACAAATGCACCTTTGTTGTGTTTGCCTAACTTTGATTAAGCTTTTGAGATAGAATATGATGCATCAAGGATTGTCATAGGAGCTATTTATTGCAAGATTCCAAACCAAATGCATATTTTAGCAAAAACATAAGTGGGGTAGTGTTAAATTATCCTACTTACAAAAATGAGTTTTATGCATTCATGAGAACTCTTCAAACATGATAGCATTAATTATGGCCAAGGAAATTCATCATTCATTCTGATCATGAGTGTTTGAAGTTTTTGAAGACCCAAGGTAAGCTTAATAAAAGACATGCTAAGTGGTTGGAGTTTATAGAAACATTTCTTTATGTAATCAAATACAAGCAAAGGAAGGACAATGTTGTGGCTGATGCATTGTCTATGAGGTATGTATTACTTACTTCATTGCAAACTAAATTACTTGGTTTTGGATTGCTTAAGTAATTGTATGCTAATGATTATGATATTTTCCAAGTGTGGAATGCATGTGATAAGTGTTCATCTGGTGATTTTTATAGGCATGAAGGATTTCTATTCAAGAAAGATAAATTATGTGTGCCTATGTGTTCTGTTCGTGAGTTGCTTGTTAGGAAAAGTCATGGGGGAGGAGGTTTGATGGGTCACTTTGGTGTTCTGAAGACTTCAGATATTTTACGTGAGCATTTTTATTGGCCTAATAGGAAGTATGATGTACAATCTGTTTGTGATAAATGCATTATTTATTGTCAATTTTGATCTTTTCTATCATCTTTCATCACCATAACACTTTTCTTCAGACATTGATTGGCTATGTGACCCATCCCTTAACATTTAAAACATTTAATATCATGATTCCGAGTAATGGATGCATTTGATTTACCTTTAAAGTGGAAAGCTTTTCATCTTGCTTCTAGCAGTTTGACTTCTAAGTGAATGCACTTTGGCTATGGCTCCTCTTGAATTGACTCTCAATCTTAATAGCCATGGGTACCATGTCCTCAAACTCCACATAATGTTGAAACTCCACCGCATTTTGATTTTCCCTATTCAAACCAGCTAGAAACCTTACCATAGTGGCCTCTCGATCTTCTTCAATGTTTGCTTTGATCATTTTCACTTCCATCTCTTTGTAATACTCCTCTACACTCTGGTTTCCCTACCTAAGTATTTGCAACCTATTATACAACTCTCGGTAGTAGTAACTAGGCACAAACTGCTTTCTCATCACAGTTTTCATCTCCTCGCACGTCTCTATTGGATGCTCCCTATTTCTCCTATTGTTCAACACCAATTGATCCCACCAAATAATAGCGTAATCAGAAAATTCAATGGCAGCAAGTTTTACCTTTTTTACCTTGGAATAATGGTGGAAATCGAATACTAACTCCACCTTCTTTTCCCACTCTGGATATTCTGGATCATTCTTTCCTTGAAACAATGGAATCTTTATCTTAAAACTACCCAAATTTTTATCTTTTCAATTATTCACATTCCTAAATTTACAATCATATCTCCTTCTAGTATAATCAATTGATTCCCGATCATCTCCCTTTTCAAACTCTTCAAACTCCTCTATCCTAACTCTCCTTGGTTGAATTCTATCCTATGCACATGAGGTGTGCATAAGGATTTCCATCACTAATAGAGAAGTTCCAAAATCAATGGCGCTTTCAAAAAATGATTTTGATACAGATGAACTCAATATTATAAGAAGATAGACGATACATTAAATTTATCATGAACTCAAGAAAATTGACAATTCTTTTAAATTCAAGGTAAATTACTCAACTTGTAAAGTTATAATCACTTTCTATAGTAATATGACCCTTATTGAAGAAGATGGTGAGAAATTAATAAGTTTGAAACAAATTTTTACAGTAATAATTTAAAAATTTATCAATAAACAATTAAGATTTTTTCACTAAAGATCACAAATACATTTATTGCATTAGATATAAAAAAGATGAAGATTCATTATCATCTACGTCATCAAAAGGATTATCGATAGAAAATAACAAAAAAATAAAATAAAGATGTATATCTCACATCTTTAGTTGGTAAATTATGTCAAGGAAATCAAATGCTTAAATTCAAAAGCCAAAAGCATAAAGTTAGATGAATTATTAAAAAAAGGGATAAAACAATGATTTCCTACTATTATAAATAGTTATTCCTTGTCCTATAAAAGAAATCCTCATTTTATTAGTTAGACATAGCTTCAACAATACCAAACTTTCTACTCTAAAAATTATTCATCTGGTAACTATGTATTTAAAAACTATGAGTGGTTAAGAAACTCTTAAACGTTCTTAGTTGACATTTAAAATTATAATAATTATTAATATTATAAATAATTTAGAAATCACATCATGTACGTATGCAAAAGTTTCACCATAACTAGAAGGGTATTAAGGCTTGAATAAGCATACGATAATTTAGAAATCATATCATATACGTATGCAAAAATTTCACCATCACTAGAAAGGTATTAAAGCTTGAATAAGCATATGCATATCAAGTATAACAAAAGAAGATGAACAATGGAAAAGAATACTGTGGTGAATCCATTAAATTCATGTACAATAATTTAAGTCAATTAAGGACCTTGAATGATTAAATATTTGTTTATCACATTTATAGAACTAATAAGTAAGAAAATGAAGACAAAGAAACTAACCACAAATTTGTATGAAAATAAACATAAGGAAATTATAAATTTAAAATAAATTTTTATTGAGAAACTTTAATGTTTGCTTTTAAATAACAATATGAAAGAAGTAACAATTAACATTGTATAATAGTTAGCCACAATTTGGTATCTGAGTTATAAAAAAGAAAAATACATCATTGGATAAAAAGTTAATATCACAATTTGATATTTGAACTATAAAATAAAAAAATACATTATTGGATAAAAAGTTAATGACGTTAATTATTCAAAAATATTAATGATATTAACTATAAAAATAGAGGGTTTTAAAACTCTTTTTATAAACCTCATATACATATATGAATATATATTAAACATTAAGAGTATCACTATTTTTTCTTAAAATAACAATGAATAAAATATAATTTTTTTAAATTACAATATCTTTTAAAATTGAGGCTATTATGGCTTAAGGTGGGTGCATGTATCATTTAAAATATGATTCATCTTTATATTGATACTTAGTGAAATATATTTATTTTAATTCTTTACTTTTATAAAAATGAAAAATTACAAGGAATGAGAATTAGATACTAAATACTAATTGAGGGCATCTGATACGTGGTATAGAAGCATTTCACACTAAAAGCTCACCTTTATTTTTTTACAACTTTTACTACATATTTCCGCCTTTCTGACATATATTTCGATACACAAAAAATATTAGAGGAAATGTAAACTTAGAAACCTGAGGGACATCAAATATCTTTTCACTCTAGGCCCCTCTGATAAAAAATGGACATGTAGTATTATAACCAGAAAAAAAGATATCCACATTCCAATAACGGTAATCATTCAAACTTGTGTGTACTCCAACCAGTACAGAGGTTAGCTTTGTTCATTTTTCGTTCTACCATATTGTTTTTGCAATTTAGCTCTGACTTGAGTTTCGAACCAGATGCTTGGAATTGATTACTTTATTTTTTTCTCTTTTCGGTTTTTCTAATCTTGATTATGAAGAACGTAGAAAAGATGGTCTCGGTTTTGATTGGAAATGTTGGGAATTCCACCGTATTATGTGAACGAAAAGTAACTTCCTTGGTGGAAAATAATTCTCTTTCACTCCTTCAGCATAGGGCAAGACTTCTTGGTGGTTCTCTCAGAGGTCAATTGCTGTTTTTTCATATTTAAATTTACTCCAATAATTATTTAAGCTTTTGAATTTAGGGTTTGCTAAATCAGAGAACTGTTTTCATCCAGAGATGACTTAATAATTTTTTAATTTTTTATATATACAACTCAAACTCACACGAATCCAATCCAGAGCTTCAACAAACTCGGCATGAAGCCGCAGCTCGTCCGCGATGACTTAATACTTTAGGACTATAGTTTTTGTATCCACTCTTATCTGTTTTTTATTTTTTATTTTTTAATTGTAGTAAAACTACCACATGATATATTTTGAGGGCTCTTGTTTTCTTTGTGAGATCAATAGTTCTATGCTTTTGTAACTCTACTTGATATGTTGAAATAATCCGAATAGTTTGGATATAAGTGGTAATTCACACTTCTTGAAGTGGAAATGTTAATGTAGTTGCATTAGCTGCAATATTGTTATGTATAAATAGACTACTAAAACTTTTAATTTAATCTTTAATTCTACATATATGTTCATTGGAGATGTTTGTGAAATTTATATTTCATCGATTATGCCAGGAAAAATGTGCAGTGTTCTTAAACAACTTTTTAAATAGCTTGCAAACCAAATCAAATTCTTTCTTTTCCAGTTCAATTCAGTTCTGTATGATAATTCATATTATATGCTCAGGTAAAGTTATGATTCACAGCTTTTATGGTCAGAGAACTTACTATTTTAAGGAAAGAATGCCAGTAAGAAAATTCCCAAACCGAGAAATATCCATCAGCCCCATGTGTAGCACTTCTCCAAACTCCAGTGGCAGTGGAGATGTCTCTGATCAGGCAAAGGTATGTATATGGAGCTGTCAGTGCTTGAAATTTTATAGGTATTTTTTCTCTGCCGTACATTTCTAGCTAATTGCTCGTCTTTTGGCAATGAACTAAAGTTCATTAACACATATTTATAATAAATAGATGCTGTGTGCTTGCTAAAGAGAGCATTAGTCTTTACTCTTGATAAAAATTGCTACTTGGAAATTTGGACAATAAATTTGTATAGGCCAACATACATAAATATATACATAGATACTTGTATACATACATATAGATACATAATATGTTGTCTTATTTGATCCAGAAAACTTTGACAGGAACATATATGAGAAAGAAACCTGTTGGAAGCAAAAAAAAAAAAAAGTAGATTTTTTTATTGCATAAATGACAAGAGAAAGAGAGAATAAGGGCTCTCAATGACTCTTAGACAATGAGAGCATTGGAAAAAGGTTTTCTTCTACAATGGAGAGGGGCCTTTTTTTATTGGTTCTGGGATAATTTTGGCATTTGGATACATTCTTGAGCTGAGAATATAGGTCTTTATCCTTTTTCCTACAGTTTGAGTTTGAGTTCAAGTTATTAGGGAATTTTCTTATTTTAGATTGAAGTGAGAGAGGGAGAAAGGGATGCTTTTATGGAGTATTGTTTTTTTTTTAGAGGGAGTTAAGTTGTTCTTTCCTAATTTGGTCCATCAACCAGCTTATGTACGGGTCTTCATAAATGCGTACTGCCTATTAGGATGTAGTTTAGATTCCTATCCCTTTTCTTTTGATCTCTTGGAGTACACATGAACTAGAGCAAGAAGACACAACTAAACAAGTGAAACAATGTGTGGAAACTTGGAAAAAAAGGTGCAATCATTTTCAGTACATCTGGTATGGATCGATTTACAATCTAATTGTTATGTTGCTTTCATAGTGGTAGGATAACTTATCACGTGTGAGTGCAAGGGGTTCAAGTGTTTTTAGATTTGAATGTCCTCGTATTAAATTGCATTATTTTCATTCTTAAAACAAGTAAAACTTATAAGAAGTTTACTTTTTTTTTTGTTTTATTGCAGACCCCTTTCGGATACACAAGGAAAGATGTTCTATTGATTGGACTTGGAGTAACTTTTATTGGTATTGGCTTGAAAAGTGGACTGGAGGTATTTTTTTGGATTAAGTACCCATAGAGTCACTTCGCTTGTCACCAGGACACTTTAGTCACTTTTCTTTCTTAAGGGACATATAAGTCATTCTTTCAGTAAAAATGGGTTAAGTTAGTCACTTTTTGAACAATACAATATTACTTTATTAATAAGAATAGAATAATAAAGTATATTTAATGAGGGAAAAATTGTCATTTTAAATTTTCCTCCTTTTATGATTCAATTTTGGCTTTATTTTTTAGCTATAAAGTTGAAAATATCAGCATTTTTTGGTTTCATTCTCCTCTTTTTTATAGATTTTTTTGTCAATCAATGATAGTCCTTTTTTTAGCTATAGAGTGAATAGAATTGATTAACAAAAAAATCTATAGAAAAATGTAGAGAGTAACTAAAAAATGTTAATATTTTCAACTTTATAGCTGGAAAAAATAGCGTCAAAACTGAACTAGAAAAGAGAGAAAACCTTAAATTGATAATTTTTTCTCATTAAATATACTTTATTGCTCTATCATAAATTTTCATTAATATTATAATATTGTATTGTTCAAAAAGTGACTAACATGTCCCATTTTTACTAATAGAATAGTCTAAGTGTCCATTGTGAAATTAGATTAACCTAAGAGTCGCTTGTAAAAGTAGAGTGATTAAAGTTTCCACGTGATACAAGCAAAGTGACTTCGAGAACCCCTCATCCTATTTTTATTTTAAGTAATCTCTTTCAAGTTATTTTAAGTAATCTTTGGTTCAGTTTTTTCTCCATTTTTTAGTTGTAAAGCTGAAAATATCAGCATTTTTTAACTACATTTTTTCATAGAATTTTTTGTCAATCCTCTTTATAGTAGTCCATTTTCATTTTCAACTAGTGAATAGAGGATTGACAAAAAAATCTATAGAAAAATTGAGAAAATGTAATTGAAAAATGGTTATATTTTCAACTTATAGCTAGAAAATAGCACCAAAACTAAACCAAAAAAAGAGGAAATGTATAAATGAGGAACAACTTTAAAATGATAATTTTTCCATCATTAAATATACTTTATTACTCAGTCATAAATTTTATTAATAAAATAATATAATATTGATCAAAAAGAGGCTAACTTGTACAATTTTTGCGTGTTCCTTGGGATAGTAGAGTGACTTAAGTGTTCCTTGGGATAATAGAGTGACCTAAGTGTTCCTTGGGATAGTAGAGTGACCTAAGTGTTCCTTGGGAAATTGAAGTGACTAAAATGTACACTTGACACAAGGAAAGTGACTTTGAGAGTTTTCCGCCCTATTTTTATTTTAAGGAATCTCTTTCAAGTTATTTTAAGGAATCCTTGGTTCAATTTTGGCTCCATTTTTAAGCTATAAAACTAAAAATATAAATATTTTTTAGCTACATTCTCTCCATTTTTTATAGATTTTTTTGTCAATCTTCTTTATGGTAGTCCATTTTTTTTAGCCATGGAGTGAATAGAGAGGATTGATAAAAAATCTACAGAAAAATGGATAAAATATAACTAAAAAATGTTGATATTTTTAGCTTTTATAGCTTAAAAATAGCACCAAAACTGAATTGAAAAATGAGGAAAGGGTATAAAGGAGGAAGAACTTTAAAATGACAATTTTGCCTTTATTAAATATACTTTATTACTCTGTCATAAATTTTTATTAATAGAATAATATTATACTGTTTAAAAAGTGATTAATCTATCTCATTTTTATCGAGAGAATGACCTAAGTGTCCATTATGAAAGTAGAGTGACCTAAGTAATCCTTGTAAAAGTAAAGTGATTAAAGTGTCCACTTGACACAAGTAAAAGTAAAGTAACTTTGAGAGCTCTTACACTATTTTTATTTTAAGTAATCTCTTTCAAGTTATGCCATGCTTGATGCTAATCCCCGCCCCATCTTTCTTGTATGGTAACTTGATCCTTCCTACACAATACGGTTAAAAGATTGCATGAATGATTGTTTGGAGAATTTGATTAATAGTCAAACAATATTTATCATTATTATAAATGAACAAGTTTCTACTTTCATATGAAAATGATGTCTCAAAAGTGACACGGTCATGTTTTTAGGTTTATTATAAGTATCAATACATTTCATATATAACTTAATTCAATTATCTATATATGAAATATATCTTATCTTTTTGCATGCTTTAAAATTTAATACTTTTTAATTATTAATTATTTTTGAAAAAATAATAACAAACATAATGACTTAATTATGAATTAGAAACTAGAATTTTAAAAGACTTCAGTTATAAAATTATTTAATCATTATTTCTTAATTTTATTTCTTATAAGATTAAAGAAGTTACAGATTGTATACAATTATTTTAGTCATATTTCTTTAAAATTTTAATATTTTTAATTAAAGTTAATTCTTTTTGAAGCAATAAATAATATGCATGACTTACTTAGAAATTAAAAATTAAAATTCTAAAAGGTTTCGGTTTGAGTTATTTAACAACCCCTTCATATATATATTTTTTAAATATTTTTAATTAAAAATATTTTTTTGAGATAATAAATAATTGACATACTGATTTAATTAGGAATTAAAAATTAGAATTCTAAAATACTTCTTAAGATTATTTATTCACGTATTTGTAACTTTCATTTTCAATCATTTTAATTGAAATTAATTATTTGGAATAATAAATAACTGGTATAATGTCTTAACTATGAATTAAAAACTAAAATTCTAAAAGAATTCAAATTATTTAATCACTCCTTCGTAACCTTTTTCATAAAATTAAAAAGTTATAGATTATATATAATTATTTATATCATACTTCTTCAAAACTTTTATGTTAATTAAAATTAATTATTTTTGGAATAATCAATAACAAACTAAGTAGGTTAATTTGAAATTAAAAATTGAAATTCCAGAAGACTTAGTTATGATTATTTAATTATTTTTTTAATTGTTTTTTAAATTTAAAAAGTTATAGATGGTATATAAGTTTTTGGTCATACTTATTCAAAACTTTAATATTTTTAATTAAATTTAATTCTTTTTGGAATAATAAATCATTAAAAACTAAAATTTTAAAAAACTTCAGTTTAGATTATTTAATCATGATTTATAACTTTCTTTTATATAAAATTTAAATAATTACATATTATATATAGTTATTTAACTCAAAATTCTTTTAAACTTTAATGTTCTTAATTAAAAGTCATAATCACTTAGTTAAAAATGAAAAATTAGAATTACAAAAATCTTTAGTTTTAATTATTTAGTAACACATTCTTAACTTTTTTATAAAATTAAAATAGTTAAAGATCATATATAGTTATTTTGATGTATCTTTGCTGCTCCCAATTTAACACTAATAATTATTATGTAGTTTATTGGAGAATATGGTCATAATTTTTATTTTTCAAATTTGTTGCGAGGTTATTTGATATTTTTTACATCAAACGATATTTGATATGATTTATATATGTGGCATGAAAAGAAAAAGAATGAGGATGAGTTTATTTGATGGTATATGATACGAGAATACAAAAATGTGTGAAAAGCAACATGGCATATTTGGGTCTAATTATTTTTTATTTTTTCATATGCCTTCAAATGTATGACTTTTAATGCAATAAAAACAAGAATTTATCAAATTAATTATGGTTAAATTTTCACTTGTTTCGTAATATTCGTAATAATTACAAAATTTTGTGCTTCTAGAAATTATGAGTATTTCTTTATTTTTTTCATATATATGTTGCATATTTTTTATATTATTTATGAAGTATTGATTAAGAAAGCTTCTTATTTTTTTATTCTGTTTGACTTTTTATAATGTTATTTTCAAATATTCATGGAGAGTAATAGAATATCACTATTAAAAATAAACTGCATATTATGTGCTTATAAAATTAATAATTATATTCACGATATATTTAAAATATTATAATAAAAATATATTATCATAAATAAAAATATTTCTCTATTTAATTCACAGGTGTAAATCTACTCACATAATGTTAACTATATATATATGTGGTGTAATAAGGGAAAGGTGATGTAGGTAAAGAGGAAAAAAAGAAGAGAAAAAGATGCAAGATTAGGCAGTAAGGAGAAGAAATTGCAGAGAAATCAATGTTTACAACACTGAATCAATTAATTGGGTTGTTTTCAATAAATAATATGGTTCATATGTATAAAGAAAGTTCTTGAACGCTTAAGTCATTAAGTGTACTTCTTTCAAACATTTTAGTCCCTAAACTTTCAACTGGTACATTTAGGTTACTATTTTTTAAAAATAGGTACTTCCCATGAAATGGACTAAAGTGTACCTAAAATGGACTATTTAGTCCCACCTTTATCAAACTAATAGTGTACATATTTTTAAAAAGTAGTACCTAATTGTGCATGTTGAAAGTTTAGGGGATTAATGTGTCTAAAGACATAAGTTTAGCGAGTCCAGCTCACATGAGTACCTTTTTCTATAAAGAACCTGAGATGATTTAATGATTCAAACGCCAATATGATAACAGTTTCTATTCTAAAACATTACATTTAATTAAATAATCTTGGAAATAGCTTGTGATTCAACTGATGACTCCCCACCCTCATCAGCATGTACCTAAGTTTGAATCTCATCTTGTAATATTTTATTTATTTAATAAAGAAAGAGGATTATAGTCTCTTTTTTTAAAAAAATTGTAATTAAATAACGTTAATAAAATACTTTCGTGTTTTATATCATTTAAGTGTTTGCTTTCACTGTAATATCATTACGGTGTTTACCTATGCAATCCACTCTAACCATATTCTCATTCAATAATGTGTACAGTTTGCTGGAGTTGATCCCTTACAAGCAGGAAATGTAGTACAGCTGGTATTAGTTTTGGGCTTAACTGTGGGGTGGATTTCAACTTACATATTCAGAGTTTCAAATAAAGAAATGACATACGCTCAACAACTACGTGACTATGAAAACCAAGTCATGCAGGTATTTTCAGTTTCTGCACGTGTCTAGCTTATATATGTCCTATAACTATCGCTTTCATATACTTTAGTTCTGTAATTATTGATACGAGTTCATTTAATCTTTTAATTTAAAAGTATGGTCAATTAAGTTAAAATTTTCAAAACTTTTGATTTTTTAATGAGTAAAATGAGAATTATATATTGTATTAATAAAAAAACATAAAAATGGGTGACCAGTTTTTGAGCTCACTTATTTTATGTCATTAAGACACCTTGTTTTTGTAGCTTTTGCATGGAACATATGAAAATGCAAGAAGAAATTAAGAAGAAAAAGAAGAGAAGAATAATGATGAGAATAAAGGCAAGAAATCATACAACACTCACATAAAATCATACCTACTAACTAGCACTTTTGCTGTTAACAAGCCTAACAGCTGACAGATAGTATAACCTCATAAAATCATACAAAAACTAACATGAAATCATATCTACTAACTAGAATTCTTTACTATTAATAAGTCTACCAGCTTCAGTGGTGTACATAGCACTACAAGACCTTGTCAGCACCATACCTAGTCAACTTCAGTTTACCGTGTTACCTGTAAGGAAAGAAATGTAGAAAGCACAAGAATTAATCATCATCTACTTCAAATTCTTGGCTAACATGCTTCTACAAACTTAGGGTTATGTCAATGACACTAAGTTTGGCTCTCAAATGCAAAAAGTCATCAGTGGGAAGAGCTTTTGTAAGGATATCTGCTCTTTGATAAAAAATGGTTACAAATTGAACACTAAGCTGATTGTTAATGACCTTTTCTCTAATATAATGATAGTCTAATTCGATGTGCTTAGTACATGAGTGCAAAATAGGGTTAGATGCTAAGGCTATGACACTATTATCACACCACAATGTGGATTTATTGGGTAAAGAAATGCGTAACACTTTAAGAATGGTTTCCACCCATGTAAATTCAATAGCAACAGAGTCAAGGCATGATATTTAGCTTTAGTACTGGAATGAGCCACCGTTGGTTTCTTTTTGACAACCACAAGATAGGATTGGCACCTAAGAATATACAAACATATGGAGTAGATCTTTGTGTGTCCAAACAGTGATGTAATGCATCATTTAGTACCTTGGATCTGTGCTGGCGAGGAGGAGGGTCCTTCCAAGTAGTTCCAAATGGAGCCCAAGCAAGGTCTGTTTTGGTTCTAGATTAAAGGGAATTGTGACGTCCCTACTAACAGTTTAAACTTTTGATAGAATTGGCTTATCAGTTCTTCTTTGGTTTGGTTTCAGAGCTTGGTCAAGGGTTCGAATCTCGCTTGGTGGAGGTTCGAACCTCCTTTTTGAAGGAGGGAATGATGTGATCCATCATTTATTACCTTTGGTCTGTGCTGGGGAGGAAGAGGTTTGGGTTAAAGGGAATTGTGGTGCCCTTACTGACAACTTAAACTTTTGGTAGAATTGGCTTATAATTTCTTCTTTGGTTTGGTGCCCAATCAATATCAAAGAAACCATTAATAACTAGCATGGTTGAAGGTTGAAAGTGAACACCAAAATCCATGGTAATGGCCCGGTATTTAAGAATTCATTTGACTGCATTCCAGTGATTATCCATGGGTTTGACCATGTATTGACAGACCTTAAAAGCTTATATTAGGTCTGGAAAGTGTGACATATTGCAATGCTTCAACTACGCTTCGATATAGTGCAAGATTGTCAAATGAGACACCGTTTGTTGTTGATAGCTTGAGAGAGGAAATCATGGGTGAACAGGCAGGTTTTGCTTTCGTAAGTTTGGCTTTGCTAAGTAAGCTCCTAATATATTTAAACTGCTTAAGCAATAGGCCACCTTCAAACTGACAGACTTCAATACCAAGGAAGAAATGAAGTGTACCCATATCCTTTAAAGAGAATTTAGCATGTAGCATTGAAATGAATTGTTCAATATGGTTGACATTTGATCCTGTAAGTATGATATCATCAACATACACTAGGACATACATGACACATGAGCTAGCATAGAGGATAAACAAGGAGTCCTATGCCTTGGACTTGACAAATCCAAGCTCGATTAAGTTGGTGCCAAGCTTCTCAAACCAAACTTTTGGTAGAATTGGCTTATAATTTCTTCTTTGGTTTGGTGCCCAATCAATATCAAGGAAACCATTAATAACTAGCATGGTTGAAGGCTGAAAAGTGAACACCAAAATCCATGGTAATGGCCCGGTATTTAAGAATTCGTTTGACTGCATTCCAGTGATTATCCATGGGTTTGAACATGTATTGACAGACCTGAAAAGCTTATATTAGGTCTAGAAAGTGTGACATATTGCAATGCTTCAACTACGCTTCGATATAGTGCAAGATTGTCAAATGGGACACCGTTTGTTGTTGATAGCTTGAGAGAGGAAATCATGGGTGAACAGGCAGGTTTTGCTTTCGTAAGTTTGGCTTTGCTAAGTAAGCTCCTAATATATTTAAACTGCTTAAGCAATAGGCCACCTTCAAACTGACAGACTTCAATACCAAGGAAGAAATGAAGTGTACCCATATCCTTTAAAGAGAATTTAGCATGTAGCATTGAAATGAATTGTTCAATATGGTTGACATTTGATCCTGTAAGTATGATATCATCAACATACACTAGGACATACATGACACATGAGCTAGCATAGAGGATAAACAAGGAGTCCTATGCCTTGGACTTGACAAATCCAAGCTCGATTAAGTTGGTGCCAAGCTTCTCAAACCAAGCCCGAGGAGCCTGTCTTAAGCCATACAAAGATTTTTTTAATTTGTAGACAAAATCAAGATGAGTAGAATCAATGAAGCCAGACACTTGTTTCATATATAGCTCTTTAGTGAGGATTCCATTCAAGAAGGCATTGTTACCAGCCAGTTGCTGAATGGTCCATTTGTGAGTTTAGGCAATTGTGAGAATTATATGAACAATACCAAATTTAACAAGTGCATTGAAAGTTTCCAGAAAATAAAAACCAGCCACCTACAGAAAAGCTTTGGTAACAAACTCTTGCTTTGAGTTTGTCTAACTGGCCATCTGATAGCTCCTTCATTCGAAAGACCCATTTGTTATCTATGATTTTCCTGGTCTTAGGTGGAATAAGAACCCAAGTTTTGTTTTTGACAAAGGTATCAAATTCTGATTTCATAGCTGCATACCATCCTGAGTTTTTGAGTGCCTTCTTCAGTTCGAGGAACTGCTATTGACTGGGCTGCAAATAGAACTCTAGGTTTCGTAAGGGCAGTCTTTGGTCTAGTTATCATAGGGTGAGTTTTAGTCCTTACAATAGAGGATTCATGTTCAGGCAACGAGGGAGCATTTTCACTAGGTATTACTGGCAAAGCAACAGTTTTTGGAGGTGGTATATCTGAGGTATCGGATGATGGTATGTTAGGTTCTGGAACTGCGGATACGGTTGGGGATTTAGCAGATGATTCAATTTCTGCATGAATTGAGTTATTGGGAACTGGAAATGGATCGGTGGTGGTAAAGGTTATAGGTACTTTAGATAAAATGGGTTATACTGTTTTAGTTATGGCTTGGACTTTTGATAAGTCAGTAGGGGTACTAGTGCTGGGGCATGCAGCAGAAGGAAACGAGAGTGTACATGAATCTTAAAATCAAATTTATGCGAGTTGAAGGGTCTTAAGTATGGAAAACACCTACATCCAAAGACTTTAAGCATAAGGTAATCAGGCTTGGTTTTGTAAAAAAATTCATGAGGGCTCTGAAAATTAAGAATAGAATTAGGAAGCTTATTTATTATGGAAAATGTAGCACAGAAAGCCTCATCCTAAAATTTCATATGCATTGAACTATGTGCTAGTAAAGCTAACCCCATTTCTATTATGTGCTTGTGCTTCCTCTCTGTTATGCCATTTTGTTGAGCAGTGTAGGGGATGATATTTGTCTTTTAATACCATAAGTTGCCAAAAGTTGATTTAAGGGAATAAAATTCTCCACCACCATCAAATTGAAGAACCTTAATTTTTTTACCACATTGTAGTTCAGCTTGCCTTTTAAACAAGACAAAAGCTTGTCGAACCCTAGATTTGTTTTTTTTTTTTAAATATACCCAAGTGAACCTTGAGTATTCATTGATAAACGCTACATACCACATAAAACCATTAAAGGATAATATGGGAGAAGGACCCCATACATCAGTGTGGATAACCCCAAGAGGTTCTGAGCTTTTGTTTGATGACAGAAAAAATGGAAGTTGGTGGCATTTACCTTTGTAACAAGCAGTGCACACATCGGGTTGTTCAGTGATAGTATAGTGTTTGCTAAGTGTACTAAGCATACCTTTGACAACATATTTATTTGCATGACCTAGACGCTTATGTCACATTTGAAATTCAACAGTTTTAATTTCACAGCTTATAAACTGAGTGAGTAAAAAGCCTGACTTGATTGAAAGGGAATGCCACGTCTTCTTTTGTCAAGAGAAATATTGAAAGAATAGAGCCCTTGGTTAACCTTCCCTTGGAGAAGAATTTGTCCCATGCACTTGTCCTTCACAAGGCAACAATCAGAATGAAATTATTGATTCACTGAGTTATCCTTTGTAAACTGAGAACACTCAGGGGGATTTTAGTAATATTATGGACATGAAGAATATTGTTGAGATAAAATTCTCTGTTATAAACTTTATCAATAGTGAATGTGTTCATACCAAAGTTGGCAATCCGTAGACCATCACCATTTCCTACTAACACTTGCTGAGAACCTTTATATTCTGTTTTGACTGAGATTTGAAGGTTTAGATGTCGCTTGATGTGAAGCACCTGAATCAGTGAACCAGGTTGGATCTGAAATCACTGAAGAATTTGCAGAGGCATACATTGTTGATGGAGATGACATAGGTGATGCAGATTGTGAATTAACAGCTTGAGTGTTACTTGAGGGTGGTAGGGTCCCAGTGATAATTGGATTAGATGACATAGGCATTTATTGCTGAGAATGAGTATTAAAAGGTGTGTATGGTAATTGAAGAAGATTATACTCTGGAGCACTGGTGATGGGATTTGAAACACTGATTAAATTGGCTTGAGGTTGTGGAAAAGAAGCATTATTGTATGAATATTGAGCAGGGGTAATGTTGAGGAAAAAATTAAAACTGATGCATTTGAGAATTAAGTGATTGATTAAAGGTGGACTGTGGTTTATTTGACATTGGGGCTTTGCTCCATTGTGGAAACCTCTTCCCTTAGTGGCAAGAAAGATCGGCAAGAATCGTTGGGTTGTATTTGTGGCAAGAAAGATTGGCTAGGGTTGTTAGATTGAAAACAGGACACGTTGTTATACATGGGATTATAAATTGGTAGAGTTTGGAGTTGGTAAGAGAGAAGGTTGAAACACATTTGCTGAGTTATTTTTAGTTACTTGATTAGTACTCTTGTTGTTTCCAGGCAATTCAAGATTTCTTTGCTGAGCATAGTAGACAGACTATCAGATTATGACTCAGTACTGGCAATGTTCACTGATGGTAACAAGAATATAGGTACAGTTCGTCTTTCTAACCTTCCCTCTTGAGCCAGCAATTTGTGTGGCAATTCTTGAACTGTAATTCCTCCTTCTTGGACGGTTGTTATGACAGAATCTTAATGTCCATCTAGCAATTGCAGTTAGCTAGAATTTGATCTTCCTTACTAACCAAATAGCCTGCATCTCCTAGTTGAGAAGCCGAAGTTTGCACCTTTTGTATAAAATCTTCAACTGTTAAACTTCCTTTCTTGATTGAGTTTAATTCGGCTTTATACTGCATTATCTTACCTCTTGACTGAGAGGCAAAGTAATTCTCAAGCTCAATCCAAATCTAGTAGCTTGTTTCACACATTCCAACCCTTTTCACAAAATCACGAGACATTGAACTAGTTAGCATGAAGCTATCATTTGATCTTGCCTTAACTAATACCTGTAATTTGCATTCATAGTTTGATCTTGATTGATTCTTTCTGGGCATATGAAGGTATCAAATACAAAACTTTCTAATTCATAACTTCTAAGGATTCTATACATTTATCTCTTTCATTCACGGTAAGTATCTTTGTCGAGTTTAATTGAAGAGTTTTTTATATAAAAGTAATGACTTCTTGCTGTTGATCTGTTGCAACGTTGTTTCTTGCGTTCTCCATTTGTTAATCACAAAGCTCTGATATCATGAAAAGACAAGAAGAAATTAAGAAGAAGAGAAAAATGATGACGAGAATAAAGGCAATAAATAAAAAGATGATGAAGAAGGATGCAAAGGAGAAAGAAAATTCCGTAGTACCTTATTTTCTTTTTGTATGTTACAATTGAAACAAAACTTAGATTGCATAAGCTGAAACAAAATATAAATTGCATAGGCTTTTTATAATGATGAGGGGGGAGAGAAAGAGAATGAGTGAGGGAAAGGGAGAGAAAGAAAGAACGGAAAGAGAGAGAGAGAGTAAAGAGAGGGGGAGGGACGGAAAGAGAGAGAGAGGGAGTGAGAAGGAGAGGGGAGAGGACTACGTGTTGTTTTTTTTAAATATTTTTTATTAATAAAATATATAATTCTCATTTTACCTATGGAAAAATTTCAATTTTTGAAAATTTTGATTTAATTGATTATATTTTTAAATTATAAGATTAAATGAGCTCATCTCAATAATTATAGAACTAAAGTGTATGAAAGTTATAGTTACACAACTTAAAGGATTCAATACCCTATGTCCATACTAAAACAAAAGCACAATGACGTAAGTTGAAAGTATTTTCAGAGGGGTACAATGTAAACTACTAGTAGAGTTTATTTTTTGCTTGTTATTATGAAATTTATGAAGAAATTTAAACAATGTATAAAATAACTAAGAAATCAATTTTATATTTTTCATAAAGAGTCATTGAAGAATCATTAATGGTAAAATGCTTATGAACAAATATAAGAATAAAAGTTGACCTAAAAAAAGGAATAAAAGTATAAATAATAGGCTATATCGTAACCAAAACTAATAAAGGAGTCTATTCAAGTTTTTTATTAAGTTTAGTATTAAATATTTCCTATAAGTGACAAATTTGAATGAAAATAAAGTATATTAAGGGAAGAACAAATTAAAAGAGAGACTTTATTGTTAAACTTTGAAAAATCTTAAAATTTAAACATCCAAAAATGTAATCTCTTTTAAAAGAACAATAATAAAAGATAAACTCAACAATTTTATTGGATGTTACATTTGAAAGTATGAGATGTAAATTACATATTTTGCCATAAATGTGAGTAGAACTTGTCAAAACTTAAAATATGTTACAAGTTTCAAAGGAAAATAAATTTTCAGAGGGGCAATAATCAAATTGTTCACCAATATTACTGACAAAAAACAAAATACATTTACGAAAGTTAAGATGGGGCACGTGCCCCCTTTTGGTCACCACATGCCTCTGTCACTGCAAATGCACATGCACATCTATGTTGTAATCTCTACCAAGGAATTCCTCTTTCATATTTCATTCATTAGGTTTATATTGATCTCTCTGAGTTTTCTAAAACTATTTGCTAAGACAGATAAAGAAATATGTATTCTTGTTTTGGGTGCTAATTAAAGAGAAGATGAGGAAGAAAGACGACTTCTGAATTACACTTATAAATTGCATTTCATTATCCTTTGTATTTTGGGGATATTATCACGAAAACCAGGGACGGAATCAAGATTTAAGTCTTTTAAGGGAGAGCCAATTACAATATATTTTCTAACATATTAGTACAACTAATATAATGATATTTTAAACTATATTTGCATATAAAATAAAATTTTATACATAACATTTTGTTCGGATTATTTTACCATATTTTAAAATTTGTGTACTATTATTAAATATAAATTACACTTAATTTATGGTGGTGTTCTTTTGAAAAAAATCAATTCTAATTGAATTACTTATCTAATGTTGCTTGAAAAATAATGTTGCAATACTTAAATTAATTACTTCTAATCAAATTTAATAGTCAATATCTATTTTTTTTTTACAATCAACCCACAGTGATAAAAGAATAAGGATAGGAATATTGTCATGGATGATATTGCTTTGTAATGAAAAGATAAAGGAGAATAACGTAATAGTTTATATTTTTGGGAGGGCTATTATCGTATCATCCATTCCATGGCAACAACCTCACCCAAAAATAAAATCAAAGTTAATTTTATCGGAATGTAATATTTAAATTTCTTGAATTATTGTTCAAAATTACATGAATTTGAAGCACAAGTTTGATTATTTTAGATTTTTTTCCTTATTGATTTAATTAGTTAATAGTGGGGCACATTCTTTTACATTTTGCATATATAGAAGAATAAATATAGGTTATGAGGAGCAAAAATGAATAGTTGGGGCCAAAGTGCCATTTTTTCTATAATTTTCTAGCATTTTACATAACTATGAACGCAATAAAACATTTGTAGCACCACCCCAAGCCATGCTGTAGTGCTGTCAAACTCATGTTGGGAAACTCTTTCATTATCCGCCCAGTTTAGGGAGATAAGAGGGGAAAAGGGGAAGGAAAAAGAATGTGATCACCCAAAATACGGTTTAGTTTTTCACAAAGATGTTTGAGTTAAGTGAATTTCACAGCGTAGAGTTGTGTGTATATTTTTCACAAACCCATGTGAAAAGTAACATGAATAGTGACTGAATCATAAATTGAATTAAGGATAACTCAAATTAAATTGTGAATATCAGTATAACTCAACCTTATTTTGTGAAATTCCCCGAAAAAAAAAAGTTACTATAAGTTTTTGTCCACCCTAAATTAGTCTAACTTCTAAGGTACGTGTGGCCATCTGTGATTAGTAAAAGTGCAAGATAATTATAAATATTGCTAAACTTTGCATGTAAACTAATTCTGCGTTAATATATTGTTTAGTGTTTTCCCCTCCGTTTTTCTTTATTCTCGGTTGGCCTTATGATGTTTCCGCTTTTTCTATTCTTAATTAACGCTTTTAGGTTGGTACCATTATGGCTTATAGAGTTTGACATCTATTGAATTAACTGTCTGATCTCTGATGATGAATGGAATATATGAATAGCTGAGGATTTATTGACACTCTTATAATCAAATTTACTATGGGTTACAGACAACAAAGCACTTAGTAGCCTAGTTTCTTTATGGCAAATGCTTTCCTTACTCTTATGTTCCAGAAACTATGGAAAGAGAAATTAAATAGAGGAAACCACAAATTGATACAGAAAGAATGTATTCTATGTCAGAAAGTTTTTGTAATTTACGAAAATGATAGATAAAGGTAAACGAAATTTCCACACACCTTCCCCTTCTTACTTTGGCTACAAGTTATAACGGGTGTCGACCACATACTGTAGTTGACCGAACATTGACCCCCTAGAATGAAGTTGGCTTCAACTTCAACCTTTAGATAAAATGGGCTTCATCTATGAATGTGTGATTTTAAGGGAAAAGAATGTTCGTTTTCAAATTCCTATTATTTTGGGGGAAAAGAAAATTTCAAAATTGAGATGGTTGTAGTCATCAGTCTATCTTCAATGGCTTGCTGTTAGGTTAAATTGCTTGGTACGATGTAACTCTAATTTATTCATCTGAATGAGACTTTGGATTTGCAGAAGCGGTTGGAAGGCCTAACAGAAGCAGAACTAGAATCATTGCTCGAGCAAATTGAGGAAGAGAAAAGACGTCTAGGCAGTGGGGAACAGGTTTAATTGAAGAATGAAGATCATCGTGTAGTACTAGCTCATTTTATAACGAAATAAAATTTCCTCCCTTATAGAAGTTGACAAATTAGGCGGCATTTTGTCAATTAGTGACTGGAAAGATTGCAAAAAGCTACTCCTACTACATACTTCACTGGATAATAGAAAATGTAATGATATTATTCAGATCTCATACATGTAATTTTAAAAATCTCTATTTGGAACCCCTAAAAAAGAAAGAAAGTGTACTTTGAAAATGCAAATAACTGGAAATGATTCAAGGCTTTCAAAAGTTAAATGTGTTAGGGTTCCGCTTATTGACTTTAGTATATGAGGAAACACAGGTGAAATATAGAAATAGAATAATTTAGGGAAATAAAATGTTATTTAGTTTTCGTTTTTATTATTGAAAGGTTCTTTTTATAGTGGATTATTAACATCACATTTTCAACTCTCGAGACTTCCATCTTATGTCATGGTAATATATGCCGTCAGGTTATAAGTCCATTGACTTATTGTTGAAGGTTCTAGTGTGAATATCTCCGTGTTTTTTAAAAAAATATTTGTCTGTCTTTTGTGTTTTTTTTTCTTTGTTAGCACAGCTAACCACTAATGAAAATCCTTGATAATCATGTAAAAATAGACATAATGAGTAAACACTACCCAAACATTTGAGCGTAATATGTAATTAGTAAAGCTCACCCAAAAAATACATAGCCAAAGAAATCTCCAGGTAACGATATAGAAGTTGAAAATACTAATACTTTTTTGGGAAACTAGGATTGAATTATAACAATAATCTAGTTTGAGGTACAAGTGAAATTTCTACATGGGTATGTAAAGATTCATCCCTTGTCACTTATGTTATTTTCTCATTTTATGATGCGGACTCTTTAGATAAACAACCTAGGAATCCATGAATTCAATGAAATAGAAATGATTGATTTGTTAACAACGTATTGAAAATAATTATATTAGAATTCTAAGGAAACAAAGTCTTTAAAACCCAAATCTTAAGATACCACAAAGGATGATCACTCTCTTTGATAAGTCGGATTCAAGTATTCAATCAAGAACACAAAAAGTCAAAGCAAGAAACTTTTTGAAATTTTCTTTTCATTAATAAATATTCGTTTTTGCCTTCAAACTACATAGTTCTTCTTTATAAGTAAGAAATCGTAAAAGAAAAAACTCTATATGAGATAGGCCTAATGGGCCTAATCCAAGCTTAAAAATAAAAGACTAAAAGACTTAAAATAAAAAGTCTACAATTAATTAAAACAAAAATTGTTTCCTAAAGTAACCCTTGCACCCAACTTGATCTTTTAAATCTATCCCTAGTCATTGGACTACCAATTCCTTGCAAAAGATCTTGTGAATGTTTGAAAACATCAACTTGATCAGCACTTGGGAAAATTATCTTAATTAACACCTCGATCTCCATTGTTCCCTTCTTCTACGAAAAGATTCGTCCTCGAATCTTAGCTCTATAAGCAGGTCGATTTGGTATAACGGATCCATGTGTGAAGTTTATTTGATACTCAAGTCCTCTCAAATGAGGTAATCTATGGAAATCTCTTCATGAAGTTGATCCTCAAAGTCTTGCAATAAAGATACAATGACACTAGGCAAAGATGACTTAAAATTGTTAGTAGAAAGATAAACATCCTTATACATAAGTACAAGTACTTGTTGCCTTACCATCATTGCACTCTTAATCTCATGTTTTGTAGCAATTATACTCTCTTTTTTATTTTCTCTCTTATTTGCTCACTTTTCTCTCTTTTTTGTTCACTTTTCTCTCCATTTTTCTGCTCGACTTCACTTGCTCTCTTTTTATATTCCTCATGCTCACACTTTTGTTTTTCCCACATCTTGTACTATCCTGCTATCATAATTTGGTCTTCATAAGCTTACAAAGGTTTTCTACCCATCATGCATCACCATCTTATCAAACTGCCACAGTCGCCTAAGAAAAATATAAACAACATTATCACAAAGAACCTCATCCTCATACTTGCCAATTGAAAAAGGAACATAAACTTGTTTGTTGACATTCACTTTCCCACAATCATTTAGCCATTGTAGCTTGTACAGTTTAGGATTTTTTTGCCACTTCAAATTCAACTTTTTCATCAAAAAAATATTGGCTACATTAGTGCATCTCCCACTATCAATAATAATCCTGCATACCTTATCCTTCACATGACATCGTGTGTGAAAAATATACTCACGTTGCTCCTCTTCTCCTTCACTCTTAGACTGTATATTAAGGCCTTTTCTTGTGACAAGTAATTCCCCATGCACAGGTTCTTCTAATTCTACATCAAAATAATCCTCCAATGGCGGTATTTCATTGTCACTTGAACTAGCACTCTCAATTTCTTTGTTATCACATACAACCATAACCCTTTTGTTTATGCATTCAGAAATAATATGTTCGAGTCCTCCTCCATCCTTACTCATGTTATCAACCTGTAAAATAAAATGAGATAATTCACGCACACGACGTGTTTTCTCTCAAATGAGATTGTTAATAATCTTTTTTTTCACACTATTTTCGCTCTCTCTTTGTTTTTTGCACTGTTTTTTGCTTTTTTTTACAACTCAAAGCTCACATGTTACCTTTGTGTTCTTAACAAAATCAAAGAATCCAACTAATCTCAAGAAGTAACCATTTTATGGGTAACAATCTTAAAATTCAGGATTTTGAAAGAACTTAATGGCAAAGTTTGATAAAAGGAAAGTCCAAAAAGGGCTCTAAACAAACACTCATAACCAAATAGGTCTCTAAAAAAAGACTCTTGACCAAAGAGGACTCTTAAGAAAGAATTTTGATTAAGAAGGACTCTAAAGAAAGACTCTTGACCAAAGAAGACCCTAAAGAAAGACTCTTGACTAAAGAGGACTCTAGAGAAAGAATCTTAACCAAGGAGAACTCTAACGAAAGACTCTTGACCAAAGAGTACTCTAAAGGAAGACTCTTGACCAAAGAGGGCTCTTAGGCAGTAAGAACAAAATAAAGGAAACCCAATATACTACTATGTTCTCCTTTTCTTCTTCTTCTTTTTTCTCTTTTTTACTGCTTCTGCTACTTCTATGAATAGAAAATTCACAAAAAAAAATTGAAACTCTATTGAGCAAGAACTAAAAACAACACAAAAAGCTGTGACAAATCTTTATCCCCTTTGTAAATGGTCTAAACGATGGAATTTGGACTCAAAAATGGTACGAAAATAATTTGAATAATAAATATAGTTATAGGAATTGAAAAAAGCTTCGATTTGATATGTTTATAATAGTTGTTTCGTTATCCGAGTCAAAAGTTATGGCTATTTAAAGTTGTAACTTTGATTTATCAAAATTTTTGTTTTTTGAAATTGCGAACAATAACCCTCTTCTCCTTTTTCGTTTTTTTAATAACAAAGATGATTGAACACATAAAAAAGCATCAAGAAAAAGATACAAATAATTCAAAGAAAACTACGAAACAAAATCCAAATACGAAAACAATGATAACAAAATTGAAAGAAAACACTAGACTCAAAAAGACAAAATTTCTCTTTTTTTTTTTTTTGTAATTTGTGACTCAAGAATGCATAAAATAATCAAGAACATAGAAAACAATCAAAGCACGATATTTTTTGAAATCTAAAATTTAAAACAAAGATAGGTGTAGGTAGATAACATGTTTTTAGCAACCAAGACTCTAATACCAAATGATGCAGACACTTTAGTCGAACAACCTAGGAACCCACAAACTCAAAGGAATATAAATAATTGATTTACTAAGAACACGTTGAAGATGATCAGATTAGAATCCTAAGGAAACAAAGTTCTTAAAACCGAAACCTTGAGACGTCACAAATGATGATCATTCCCTTTGATAAGTTAGATTCAAGTATTCAATCAAGAACAAGTAAGAAGCTTTTTGAAATTTTCTTTTCATTAATGAATATTCATTCTTGCTTCCAAATTACATAGTTGTTCTTATTTATAAGCAAGAAATCCTAAAAGAAAAAATCCTAGTTGAGATGGGCCTATTTAGTTATGAATTGGGCCTAATCCAACCTTAAAAATAGAAGACTAAAAGACTCAAAATAAAAAGTGCACAATTAACTAAAACAAAAATTACTAATAATAAAAGGCCCACAATTAATTAAAACAAAAATTACTAAACATAAAAGGCCCATAAATTGTTTCCTAAAGTAACCATTGCACCCAACTTGATCTTTCAAATCTATCCCTAGTTATTGGACCGTCAATTCATTGCAAAAGATCTTGTGAATATTTGCAAACATCAACTTGATCAACACTTGGGAACATTACCTTAATTAGTACCTCGATCTCCATTATTTTCACATAGGTATGTTAAAATTATATGCACCAAGTCTACATTGTAAAATTCAATTAAACCAAAAGCCTTTGTGAATTTTACGCTAATCCTATTTTCGATGGTTTTGTACCTTTGTCATCTGTATGAAACCCTCTAGTCCATGTACTAGTATAAAGTAATGACTAATAACATATGAATTGCAATCACTAATGTAGTTTCTAGTTTATGGTCTAGTAAGGCTTCCAAAGACATTGTTCAAGAGTATAAATCTTGCAAACATTCTCGAGGTAGTAACAAGTTGGTTTCCAGTGGTGGCTCAACATAATGTAGTGCACCCCAACTCGGTGGATCAACTCAAGTTTGTTATGCCACCTTAGCAATGTGCTCTTCATATGCTGATTTTTTTACTTAGATATTTTTCACTTTGTTAAGTGTATTGGATTAGTATAAATAGAGTATCTTGTTGTCATTCGTATTTGGAATGATTGCATTCATCTAAATGAGAATCAAATACTTCATTTCACTCCCTCACTTCTCAACTCTCTCAATCTCTTGTTGTTCAAGTTCTTGTTCTTCAAGTGGTGTAGTGTGGTTTCATTTGTTTCATTTTATGGTATCAAAGCTTAGAAATTATGCAACTTTAAGATATGACAATTGAATATGTAGATTCAGATACAGAAAAGATAAGCATTCAAATTTTAGTTCATGATGATCGAAGTCTAGTGAATTTTTAAAATTAGGTTATCAAAATTAAACTTGATAAATCTAATTTTGTTGCTTGAAAATGATAGATCTTGAAGATCTTGTATAGTTTTGATTTAGATGAGTATCTTCCATCTAGACTTCTTTGTTAATCCTGATTATAAGCACTATTCTTCAAGTGGTATTGTGGTTTCTTGTATTTCATTTTATAGTATCAATGCTTAGAAATTATGCAACTTCAAGCTATGACAATTGAATATGTAGATTCAGTTGCAGAAAAGATGAGCAATCAAATTTTGATTCACGATGATCGAAGTCTAGTGAATTTTCAAAATCAGGTTATCACAATTAAACTTGATAAATCTAATTTTGTTGTCCGGAAACAAAAGATCTTGAATATCTTGTGTAGTTTTGATTTAGATGAGTATCCTCCTTCTAAACTTATTTGTTAATCCTGATTATAAGCACTAGTTTAAACAAGATCAAATGATTGGACGATGGCTTATGAATTGTTTAAGTGGAGATTTTCTTCGGAAAATTTCTTGTTTTAACATAGTAAAGGAAGCTTGGAATGAGCTTGAATAGTATTTTTTTCATGCCTAAATCAAGGATTATTTATTTAAGACAAGAAGTCGTTATACTAAAGAAAGGTAACTTGAGAATCGATGATTACATTTTGAAACTATAAAAGCTAGCAGTCAATTAGAATTTGGAGGTTATACACTCACTAAAGAAGATAAAATGTTGTAAAAAAAATATTTATAATTTATAACTTGTCAATATTTGATTTTTGGCTTAGACTAGGATTTTGAAAGTCTTGTGTCAAGTATCTCAACTCGTATACAAACTGAATTGATTTTTATTTCTGATGATGTTGCTTATTATTAGGACATGAGAGCTAGCTTGAGACTAGAAATGAAGTTAGTGATGTTGTCTTGTTAACAATTAATCTTGCTCAAGAATCTCAAGGTTCACACATAATTGAGAATAAGAATGCACCTATGGTGTTTGATACTGGTTCTAACTCTCAACAAAGTTCACAACAGATGATGAACTTTGGAGGTTTGCTTATGCCACTTGATTATCCCTTCATGATACCTTATACAAATTTCTTTAGAGGTAGAGGTCGATGTAACTGAGGATGTGGTCCACCTAATGGAAATAGGCACTTGTGCCAATTGTGTGCCAATTAGGTCATCTAATGAATTATTGTTAGTTCAGATTTCATCCTAATTTACATCACTTTAATCAATCTTCTAACAATGTATTTAATTCCTTTACTTCTTCATCTTCCAACACTTTCTCAATTTCACCTGATAAGGCTATAGTGTCTAATGTTATAGTGTCTAATGCTAATTCATTTACTTTTTTTCTAATGTTCAATTTTTTACACCTCTATAGTTTCCTATGAATGCTTCCATGGCTTCACATCAAGCTCCTCCTAATCCATAGGTTTCTTGTTGTCACAATATTCCTTAGTATATGATTTTCACTATATTTAGAGCTCCTGAGGTAATGTCTGTGCCTTTTTGGTATCCTAACTCAGGTGCCTCTCATCATGTCATAACTGATCCTACTAATCATTCTTTGTCTTAGTCTTATAAAGGTCCTAATTAGCTGGTTGTAGGTAATGGTAAGAGAATTTTATTTTTAATATTGGATTTTCTACTTTTCTACTCATATTAATCCTAAACTAAACTTATTCTTAAACAATATTTTATATGTTCTTACTATTGTAAAAATCATTTGTTTGTTACTTAACTTTGCAAAGATAAATATGTATAATTTGAGTTTCATGCTCATTCTTGTTCTATGAAGGACAAAGGCACTCACATGGAGCTTCTTCAGAGAAGGACAAAGACACTCATATAGAGCTTCTTCGAGACCTACATTATGGACTATATGCATTTAAGCTTGGCATTAAAAATAGTCATACTTCTTCCTCTTCTGCTTATAATTCATCTAGCATCTCTACAAATACCATGATTGTTTTTATTCCTACTTTATTTACAGTTTCTTATGGCACTAAACTTTAGCTCATGCTTCTTTACCTATAGTAAAGAAAGTTTTATCATTGTGTAACTTTTTGTAATAATAAAGAAATTTCATAAAATGCATTTTTCTAATTTTGTTAATTATTCAACTGAGCCATTGGGAGTTATTCTTTCAAACAGTTGGGTCTCTCCTTAATATGCAGAAATGGTTTCAAATATTATGTACATTTCACTGATTTACTTGGATTTATTTTCTTAAGTATGGAGTCTTTAATGCCTTTATGCAATTTAAGACAATGACATATGTTGGGCAGCCACTGATATGGTTTCTAGTTCATGCTTTAATAAGGCTTTCAAAGAAAATGTTTAGGAATGTAAGCCTTGTAATAATTCTCACAATAGTAGCAAGTTGGTTTTCAATGGTGGCTAAAGCATAAATTTTATATCTTTATAAATAGCTCGCAAGTACACGAATCATTTTGTAAAAACAATAAGTATACTTTCAAGATCAGTCTAAAGAAGAGTCATGTGGTATTAAATAATTTAACAAAACTCTTAAAAACGAAAAATAAAATTAAACGTCATATCACAATTATTTTAGTTTTGAAAATATAATCTAATGAGAAAAATCATAAAAGATAGACATAGAATTAATTCAACAATTATTATGCAATTAACATTTAACACTCAATGTAGAATTTATGAGATATATTAATTAGTTAATCATGCTTGATTAAAATTAATTAAGTTATTAAATATATAAATTAATATTTCTTATTTTTTTCTTTTTTTATATGAAAATATTCTATGGTCGGGATCATATTCGTTGTTAATAAAAATTAATTAATATCTTAATGACATGATCATTAATTGATTTAAATTAAATTATAACTTTTTTATAAAGAAATAACAAATCATCTAAGTCATTGCTTAAGGTAGAGCATATAATTTAGACTATTGCTCAAGGTTTTTAAATTAAATTTTAGACTTATATACTTGAACTTAACTTTCAAATTTTAAATCTATTACGAGAAATACGTCGTCAATATATTTTTCTGTAATAAATCTTATAAAAATCTTTGAAATAGAATATAATTCCAAATTAAATTTAGATAATCAAATACTAAAGTCTAACTTTCATATTTTGAATTTTTTACGAAAAATATATCGTCAATATATTTTTCTATAATAAAAATTATATAAATCTTGAATGAAGAAATAAAAATTAATTTATTTTATAAAAATATTTTGCTAAATTAATATTTCAGAAGCATAAGGAAATAACTAATATCGCATAGTAATTTTCCACCATACATACTTAAATTTAATAAATGATCAATAAATTAAAAATAACATTCAAAATAATATATAAGATTAATTTTTTAAATAACATAACACAATTTAAATTAACATCTCAATTATATTCTTACAAATAATTCCAATAACAATTTGTTATATGAAAAACCTTCAAACAAATCTACCTTATTGAATCAAAACTACTACATAACTAAGATAATAAAAACTATAAAAATGTATTTGCAAATAAGAAATAAATCTGATTTTTGGTGTCTATATAACTGAATGAAAAGATTTTATAGTTGGAAAAACACAAAGAAAATGAGAAAATAGTGGATCATGAGGTCACATGCCATGACCCACTCTTTCACCATCACGACCTGCTTTGATTTTGGTACTCATTCAATTAGGATCTGAGAAGGTTGCATTGTGACACACATATATTCATATTGCAGATTGTGTTGATTTCTTTGTCTCCAAACTTCTTTGTATCTCACTCTCTTATATTTAGTTGGTACAAATGTATACATATGTTATTCTTTTATTCTCCTAAGTTACAATTGAGTGATTTAAGGTACAATTCTTCAAGTGTTTATTATTTGAATCATTTTGAAGTCAAAAATACCTAAAAAATAACAAAACATATCCGTGATTTTAAAAATATAGATTTAAAAAAAATGATAGAATTATACAAATACAAATCTATTTTTGACATGAAAGTGTAAATAAATCATGTAGTATTATTACTTTACAAGCACTCATCACAACCCTCAACCAGCTTCTTGATAGTCTCTAGTAAGGAAAATGATAATAACTAAAACAAAATTATCTTAAATCATTCTCGTAGATTGACATGGTTGCATTAAGTATATGCAACAAGACTTTAAACCCTTATGTTTTCATAGTGGACGAGTTTAAGTCTTGTGAGACCTTTCAATTATGATACCCATAAACATCAAACAAATGCAAAAATTAAAAAAAATAACAAAATAAGAACTAAAACTAACAAAGTAAAAAATTAAAACAAAAAGTAACAAAGTAAAACAAAATACAAAACTTATCATTCTTTTAATATTTTTTTAAGTTCATGATTAAAATTCAAAGCATAAGTTAAATTAACATCCAAAAATTCATAGTTTATTGCAAAAATTAATATTACACTTGTAAATACAAATGGTTTCAAGTCGTTAATGAAAATTAATTTCATTAATAGAGTAATATGTAATATGATGAATGCACTAAATATTGAATATTTGGTGAGAGACATGAAATAAATTGAAAAAGGAAGAAGGGAGAGTCATATCAAAAAGACATAGTATTGGGGCATTTGTCTTATATGTGCAAATCCAAATTAGGAGGATATTTACTCGGAGTAGAGGATAAACCTAAAAAAAATGAAGAAGACCCTTCAGAAATAAGAAAATTACATCGTGACTTGGGTTGATCCCGATGAAGCAATACATCAATGAGAAGTTAATTTGATAAGTTTAGTGATTTTTTATAGTTTTTATTTATATAGAAACAGAACAGGCCAAAACTACTATTTTTTGAAAAATAAAAGAAAAGCCATTTTGTTACAAGTTAGAAATAAGTAAAAAAAAGTTCATTCATGCTCATATAAATTCAAAAATGACTTGGAACAAAAGGAAAGAGAAAATGAGGTAAGGAATCATAAGATTCGGTCAAGAAAATTCAAACGTGTAGTTATTTTTACTATGTCACCTAGAAAAAATATTATGCTTTTACGACTACCAAAGATACTAATAATACTAATAAAACAGAAATTGGCTTTGATATGTTATTCCTAACAATCAGATTTTCGTCAAGATATAATCAAGGGTTCCATACGCTCACAAAAATGGGGTTTTTAAGCAAATGTACATTCCTTTCCCTTTTTGGATAGAATAGAGAAAGATGTTTTTTTTTCTTTTGATACCTCCGAACTAATGAAAATATTTTTTAAAAAGGAATAGTGAATAGGACAAAATTCCAAAATTTTGATTATATAGAGAGAAAGATAGAAGAAAGTGAAAAAACAGACAAGAACAAAATAGAAAATGGTAAAAAAAAAGAGAAAACACGCATAGAAATAATAGATGCCTAGGATAGTTTTCTATTTACGTAAGTACTAAAAGGTCTAATATTAGTAACTCACTCTATTTTTAGAAAATATGTTGTATTATTTTCATTGGTAATAGTTAAAAATATCTTCTGAATGCTATTCTTTCAATTTCCTAAATGGTCCAATGATTTTAAGTATTGGAACGGAGAAATGCATGTTAAATGTACTTATAATGATGTTCTATTATCATAAAAAGAATTTCCAAAAACATTGGTTAACAGATAGTATTCAGATAAAAATATTATATCACTTTCACTTGACACCAGAAGAAACTTCTAAAGATACAACAAAAAGTAAAAATAAAAAATGATTTTTTTTTTATTTTTTAACAATTTGGGGAAAGGAAACTGAACTTCCTTTTGATTCTCTCCAAATTGTTTTTTATTTTTTTAACCTATTTTTAAAGAATTTAAAAAATATGACTAATAGAACAAACACAATCATAAATCAAATACAAAATATTAAAAAAGAAAATAAATATAAAAAGGAAGTTTTAACTTCATATATTAGTTCTAAAAAATGTGTTGTTATGATAAAAAATTAGAACTTTCCAAAAATATTAAAAATAAAATTAGCACAAAGAATTGGTAAATTCTTTTTTTTATAAAAATGTTTATTGAAAATATATACATGGATATCTTTTTAGGTATCATAAATATTCGTAGGATCAATACACAAATCAACAAATCAAATTCTTAATAAATACGTTTCTAATAAATATATTTATAATAATGAAAGAAATCAAGAAAAAATAGAGAAAAGAAATCAAAGTATAATTCACTTTATTTCGACTATAAAAAAGTTGCTTTGTAATATTAATAATAATAGATCACGTACCCTTTTTTATTTATTCTACTTGTGAGAAGCATATGTATTTTACAAATTATCATAACCTTTGGTTTTTAACTCAAACTTATATAATTTAATATCATCCTTTGGATATAATGGATCATCCGATTTTATTAAAACAAAATAAATAATTATTTTGTTGGATTTCATTCCTAATTAAGACATATGAACATTCACAATTCTAAAACAAATCGATAGAAAAATTGGTTAAATAGTCATTATCAATATGATTTATCTATGATTAGATGGTCTAGATTAATCTCCTAAAAGTAGATAAATAGAGTTAATCAACACTCTATAGAAAAAAGTAAACATTTAAACAAATATGATTCATATGAAAAAAAAAACCAATTAATTAACCAAGAACAAAAAAATAATTTTAAGGCAAATTCATTATAGAATCAAAAAGAAAATTATAAAAAATAATATAAATATGATTGTTTATCATATAAATTTATATCATATGAATCTATTAATTATGAAGATAAGAAGAATTCGTCTATTTATGGATAACCATTCCAATCAAATCAAAATCAAGAAATGTTTCATAACTATAGTGAACATAAACAAAAATTAGATAATATGCTAGAGGGTATTCCTATCAATAATTATATATTTTAAGATGATTTTCTAGATATAGAAAAAATCTAGATAAAAAAATATTTTGATTAGATAACTCTCTGTTTTTGTCTTGCAAAAAAGGTCGACATTGAGACCTGGATCAATATTGATTCTGGTATGAATAGTTAGAAATATACTAAGACTAATAAAACTAAAAGTTGGATTAAATAGTTCTCATGTGATTGATAAAATCAATAATAAAAGTCTTTTTTATCTTAAAATTCATCAAAATCCAAAAATAAAACTACCAAAAAAAAACTTTTGGATTGAATGGGAATGAATAATGAAATATTAAGTTACCTATATCGAATTTGGAACTTTGGTTCTTCCAAGAATTTGTGATACTTTATAATGTGTATAAGATTAAACCCTGGGCTATACCAATCAAATTACTTCTTTTAAATTTGAAAATATATGAAAATGTTAGTGAAAATAAAAGTATCATGGGAAATAAAAAAATATATCGAATTAGTAAACATAAACAGAGGAGAAAAAGAATCTAAAATAGAATCCATAGGTATTTCATTAGTTCATAAGAGTAAACATGAAATTATTTAAAAGTACCTAGAAAAGGCCATGTGGATAAGAAGACTTCATCCAAATTCATTGCAAAACACCAAAAGATGGCTGGAAATAGAGACACAAATCTTTATGATTTGTTTGTTCCTAAAAATATTTTATCCCACAGATGTCGAAGAAAGTTGAGAATTCTAATTTATTTCAATTCTAAGAATCAAAATTGTATGCCTAGAAATGTAGTTATTTGTAATGGGAAAAAGATAAAAAGTCAGGCTTGGGATAAAAGCAAAAAAAATAAATTAAATTAAAGTTCTTTCTTAGCCGAATTTTCAATTAAAAGATGTAGCTTGTATGAATCACAATTAGTTTGATACCAATAATTGCTATACGATAAGGATACATATGTACCCCCAATTGATAATTCTTTAATGTACAATTTTCTATAGATTTATACCGCAATCTATGAAGACAAAAATATATACATATTCATTGTCTTACTCTTACATTGTATTCTTAATACATAATTTGATAACGTATCAATTAGACTTATAAATAAATAATGAACAAAATCTTATAATTTTAAGTCTTTTTTTTTCTTTTTTATGTTGTGAATGTAGAAAGCGATCTTTCTCTTTTTATATATCTGTTGAATTCAATGTGAAAATGAAAATAGGATTCATTAATTTTATTTGATATAATTTTGAACTTTTAACAAAATAAAGATTATTGTGTATACCCAATTAAAATGAATGGAATTATTATTATTGATCAATGAATATATATGTATGTATGTATGTATGTATGTATATATGGGAAGGGGAGGATAGAAAATTAAAATTTATAGTCAAAAATTCATTCATCTCAGTTATTTCACAAAAAGAAAAAGAAGAAAACAGGGGTTTTGTTGAATTTCAAATACTCAGCCTCACCAATAGGATACGAAAACTCTCCACATTTAGAATTGCACAAAAAAGACTACTTATCTCAGAGAGGCCTATGCAAAACATTCAGAAAACGACAACAATTGTTGTCTTATTTGTCAAAGAAAAATAGAATGCACTATAAAGAATTAATTAATCAGCTAGGTATTCGGGAATCAAAAAATCATTAATTTTAAAAATAATGATTTTTTACATTATTTGATTTATTAGATTTTTAATTTTAATGAACATTTTCTCTTTTCATTTTCAAAATTTCATGGAAGAATGAATTGAGGAAAACCTATGAATATACTGGCTATAAGAAAAGACCTCATGATAGTAAATATGGGCCCCCATCACTTATCAATGCACGATGTTCTTTGACTCATCGTTACCCTAAATGATGAAGATGTTATTGATTGTGAACCAATTTTTTCTATTTATAGAGAGGGATCGATGGAAAAAACTGTGAAAAATTGAACAATTATATAACACTTGCCTTATGTAACGTATTGGGATTATTTAGCTACTATGTTCACAGAAGCAATAACTGTAAATAGACTAAAACAATTGGAAAATATTGAAATACCTAAAAGAGCTAGCTATATCAAAGTAATTAGGTTGCAGTTGAGTCGTATATCCTCTCATCTATTATGGCTTGGTCCTTTTATGGAAGATATTGGTGCACAAACTCCCTTTTTTTCTATATTTTAAAAAAAAAAGAGAATTAATATATGATCTATTTGAAGCTGCCTAATAATGATTGAGGTGCTCATTAGTTCATGTTTACAAATATTCTCAATATCCTCAAGATCCTACAAATATTCTCAAGATCACCAAGATCCTACGAATATTCTAGAGATCCTATGTATGGAATAGATTTGGAATATCAAGTTGAATGCAATGATTAATTTAGGAAGTAATTTTTTTTTAGTTAATTGTGGACCATATTTTTTAATTATCATAAGCCTTTTTTATTTTTTTATTTTTTAAGGATGTATTAGGTCCAATCCACAACAAAATAGGCCCATTATGCCCATTTCGTCTAGGGTTTCTTTAGGGTCTGAATTTTTTCTAGGATTTTTTTTTTCTTTATGGTTTTTTGTTATAAAAACACAGCAGCTATGTAATCTTGGTAGACCATATATCATTAATAAAATTTTATTTCATAAAGCTTTTGCTTTGCCTTTTTGCTTTCTTAATTGAATGCTTGAATTTGACTTATCAAAGGGAGTGATCATCCTTTGTGGCATCTCAAGGTTAGTGTTTTAAAGACTTTGTTTCCTTAGGGTTCTAATCTGATCATACCAAAGGTTAGTGTTTTAAGAACTTTGTTTCCTTAGGGTTCTAATACAATCATCTTCAACACATTCCTAGAAAATCGATTGTTTCTATTTCTTTGAGTTCATGGATTCTTATGGATGTTCGCCTAGAGGATTCGTATCATAATTTTGACTAGTGTAATTAAACGGCTATTATAGCATATCAAATCAAAGCTCAGCTTGATTCCTATGAGTATAAATGGGCTTCACCTCCGTTCCTCACTTTTTCGACCCCAAATTCTATCATTTACACCACTTACCAAGAATTTAAAATTTGTCACACCTTTTTTTTGTTGTGTTTTTGGGTTTTGTTCATTAGGATTGTGAATTTGTTCTGTGTATTTTCTATTTCTAACAGCAACAACAATAAAAAAAAGAAAGAAAAAGAAGGAGAACAAGGTAGCAGATTGTTCAAGACTCCAATTCTTGTTTTCATACTTGAGTTTGTTCTTGTTAAAATTAGTTTTCCTTTATTTTGTTCTAGATTGCCTTTACTTTTTGTTAATCAAGATAAGAAAAGAAATATCTTGAAAAGATTTCCAACAAGAAAGAAAATAGAGATCTTGAAAAAAAATTCAGCTAAGATTATTTATTTCTTATTTTTACTTTCCCAAATTGATTATTTAATCCTTTCTTTATTCTTATATTCTTTCCATCTTCCCTTTAGTTTCCTTTCTTGAAAAATAGAGATCATGAAATGATTACAAACTTAAGATTATTTCTTTCCTATTTTACTTTTCCTAAATAAATTTTCTTCTTTCTTTCCTATTTTACTTTTCCTAAATAAATTTTCTTCTTTCTTTCCTTTCTTCATATTTTTTAGGGGTATCATCTAGTAACAACAGTAGGTAGTCGAAATTTAAAAAAAGGAGAAAAAAGTGAAAAAAGAATTGTTCAAGATTCCTATTCTTGTTGAAGTTGAAAACATGAGTAAGAAAGATGGAACATGGCACATGTGTGCTCCTTTTAGTTTAACTAAGATTTGAGGATGAATCTTTTCGAATGGGAAGGGAATAATAGAGATCAAGGTACTAACCAAGTTCATTTTCACAAATATTCTCAAAATTCTCAAGATCCTATAAATATTCTCAAGATCCCTAAAATCCTATGAATATTCTCAAGATCCCTAAAATCCTATGAATATTCTCAAGATCCTATGCAAGGGATAGATTTGGAATATCAAATTTGATACATGGATTAATTTAGGAAGTAATTTTTTGTTTTAGTTAATTGTGGACCTTCTATGTTTTATTTATCAGAAGTCATTTTAGTCTTTTATTTTTTTAAGGATGGATTAGGCCTAATCCATAACTAAATAGGCCCATTTCATCTAGGGTTTCTTTAGGGTTTGAATTTCGTCTAGGGTTTTTTTTCTTTAGGGTTTATTGCTTATAAAAAGAAGAAACTCTGTAATTTAGAGGCAGACTATATATCATTAATAAAAGTTTTATTTCAAAAAGCTTCTTGCTTTCATCTTCTTGTGTTCCTGATTGAATGCTGGAATTCGACTTATCAAGGGAAATGATCATCCTTTGTGGTGTCTCAAGGTTAGGTTTTTAAGGACTTTGTTTCCTTAGGGCTCTAATCCGATCATACCAAAGGTTAGGGTTTTAAGGACTTTATTTCCTTAGAATTCTAATCCAATCATCTTCAACAAGTTCCAAGCTAATTGATTGTTCCTATTCCTTTGAGTTCATGGGTTCTTATTATTGTTCGCCTAGAGGGTCCGTATCACTGCCACTAGTATGCAAATGATGCATAATTTTTTTGTATAGGAAGGGTAGCAATTGATTTATCTTATGGATGGATAGATAAATTTTTGGATTTTAAGATTATTTTTTAATAGGAGTTGCTGACAATCAAAAACTTATTACACGAAATCGTTTCTTTTAGAACGAGTTAAAGGAGTGGGCACTATCGGTAGAGAGGAAGTAATAAATTATGGTTTATCGAAACCAATGTTGCAAGGTTTCAGAATATAGTGGGATCTTCGTAAAGTTGATAATTATGAATGTTACAACGATTTTTTTTAGGAAGTACAGTGGCAAAAGAAGGGTGATTCATTAGCTCGTTATCTAGTTTGAATTGTTGAAATGATAGAATCCATAAAAACTATTCACCAAGCCCTAGAAGGAATTCTAGGAGGACTATATGAGATAAGAATCCATAATGGAATGATTTTCAATATCGATTTATCAGTAAAAAAACCTTCTTCGGAATTTGAAATGCCTATACAAGATCTCTATGTGAGAGTTGAATCCCCAAAGGGGGAATTGGGAATTTTTCTGATAGGAGATTAGAGTGGTTTTCCTTGGCGGTGGAAAATTCACCCGTTGGGTTTTATCAACTTACAAATTCACTCTCAATTAATTAAAAGAATGAAATTGGCTAATATTATGATGATATTAGGTAGCATAGATATCATTATGAGAGAAATTGATCGTTAAAATGATAATTGATACAACAAAAGTAAACGATATCAATTTTTTATCTAGATAACAACAAGAGGTTTGTGGAATTATATGGGTTATTATTCCCATTTTGACTCTCATATTAGGAATCACAATAGGTGTACTGGTAATTGTATGGTTAGAAAGAGAAATCTCTACACGCATATAGCAACATATCGAACCTGAATATGTTGGCCCCTTGGTAGTTGTTCAGGCTCTAGCAAATGAGGCAATACTACTTTTCAAAGAAAGTCTTCTTCCATCTAGAGGAAATATGTGTTTGTTCAGTATCAGACCATCCATAGCAATTATATCCATTTTAGTAAGCTATTTGGAACTTCTTTTTGGATATCTTCTTGTTTTAACAGATCTAAACATCGACGTTTTTTTATGGATTACCATTTCAAGTATAACTCCCATTGGGCTTCTTATATCAGGGTATAGATCAAATAATAAATATTCATTTTTAGATGGTCTACGAGCAATTGCTCAATCAATTAGTTATGAAATACCATTAAATTTATTTGTGTTATCAATATTTCTACATGTGATTTATTGAGACATGAAATTTTCTACATTCCCTCCTTTATAAAAAGAGACAAAACGACTTGAGTAGATTTTTTTGGTTCATTATTCAAATTGATGAACTAAATCAGATTGTTATATGAGTGGAAAAAAATGGCTTATAGCTTTATTTCCCTCCTTTAAATTTTAGCTTTATTTCTAAGAAAATAGCAAACCATCTAATCACAACTTTAGGTAGAATCAAATAATTAGACTTTATTCAAGGTGTCCAAATTAAACCTAAGAATTTAATTGTCCAAGTACTAACTTTCAAGTTTTAAAACCAATACTAAAAATATGTTGTCAATACATTTTCGAATAATAATTCTTATAAAAAAACCTTTTGATATAGAGTTTCACTCTAACTACCGGACGATTGTACCAACAAATAAAAAAACACTACTTTAAATCAAATCGGATAATTAAACCTCAAAATCTAATTTTTAGATTTAAGTTTATAATGAAAAATAATGTATTTCTATCTAACATCCTTAATAGAAAATCTTGAATGAAAACAAAATTAATTTACTTTATGAAAATGTTTAACCTATTTAATATTTTGCATGTATAACAATGTTGTAATTATATCATATTTACAAATAGATAGCCATGTTAAATTTAATCACAAATAAATTAAATATAACATATAAGAATAAAACATAAAAAAAATATCTGTAAAGAATCCATTAAAATAATACCTTAAAAGAATCCTTACAACAATTTTATGGTAATTCTGTTGCTGGAAAACCTCAAAACGGATTTTCATATTTGCTTATTGAATCAAAAACTAAAAATTTATAAAAACATAATTATCTCCTCTCAAAAAGAGAATAAATTTAAAAATAAAAACTAAAAAAAATGAAAACTTTCTAGAGAGAGAAAGTGCTCCAAAAATTGTGTGTTTTGGAATGGAGGAAGAGGATCCTTTTATAGGTGAGGAAAAGGCCAAAATGTGGGGAAAATATTTCAAAATTTGAATTTGGATGCTTTTGGATAGGTTGGCGTGCGTATAGAGCCCAAAAATCTTGGAAGATAGGCACTTGTTGTGGTAGATGGGCGGTTGGTGCGGGCACGCGTGGGACATGGCAAGGAGTGTGTAAGCGCACACAGAAGTCGGAGAGGAGTGTGCAGGTAGATGAGTGCAGATGCGTAGGCGAATGATCGACATTGTGTGGCGCGTTACGTGCATTTATCAGTGTGGTTGGGCAACTACACGTGCAAATTTGGCCTTTTTAACATTTTTGACCCATTCTGTCCAATATTTCCATCTTTTTGACTTTTTATCATTTATTTTCTCAATATATTTGTGATGTATTGCCTCCAGTACTTTTTTTGGAGTCTTTTAGTTATTTTTTTGAAGCAAAAATACCTAAAAGACAATAAAAATACCTGTGATTCTGAAAAGAAAAATTTGTATAAAATTCTAATAAAATCATATAAATATAAATCTTTTATAATCAATTAAATTACATAAAATCATGGTAATTTTAGTGCTTTGTAAGTACTTATCACAACCCCCAACCAATTTCTTACTAGTCTCTTAGCAAGAGAAACGACAAAAACTAAAAATTAAACTATCCTAAATCATTTCTGTAGACTGATACACCTGCATTTAGCGTGTACAACAAGCTTTTAACTCCATATGTTGCCCTAGTGGGCGAGTTTAAGTCTCGTGAGGGTTTTCAATAATGATACCCACAAACATTAACAAAAAATGAAAACAAATAAAATAAAATAAAATAAGAAGTTAACTATAATTTAAAATAAAGTAAAAAGACTAAAATAAAATAAAAAATGAAATACAAAAATATATCATGCTTATAATCTCTTTTAAACTTCATAATTAAAATATTAAGCATACATTATTTGAACTTCCTAAACATTCATGATTTATTATAATAATTAGTTGAAAATCATTTTCATATTTCATATATAAAATGTATCAATTTAATTTCATCCAAACTTAGTATTAGGAATCCGAATTTGCTTTGACTCTATTCTTCATAAGTTAATACTCTCAAAAACACTGAAACTTATGGGTTCAAAAATTCATACTAACTTATATGCGAAAAAGTTGATGTATAGAAATGAACTAATATATTCGCATATATATAAAGAAGAAAAGCTCAAAGTGTTATTTTAACATTGATCTCGTGAAAGGAATCAAATGTAAGGATTTATATTATACATTACTTTCATACATCAATTAAATTCATCAAATAAAAGATCAAGTAATATGTTTTTTAGAAAATGTAGGAAAATGCAATGGCTTCTTAGGAAATTACTCCCTATATTTTCTTTTGCATTAAATCATTTCTCACAACTCTTTAAGCTTTTTGGGTTATAATATATACATTATACTATTCATTTTTTTCTCTCTTTCTTCCTAATTTTTTTCTTCTCTTATATTCTTTTTTTTTAAGAGAATACATACATATATTTTTTAGAGAATGAACCCATGTACAGATTTGTACACATTTTTTATATAGTAAGGTGAATGGTTAATATTTGGCTTTTCTGTGTGTATTTGTATAGGTAACCCTAAATATATCTTTTTTTTAATAGAAGTCATGCATAAATGAAGAAAGACATATACTATTAATTTCTACTTAAATCATTTAATCTAAGCAAATGAAAAATAAATATATAACACTTCATTAAGATGTAAAAATCCAAGACATTCAATGTTAAGTCCTATAGGATCTAATAATTTGAAGAAATAAGAAAAGTGTTTAGAGTAGAAAAATAATATATTTCACTCATAATAAAGAAAATTAGACACAAATTATATTTCACAAGAATAGTCTCCACTATTTGATTCTTAAACACTAACTTTTGGTTTAATATAACTTTCACACCTTATCAAGAAATACTAGTCATAACAAAAACTAACTAATTATCATATACTTCATGATATGTTTTCAAAAATTAATCTAATAATTCAAAAGACTTAACTATTTACTTAAATTTGATTTAAAAAAATGATAAATTTTTGTAGAAATTTTTTTTTTAACTAAGCCTAAAATTCTAAAAATTACTAAACTATACAAAGAAAATAAACACAACAGAAATAAAAATGTGGACATAATTTTTTTAAAAAATTGTTAAAATCTTTTGAAATTCAGCATAGTAATTTTTCACAACCCCCCCAACCTAGAACTTACAGTATCCTCAATGTAATAGTTGTAAATTAAAGTTAAAGAAAAAAGAGAAGAAAAGTTACCTATTTTCTGAAAATGTGCAAGTAATGATGGAGAAATGTAGGTGCATCCATCATGTTCATCATTAAAGTATACAGACAGATCGCTATGAACTTCAACATCTCAACAAATATTTTTAGTTTTGACAATTCTAAAATTATTCATATGCAATTAAACTAAAATAAACAAAACAAATAAAAAGAAAATTATCTAAAATGATGGGTTGTCTCCCATCTAGTGCTTAGTTTAATGACTTAGCAAGACGCAACTTGGGGGATTTTATTTTAAGTAAACTCAATATCCCCACCATTGAGCTAATCAAACCTACAAGTAGGACAAGGTTTTCTACCTATACTTTTTCCCGAAAATGACTCAAAAAACTTGATGATGAATCGCAAGACCAGCATTGCAAATACCAATCTTGCCAAATATATTTTTTGTTTTATTAGTTGTAAAAATCTCGCAAGTGCATAAATCATTTTTTAGCAAATGATAAGTATACTCCTAAGGTCGTTCTAATTAAGGAATATACGTGGTTTTTAATTTATTATTCAAAATCTTAAAAACAAAATTAAATTTTAAACATCTTGTCACGATAGTTTTGGTTTGTTTGTATCTTAATCAAAAAAATATAAAAATAAACATAAACATAGATATAGATTCAATAAACAATAATACAAATTTTATCATTCATAGTAGTAGAGTATTTAAGTATATAATAATTAGGTTAATTATACTTACTCATATTATTTAGGTTATTAAATATATAAATTAATATTTGTTGATTTTCTCCTTTTTGTATAAAAGTATCCTTAGATGGGCCCAAATTCTTTTTTTTAATATTAACTAACTAATATCCTTAAGCGGGGCCTATTAATTAATTAAATATTAAATTTTAGTTTTATTTCTAAGAAAATAGAAAACCATTTAATCACAACTGTAGGCGGAGTCAAATAATTAGACTTTATTCAAGGTGTCCAAATTAAACCTAAGAATTTAATTATCTGAGTACTAATTTTCAAGTTTTAAAATCAATATTAAAAATATGTTGTCAATACATTTTCGAATAATAATTCTTATAAAAAAACCTTTTGATATAGAGTTTCACTCTAATTACCGGATGATTGTACCAACAAATAAAAAAACACTACTCTAAATTAAACCGGATAATTAAACCTCAAAATCTAATTTTTAGATTTAAGTTTATAATGAAAAATAATGTATTTCTATCTAACATCCTTAATATAAAATCTTGAATGAAAATAAAATCAATTTATTTTATGAAAATGTTTAACCTATTTAATATTTTGCATGCATAACAACGTTATAATTATATCATATTTACAAAAAGATAACCATTTTAAATTTAATCACAAACAAATTAAATATAACATATAAGAATAAAACATAAAAAAGATAACTGTAATTAATCTATTAAAATAATACCTTAAAAGAATCCTTACAACAGTTTGATGCTAATTTTGTTGCTGGAAAACTTCAAAACGAATTTTCATATTTACCTATTGCATCAAAAACTAAAAAATTATAAAAAAAATAACTAGTTCCTCTCAAAAAGAGAAGAACTTAAAAAAAAAACTTTCTAGAGAGAGAAAGTGCTCAAAAAATTGTATGTTTAGAATGGGGGAAGAGGGTATTTTTATAGGTGAGGAAAAGGAAAAAACAAAGGAGGGAAATGTTTCAAAATTTGAATTTGGACACATTTGGGCAGGTTCGTGCATATATGGAACACGAAAATCTTGGGAGATGGGTGGTTGGCGCACGCGGGACACGACAAAAAGTGTGTAGGCATGCGGGCAAGTCGGCGCGGCCTGTGCTGGGCATGCGCCAACCACGTGTAGGTGTTAACTAATTGAGTCATAAATTTTTTTTAAATGATCAGGCAATACTTCCCATGATTTTGATCCAAAGTATACTCACATCCATCGATTAACTAAATGATTATTGGAAACAAAATAATCTCATTTTCTTTTATAAATCCCCGCTTTCTAAGAAATATAAAAAAGAATAGGAACAAAAAAAGAAAAATATATTATAGAAAAAAATTATTTTTTATTATTTCCTTTTATTTTTTCTTTCCTATACAATTCGTATCAAAATTTATGAACTCCTGTAATGTATTATTTTTTTCGTCAATGAAAGGGTAGGTTATTGATATTTTTACAAGTATTTTATTGAAGAATTAAGTTATTACTCAACCAAGAAAAATTTAAATGAGTATTCAAATTATTAAAAAATGATGAGATCAATTCAAAAGTACTTTTTCATTGATTTTTTATTTATTAGTAAAGAATTCAAAAAATATTCTAATTATTTATGGTTTTCCTTTTTATTTGAATTTAATTAAAAAGAAAATAGAATGAAAAAATAATAAATTAAAACATAACAGATAGAGTTTAATTGATCTAATTCAGGGCCACATGATCTATTTGTATATTATTTTATAACCATATCGAGATAAAATAATCTTAATCGGATCTTAAATTTATTTATGACCCTCAAGGAGCCGTATGAGATGAAAATCTCATGTATGATTCTGTAATAGCGATGGTAATAGTGATGATATCATTGACTATGATTATCTAATAGTTTAAGTACAGTGGATATAGTTAAGGCACATTCAAAATATGGTTTTTTGGGATGGAATTTGTGGCATCAACCCATAGGATTTATTATTATTTTTTATTTGTGGCATCAATCCAGAGGATTTATCATTTTTTTAATTTCCTCCCTAGGAGAATGTGAAAGATCACCTTTTGATTTACCGAAAGCAAAAGAAGAATTAATGGCAAGTTATCAAATTGAATACTCAGGTATCAAATTTGGTTTATTTTACGTTGCTTCCTATCTAAACCTATTAGTTTCTTCATTATTGATAATAGCTCTGTACTTGGGGGTTGGAATCTCTTTATTCCATATCTATTTGTTTATGATCTTTTTGAAATAAACACAAATGAGTTTTTAGAGCAACAGTTGGTATCTTTATTACATTAGCTAAAACTTATTTGTTCTTGTTTATTTCTATCACAACAAGATGGACTTTACTTAGGCTAAGAATGGACCAACTGTTGAATCTTGGATGGAAATTTATTTTACCCATATCTCTCAGGAATCTGTAATTAACAACATCTTTCCACTCTTTTTGTTGTAAAGGAATTTACTATTTTATATTCAACTTAAACATGAAATATATATACACACAATATGTTCCCTATGGTAACAATATTCATGAATTATGGTCAACAAATAGTATAAGCAACAAGATACATTGGTCAAAATTTCATGATTACCATATTCCACACAAATCGTTTACCTGTAACTATTCAATACCCTTATGAAAAATTAATCGCAAAGAATTTTTGCGGTCGAATTCATTTTGAATTTGATAAATGTATTGCTTGTGAAGTATGTGTTTGTATATGTCCTATAAACCTACTCGTTATTGATTGGAAATTGGAAACGAATATTAGCCAGAAACAATTTCTTACTTACAGTATTAATTTCGAGATCTGTATATTTTGTGACAATTGCGTTGAGTATTGTCCAATAAATTGTTTATCAATGACTGAATAATATAAATTTTCTATTTATAATCATCATGAATTGAATTATAATTAGATTGCTTAGGGTTATTTACCGATGTCAGTAATTGACAATTATACAATTCAAAAAATTTTGAATTCCCTTGAGATAAATAAGTAAATCCCTAGATTCTTGATTAAAGAAAATTTAATTACTAAGATTTCATTTTGATTTTAAGAAATGAATCCAATATCAAAAATAGGGTTCACATTAATTTTCACCCTTTACTCTTAGTATTTAATTAGAAATTTATTATGAGTCATAATAATTTTTTTCTAGTTGTGTCTCAATAAGGTCATGAAAAATATTTTGATTTATTTATCTCATTTTTACATATAATGGATTTTCCTAGACTAATACATGATTTTCTTTTAGTATTTTTGGGATTAGGTTTTCTATTAGGAGCTATAGGAGTAGTCTTATTTATCAATCCAATTTATTTTGCCTTTTCATTGAGACTAATTCTTATTTGCATATCATTATTCTATATTCTATTAAACTCCTATTTTGTACCTACTTTACGATTACTTATTTATGTGGGGGCTATAAATGCTTTAATCTTATTTGTTGTGATATTCATAAATGGTTCAAAATATTACAAAGATTTGACTCTTTGGACCATTAGAGACGGGGTTACTTTTCTAGTTTGTACAAGCATTTTCATTTTACTATTAACTAATATTATGGATGCATCATAGTATGATATTATTTGGATTATTAGGTCAAACTAGATTATAGAGCAAGATTTGATAAGTAATAATCAACAAATTGGAATTCATTTATCAATCGATTTTTTCTTCTATTTGAATTCATTTCAATAATTCATTTAGTTGCTTTGATAGGTACAATAGCCATGGCACACCAATAAAAAATCTATAGAATTAGAACAACAATCCAAAAGAAACCTTACTCTCTATTATTGCCTCTATTTCTCTTTAACAAGAATAATTGAATATTTTTTATTTCTAAAATAGAATTATTCGATTTATTATCAATATTTTTTTTCTTCGATAATTTTCTATTCTAGTCAATTAATTCTGTTGAATTGTTGTTCATATTCCATTAAAATGAATTAAAATTGATAAATATTCGATCAATTATGCTCGAACATGTACTTTTTTTGAGTGCCTACTTATTTTCTATCGGTATCTATGGATTGATCACGAGTTGAAATATGGTTAGAGCTCTTATATGTCTTGAACTTATATTGAATGTAGTTAATATCAATTTCATAACATTTTTTTTATTTTTTTGATAGTCACCAATTAAAAGAAAATATTTTCTTAATTTTTGTTATAGCTATTGCAACCATCGAAGCAGAACCAGCTATTGTTTCATCAATTTATTGTAATAGAAAATCAACCTGCATCAATCAATCCAATTTGTTGAATAAGTAGTACTAATCACCAAAGTTAGAATATTCATAAATTCAAATCAGCATAGATTAGATAGATTATATGTAATCTAGAATCATGTTATGAAAATATAAGTAATCAAAGTATCTTGGCTCTTTCCCATGCGACAACTAAAATGAAATGGATTAAAAAATTGTGGTAATTTATTGATTCATCTGGTGTTTAAACATATGATTCTAAGTTTATTAGATCAAAAATTTATGGTGTTCAAAAAAATATATAGATCCAATGTCACACTGAGTAAAGATTTATGATACATATATAGAGTTTACTCAATGTGTCTGAGCCTTCCCCATAGATGTATTAGAAATGATACCTTGGGATGGGTGTAAAGCTAAACAAATTGCTTCTACTATAAGAAAAGAAGACTGTGGTGGTTGTAAGAGATGTGAATCCACCTGTCCAATCGATTTCTTGAGTGTTCAAGTTTATTTATGGCATAAAATGACTTAAATTATGGGTATAGCTTATTAATACGTTCCAGAAAAATCTACTTGCGCTTAAAATAATATGAATATAGATATTTGAGCACAGGTTTTTTTGGTCTAAGCATATCTTTTTTTATAATGAATTATTTCCCTTAGTTAACAATAATTTTAGTTTTGCCAATAATTGTAGGCTCTTTAATTTTCTTTTTTCCACATAGAGGAAATAAGGTAATTCAGCGGTATACTGTATTTATATGTATAATATAACTCCTTCCAACAACCTATGTATTTGTTTATCATTTTCAATTAGACGATCCATTAATCCAACTAACAAAAAATTATAAGTGGATCAATATTTTTGAATTTTACTAGAGATTGGCAATAAATGGAATTTTCATAGGATCCATTTTGCTGACAGGATTTATCACCACTTTAGCTACTTTAGCAACTCAGCCAATTATTAAAGATTTTCGTCTATTCCATTTCCTGATGTTAGCAATGTAGAGCGGTCAAATAGGACCATTTTCTTCTCAAGACCTTTTACTTTTTTTCATCGTGTGGGAATTAGAACTAATTCCAGTTTATCTACTTCTATCCATGTGGGGTGGAAAGAAACATTTGTATTCAACTACAAACTTTATTTCATACACTCTAAGAGGTTTTATTTTTTTATTAATAGAAGTTTTGGGTATTGGTTTATATGGTTCTAATGAACCAACATTAAATTTTGAAACATCAGCTAATCAATCATACCCCATTACGAATTCCCCAAGCGTAGATCTACTTTTTGTTAATAAATTGATAAGAGTATTGTTCTAATAAATAACTCTTTCATAGAGTTAATTAATATCCGAGCTCATTAGTTTCCCTTATCTATCTGAATAATCAGTCTTAATTCGGGAGAAAGAATTGGTAATAGACAAAAAAAAACCATCCACTCAAGTTCTATATTTGTTCGAATAAAATGCTTAGCTAATTCCATGCTTTCTAGGTCATCTCATACATTGAAATTATACTTTTTCCCCAAGAACATTGAGAATTTTTACATACAAAGGATTTACTTGCTACTAATATAATTTAGCATCTGTTCTTTTTTAGATCCCTTGTTTCACTACGATAGTCTAATAAATCAAGTCAATGTAGAGGAAATGAATACATTTCCATACTATTCAATAAGTGAAGTATATAGAACATAATCAACTAAGAAATCACTCATCCTTCAATTAAAAAGTTCAATTGGTTATGGTGACCAAGAAACCACTAGTTTTGCTTGATGGGTCGAGAATGCCCAACTTATCAATTTATGATAAACATAGACCAGAAAAACTTTTTGTAAGCCATCAAGAAATATTACTTGATTATATATATATTCTTTCTTTCTTTCTTTTTAGAGAGTAGACTCATGTACATTTTGTACATATTTTTTAGGATTTGGTGAGTGGCTAATTTTTCTCTTTTTGTATTAACTTTAGAGAATTCCATATATATCTCTTTTTTGGAAGTCATGCATGAATGAAATAGGAATATACTTTAAATTTTTAATTAAGTCATTCAATCTAAGTAATAAAAATAAGTACATGACATTTTATCATATGTTACAAATTCTAACATTCAATACAAAACCTATAGAGATTCTCTAACAATTTGAATTAATAAGAAGAGTATTTAAAAGAGCAAAAAAATATTATCACTCAAAATATTCCTACACGATAGTTTCCACTATTTAATTTCTAAAAAAATTTGGATTTATTGCAATCTCAACATTCCATCATAAAACACAAACTATGACAAAAAAAAAGAACTAATTATCACATTACTCCATGACATATTTAAGATATTAATCCATAAGTGCAAAGACTCAATCATTCGCTTAAAATTAACTAAAAGCGTGATAATTTTGCAAAACATTTAAAATTAAACCTAATTATCCCTAAACCAATAAATAAAGTAAATATTAAAAATAAATGTAATTACATGCTTAAAAAAAATTTAAAATTGCCTGAATTTAATGTAACTTTTCCTCCACCCCAACCTAGAATGTACATTTTACTCAAGTGACGTTTGGTTCATATAATAGAATGAGAATGTGAATGAGAATGGGAATGTAATGGAATGGAATGTAATGAAATGAAAATGAAACAGTTTTGTTTGTTTTGACCACTAAAATCAAAGAACAAATCAATATTATAGTGTTTAGTTTACAACTGGAATGAAATGAAAAACACTGTATATTATCTTAATACTCTTATATTCACTAAAGTTTAAATAATATACTTTAATTATTATTATTTTTGTTAAACAAAATGCATTATTAAAATCATTATTTTTCTAAATAGTTATTACTTAAAAATAAAATATATTATTAAAATTATTATTTTTCTATATATGGTTTAGGGTTTTGAGGTTAGAGATTTAGGGTTTTAGGGTTTTGGCATTTGGGATTTGGGGTTACCAAAAAAATCATGGCGCAGCTAGTTTTTTTTAATACTAAATAAATAAAAAATGAAAATAAATATAAATATAAATATAAAGGAAAATATAGATCATATGATACAAAAAATAATATAAGTTAAATACAATAAGTTAGTACATAAAAATACTAAATAAAAGTAGTTAATAAAAAAAATAGAACTAAAATAAAATAAAAATTAAAGTTAGTATACAAAAATACTAAAAAGAAAACTTTGAAAAAGAAATTAAGTTAAAAAATAGTTTGAATAAAAATAAAAAAAACTAATCTTAGATATTTTTATTTGTTTTTAAATTTTTTAATTTAATAACTAAAGTCAACTAATAAGATAGATTTTTTTTCAAAATTTTTGAATTCTTTTATTTAAAAATACCTAAATTCAATTAATAACCTATGTATTTTTTAAAAAAATCAACTAAATATTAATTTTGTTTTTAGATTTTGATTTTTAAAAATTTCTGAATTTTTTTATTGTTAATATCTAAGGTTAACTAATAAATGAGACATTAATTTTTAGATTTTTTTTAATTATTTTAAGAGATCTCTTTAGATATTTTTTAAAAAAATTACAATCCAAAAATAACAAAAATAAAAAAAAAGAATAATCATGAATATTTACGCAACAAAAGTTTTTAAAATTTTTGATAATAAAAATTTAAAATGATATTACTCCTCGATAACGGTACTAAAAACTTTATGTACAAATTTTGCATATTTGTAAATATGCTCGTAAATGAACGAATCACTTTGTAAAAAAAACAACAAATATACTTCCAAAGTCGATCTAAAGATGAACTATATGATTTTAAATAATTCAACAAAAGAAAAGAAAAAAAAACTTAAACATCGAGATACAATTATTTTGGTTTTGAAAAATCTAATCTAATGACAAGAATCTTAAAAGATATACATATAATTGATTCAACAAATATTAGGCATATAACATTTAACACTCAATTAAAAATTTATAGAATATATTAATTTGTTAATCATAATTGTTTAAAATTAATTAGCTTATTAAAAATACAAATTAATATTACTGATTTTTCTTTTTTTAATGAAAATCCTAATATCAATATCAAATTCTTTTAAAAAAACAATTAATATTCTAAAATTAAGATCATCAATTGATTTAAATTAAATTATGATTTGTTTATAAGAAAATAACTATCTAAATCAATGCTTACGGTAGAGTACATAATTTAGACTCTCATTTTAGGTGACTGATATATCTAAACCTAACTTTCAAATTTTAAATTTATTACAAAAAATATATCGTCAATATATTTTTTTATAATAAATCTTATAAAAATCTTTGAAATAAAATATAATTATAAATTAGATTTAGATAATAAAATACTAAAGTCAAATTTTCATATTTTAAATTTATTACGAAACATATGTCATGAACATATTTTTTTATAATAAAATTTGTATATAACTTGAATAAATAAATAAAAATCAATTTAATTTAAAAAAAAAATTCTAAATTAATATTTTACAAGAAAAACAACATAATTAATATCTCATAGTAATTTTCAATCAAATATATTTAGATTTAATAAATGACCAATAAATTAAAAATAGTATTCAAAATGATATATAAAATTAATTCTATAAATAATAAAACATGATTTAAATTATTACCTCAATTGTATTCTTACAAATAATTTTAGTAGCAATATGTTATATGAAAAATCATTAAAATCAAAATTACTAAATAACTAGGAAAATAAAAACTACAAAAATGTATTTGCAAATCAGAACTAACTTTGATTTTTGGTGTCTCTATGACTAAAGGAAGAGGTTTTTATAGTTGGAAAAAAGCTGAGAAAAGGAGAAAATAGTAGATCGTGAGCTCACACACCATAACACATTTTTTCTACTGTTACATCCCGAGTCAATTCTAATTTGCATTCAATTATGATCCAAAAAGGTTGTGTTGATGCATACATATATTCTCAATGCGCCCCGCATTGATCCGTTTATTTCCAAATTTCTTTGTATTTCAATCCCTTATATTTGGTTGACACATATGTAAGCATACGTTACTCTTTTATTCACTTAAGTTGCAATATAGTGGTTTCAGGTATAATTCTCTAAGTGTTTATTAATTGAATCATTAAGAAGTCAAAAATACCTTAAAACAACACAACATACATGTAATTTCGAAAACATAGATTTGTTAAAATAATGATAAAATTATACAATATAAATTTACTTTTAATATTAAAGTATAAATAAATCATATAATATTAGTGTTTTTAAAACGCTAATAATTTCAATGCACCTCAACTCAATATATCAGCTTAGAAGTTTGTTATGACACCTCAACAACAACATGCTCCTTAGATGCTAATTACTTAGATATTTTTCGTTTTGTAATGTGTATTGGATTAATATAAATAGAGATCGATTGAATTCTTCTAAATAATAATCAAATGCTTCATTTCACGCTCCCTTTCAATTCTCTCAATCTCTTGCTGTTCAATTTTATGTTCTTCAAGTGGTGGTTTGGTTGTTTCCGTTTTGTTCTAATGACATGGGTAATATGCAAAAATAACATTATATTTCTCACTCTCTCTCTTTATCTTTAGGTTCCATGCCAAAGCTAGTGTCATTACTAATTAGTTCACATTTCTCCACACCCCTCCAAACAAGGGGATTATTAGTCAAATGCTTTTAATAGCATATGTAAAGAAAGAAAGAAAGAAAGAAAACTCCCCGTTAAATCGTCGATATCTATATTACTATAAGTCTTCTAAAATGCCAAGAGTCAATACACTTTTAACTACATATCAAGTGTCGGATACAATCATTTTTTTTTAATATACATCAAATTAAAGCATCTGAATACCCACGTAGGTCAATGAACAATAAATAGTTCATGAAACATAGGTCAATGTTCTCATCCAGCTGAAATAAGAAAAGAAAAATGAAATAATCTTAAACCCTTTAAATGGCTACATGTGAACTCATTCCATTCTATACTACCTATGAATAATTCAAGAAAGTACAATCTAATATTCTACCTATGAAATATTCAAGAAAGTACAATCTAATTATATATTGAAAAATATATATATGATATAACGCTCCCCCGAGAATAAGTTTATGCTTAAAAAATAACGTTTTGAAACCCCATAATAATATGCATATACCATACATAATTGCATTGATACTAAAATTACATATTAACTTTTACATAGTGTGTAAATATATACATATCTATTTTATGTACACATTGTACATAGGTTATTGTACATTATGTACCGTGTGTATATATGTTATATGTACACACTATATATAATTGATATATTATTTTAAGACCAATTCAATATGTATAACTTTTACATGCTATTTAAGTCTCATAATAAAAAAAATAACCACAATCAACGAATCTACAAAGGTGATAAATCTTGGATATAGTCGTTCCACATCTCAGATGCAATAGAGTCTCGAAAATGCGAGGTGAATTCTAGTTGTTCTGGATCAAAGGCAATATCCAGAGCTGAGTTCTGAACCTCCATAATTTCTTGGTCCACCTCAGTCGGGGCAGATGATTCTTCCATTTGCAGTGCAGTATTCTGTTCATACATTTTAAAAAGCCAATCATCTGCCTTCTCTGTACGGATGTAATTGTGTAATGCACACGCTGCCACAACCAACTTTACTTGCGTTTGCAACGGGTACGGAGGAGCTGACATCAATATCGGGAAGCGTGCTTTTAAGGCCCCAAAAGTCCGATCAGTAGCATGTCTTAACAAAGCATGCCGTTGATTAAATAGTTCTTTGGCATCTTGAGGATGAAAGTCACCAGAAAAATCCCTCACTTGGTAAGGAAGTCCCCGATATGGAGCAATGAAACCTGGCAAATTTGCATACTTGTTGTCCAGAATGTAGTATTTACCTACATTATTTAGTTTTTTGTTATCCATGAATGCAAAGACCATAAAAGAGCTCTCAATAGTGATATCAAAGATTATTTCTTAAAATAGCAAGAATTACAGGCATCAATATCCTAGATGTCTTTAAAATGTTATCCAAAAAGTCCAAGAAAAAAGTGCATCTAAGGTAACTTTACTTTTACAAATTGAACATATTGGTCACCATTTTTTCAGTGAAGCACATAAAAATGTTATCCAAAAAGTCCAAGAAAGAAAGTGCATCTAGGGTCACTTTATTTTGACAAATTGAAATCATCTTTTTTAAACTGATGTACTTTAATCACTTTACTATTCCATTTTTGTTCACTTTAATCATTTTTATCATTTTAGTCACTTTTTTTTTCCTCACCTTTTGTCATTTTTTTATCACATTCCTAATCAAACAACTACCAACCTCGTGTTAGTAAGGTTTAAATCAATTCTATTTAAGTTTTTTTTTCTCTAAAACAAATACACCAAGAAACAAAAAATATGTATAAAATTACTAAAGTGTACAAAAATGCAGCAGTAATATGACTAAGGTGTACAAATTTAAAGCAAGATAATTAAAGTGTCCAATTTGTGGAAGTAAAGTGACTAAAGTGCCATGCTACTCAAAAGTCTAGCATGCTACCCAAAACAGATGTCTATTAGTCTATAAGCTGGGTAAGCAATACCTTCAGGGATCTGCAATTTGTTTTGCCTCGTACATGCAGAATTCAAAACTTGCAAATCTGATGCAGAACCTTCCCATCCAGCCAGGACGTAATGAAACTTGAGATCAAATGAACAAGCAGCCAGAACATTCTGAGACAGCAATCCCTTCTTGTTGCGGAAAGGTCCTTGCTCATCAACACCAACCATCACTGGAATATGAATGCCATCAACTGCACCAACGCAATCCTATCAGAAAAGAAAGAAAATGTCACATTAAATTATGCAGAAGGGAGATTATGATAGGATAAACTCCTGGACAACTACCTTGAAATATGGATAGAATCTGGGATCTTCAAGAATTTCATAGGGAATGTCGGAACTTGGAGGTTGAAAAAAGTCTAAGGACATCGCCATTATTGCATTGAGAACATTGTTGAAGTGTCGACTGATAGTTTCTCCAGAATAGCGGAATAACTCTTGGACAGCTCGAGTCCGTAGATTATGGCCAATTATGAACATGAATATGGCTAATTGCTCTTCAATCTTGATTCGATTTGTATGGCGTAGTAAACCTTTTGCTTGTAAAATGTCACACAACTTGTAAAAGACACGTTTATCCATGCGAAAATTCTCAAGACAAAGTTCATTCTTGCCATTAAGTACTTCATCTATGAACTTGACACGAGTAGATGTTAAACTATGACTTAAATCTTTTGGTATGTAACTTTCATAGACTCCGTCCTTTTCATCATCAGAGATATCCATCGCAAAATACCAACCTCTATATTCGGAAAAAGATCAAATTCAGCAACTTATGTATAGAAGCAATACTGACTTCTAAGGAGGACACATCACTAATAAAATGCAAATTATAACTAAAGAAGAAATGACATATACATGGAAAATTGACCAAGTACCCAATCAGCAGTAGCATATCCATTGAATTTCACTAAGGCATAATTTACAGGCTACATGCATAGTAACAGCCTAACAGGTAATCATCAATGCTACATATCAGACGACAAAAGTTCTGCAGAAGCATAACGAAAGCATCCCAGTAGTGATTTCATCACATTTAACAGTAAGAACTGTTGCCGGAGTAAGTCTGAGAATAGAAACCAATCAACCCATTAAAATAAACATTCTAACGGAGGAAGCTAAAAATTGCATAGGATAGTTCCTTTGATATAAAGTTACAAGTCCAAAACTTGGATAAAACCTCCTGGCATCAAGCATGTATACATTTCCTAGACAAGCTGATTGAGTTGGTGACCATGTTAAAAAGACTCTTCTAGGACATCGAGAATCGTAAATTTTGGAATACATTCGGATGTAGAACATGCTTATTTTTTCAGTTATCTATAACTTTTCACCAAATTGAATTGTCCGAGTACCCACACTAATGTCCATATCATGTCCCTTGGACACAGATACTTCTTAAAAAACTAAGAGTCCTAATAACTTCAGTGAATGTACAACTGCTTCCCCATGGACCTTAATCAAAGCAAGAAAGATATATATAATTGAATATCAAATTTTAGTATATAAAAGATACGAAATACGTCAACAACTTCCCTATATGTTATATTCCTAGATATTTGCACTTCGGGTTTTAAATAACATGTAAAGGTTGTACATAATCAAATTGACCTCAAAATAACATGTCAATCGTACATAGCATATAAAACTAATTTGTTATTTTAGGTATAATTCGATTATGTACAATATAATATGCAAGAGAAAATATATCAGCCTCTAAGTTATAAGAAGTTAAAAATGATTTCAATATCTTCCAGGGTCCAGTGAAATAATCAAACTTGATAAAACTGGTAAGCATTTCAGTCCAATATGTGTTTAACATAAATGGAACTATTTATATAATGTGTAAGGGGGGAATTATGAATTCTGGGCAGGGGGTGTAAAGGTACAAATACATCAAGGTCGAAAACAAGTAGACGAAGGGCATTCCAACTCCCTATATATATATATATATTAACAATGTATCATTCAAGTAAAAAAATAAATAGCAATGTATTATTGCATTACTGCAGTAGTACTAATAGTAACTCAAGAACAAAAGAAAATTAGATTACACAAATTTTGCCGTGGGTATTGCGGGTAATTCTATTCTCATCACGACTGCTATACCTTCCTGAATGCATTGAATGCAAAAAAGATTATAAGAATGAAATTCAATAATGTTTCTATTCATTATACAACTGAAGGGAAGAGAAACTCACATTGCAGCCAACAAAATATGATTTCAGCCTTCACACATTAGATAATATCTCAATGAATTCATCCATATTTCATAGTTGATATACTCCTGAAAATTTTGAAAACTTTATGAGAATAAAGCTACCCAATTAATACTTTTCAATGGTGGCCCAGTGGGAAAGTAGAAGTGAAAAGGCAGAGAAAGAACAATGGAACGAGTAAACAAAACAAGAACAGATCAATTTTTTAAAATACAAGCTTTTCAAAAAAACTTCCGGCAGACTGAAATGAAATAGGTGAAACATTTCTACAAACAACTATAAATATGGCAATATTCAACTATCATCATTTTTTCAATCAAATTCCAGAACCTCGGAATGATGATCAAGAGAGAGAACAAAAAAAAGAACCCAACAATTTGCAAGTCATACTTGGCCCATGAAAACACAAATATTGAATTAAACCCAGATCACAGGAGGAATAGAATAATCAAAATATAATCACAAAAACAAAAGCCAGTACCTGAAAATCCGATTGCAGGGTGAGTGTGGTATAGACTATAGACTATAGCGAGACAGAGTAGCCGAGGGGTCAATGTGTTGGAGTGGAGACAAACGAAATAGGTAGCAACAATGTAGCTAACTAAGGTGAGATATTCGTAACGCTCTATTTTATGTGAAGTCTGTAACGGCATAAGGGATGTGCTGTGAATTTACTCAAATTCGAACTGCTGACTGCTGAGCCTGAGTGAGTTTTTGGATGGAGGGTTTTGACTTTCTCCGTTACTTTCTCCCTCCCAAAAAATAAAATACTCCGAGGCTCCTCTCAGTCTTCGACTCTACGCTTTTTCCGATTTTTAATAGGGTTTATTATTATTATTATTATTATTTTGCAGGTTTTTATTGGGTTTAGCATTACTTCAATTTTTACTTTTATATCCAAACGTTTAAATATGTTTTATATTTATGATACGTGAGACCGGTTACAAATCAATTTCTAATACCTAAATTGTTGCAAATTAACGTTAATATTTTATTTTATGTTACACAAATATTATTTTATGGACGATAAAATTAATATTATCTCTACCAATTACTATCGATGTCCTAATTAACTATTGTTGTTCAAAAGTTGTTGTTTTCGTAATTTGTTGGTTCAACGCTCGAACCCTATTGTTATTCATAATCAATGCCATCTAAAGTGATATGGTTAGTAACCAAAAATCAATAAATAGAAGTGTATCTACTTACAATCTCATGAGACACATAATACATTACTAATATCAAATTATGTATGAGAAAAACAATCAAACCACGTACTTAGAAAATAATTTGATCACAAACAACACTAAACGACCCACACTCAAATATAATCTTACTAAAATGGTTTCTAAAATAGATATAAATCTTAACATGGACTTTGGCAAAGTTTTTATACTAAAAATGTGATTGATAAGGAGAAAAATGAATGGAACATTTAGAGAACTCAAAATGCACATCTGGCTAACCACCTCGCTAAGGGTGGTGGCAAGCTTTGTGACGAGGTGTTAAAAAGTTGTACATTTTCATTTCAAAAAATGTCGAGTACTAACCATAAATACTTGCACCCTAAACACGCCAAAAACCACTAGTACAAAAGGTCAACTAACAAGAGGAACTCTAAACCAAGCATGCATACTACAAAAATTAACCTCGTAGTGTGTGAAAACATGCTTACATACAGAGTATATCTAACTATGTGCGTACATAAATTACTAATATACAATAATCGAACTTATACAAGAGAAGATAAAAACACTAGTTAAAAAAAATAGACACCATGTTTTATACACGGGAGCCAACACATAGACACAAGTACAAGAGGACTTACATGTTTGATTTGGTATTTGGTATTTGTTATTTTTTACTCTCAGTTTTGTATGTTGAAGTAAATCACTACGAAATAAGTTCATCATTAGTTTTTTTGTGTTTTATTTTGTTGTTATGTTTAAGATTTTATTTATATTTAGTGATTATATAGATTTGTAATTGTTTGTTTTACTATCATTTTACGTAAATCTATATTTTCATAATCATAAATAGATTTTATTTTTTAAAGTATTTCATGTATTAAAAAGATTTAACTTGAAAGAATTATACTTGAAGCAGCATTACAACATGGAAGATTAAAAGAAAACATTTGTAAAATATTACATATGTTTAAAAATTGGAAAAAAGACATTACAAGGAATTTAGGATTCTTAAGTAATGCCATTTGAAGTGTGCCGCGACTTGAAAATATTGTAAGCCACACAAGGCCAACGAAATATGTCCCAAAAACATGCAGACCATGGGACGAAAACTTTATGTGATGTAGTGCGAAGAGAGTGAATCATACTTAAAACCATGTGATGCAAACCAAGGAGCTGGACATGTTAATTATACAAGTGAAAATGGAGCTGAATTTGCACAAGACTCTTTGTCACTTCCTAGTGGCCCAATTACAAGACTTAGAGCCAAACATTTCAAGGAAGCACTAAATAGGCTAATTCGTGAGAATTGGGTTGATTCTAAAATGACCAAGATAGGCTCAAATATTAATCAAGGCCTAGTCTATGTCATCAAAGTAATTGAAGAGACTTATTAGCATGAAAATTCGTAACCAACATAATTTGACCATTAAAGGGTGTGAATTTGAAGATTTTTAAGGATATTAAATAGGGAAATAACTTGGTCTTGGCTAAGCATATTAAAATACATTGAATCTAGTAATTTAGCTATTTATTGGTTATCTTTAGAAGTCCAAATTGGTTGCCTTAAGAAGTTCAAATTGGTCATTTATTAACTATCTTTAAAAATCAATAAATAACTATTTATTAGCTGTCTTTAGAAGACTAAAGATCCAAAAAAGATAAAGAACTTGTTTAGTCTACTTTTTGTGCTGTAATTATGACTTTGTCTATTCTTATAGGGTTGTTCCAAGTATAAAGATGAGTACTACGAATTTTAAAGAACATATTGGAATTATTAAGAAAATTATCTTCTTGTGAGGTCTTATGTTCCTCTTAGTTCTTAAAAGAACTCTTGAACTTATCAAGTTAACCTTGTGGCATTCAAACAACTAAACTTATCACCTTAAATTATTGAGAGAATCCTTAGGTTTTCTTGGTGTGGCATTTCAATCCTCCGTGGTCTTGATTTTCTTCTTGTTAGGTGAAGGGTTAAGACTCAACAAATCTTGCCTTCACGATATTAGGGTTTTGATCCATTATTGTTATCAGGTTTCATCACAATTTTTGGTGGGGTTCGTATCATTTGGTATCAGAGCTTTGATTCTAAGATAAGTTTTACTATCTTTTATTTCGTTCTATTTCCTAATTTCCTATTCCTTGGTATAAAAAAACTATACAATTTCAATTAGAAATCTCTCAGTACATGAAAAGGAAAATTCCTTAGTTCATATCATTTCGTAGTACACGATTCTAGTAATATAAAAAATTCTTCTTGTCAATCTTCTTTCTTGCCTTATTCAAGTTCTTGATATTTGCAATGAGTATCGGTAGTTTCTCATTTTGGAATTGCTACTAGATTATTTTGAATTAGTTTCTTGAAGTTCAATTAAGATGTAAATAAGACACAAAGGAGTGGAAAAAGGCAAGAGTGTGTGAGACCATAAGAGGGTAAAGTCATTTAGAGCAAAAAACACAAGTGTAAGTGTATCAATTCTTGAGTGAAATATGTGAAGAGGTGCTTATGAGGATTCTAACCATGTTTTGCAAATTCTAAACATGTCCAATAATCAAGAAAATTATAAAACCAAAGAATGTCAACAACTCGTAGTTTTCAAACCTCCAAATGCAAGCATTTTAAGAGAGATGAGGCATATGATGAGGGTTGAATTAGAGCCTATTCACAAAAGGTTAGATGGGGTAAAAGAAGGGAATCCTAGGGGACAATAATAAAACATCCCCAATAGACAGCATAGTGGGTGTGTTCCATGGTGGAATGTTGAGGAAGAGGCGAAGATGGAGGAGTTTGATGAGCCATGTTTGAAACGGGGTAGGTTTGAGCATGTGTATGGGAATAGAGAAGCTATGATGGGTAGGACTAGGAGGGATAATGATTTAGAAAACATAAAGATTAAAATCTCATCTTTTCAAGGTAAAAATGACCCTGAAGTTTATTTGGAGTGGGAAACTAAAATGGAGATGGTGTTCGATTGTCACAATTATTTAGAGTTAAAGAAAGTTAAGTTGGATGCAATTGAATTTACCAATTATGCTATTTTTTGGTGGGATCAATTACTACTTAATATGAGGAGGAATAGAGAAACACATGTGGACACTTGGGAGGAGATTAAAATGCTTATGAGAAATCATTTTGTACCTAATCACTATTATAGAGGATTGTATCAAAATTTGTAAAGATTAACTCAAGGTTCCAAGAGTGTAGATGAGTATTACAAGGATATGGAGGTAGTTATGATCCAGGCTAATGTAGAAGAGGACTTGGAAGCCACTATAGCTACTTTTTTACAAGGTTTAAATCGTGAGATTGTAGATATAGTTTAGATGCAACACTATGTTGAGTTGACAGATATGATACATCGAGCCATAAAGATGTAGGAACAAGTCAAATGAAAGGGATTGGCTAGGAGAGGACAACCTATGACTACCACTGGTCCGTGGAAGATAGTTCCAAAAAGGGATGAGCAGCTATAAAATAAGCCAAAACTTAAACTATCTAAGAATGACAACTCAAAGACTGTCACTACTTTTGGTAATATCGAGAGTTTGAGTTCTAAACATGTGATCTTAAGTGTTTTAAATGTTAGGGTAATGACACATAGCCAGCCAATGTGTGAACAAAATAATGGTGGTGATAAATGCTCAAGGAGAGCTTGAGTCGGAGAATAAGGAAGAGGTAGATGATGATGACGTACCATCTTTGGAGGATACCGATGATGAGAAAAATGTTGTGGTTGGAAAATTATTGGTAGCAAGGCAATTTTTCAATGTGTAGATTAAGGAGGAAGAAAGTAACCAAAGGGAGAACTTGTTTCATACTTGGTGCTTTGTAAATAACAAAGTTTGTAGTGTCATTATTGATGGTGGAAGTTTCATAAATGGTGGAAGCTTACCAACTTCAATGGCTAAATGAAAGTGGCAAAGTCAAGATGAAAAAACAAGTGTTGGTGGCATTATCCATTGCAAAATATGAGGATAAGGTTCTTTATGATGTGGTTCCTATGTGTGCATGCCATTTATTGTTGAGGATACCATAGTAGCATGATTTGAGGGTTATGCATGATGGATTCACAAATAAGTATTCTTTCACTCTTAAAGGGAAACCTATTACTCTTATACCATTAACTCCAAAACAAGTCAAGGATGACCAATTAAAGTTACAAAGATCAAATGAAAACAAAAGAGAGTTAAAAAAAAGAGAAAAACATTGATCGGAGTAAACAAAAAAGAGAGAGGATTTCAGCCATAGTGAGAATAAGAGAGGAAAAATTCAATTATATTGCAAAAAAAGTGAGATCAAGAAAACATTATTTTCACATCATCCCCTTATTGTACTCATGTACAAGGGAGCTCTTTTATGTACTAATGATCTCGTTGGTGCATTACCAAGCGATATTATTTCTCTTTTGTAGGAGTTTGAAGATGTCCTTTAGATGCAAGTAAGTGAATTATTGGAGAAGGGGTATGTGCATGAAAGCATGATTCCTTGTATAGTCCCAATGCTATTAGTTCCTAAGAAGGATGGAACATGGAGGATGTGTGTTGATTGCTGAGCGATCAACAACATAAAGGTAAAGTATCGTCATACTATTCCTAGATTAAATGATATGCTGGATGAATTGCATGGTTCTTGTGTCTTTACGAAAATTGTTCTTAAGGTGTGATAACTGTATTTTATATAGTTATTTTCGTCTATTTTATTAATTATCATTGCTATGTTCTTGACATTTTTAGTTAATTTTAATGGAATAAATTAATATTTACTATTAATTTCTTAAGGAATATATTTTTAAGAAAATTAAAGAATTTGAATAAAAAAACACTTAATTGCAAATAATAAAGTCTGAAAATATAATTTAAACTAAAGAAGGCCTAAAATGCAATTAAGGAAATTTATTGTTTGCGTAGGAAAAAAGATCACTCCCGCCATCACCAACGTACAACACCCACCGTTCGATCAGGAAATCAACGGCTAGGATGAGGCATGTGGAGGCAGACACGACAATCTCGAGTGGACCCAGGTTTTTAGGTGGCACGTTGCTCGGCGCTAAGTGGGGCCCACCAACCACATAGGCCGGTGTGCAAGGTCGGACCCATGTGTATGCTACGTAAGCAATTTCACATGCGATGCGGCCCATAGAAGCTTCGTGCGCTCTACCATTCCAACGATTCATACAATGCCACGTGTCCCTAATATTCTTTTAGCAAATCAGGAGCTAACACATAGCATGTGTTGGTTAAAACAAAAACACAGAAACGACGCATATTCCTAGCATTTTCTATATGCCCCACGTGTCCTCGATGGCAACTATCCCGTGTGATGTGTTCTTCGTTCGCCCTCTCTTCACAGCGTGAATTGAAACGAAAATCAGAAACAACACACATTCCACTGTTTTGCACGATAAACATTTTACACGTGTGACTGCGTGTCTCCCGCATGTAGAAAAATATATTTTATGATGTATTTGTTTTTAAAGATTTGATGTTATAAATAGGGGATTATTGTGATAAAACTAAAGAGTCGGTTGGAGAGTTTGGAGTGTTGGATGGTGGTACACGCGAAATTCATTTTTGGCTTCTGTTGTATTCTGCGTGTGCCAAAAATTTGAGAGCATAAACAAATTTTAATTTTCTTTTGTTCGTCATGTATTATTCCTTAAATGCTGTAATTTTAATTTTATTTATAAAGTAATTTAATTTTTCTAGGGTTGCATTTTAGCTAAATTTATGAAGCTTGGATTTAATTATTTTTGAAAGATTTATAAGATTTTTAATTTGTTTATTCTATTTGTGCTTAATTCTTTTGATTATTGAAAAATTTATCAATTGATCTGTGGCACTTAAATACACTTGGAAGAGGCATTTTTGTGTATATTGCTCATGGATAGAATAACATGTATATATGAAGGATAGGAATATACCTTTATCATATGCGTGGCTATTTGAGAACTTAGAACGTAATGAATCGTGGTGAATTTAATTCTCATAGGAATATAGTGAATTAATTTAGCGAGATGTGTCTATACGGAGCTCGAAAGAGATGTATGGATAAATTAGAAGTTCTTGGTTGACAAATTAAATTTACTAAAAATATATAAATGATAAGAAAATAATATGATTCAAATGGATTAATTTGGTGAAAACTAAAATCCTAGAATTTTCTTATTTATTGTTTACGTAAATCAGTTTAGTTAAAATTTCATAAACTTTCGTTTGTTTTGGATAAAATTAGAGTGAAATAATTTTAGTACTTAACAAACTGTAGTAACAAATATCTGTGGGAACGATAACTTACTTATCAAATTTTATTACTTATGATCATGTATACTTGCACGATTTTATGTTCTCTTAAAAGAGACAACATGGATATCATCGTATTAGGATGAAGGAAGGTGACGAATGGGAAATTACTTTTAAGACTAAATATGGTTTGTATGAGTGGTTAGTGATGACTTTCGGTTTAACTAATGCTCCAAGCACATTTATACGTTTGATGAATAATATTTTTCATGCATTAATTGGTAGATTTGTAGTTGTGTATTTTGATGATATCCTAATTTATAGCAAAAACTTGGAAGAACATGTTATGCATTTGAAAAATGTTTTGGAAATTCTAAGGAAAGAAAGGATGTTTGCTAACCTCAAGAAGTGCAGCTTTTGCACGGATAAGCTTGTGTTTCTTGGTTTTGTTGTTAGTAAGAGAGGAATTGAAGTGGATGAGGAAAAGGCGAAGGCAATCCAAGAGTGGCCATCACCTATAACAATCATCCAAGTGAGGAGTTTCCACAGCTTAACTAATTTCTATAGACGGTTTATGCGTGATTTTACACTACTACAAAAGTGGCCATTTAAGTCGAGATTTAAAGTCAATTTTTTGGAAAAATTAACTTATAATGAATTTAAAGTTGGTTCGTTGAAAAACCGACTTAAAACACGTAGATTGTAGCATCGGTTAAAGTGTAGAACCGACGCTACACATAGGATGTAATGTCGCTTCTACGTGTCAATCGACGCTACACACGTAGATATTTTCCTTTTCTCTTTTTTCTTCCCCATTAGATAGAAACAATATTCGAGCACTGCATAACTCTCAAAAACCCAAAACCTCATCCACTCCTTTTTCACTCTTTCTCATTTTTTAGTTACATACGATCACCAATTCTAGCACTATTTAGTGGATTTTCTTCCTCTCGGATTTATCTTCTAGATCCCCTATTTTTTGAGCAAAATACTCAAATTTTTATACTCATTTTCTCAGTTACAAAACACCATTTTTTCTTCATTTCTTTCATTTTGTCACTTCATTTACTCTTGTAAGTATTTATATTAATCATACACACTTATTATTCATATTTGTTTATTTGTTTTTGTATATTATATGTATATAAATTTTTGTATTATGTTGGTTTTGTATAAATTTTTGTAATGAAATAAATTTATATATTTATGATTACGATTTTAAGATTGGTTTTTAAATTATTTATTTTTGTTAATATGAAATGTGAAAGACACGATTCAACAATATGATGCTCATTAAAAATTTATGTTTGTAGTGTAGTTATTTAAAAAATATTAAACATCACAAAATTTTTATATAAATTTTGTTTTATTTATCTTAAATTTGAAATCAACTCAAATGACGTGGCATATTATTATTAGTAATTACAATACATATTATATAATTATATTTATGTGTATATATTTGTTATGTTTGGTTTTTATGTATTTATTTTTATATGATGTTTTGATAGATATTCTAATAATTAGGAAATTCATATATAATAATATCTGAAATATATTGGTTGGATACATATTTAATATGCTTAATGTCATTAATAGAAAATGAACAAATCTTGGATGTCAAAGTGTAGAATTGAACAGGACTACATTTTTGGAGTTAAAAATTTCTTGGAATTTGCTTGTAGAAATAGTGATAATAAAATTAGTATGATTTGATGCACATGTGTTAAATGTAAACATGGGTGATTTCATGATGTTGACGAGGTTAAGTATCACCTTATCCGTAATGGTATTCTTTTGAGTTATAAATGTTGGTATTATCATGGAGAAAATATTAATAATACTCATAGGGAAGAGATAAATAAGAATGTGAGTGGATTATATACATCTTATCATAATATACAAATACAAAATTTGTTTTATGGTGTTGAAGATGAACTACATGAGGATAATCCCGAAACCTTTAAAAACGTCTAAAAGATGTCAAAAACCTGTTGTATCGAGAATGCAAGAAATACACTAAAAATTCGGGATTGGTTCATTTGTACAATGTGAAGGCAAAAAATAGTTTTTCTGAAAAGGGATTCACAGAATTACTAAATGCATTAATAGATATGTTTCCTGAGAGTATTGAATTGTCATCTTCAATGTATGAAATGAAGAAATCTCTTAGTCGATTTGGCATGGAATATCATAAGATTCATGCTTGTCGAAATGATTACATTCCTTATAGAAAAGAATATGAGACATTAGATGATTGTCTGATGTGTAAAGAATTGAGATGGAAGCATGCTACAAATGAGACAACACCTAAGAAAGGCGTGCCCACAAAGGTTCTTTGGTACTTTCCTTCGATTCCTCGCTTTTAAAGGTTGTTCAAAAGTAAAGAGACATCAAAGATGTTGACTTGGCATTTAGATAATTGATCTGATGATGGGGTGATACTTCATCTTGCCATTGCTGCTGATGGAAGTAATCCACATAGTTCCCTTAGTAATAGATATAGTTGTTGGCCAGTTATTATGGTAGCATACAACCTTCCTCCCTAGTTATGTATGAAAATAAAATTTATGATGTTAACATTATTGATCTCAGGACCGAAACAACCTAGTGTTGATATTGATGTATATTTGTAGCCTTTGATAGATGATTTAAAGACGTTGTGGAATGATGGTGTAAATGTTTACGATGCACATAAATAAGAACACTTTAACTTGAGGGGGTCATTTTATGGAAAATTAATGATTTTCCTACCTATGGGAACTTGTCAGGACATGTAACAAAAGGTTATATGGGATGCCTTATATGTAGTGATGACACTTCTACAACTTATCTTATTAAAGGACAAAAGATGTCTTATAGAAGACATAGAATATTTTTGCCATCTGGACACAAGTTAAGATACTAAAAGAAATTGTTCAATGGTGAAGAAGATCATGATTCTGTACCTCGACCTTTGCGAGTTGTTGAGAAATTAAGGCAATTGAGTGGTATGACATTCAAACGATATGGAAAGATGAAAAAAGAATACTCACTGAAAGTTTATAAATTATGGACCTAATTAACCTAAGGGGGTGAATAGGTTATTTTTAATTTTTACTAATTTTATAATTTAATAACCTAAACAAAGCAATCAGGCATGCAATCGTGTGTAAAAATAAGTGCGAAAATAAAATAATAACACGTGATATTTTTATGTGGAAACAACCTAGGCCATAACCATGACCTAAGAGGAAAACCACCGGTCCACCGAACCACCTAACTTTTCACTATGAAAATCAAATGTTGATGTACAAACTTGATCTTATGCTACCCTCCCTAGGATACTGCCCCAATGTACTTTACTTATGAGCCCCTGCTCTATTTTCACAGTTTTCAATAATAGCATGAGCGGTTTCTAGACCAACATTCCAATAAACTTCTCGCCAATTAGATACGTTCCCGAAGTAACTGCAAAATAGTTAGCACAAAAATAAAGAAGAAGTCATAAGAACATATTATCAAAATATCATAAAATAATTAAGCTTATTAATCAATCAAACATAACCACCAATATTTGATAGATTAACTAAATAAAAAAGCCTAAAGAATTATGATCTTATATTTGTAAAACAAGAGAGAGAAATTAAGAAGAATAGAATAATGCTCTTGTGTGGTTAATTGAAACAATGAGCAATAAGTTTTATTTATAGGAAAAATTAAAACCCTTAATCCTATGTAATTGATAAATATATTTTCTATTATAAATAGTATTAGTAATACTCATTAATTAAGATAACTCATATATGATTAATAAATATCATTTCTATTACAAATAGGATTAGTAATACTCATTAATTAAGAAGACTCCTATTTAAAATAGATTTCTTTTAAAATAGATTTTATGTTAAAGATTTCAGATATAATTTAGAGTATATCTTATCTAATATCTTTTAAAATAGATTTTATGCTATCTTTTATGCTAAAGATTTCAACTATAATTTAGAGTATATCTTATCTAATATCTTTTAGTATATCTTATTTTATAATATTTCTTATCTAATATCTTTTAGCATATCTTATTTTATAGTATATCTTATCTAATGTCTTTTAGCATATCTTATTCCATATTTTAGCACTAAAAATAATTTCATATTTATAAGCATGTGCTATTAAATGCATAAATGTAATCTTATGTCTTAGTTATCAAAGATATACCTAAAGTACAATTATCTGAAACTCGAGCATTTGTTTGGCTTTTCTTGATAGACTTGATAGTAGGCCTAAAAACAATTTACAGATAAATATTTTGTCCATGAAAATAGCCAACACTCATAGTCCTTACACTCACTAATGGAGGGAAACAAAAGAGGTTAACTAATAAAAGGGGTGAAAATGAAAATGTTACTGAATTAGTAGATCATGGTTGTTGGAATAAAAAATCAATATTTTGGGAATTACCTTATTGGAAAGACCTACACATTCGTCACATCTTAGATGTCATGCATATTAAGAAAAATGTATGTGAGAGCTTGATTGGTACATTACTTAATATACATGGGAAAATGAAGGATGAAATTAAAGTAAGACTAGATTTAAAGAAATTAGGCATACAACTTGAATTGGCACCAAGGGTGGAAAATGATAAGAATCAAACATAAATGCCACCAACATCATATAAAATGTCAACAAAAGAGAAGGATATGTTTTGTAAATGTTTGGCGGGTGTGAAAATTCCTAATGGTTACTCATCCAACTTAAGAAATTTTGTGTTTATCACCGATAAGAAACTTTATGGATTGAAATCATATGACTATCATATCTTAATGAAACAACTATTACCACTTGCTATTAGATCAATTCTTCCAAAAAATGTTTGATTATCAATAATTTGTCTTTGTTCATTCTTCAATACAATATGCAAGAAATCTATATTAATTGGCAAGTTAAACTCTTTACAGAAAGATGTTGTAGAAAATTTGTGTCTAATTGAAAAATATTTTCCTCCTTCATTCTTTGATATAATGATTCACTTGTGTGTTCATTTAGTTTGAGAGGATCAATTGTATGGTCTTACTTACTTAAGGTGTATGTATCCTTTTGAGAGATACATGCAAGTCCTTAAAAGATATGTAAATAATAGAAATCGACCTGAAGGATGCATGGTGGAATGTTACATTGCTGAAGAGGTCATTGAGTTTTGTTCTGAATACTTTAGTGGTTGCACTGAAATTAGGAATCCTATGCACAAGTTTTTCTTAGAACGTCACATGATCCAAGTAGGTAACCCTATACTTGGTGGAAGTAAGAAATTGTTTATTGATCACAGTCAATGGTAAAAAGCACACCAAACCATCTTGGTAAATAATAAGGAGGCACAACCGTACATAGAGTAAGTGATGATAGATTCAACCTTTTCATTTAAAATAAAATTATTTTTTACTTAACTATTAATGATATCTAATTGATATATCTATAATAACATTACACAATGCATATAAACTTACTGAAGATCGATCCTCATTATAAAAAAAAGGAGGAGAAAAATGGTTGTATAATGAACATAAGGTAGAGCTTATTAATTGGTTTCACAACTATGTAAATGTCACATACAAGAATTCATTAGTACTTCTATGCAACGTTTTAAAACTTTGTTTTAAACACATTTCATGTTTTTGTATGCATAGATTCGAGTTGAACTCAACAAACCCAATCATAAAATAACAGAAAGTTTAGAATGGCTTACACATGGTCCAAAATTTGATGTCAAATCATATTCTAGTTTCACAATTAAAGGATCGAGGTTGACACGTAAAATCGATGCTACACACATGGATATTTCCTTTTTTCTCTTCTTTCTTCCCTAGACAGGAACTATTCCAAGTGTTGCATAACTCTCAAAAACCCAAAACCTCATCCACTTCTCCTCCACTCTTTCTCATTTTTCGACCACCTACTACCACCAATTCCAATGCTGGTTAGTGGGCTTTCTTCCTCTCTAACTTATCTTTTAGATCCCTTATTTTTTTGGGCAAAATACTCAAAAATTTTATACCCATTTCTCACTTACAAAACACCATTTTTTTCTTCATTTCCTTCATTTTGTCACTTTATTTACTCTTATAAGTATTTATATTAATCCTATGCACTTATTATTCATATTTTTTTCTGTTATTATGTGTATAATTTTTTGTATTATATATGTAGGTTTTGTATTATAATATCAAGAGAAGAATATGATGATCTTGAATAACATAGGACAACACCATGATAATTTTTCTGTTATTAATTAATATTTTATTTTTCAATTATTTGTATTATTTAAACTATTTGTTAAACAAATTTTGGTTTTTTCTGCTATTATGTAGTGATCGAATACAGATTTTAATTTGAGTATAATAGAAAATGAGTAAATTTTGTAAAAAAAAATTAAAAATTTAAAGTCGGTTCAACGAACCCACTTTAATAGTCCATTTTGTAGTAGTGCCGAGTAAATAAGAATAATGGTGTGAAGATGGTTGCACAAACTATGGTAATCTTGTACTTTACAATAGAACATATTATGGTATAATTCAAGACATTTGGGAACTCAATTATGAGGTCTCCATGAAACATTATTCTTGTGTGATTGGGTCGAAGATGTTATCAATGTTGGATATAAAATAGATGATTTTGGATTTACCCTTGTAAATTTATCCAAGATAAGTCACACCGATGATCCTTTCACATTAGCACTTCATGCAAAACAAGTATTTTATGTGAGCGATCAAATTGACACAAGATGGTCTGTTGTGTAAACGCCTCCACAAAAAGAGTTCTACCATTGTGATGTTTTAGAAGATGATGACATGCTTGATAAATTATCCAATATTAGTAATTTCTCAAACAAATTGTCTAATATATGTGATGATCTAGTTGACTATAATTCTTCGTCATGGACTCGAAGTGATTGTGAAGGAATATATATATACGATCAACAACCTAATTAAACATAATGTATGTTCTATATTATTCTATTAACTGTTGCATGTTTATATGTTTGGAATTAATATTGTCAATTAATTTCTATTTCATCATTGTTTGCAGATATTTCATGGATCCTAGGGTACCAAAGCTTGTAGATCCAAATGATCCATTGGAGCATTTGAAAATAAGATATAGAGTACCCATTCTTTTTTATGCTATTGGTAATCCATTAGGGGAGAATGGCCAACAATTGAAATCCTCTATTTTGTGAATTCAAGTATACCAATCAATATAAATGATTAGACTAAGGTTGACATAGATAAAAAGTTCAAAATATGGAAAATCGTAAGTCTCTTTTACTTTATAACTAATTACATATATTATATCTTTTTGTATTATATCTCATCTTTTGTAGTGTGTTTTTACAGAATCGTTATAAAGTCCCTAACACTTGGATGAGCAAGTGTTATAAGATTGAAAATAAGGCATGGAAGGAATACAAAACTTCTAGATTGGCCAGAAATTATGTGTTTCCATATTTGGAACCACTTGATGAAGTACAACTATACAAAATCCTTGAAGAAAACCCTTGGATTGAAGCCCAAGTTTGGAAAGACTTCGTGGATTATAAACGTATAGATGAATTTCAAATTATTAGGAAAGAACATCAGAATATACAAATGCATAATTTCTTCCTAACCGTACTAAAAGGTCTTCAAATCCATAAGTTAGACAAATAATGGTATTATTAAGTGGTTAATTTATAAATATTTTATATTTATTTTCCTTATATTTAAGTTGATGTCCTGGTTAATAAATTTATTGAATTTATGTAGAAAGTTGAATTTTGGTAGATCAGTTACCTGATCTGAATTGTATATAGAAACAAAGACCCCTAAAATGAAGAAGTCAAGACCAATGACTAAACGAGGAAAAGAACAACTAAATAAGTTGGTTAGTAATTTAACTTGATACAAAGTCCTTATGATTTTTGCTAATTGATGTAATAATGTATGATATGTTTGATTGATTTATTATTTGTAAAGAGCAATTCAAGAACAAATAGCCAATGGTGAAATAATCGAACAATCGGGGAAAAATTCTATATATCATGCATTCGGATGCGAGCATCCTGGTCGTGTTAAGGGACGAAGCCAATATGATGGTTATATGGAGTTTTTTAACATTCCAAAACAAAAGCCTCAGATGGTCAATACGGAGAAGTACTGTAAAATTGAAGAATAACTCAACTCCTTTAAGGCATCAATGTTAAGTGAGATTTCCACTTTAAAAGAATATCAATCATAACATATGTCAAGCATGGCAGCATACTACAATTAGGGCATGCCTTATTGGCCAGACATGCAACCATTCATGCTAGTCATGCCACCATCCATGCCAGGCATACCACTCATGCAATCCCATTGTGCCAACTTATATCTTGTATGGGATATAGTCATCATATTGGTCCTCCCTTTATGACAGGAATGCAGATGCAATCAAGTAGTGGTTCATTTTCTCCAATGCAATTTGTGCATTCTTACCATCCATCACATCATGATGAACGTTTTGATGAGAATTTCCTTTCAATAGCTACCCTACATGGGAGTCCTCCTCTATTTGATGAATCATTTGTGGTACGATTTAAAGTTTATGTAGATAGTCTATTATTTTTATTTTTTTTATTATATATAATGCTTAATTTTTTTACAGAATATGAAATATTTGTTGAAACATCCTTCATCAACAAACTTTGTTTCTATTAGAATGGTACAACAATTGAGTGATGATCGAATGATTCATAATCAATATTTGCCAAATTATTGGCGAATAGTAATTGATCAATCATTGTTCCATGATTGTCCACTACATGTGCCTTCTGATGCTACCACAGTCCAAGAAGCGGTTGGACAATATGTGGCTTGGTCATCAAGTCAAGTTGTGATTAATTTTAACATGGTACTATTTTTTCACTTAAGATAATACTTTTTTTACTACTATTATATTGTTATTCTTTTAGTGTTACTAACATATAATACTTCTTTTTTAGTCTATTATACTAGAATTAATAAGTGCAGAACATTTAAGAGATACAAAGCAAGTATCTTGTGGTAAATCTATGTCTAGTGGGCAATCATAGCGCACTAAGTCATTCAAGAAGAAGCCATGGAAAAAGTATAGTTATGATTATGATATAAATATCTACAGAAATTTTGGCGCTTTGATGACTATTGTTGCGAGGGCATCTGGCTTAAATGATGGATGGATTGTGCCACTTCCTATAAAAAATTCTGGTGTAGACATTGACCAAACCTATATATCGATCGAGTGCATATTGCAACTATTTGAATATCAAATGATGAATTTAAGTATAATTCGAGTGTGGACAAGGTAAGTCCTCAATTAGTAAATAACTTTCATTTATGTAGAACATATATAATTATATTTATATTATCTAATTATTTATATATATTTATTTTATATAAGACATGTTATTATCGACTTCAAGCTAATCATTCATCACATTTAGCAATGTTCTATGATTCTTCATTTGTCAATCAATATTAAGATAATGATGTTAGCATCAGAGCTAAACAATTATGTGATAAGGAATTAACACTTGATAGAAATCAGAAGTTGATAATTCCTTGTCCACTAAAGTTTAAACAAGGCCAAGATCATTGGATGTTGGTAATCCTTGATCTATATGACAATCATGTTTGGTACTGTGACTTAGCTTCCATAGAATTTAGTAAAGATACAAAAGCAGTTATTGAAATGTAAGAGTTATAGCTAGCTATTTTTCTTCTATTGTTCTTTGTAATATTTAATAAAAAACTAACCATTTTAAACTTTGATAGGACATGGAAGTTGTGGAATAAGAGCAGGGGCATTGTCCTTAAAAAATCTCATAAGCTTATATATAACAAAGTTATGGTATGTACAAGCGAATATTAATAATTTAATTAATTTTACTATTGAATAATAAAGATTTTTGAATTGAATATGGAAAATAATGTACATTTGTTTTTGTAGGTTCCACAACAAAATGATGGAGTCATGTGTGGTTACTATGTCATGAAGTTTATGAGCGAATTCATCACAAATATCAAAATTCCAATTAAAGATGTGGTAATCTCTTTTGCCAATATACATTTTTAACATATATGAGTTAATATTTGGTCAAGTCGGGCTATGACTTGTAAATTTTTGACAATTGACGAGAGGAATAGGCATAACACGTGGTTTAAATTATATCATCACAAGAAGAATCAAGATAAGATTATAATAATCTTGAATAGCATATGAAAACATCATAGTAATTTTTATAATGCTTTAATTTCTCTATTCTTGTGTATAAAGTTTGGGCAGCTTGTTTGATGGATGTTTATGTGCTCATGTATTTAGGGGAATGGATTATTATATGAACTCATTTTTTTGCCCAAACTTCATCTCATCTCTCTTGCCTAATTCTCTAGTATGACAACATCATGGTAGTCACTGGCCAACCAAGTACATGAAAACCACCAAGAATCATCATTCCGATGTAATATCATGAATTAAAAAAAATTATATATGTTAAAAGATTAGTAAAAGAGATTATCACATCAACCCCGAAGTGATATAATAATAACCTCATCCCTTCGAAATCATATTAGCATTGTATTAATTTTTTGTCTATAAATATGAAGCTATCTGGAATCAATTTGATATTTTTAATGCTATAATGAGCTCTAAATATGAAGTGAAGTGTAACTACGATTTGTTACTTGGGTTGGCTAGGCAAAAAATAGTTGTTCCATAAGTTAATGGGCACCAGAACTCAACCAACCCAAGTAAAAAATCAGAGCTACACTTGATTTCATATTTAGAGCTCATTATAGCATTAAAAATACCAACTTGATTTCAGATAGTTTCATATTTATAGAGAAAAGATTAATACAGTGCTAATATGATTTCAAAAAGGATAAGGTTATTATTATATCACGCCGGTGTCGATGTGGTAATCTATTTTACTAATCTTTTAACATATATAAGTTATTTTTTATGAATTCATGATATTACATTCTTATTTTGAATTTAATTACATATAGTTCTTTGGTTGTAACAAGTGAGGCTATGATATGAATTTTTTTGATGATTTATGAGAAGAATAGACAGAACACTTTGTTCAAAATATAACGTGAGGAGAAAAATCTGATGATCTTGAATAATATAGGACAACACCATGGTAATTTTTATAATGCTTTAATTTTTCCATTCCTGTGTCTCTGAAGTTTGGATTGCTTGTTTGATGGATATTTACATACTCATGTATTTACGGGAATGAATTGTTATATGGACCATCTATTTTTTGCCCAAACTCTATCTCATATCTCTTGTCTAGTTTCTTGGTCACTATATTGGTGATTCTAAACAAACCAAGCTTCAACCCTTGAATAAAGTGGGAATATCACAAAATCCCTTACAAAAGAGACGACGTCATTTTATTTGTAATTTAAGTTAAATATATATGTATTGTATATAAATTTTTTTTGTAATAAATTTAATTCTCAAGTAATTAATTAATAATTAATTTTTCAATTATTTGTATTATTGAAATTATTTGTTAATCAGATTTTGGTTTTTCCCTGTTATTATATGATCGAATACAGTTTTTGAGTATAATAGAAAATGAGTAAATTTTGTAAAATAAAAATAAAAATTTAAAGTCAATTCACACATTGAACCAACTTTAATCGTAAAGTCAATTCATGCGTTGGACTGAATTTAAACATAAAGTCAGTTCAACGCGTGAACCAACTTTAAAGGTTAGTTTTGGTGTAGTGTTAATAGCTTAGCCACCTCTCTTACTGAAGTCATCAAGAAAACTATACCGTTTAAGTGGGGGAAAGAACAAGAAAGGGCATTTGATCTGATAAAAGAAAAGTTAACTAATGCACTTTTGCTTGTCTTGCCTAACTTTGCTAAAAAAATTGAGATAAAGTGTGATGCTTCAGGAATAGGTATTAGAGGTATTTTGATGCAAGAAGGTCATTTGGTTGCTTATTTTAGTGAAAATTTGAGTGGGGTAACCCTAAATTACCCCATTTATGATAAGGAGTTGTATGCCTTGGTAAGGGCTTTGGTAGGTTTTATAGGTATGTTGGATTTTTGTTTAAGGAAAATAAGTTGTGTGTGCCTATGTGTTCTTTGCATGAATTGCTTCTAAAAGAAGCTCATAGCGGTGGTTTGATGGGTCATTTTGGTATAGCTAAGACTTTAGGAATTTTGCATGATCATTTTTTCTACCTCATTTGAAACATGATGTGGAAAGAATCTGTGAGAGGTGTATCACATGTAAACAAGCTACGTCTAAGTTGCAACCCCATGGTTTATACACCCATTTTTCCAATACCTAGTGAACATTGGGCTGATATTTCTATGGACTTTGTTTTAGGTTTACCTAGGACAAAGAAGGGGGAGATTCAGTTTTTGTGGTGGTAGATAGATTTTCCAAGATGGGACACTTTATTGCATGTTATAAAACTGATGATGCATTACATATAGCTTATTTGTTCTTCAAATATATTATTAGGTTACATGGTATGCCTAGGACCATTGTTTCTAATAGGGATGCAAAGTTTTTGAGTTACTTTTGGAAGACTTTGTGCGGAAAGTTGGGAACCAAGCTGTTGTTTTCTACTACTTATCATCCACAGATGGATGGCCAAACTAAAATAATAAATATAACTGTGTCTTCTTTGTTGTGTGATATCATTAAAATGAACTTGAAAACATGGGAAGATTGTTTACCATATGTTGAATTTTCTTAGAATCAAAGAATACATTCTGCATCTAAGTTTTCACCATTTGAAATTTTTTATGGCTTTAACCCATTGTCACCTTTGGATTTAACTTCTTTACCTTTGAGTGAATGTGTGAAATTAGATGGAAAGAAGAAAGCAAAATTTGTAAAAATGATTCATGAAAAGGCATAGCTGAACATTCAAAGGAGGACCAAACAATATATCCAACAAGTCACCAAGGGACACAAAAAGGTAGTGTTAAAACCAAGAGATTGGGTTTGATTGCACTTAAGAAAGGACCATTTTATAGAGAAAATGAGATCAAAACTCTAACCTCGGGGTGACAAACCATTTCAAGTAGTGGAATTCATAAATGATAATGCCTACAAGCTTGACTTACTAGGTGAGTATGGTGTTAGTGCAAGCTTTAATGTTGCTGATTTGTCTACTTTTGACTTAGGTGATGACTTGAGGACAAATCCTTCTCAAAAGGGGGGAAATTATGCAAACTATGGAGTTGGACATGTCAATCATACAAGTGTGAATGGAGCTGAATTTGCACAAGACCGTTTGTCACTTCCTAGTGGCCCAATTACAAGACTTAGAGACAAACGTTTCAAGGAAGCACTAAATGGGCTAATCCATGAGAATTTGGTTGATTCTAAAATGACCAAGATGAGCTCAAATAATAATCAAGGCCTAGTCCATGTCATCAAAGCAATTGAATAGGCTTGTTAGCATGCAAACTCGTAGCTAACATAGTTTAACCATTAAAAGGGAAGAGTTTCAACAATATTAAATAGGAGAATAACTTGGTCTTGGCTAGGCATGTTAAAATACATTGAATCTAGTCATTTAGCTATTTATTGGTTGTCCTTAGAAGTCCAAATTGGCTATCTTAAGAAGTCCAAAATAGCCATTTATTAATTATCTTTAAAAGTTAATAAATAACTATTTATTAGCTGTCTTTAGAAGACTAAAGGTCCAAAAAGGTAAAGAACTATTTTAGTCTAATTTTTTTGTTGTAATTATGCCTTTGCCTATTCTTGGTGATTTTTTCCAAGTATAAAGAGGAGTACGACGAATTTTATGGAATATATTGGAATTATTAAGAAAATTATCTTCTTGTGAGGTCTTGTGTTCCTCTTAGTTCTTAAAAAAACTTTTGAACTTATCAAGTTAATCTTGAGGTGTTCAAACAACCCAAATTATCACCTTGAATTCTTGGGAGAATTCTTAGGTTTTCTTGGTATGACATTTCAATCCTTCGTAGTCTTGATTTTCATCTTGTCAGGTAACGGGTTAAGACTCAAAAAATCTTGTCTTTACAATCTTGGGGTTTCAATCCATCATTGTTATAGGGTTTCATCACAATTGTTGGTATGGTTTGTATCACCATGTACATATATTTATGTCGCGTCATGAATAACTTATATGTCGTAGTGCCAAGTTAAAAATTATACCTTTTTCTCATTTCTTCACCCATAAATAGGACCCTATTTTTTTGTAATATATATCCTAGAATCACATACCTCTCTTATCAATTGATTTCTTAGCATTCTTTAGTCTTTCTATTTCTTTTAGTATTTTAAAATCATTCTCTCATTTGAGAGTTGAATAAATTATATCATGTAATGGCTTTTAGTGTCAATTCAATAAATATAAAAGCAAATCTATATATAGGTTATCTATAAGCAATCCTAAGAATTCTACTAAGGTATATTTCAAATGTATTCTTTTTAGAATATTTTTAGGTGTTGTTTTACATCCTATATGTTCAATTTATTTTTAACTTATTAAAGTATGCATACATGACTATAAATAGTATGTGATATTAATACTGTTGTTAAACTTGTGAAATATTAAAATAGATTAAAACAAATTTAAATGAATTAAGTTCTATTTTATCATCAAGATTTAAACCAAAGTTTGTAAATGAAAAATACATTGACGAAGTATTTTTCATAATAAACAAGAGAGTTAGATTGAAGATTTAAATTATTTGAATCTGATTTAGAATTGCACTCTTCTTTTGGTCTATTTCAATTGTATAGTTAGAGGGGGCTCTATTTCAAAGATTTTTATAAGAATTATTATTAAAGATATATTGGGGACATATCCTTCATAATAGTTTTAAAATTTGATACTTAAATCATAAACCTAATTTAGATACCTTAATGTGAGTTTAAATTGTTAAACCCGACCAAATGTTGTAATTAAATGGTTCACTATCTCTTAGAAAAGAAGCATATTTAATTAAAATTAATTGTGAGAAGATGTTTAGGTTATTAATTTTGCTTTTTAAATTTTTTTTGAATAATCTAAAAATTACATGTTTTCTCTTCAACCAGACATTAAAAGTATAATTATCATTTTCTATAAGTAATTCGTACACTTCTATTTTATAAATCATATAAAATCTATGCATAACAATTTTGTGGATCAAATTTTTGGCGCCTTGTTCGAAAGAAATAACATTTTTGATATGGTATTATCAAAATCTTAAGAACTGTTTATATTATAAATATTCTGGTTTTTATTTTATTTAAAAGAAATTTAAAAATTAAGAGAAAAACAGAAATAAAAGAATCTTAATTAAAAAAATATTAAAAATAAAAAAATTAAAGTCTCATTTATTATTTAACTTAAAAAAATTCTATTAGTTTTCATATTTATTATTTGATTTTTCCAAAAAAAATTAAAATTTATGTCACTATTATTAGTTGAATATATATATATATATTAAAATAATTATTTATTATTTATTTTTAGTTTAACTTTTATTTTATTTATTTAATTCTTTTATAGTATGTATTTTTCTTTTTTACTTCTGATAGTACTTATTTAATAAAATTAAGTAATATGCTATCTTAATTATATATATATATATATATATATATATATATATATATATATATTAAAATAATCATTTATTGTTTACTTTTAGTTTAAATTTTATTTTCTTTATTTAATTCTTTACTAGTATGTATTTTTTTCTTTTTTACTTCCAATAGTACTTATTTAATAGAATTAAATAATATGGTATTTTAATTTTTGTTATTAATGTACAAATGGTAAGAGGCATATGAGAAAGTAACTCATACTTTTTATTAACATCTACAAGATAAAACAAATCTCGAGAAATATGAACATTGATTCGGAGAAAGATCAATAAACCCAAGTTCGAGTAGACAAAGGTGATGCTGAAAAGAAAATAATGGATTATGCATTACCTATCATTGGTAATACTAGCTCTTTTATACAACTTGGAGAGCCCGCAAGGAATTATGAGTAAAAAATATTCATTATTCCTTGTTACCTTCATTTTATGGTACCCCTAATGAATACCCTTTTATATTTTATTAGAGAATTTCATGCTACTATACAAACAATTCCATTTCCTTACACCCTCAAGGATAAAGCTAAGTCTTGGTGCATAACTCTACAACCGGGTTCATTAATCACTTGGGGAGATATTCTATAGTAAGTTTATGGGTAGGTACTATGTCTATTATAAAAATACCAAATTAATGGCAAAAATAGAAACATTCTATCAAATAGATGAAGAACCCTTCAACGAAACTTTGGAAAGATTCAAACTTCTTTTGATTCAATGCCCACATCTAGCCATCCTTTGCAAGTAAAAAACCAGTTCTTTTATGATGAACGAATGCAAAAGTTTTAGTACACAATTGATAATGTTGCACGAGGAGCTACGAGAGAAAAAATCACAGAAAAAACTTATGAGTTTTAAGAGATGTTGGATGTTAATTCCTAATAAAAGAGTACTAAAGGAAGAAGAGTAGGAGTCAATGAAGTTGGTTTAGGGAACAAAATGGTCTTGCAACTTATAGAAGTAACTAGGCCGCAAATTTTCACTACCATTCAAATGTCAAAACAAGAAGTATGTGCATTTTGTGGTTTAATTGGACATAATGTTTTTAATTGTTCAAATACAGAAATTTTTTGTATGGATAACGTAAAGGAAGAAAATTATATGTAAATGTATCATTACAACAACTATAATTATCCAAATAATTACCAAACATAAAGGCCATATGAAAATTAACCTTACCCACAAAATCAATCTGAACTAACCTTAGAAGATAATTTGAATACCTTTATTCCAATTAATAGAGACAACCAATTAATGAATAATCAAATTTTGAATTCTGTATAGGCTTTGGTAAAAAGGATTGAAGTCAAAGTTGGATAACTTATAGAATGCATGCAAAAGCAAGAAAAAGAAAAGCTACCCGGTCAAGCAGAACAAGTAAAGGATGTTATAATCTTTCGAAGTACTAAAATTGTCAATAACATATTACCTGAAATTTTTAATGATTTACCATTTAGTATACACGATGCCAAAAAAGGACTTTTAAAGTTAGTTCGGTTAACCGATTTTAAATGCAATGACTTAAAAATATAAAGTCACTTCAATGCGTGAACCGACTTTACATTTAAAGTCGGTTCAACGCATGAATCGACTTTATGTTTACATCGGTTCAACACATGAACCAACTTTAAATGTAAATTCGGTTCACGCTTTGAACCGACTTTAAATTTTTAATTTCTATTTTTTTTACAAAATTTACTCATTTTCTATTATACTCAAATTAAAACCTGTATTCGATCACTATATAATAGCAGGAAAAAAATCAAAATATGTTCAACAAATAGTTTAAATAATACAAATAATTGAAAAATTAAATATTAATTAATAGCATAAAAATTACCATGGTGTTTTCCTATGTTATTCAAGATCATCATATTCTTCTCCTGATGTTATAATACAAAACCTACATATATAATACAAATTATTATACGCATAAATAATAACACATAATATATAAAAAAAAATATGAATAATAAGTGTGTAGGATTAATATAAATACTTACAAGAGTAAATGAAGTGACAAAAACTGACTATAAATTCATTATAAGTCGATTTTCACCAAAAATTGACTTTAAATCTCGACTTAAATGAAAACTTTTGTAGTAGTGATAGGTGATAAAGAAAGTCAAATTATAGTCTCTCAAACTAGAAATACAAGTACAAATAATGATAAATCTTCTGAGAAAAGAATTCGAAAATAAGCTAACATCCCCAAAAATCATATAACATCATAACCACACCAGCAGTCAATATCATTCCACATGGATTGAAAGAATCCAAACAAGATATACCATTCTTTGATCTTTTTAATATGCTTTCTAAATTTAATATTAATTTACCTTTATTAAAAGTGATCAAGAATATGCTCTTTTATGCTAAGTTTTTCAAAGAATTGAATACTAAGAAAAGGATATATGAGCTTATTGAATACCAAGATGGAAATCCAATGATGATAATCTTAGGAGAGGTTGTCCACTTTAAAGTTTTTGACTCTTCAACTTTTATTTCTATTTCATTTATTGATGAGTGTTATAATATTGATTCAATGGATATACTTGTACATAATGCTTTTATGTAGAATAGAACATAAGATAAACTAGAAATTTATTTAACTATTGAAAAGGAAGAAGATGATTTAAATGGGGAGACTAAGAGGTACCATGATCTATCAAATAGTGCTAAACTTATAAGAGAATCTACTACACTCTTAAATTTACTTAAGACCCCATCTGGGAAAGAGGCCACTCCACATAACTTAGGACCTAAAGATTTACCTGAGCACTTTAAACACCATTTTATCCTTTATAGTAATATTATTAATAAAACTACAAAGATCCTTCAACTTTGGTGGAATGTTTTGTTAAAGTATTACATTAGCAACTTATGAAACTATTACTCTTTCATCAACATCATATTTTATCTTCCTAGTGTTTAGTTCTTTAAAAATTTTGCATAGGAAGACACATTCCTAATGACATCTAAGAGAGCTAATTAATGTTAACTTTAGAAAGTATATTAAATAAATCAAAAATTTCTTATCCTATTTAACATCCTTAAAACGGTGTGGGATGGTATGGAAAATCGGTATGGTTTTGTTGCTTTATGCAAAGTAGGAAGGTCAGATGACCCTTATTGAATTTTCTCATAAGGCTTTGTAATTGTTTCATTTATATCTACACCTTCCTTGGGTGGTACTTGCACTTCACTAGTGTTTCCTGCATTATTAATTGAATCATTAGAAATATAAGGAATTTTTTTATTCATAACCTTATCACTCTTTAGAGTTGTCATAGTCTGAGCTTGTTGAGATTGACTAAGACTCTTCCTTTTTCTTATCTTTGCATTTTCTCAACTATTTGCCCAAATTTTCCATCCACCCTTTTCAAGTATGCCTATAAAGAATTCATTCTTTAATTATGGTTCATGTTTTTATCTCGAATAACTTGAATGAAAGTAACAGAGATTGAGGTTTTAATCAAGTTGATGTTTACAAATATTCTAAAGATTCTCAAGATCATATAAATATTCTCAAGATCCTACACAAGGGATAGATTTGGAATGTCAAATTGGATGCAAAGAATAAATTAGGAATGAATTTCTTTGCTTTAGTTAATTATGGGTCTGTTATGTTTAGTAGTTTTTATTTTAGTTAATTGTGGGCTTTTTATTTTAAGTCTTTTAGTCTTTTATTTAATCGTGAGTCTTTTATGTTTAATAATTTTTATTTTTTAAGGTTGGATTAGGCCTAATCCACAACTAAATAGGCCCATTAGGCCCATTTTATCTAGGGTTTTTTCTTTTAGGGTTTCTTGCTTATTAATAAGAAGAGATATGTAATTTGGAGGTAAGAATGAATATCATTAATGAATAGTATATTTCATAAAGCTTTTTCTTTGTCTTCTTGTGTTGTTGGTTAAATGCTTGAATTTGACTTATTAAAGGAAGTGATCATCTTTTGTGACATCTCAAGGTTTGGGTTTTAAGGATTTTGTTTCCTTAGGGTTCTAATTTGATCATCTTCAACACATTCTTAGCAAATCAATCGTTTCTATTCCTTTGAGTTCGTGGGTTCCTAAGTTGTTTGCCTAAATGGTCCTCATCAAAAAGCATTCAAATTGTCTTCCAAGGTTGGTTCATTAGGTAGGCAGGGTGGCATATATTGGTTTAAGTTTAGGCCTTGCATTTAATTTTATGCATATGGTGAGTTAATGTTTGCTTCCCATATGAAATTAGAGTGATTACTCCACCCAAAATTATAAGTATTGGTGTAAGGATCATCCATGGGTCTAGATTGGTATCCCTACATATGACAAATGTTATGATTGGTACATATATAGGGATCATCCGCAAAAGAGCAAACATTAGTGTCATGCCCAAACATACCACAAACTCCACATACCTCTTGATTTGGTGTGTTCTTGGTAGTTAGGAGTTGAATTATCTTCGTCAATTACGCAAGTTGCATGGCCATCTTTCATTGACTTTAGCTCTTCTCACTTTAGTACTTTTTGTGGGAATTAGCACACAACATTTCATAGAGATTAAAAGTCTCTAAGATTGTTATTTCTCCCATAACTCTACCTGCAACATTGTTAGTTACGAATTGACACTGTTGTGTCAATCATAGAAAAAATGATTTTGTAGCTGTAATGGGAAATTGTGGTATGGACATTAAGATTTGAAGAGTGCATGGTTCTAAAAATGAGAGTAAGAAATGTGAACCCTATAGGCCCTATTTATAAGTTGGATTTCTGTCTTCCCTTAAATGGATGCTCAAAGCTAGCTTCTATGCCTATAAAATAAGTAATGGCTTTTGAATAATAGCCAGTCTTTTCACCTTGTCAATGGCTATAAGCATACAGATTGTTCAAGTACACTCTGGTGAGTTGGAAAATAACAGTAAGATTCAAGCTCTCCATCCTAAAAAGATCACATCATCTTAAGGATAAGATGCTTCATCAACCTCCCAACCTCTCTGAAAAGCTATGGAGCGAGGGACAATATATTGAAGGTAAAAATCACCATCTTTCCACATATATTAGGAGTTCCCAAAAGACTCCTAAATACTGATAGGGGCTCATTATATCTTCATAGAGCTACCATATAACTCCTAACAACAAACCAAAATTTCCAAGTTTCTTGATCGTCACTTAGGATAAGCCTTAATAGGCTTAGTAAACCTTGATAGATGCTGATAGAGAGTTCCCAATAGCTTCCACGATTCATGTATCAATCAATAATAAAAGCTCCTTTATATATTATAGGACCTCTATAGGCTTGCGAAGTAATCTCCATTACTTTAGGGACCTTAAAAAACCTAAGAGATCAGCTCTCAGAGCCAATGACAATCTCCATGATGTTGTTTACTTAAAGAGTACAACATCTATCTTGTCTCTAAAAAAGAGCATATCAATTCCTAGCATATGGTACATCATCCTCTTCAAAGTTCTATCATCAAAGGAACTCTTTCTCGTGCCCTATTGGATAACTATGTGGGATTTGCACTGCTTTTCTGATCCTAATTCGAATATCTAGAATTCATAATTGATAAAGGATTAAGATTATCTCCAAACTTCCCCAAAGTCACTCATACAAGTCACTATAAAAAAACAATACAATCTCCGACTAAGGTACACTTAACTAACTCCAGCGTCAAAGCCCAATTGGAACCACCATTCCATTAGTATGGTCTTTCGTTGGGTTCTAGCATTTGTTTTTCAAGTCCTAAAGAAATTGAGCAAAAACCTTCATCAACATCTCCCATTTCCACTTAAAATCTATATGGGAACATATCTAACGGGAAATATGGACTCCAAAATGGTGAATACTAATCCAAGTAATATTTTAAATATTATTAATTTTTATTATAAAAGAAAAAATATAAAAAATAAGTAATTAGTAAAATTTTATAACGGTAAAAATAAATTTTGGGTCAATAAATAATAAAAATAAATAATATTTACTTGAAAGGAAGAAACAAAATATATGTAATAATAAATACACAACTATTTTTATATTAGACAATATTGATAAAATATTGTTACAAATTAATTTAAAATAATAAGAATAATTCACAAAATAATTATAAGATTTTATATTTTTAAAATTTAAATAAACAATTTACGTAATATTTATAAAATAAAAGTTATTCATGTTTGAACAAAATAAAAACACAACTTAAAGATAAAATATAAATATATAATATATTACTTATGATTAATTTGACTTCAAATGTAATTATATCTATAAAAAAATTAAAGATATAATTTTTTTTATATTTATTAAAATATAATGTATAATTTCAAGAAACAGTGAATGCAATCTCTATTTCGTCTCATATTATAAAATATAAATCCCTATTTTTCATTTTTTATTCCTTATTTTATTGTCCCTATCATTATCTCCAATTGGATAATTCACACAAAAGAAAAATTGACAACACTTATGGTATGTTTGTTACACCATGTTAAAGACTCTAAATATATAATTTTTATATAATTAATACTTAGTTTTGAAATCGTATTGTATAGTATAAAAATAATATAATTATATAGAAACTTTATACGATTAAGACATGTGGGTCTAAATCATATTGGAATTTTAACTACCTTTGTCAAATTTTTAATTTTAAAAAAAATTGTATCTTGATTTTTAATTTCATATCATATTAAAAATAATATTTTTTAAAATATAATAAAAACATAAAAATAAATTAAATATTGTTTAAAATAAATTTTATAATAAAAAATATTTTAAATATAAATTATTTTATTAAAACATTTATAATTAATTTTATACCATTATATTATATAATTTATCATTAGATATTATAAATTAATTATATATAATTTATCTGCAACTATACAACAAACGTAACGCACGTGTTATTATGTTGGGGAGGGAATGGAAAGGAAAGAGATTAGGGCTGGCATAGTAAATAGAAGAAATACAAAGACACCACCGGATATATCCAAAGCCATATATGAAAGCCTTTGGTCTACCCCGAGACCGCGACCCTAAAAGCCTTCTCGACACAAGAGAGAAATATAGAGAGAGTAACAACCAACCGGCCACTCTTAACGGGTACCTATCTTTCTCTTATTTGGCTGTTTCATCACTCCTTTTACTTCTCTCTGTTTTTTTTATATTTCTAATGTTTTTTTTTCATTTATTGAATTTATTGTATTGCACTTTCAAACGTAATTTGCTTCTAATTCAGTGCCCTCTCAAAATCATATTTCTAGTATAAGAATTTGAATTAGGAATTGCAGATCTCGTTTTTTCTGGGCAAGTGATGAGTAATTTTTTGTCTTAAATGTGCATGAGAGTAGAATTGTTATCAAATCCCACTTTCTGAAACCCCATAGATCTTTTGGCGTTTGAGTTTTCGGGATTTGTGCTGAGGATTTATTCCGTGATTTGGAAATTTCAATTTGTATGGTTATGCCGGATCCGCTTTCTTATTGTACCATTTTCGGGTTGTAGAGCCAGGCTGGGCATCTGAATCTTGGATTTTCCGAATTTTCTGTAAATTAGAAGATAAAATGGCCCAACCCTGTTTAGTTTAATACGAGGTGAGTGCTTAATGAGTTGTAAATTGTTTAAATTTATTTTTAGGTATGTAAAAATAACTTCTATCATTTATGATGAGAAAATGGAGTTTATAATGGCCTGGTTGATTTGTTATTTTGTTATTATGGGGTTTCCATCCTTGGTTTTCTCAGGTTTGTGGGTGCTACTTTCTTAAACTTTGTTGCAGCTGTGGGTGTTAAGGTTGAGAATGGAAAATACAAACTCCGTTGATCTGATTCTGGACTTTCTGCGGCAAAATCGTTTCACAAGAGCTGAGGCAGCTCTCCGCAGCGAGCTCACAAATCGCCTTGATGTGAGTTGTATCCTTCAGAAGCTGACTCTTAAAGAGGAGTCAGGTAATTCAGTTGGTCAGAGTGGTGACAAAACAGTTGTGCAAGATCAAGAATCCGGTTCTTCTAATATTGGCGAAGTTTCTAAGGAACTTATCGTGAAAGAGATACAGTGTGGAACTGGTAGGAATGGGGCTGAAAGAAAATGGAAAAATTCTGCTTCAACTGGGGTCCAGAATAAACCGAATGAAGTTGCTGGGAGTAGTGATAGGTATTTTAATTTGTCTAAAGGTTCAGAGGAGACAGTGCTCGATTTATATTCATGGAAGTTCAATCCTAGCAACGGTACTGTTAACTCGTGTCAGAGTGAGGGCATCAGTGAAACCAGTAACCTTTCGGAGATTAAAACATCTCAACAGTCAAATGAGGTTTCTTTTGATATTGGCAAAGGCGTCATGAATACTGGTAAAAATGGTACCTTTGCCGATGAAAAGAAAACTTCTTGGCTTGTAAATACAAGTAAAAGCAATGTGGATCCTGAGTATGATAGAATGCAAGTGACCGAACCTAAGGACCTTGAACAGCAGCAGTTTAAGAGTAGCAATGTATATCCCAAAGAAAACTTTACTGATAAGTTATGGTCAAGGGGTGAAGGCTCTGTGAGTTCATCATCAGAGCTGTGGAAAGATTGTTCTTTCAAAACTGTTATCCCTTTCTCCATTTGTGAAGTGGCAACTACGTATGACAGTATTTCTGGTTCTGACAAGAAAGAAGGAAAGAAAAAAACAGATGCAAATGATATTAGAGCAGCAATAAAAGAACAGGTGGATGATTTAGGAAGAGCTTTATACTTGGCTAAGTCAGAAGAAACTTTTGAACAAAAGACTATCAGCAGCTTGGTTTTTCCACTTACTTCTCAGAATCATAAGGAGGAATTTCCGAGGTTGCCTCCTGTTAAACTCAAGAAGGAAGACAAGCCTTTTAATACGTGGGAGGAGAAGTTTGAGAGGGATGGACCTGCTGCAAAATTCAACAATGCTGATAACACTCGCCTTATAGGGTATAATCTGGATGTTCCAATTGGACAAGAAATAAACTCCTCAGGTTAGTTTTTACAGATTTCATGAGTATATTATGCTATCTCTCTTCTTTTTCATTTTTTAGCTGTTCCTGTAGTTAATATTTGTCATGTGTAATATAATCATAATGGTTTTTTGGAAGAGTTAAAAGTGCATTTTTCTGTGTGTCCAGCACACAGTTAAATGTTTTCAGACCATGAGTCTGAATTTTTTTATTTTATTTTATGGATTAAATGTGTCGTGCTAAGATGGATATTACACTAATTGCATTATATATTTTATTCTCAGACATATTTATTGATGTCAATTTAAAAAAAAAATCAGTTGTAGCTAGAATAAACCACTCATTTTGGCGCTTGTCCTTTTCAGCAGGTCATAATGGCTAAAAGCTGAGCTAATTATTAATATAAAGAATTTGACTTTTGTTTTATAAACTAAAATTTTCCAGTTTTTTATGAAAAGATTTTTTTTGTTTGTTTTTTTCCTTCTCACAATCACACATTTATGCCTTATGAAGTCATGCTAATCAATTGTCTACCTTGAGAAGCATCAATTTTTAGCACCCATTTCCCTGTCTTCGTCATCACACAGGCTCTGCATGCTTCTTGTTCCACACTTGAAATGAAGCTTTGTCAAATAGAAGTGCTGTGGCTGTAATCGTTTCTGTCATTATAATGAGTATCACTACAATGGACACAAGCATGAGGTTTATGCTAATTAGCCACTTCCCTATGGTTTAACCACGTTTTTTATTTCTTTTTTATATTTATTCAAAAATATATTGTTCACAAAAAAAAAAGTGATACCATTAATGCTAGAAGTTGTTGGTCACCAACTCTCTCAAAAGCTTAGACTATTAGGAGAAGAGCCAATATTACTTTTATACATCTATCATTCTCTTATAAGTGTTGGTTATGTGCACCATGCAGACCAAGCATTTACAAATCAATAGTTGGGGTTTCTGGGCCTTGAATTCAGGATTTTCAGCTCTTATACCATTGTGGAAGTTTTTAGGAAACCAACTCTCCCAAAAGCTTAAGCTTCTAGGAGAAGGGCCAACATTACTTTTATACATCTTTCAATTACCATCTATATATTTTCTCTACTAACTTTCTTTTATAATGTTGGAATTATGTTTCATTCTCTTACTATTTAGCGATTTTTCAGATAAAAAATGCGACAATGAAGAAAATTCAATTTAACTATTTAAGCTGTGTTTTTAATGCTAAAATGTATTTCACTATGTATTTACAATTGTACAGCAGTACTATATTAATGTATGTTCGGTTTTTGACTATCCATTGTTTCAGACTTGAATTAACCATCTCTGCATCCTTCCTAATCTGTTATTTTGTAAATTTGTGGAAAAACAGTTGGATTTTTGTGGATAACCCGGATAAGATGCCCATCTCTCCTGTATTCATTAGTTCAAATAACTGACACCAAAATAAAGAAAATCCTGAAATTCTTTTTTGTTGAAATCATGATAGTGATCTTTATTTATTTATTTTTGAATTTATGCTATTGCATGTTCATGTAGGATTACTTTCTCTCTCTCTCTGTGTGTGTGTCTGTTTCTCTCTTAGTGGGTGATTATGCATACTATTATTACAAGTAAGTTGGTGTCTTTGAAACAATGGTTCAGGTGGAAAAAGGACTGCTGGAAACAGTTGGCTATCTGTAAGTCAGGGAATTACAGAAGATACCTCCGATCTAGTTTCTGGTTTTGCTACAGTTGGTGATGGATTGAGTGAATCCATTGACTACCCCAATGAGTACTGGGATTCTGATGAATATGATGACGAAGATGATGTGGGATACACAAGACAACCTATTGAGGATGAAGCCTGGTTTCTGGCTCACGAAGTTGATTACCCAAGTGATAATGAGAAAGGAACCACACGTGCAAGTGTGCCAGATCCACAGGAAAGAGGTCAAGCCAAAGATGAGGATGATCCATCTTTTACTGAGGATTTTTTCTTCTGTGGAGAGCAGTACTTTCAAAAGAAAAATATCGAACCGGTTACTGCTTCAGATGATCCTATTGGGCTGTCTGTGACTGAAGTTTATGAGAGGACAGATGATAATAACTTAATTGCTCAATATGATGGGCAGTTGATGGATGAAGAACTGAATTTGATGCATTCAGAACCTGTCTGGCAGGGTTTTGTCACTCAGACAAATGAACTGGTTGTGTTGGGGGATGGAAAAGTTCTGAATGATTGTAGAAGGTCTCGCTTGGAGGACATTTGTGGGGATGATGATCAGCGTGATTCAGTAAGATCAATTGGTGTGGGAATTAATAGTGATGCTGCAGATATTGGCAGTGAAGTACGTGAAAGTTTTATAGAAGGCAGCAGTGAGGGGGATATTGAGTATTTCCACGATCATGATTCGGACAAGAAATATATTGCTATATCCAACAATTATAGAAAGGAAGCCAGTAAACAAGAGTCAAAAAAATATATAGCCGGGGATAACAAGGGTGCATCTACAAAGATGAAAAGTCACATTGATGGGGGATTTTCATTTCCACCACAATTGAGAGATGGACATTTGCTACAGGCCAGTTCTAGTAAATCTTTGTGTTCAAACAATTTCAATGCCATTGGTGGAGTGGATACTGATGGTCGTTTGAATCCCATAGTTGGATCTGATGAAATGCTTGCTTCATGGAGGTGCAAAAGCAGCGGTTCCTCACCCATCAATAGCTTGAAGGATGAAAATAATGCTAATGCTATCGGATCCGCTAACTCTTCTCCCTCAACACTCTCAAATTATGCTTATGCTGAAAGAGTGTGTGTGGAGCAGGAAGAGGATGACATAACTGGTGCTGCAAGGGAAGAAGATGCAGGGGCATCAGCTGATGATGAAGAGGCATCGGCTGTCCAAGAGCAAGTAAGGCAAATAAAGGCTCAAGAGGAAGAATTTGAAACCTTCAACCTTAAGATTGTTCATAAGAAAAACAGGCATGTCTTCATTGTATACTGATCTGAAATACAAATTGGTTGATTTTTTTTTTAATTTACTAAGACTGATCAGAGATTTAGAGGCTTATAAATGAAGTAGATTGTTAATTCTTTTTGTCTCTGCTCTGACCTTTTTGTGCCACTCCTCTTCCGTTAAAAATATATATCTTCTATTTAGTACTTTCTTGATCAATCCCAAGATTATGACAAAATAAAGGAGAATATAAGATCACTTTAAGGTTTGGTTGAGAAGTTCTTTTCCCCGTTAGGTTAGTAAAGTATTTCTTTAGCATTTTCTCTTGTTTCTGTTTTGTTTGTTCCCTTGAGGTTACTGGTGTTGTGTTTCAGAAAATGTAATTTTAATTCCCCTTTCGATTTATTGAATGGGAATGTATCTTGAAAACCCCTATTTCTGAATATGTGTTTCTGTCAGATCTTTTGTGTTATTTCTTCTGATTTGAAAACTAATATTGAATTGATTCTAGGAAACTACTCTATGATCAATGCAGATATAAGCTTTATGTGAATACGACTGTTATATCTTATGGTGGCTCTTCATTTTAGATTATGAATGTAAAGCTTATTACATCTACCTAAACCTCTTTCATTCATCTAAAGGAAGCTGTTCCTTTCTTGAATGCTTTCTTCGCCATTAATTTGCCATGTCTCTGTTCATTGCTTTTGATAGAGTATCTAAACTTGTGTATTTACTGCTCAGAACTGGATTTGAGGAGGATAAGAACTTTCACGTGGTTTTAAATTCAGTGATAGCTGGTCGCTATCATGTTACTGAGTATCTGGGATCAGCTGCATTCAGCAAAGCCATACAAGCACACGACCTACACACAGGCATGGATGTCTGTATTAAGATTATAAAGAACAATAAGGACTTTTTTGATCAAAGTCTTGATGAGATAAAGCTTCTCAAGTATGTCAATAAGCATGATCCTGCTGACAAGTACCATCTTCTCCGATTGTATGACTACTTTTACTATCGAGTAAGTTAACATCATCTTGACTTGCTAATTTTATTTTGTGCCTTTATCTTTTTCTTTTTGGAAGTATCTCATAATAGAACAACTAAACAATCAAACAAATAAATAGATCAATAGACACGCACATTTTGTTGGCATCTAAGAAAGACATATATAGGATTAGTTCCTGTACTTTCTTTCATGGTCTGATGTATTAATAACAGTAAATTATTATTTCCTATTACTTTGAATTGGAATATTAAATATTAAATATTATTAATATTAGAATATTAGATATTAGATAATTATTATGATGTTCCTTATTAGTTTAGGAGTCTTATTTAAAGTCCTACTAGGATTAGGATTTCAGTCTTATTACTCCTATAAATATAAATGTAATCTTTCAATATTATTAATAAATGAGAATTAGAATGTCTTTCTTTGATTTTCTAGTTCTCCTCTCTATCTATTTCAATTCTTTAATATTTGTTTCCTCATAAACCTATTTTTTCTACTTGATATCAGAATCGTGTTCGATTTTGGAACACTTTTTTTTCCCTCCAATTTCTAAACCCTAAAATTGGTTTTTTATTTAGTTCTCTCCACTTAATAGAAAAACAAATTGCGATTGTCTGCCCACACCCAACCTTAGTCTTCACTTTCTCCTCCGTCAGCCCCCATTTGACCATCGTTGGCACTAGCTTTTGTTGAGTCGTTGCTTATGCATGATAAGATTTACCAGCCACCAGCCAAGGTCTCGATTTTTTGTTCACTTTCAAACTTTGTTCTACCTTGCCGGTGTGATGCGGCCTTCTGCTTTGCCAGCAATTGTGAGCCCAGACCAAGGTGACAGGTCCCCAATTGACACCCTCATCAGATACCCAACCACCACTAAACTCTACCTACTGTCCGTTTAACAAATATGTTGTTTGTTGTCATGAAATTGAACATTTTACACAGCTCAGGTCGCAATAAGTCCTAGCTCTCTTGTGCCAACAGCCCAGACAGTTACCCACCTACTGTTGCATGGTCGCTGCTCTTGGTTTAACGTTGTCGGCGCTGCTCCACCTTATCAATGCCGCAACGTACTGGCCTTTTTTCTTATTTTAACTTCGTTTGTATTAGTTTAAATTTTGGCATGTGGCTGTTTTGGTATTTGGTGTGATTTTTAGTGTTTGAGCTGACTGGGTATTAGTGCCGATTGGGCTGATGCATGTTTTGGACTTAAACGTGATGGTGATTTGGGTATTTTTCTTGAGGCTTATTTGGCTGATTTTGAAGCATATTGGGCTGATTATTTGGTATTTTGGCTGATTTTGTTATTTGGTTGATTGGGTATTTTTATTTGGAATATTTATGGGCTGATTAAATATTCTAATTGTTATTTAGATTTTTTATGAGGCTTTATTTTTGCGGTGCTATGGATTCACAAGTGGGTCAATGAAGATGTGTAAATTGTGCATACAAGCTCCTCTTTTGAACTTGCAGTGTTGAAGTGGTTTGTTTTGACTATCTGGGTAATTTCTTATCATTTAATTTTCAAGTTACCATTGCTATTTTTGACAACTTCTGCTGCTACTATCTACTTGTGTTGTGGAACGATCTTGTTTTGCGAAGAGTGATTTGATATTTGGTTTTGGATTGATAGGATGTTTTGCACCAATTGATTATTTGGATAGTTTGAGATGATTTGGTACGTTATTGATTGGACTTTTTGGTTGCCCACACATACCACACTTTAACCCTGCGTTCTATTATTATCAAGGGTTTATTTTTTATGGATTTGAGTTGGCTGTCTTTTGTTGTCGGCACCAATTGCAAATGATAGGAGGATCTCTTCGTGTTGCTATCTTTTATTAAGAACTTGGCATTTGGCTTATTTTATAATGTTGCTGGTTCTTTTATAAATTTAGTTATATTTCTTGTCTTTATTCTATTGCTATGATATCTAATATATTGTTGTGCTTTTATGTTGCCACTCTTATGTGAGTTATATGTATTAATTGAGGTTATTATTTGATTGATTGAAGATTGGTTATTATATGTTTATGTCTGCCTAATTATAAAGTTATCATTCTAAACTCCAAAGAATTCGAGTTTTACTTTTACTGCCTTATAAAGGGTTTTGTTATCTGAAGATTCTTTTTATATCTTATGTTGTATATTTATAATCGAACTTAGAAGGAGAGTTAGAGTGTTGTCCTTCTACCTATGTTAATAACTACTTACACTAACTTTTGTTTGTTAGGTGTCCTTGCTATCGACACTTACTTTTTAGCCGCATTTGTCCCTGACTGTCCTAGTTGCTAAAAGGCCATTTTTTGTGTGGTTTTATTGCTATTTAGCTTATGTCACCATGTCTTTTGTTACTTTCTGTGTCCAAGGGATTTTTCTGTGTTACTCTATATTCTTAAGAACTTTCTACATGTGGTTACAACTTCAATCGAGGTTAACATCATCTACAAAGTGATTATTTCATTATTATCATTTATATTTGGTTGGTTCAATGACTCTTTTACACTCTTTGGCAGGACTTATGTAAGCAGTTTTGAGATCCAACTAGGCGGATCTATTCTGGTTTTGTTTATTTCTATTTTATTCTCGTTCAAGTTGAATTTATTTGTGTTCAGCTTTAGGGGGAGAATTAGAATATTAAATATGTAATATTATTAGTATTAGAATATTAGATATTAGATAATCATCATGATGTTTCTTTGTTAGTGTAGGAGTCTTATTTAGTCTTATTACTCCTATAAATACATTTGTAATCTTTCAGTATTATTAATGAATGAGAATTAGAATGCTTTTCTTGAATTTTCTGGTTTTCCTCTCTATTTCAATTATTTTTGATGTTTACTCCTTCATAAAGCTATTTTATATTTCCTTTTGTATTCGGTTGCTTGTTATTAGTTTTTATGCATCATAGAACATATTTTTTGATCGAAACTGTCAATAATATTGGCACTAGAATGGTGTATTTTTTATTTATTACTTTACATTGCATAAATTGAGCACCAATGAGGCATCTTCACTCTTGGGGGATGTGCATGTAGTAGGGAATTACGTTCGTTTGCTCCATGATCCAGTAGTTATTGTTTTGCAAAATTTCTTTTTGCTTATGCTTTGATGCTGAGTTTGTGTATGAAACTTGATTAAAGTAATCATCTCATTTACTATTAAGCTTTCAATAATATTTTGTTCATAATAAAAAAGAAGAGATTTTATTTGGTGACAATAATAGTCAATGAATAGTTTACTATTATAACCACTTTATTTTTTCATTATGCAGGAACATTTACTAATAGTATGTGAGCTTCTGAAGGCAAACTTATATGAGTTTCATAAATTTAATAGAGAATCAGGTGGTGAGGTTTACTTCACAATGCCAAGGTTGCAGGTTTGTTGAATCTCCCAGTTGAAAGTTCTTTCATCCTTTATGGTCCTAAACTGATTATTAAACTATTTATTCAGTCAATTACCATCCAGTGTTTGGAGGCCCTTCGGTTCTTGCATGGCCTTGGTCTAATACATTGTGACTTAAAGCCGGAGAATATTTTGGTAAAAAGCTACAGTAGATGTGAGGTGAAGGTCATTGATCTTGGGAGTAGTTGTTTCGAAACAGATCATCTATGTTCATATGTTCAATCCAGATCCTATCGTGCTCCAGAAGTTATTTTGGGGCTTCCGTATGATAAGAAGATAGATATGTGGTCACTTGGTTGCATCTTGGCAGAACTTTGTACCGGCACTGTAAGTATTTTTATCAATGTGACTTTTCAATGTCGATTTGGGGATAATTAAAAAAACCTGCAATATAGATGTAATATTTGTCATAGAGAAAAATGAAGAAAACTGTAACATTTGTACCTCGGGGTATATTGGCACTTATCACTAGAAGTATTCGTGGGTATTGGGGTTATCTTTGAGCTGGGAGGTTTTGCTTAATTTGACGAAGTTATATCTGGTTATGATATCTGGGTTAAATAGCATGTCTCTTTAAGAATTGCCCTTTTCTATACATTTTGTTTTGCTCTATCATAACAATCAATTTTCCATTATTTTGTGCTTTCTCTAATGATGTTCATCTTGAATGTTTTCTATTGATATTAGTCTAAAGCATTAAATGGTGTCAGCTACTGCTGAGAGCTATGTAAGTGACTTGGGATGTAGCTTAGTTGGCCACAATGATATGCAAAAGATTTGATAATTTTTATTCATTAGTTTTTTAATTAATATTTTTGTTGATAATGATTTACATTGATTATTGATTCATTAGTTAGTATCCTATATTTTATTCTTCAAGGGCTATGTTCTTTGACCTTGAGGCATGTGCAAGTAGCGTTCAATTGGTCCTTTCAGAATTATGTCATACTTGGATTATTAGCTTTTTGCACCTTTCTTCTGATTGATGCTAAATGGTTGTTACCAAACTTGCTTTCGCATAGGTACTATTTCATAATGATTCCCCTGCAACATTACTTGTTCGGGTGTTAGGGATCATTGGACCCATCGATCAACGCATGCTGGCCAAAGGACGGGATACATATAAATATTTTACAAAAAATCACATGCTTTATGAACGGAATCAGGTAATGCTTACTGTTAAGTTTAACAGATATTCTTGAAACTTTTCAATGATAGCCTTGCATGTTCCATCTAATATTATTTGTTATGTAATTCTGCTCACATAATGTGATAATGCCAAAATCTAGAGCAGTAACAAAGTAGAAACATGTAACGGACTCTTTCTGTACAATGAAGAAGCAAATATTGGGACCCAAAGGCAATCACTTGAACTAATTAACACGGTTTTTATTTACATTATTTTTTTAATAATTTAATGTTGATTAAATGTTTTAATACTTTACCCTTTTGAGGAAATTGCCTGGGATAATCTCTTTTGATGTATGAGTCATATTTTTTAAAGCTGCTGTATTTGATTTTTTTCTAAACAGATCCCCAGATATATCTCATTTGTCTTTTGGCAGAGTTCTTTGGTTGACATTTGTGGTGCTTCAGTGTGAACATGATTTTGTTTTCTCCATGCTCATTCTAATATATTTTCTTAGGGTGTAACCATTTTGTCTCTCTTCTATTTTATTTAGTTCATCATGCACACACAACACAGTGTTGATTCCATTGTTCCTGAAATGCATTGGTTATTTTGCATTTCAGATGTTAATGTTTTTGAGTTTAAAGCTTGCATGAAAAGTTGTGTTTTGCCCCCACTTTCAGGAAACAAACAGGCTTGAATACCTTATACCGAAAAAGTCAACCCTAAGGCACCGACTTCCAATGGGGGACCAAGGCTTCATTGACTTTGTTGCATATGTGCTTGAGATAAACCCAAAGAAGCGTCCCTCTGCATTGGAGGCTTTGAAGCATCCTTGGTTATCATACCCTTACGAACCCATATCATCGTAAACTGTTTGGAGGATTCTATTGTAGGCTACTTCCAGCAGGTGCCCTTGTATATTGGTTCAGGAGGGAATAGCTGCAAATTCGTGCTCTTGGAAGATTAGATTCTACCTCCTTCACATTCTTGCACAATTTGTTGAAAGGTGTGTTTGGTTTGTGGTTATGCCTTTCCCTTACAAGTTGTATATTCCAGTTAACCATTATCAAGGATGTAATTTTTTTGCACGTGTCTAATTCCTAGGGTCTGCTTTGTTTGATCTAGTTGAAGGGGAATCAATCTTGTAGTATATGATTCTTTTAGGGTATATCCTATGAAATATCTGGCTTATGCCACAATTTTTGGCTGAGTCATGACACGACAAGTCATTCGAGTTCTATGAAATCCCAGGGATAATGTGCCACTGTGTAGGTTGATCCTTTCATCTCTGGAATCCATGTAGTTGAGGTGAATTTCTGGGTGGTTTAGTATGTTGAAACAGCTAGTTAGGAATGAGAAATAGCTGTTAGCTATGGTTATGCAACTCTTTCTTGGGTTTTGAGGGCTTTTTTCCCCTTCATTTTTTCTCCTGTTATGGATATATTTAGGTCATGTTTGGTTACACGCAACGAGAATCACATAATGGAATTTAGTTTCTTTTTTCATTGGTACAGTGAAAATAGGTTTTTAGTGGGAATATATAGAGTTTTGCCATACAATTTTGGTAATTAATTGCTTTCCTTTTCCTCCTAAAAATTAAACCTAATAAAAAAAATCCCAATTTTTTATAATTAAATTACATTTTTAATAGCATATTAATAGCTTTAGATCCTCTACCTAAATTATGTTATGATCTTATTAATAAGATAGACTAAAAAAGGTTTTTAAGATGTAAGATTCCGAGCCTATTCCATCCTTTTTTATATTATTAGATAGGATTTGAACTCAGCATGCACTCAGTCACTACAATTACATTATAAATCTTCTAATCAATTGTCGAAATTGTTAGTCTATTTCTTTTTTTTAATCATCATCATCATCATCTTTTGTTTCGTGTTAGCCATAAAGTTGGACAACCTTGTATTATAACGATCTCTTTTAGTTAATTACTAGGTGCTGGCGGCACGTGCGATGACGTACTCTTGTCTTTAAATTTGATTTATATTTTAAAATAATTATTAATAAAAATAAAAATATATAGTTAGCTCAAGTTTTTTTAAAAATATATTATGAATTTCTTATAGCATATACATTTTTTAAATATGTATAATATGCAAGTGTATAATTGTTAAAAAGAAATATAATATAAATGATACTAACATGATTATATAACTAATATATAGAAAAATTATTGAGATAAATTATAATATTACCAAAATAAATATACAATAATTTTTTGAAAAAATTAGGCACAAGATTTAATAACCTAAATGTCTATTTTTTATTTATTTATTTAAATAATGTATTTTAAAAATTAATTTAATGTTTAAAAGTTGGTATTTTATAATATGATTTAATTATAAATAATGAAGTCTTTAGGCTGAATAATTTTTATATACTTGACTATAAGACCTTATAACTTTAGGTGTCAATTATTATTACGTAAGTATTTAGTCTTAGAAAGTTTAATTTTTTGATTTAAAATATTACGTTCACATACGAAACAAAATTTAGTTTGAGGTTTTTAAGGCATTTTTTTTGGTTTGTTGCATTTCTAAAGACATTTTCAGTCATTGTGGTACTTAAAAAAAAAAATAACTACATAGCTTTTACTTGAATTGAAAAAGATTTGAACTTGGTAGTGTTTGTTGCAATTTTAAGTATTTTTTCTGGATTGTGCTACTTAATTTAAATAATATAAATAAATAAATAATTTTTTTTAGGTGAAATTTGATTTTTACATGAATCAACAAATGATAAACAATATAGACATATGAGATCCTTTCCCATTATGCTACGTCATTTAAGTTAAAGAAATAACAATTATTTAGGTAATCAATAAATAAACTTATTAAAATATAAATTGGTTCCTACGTGAATATAACATAAAAGACAAATGATATAACTATAACATAGTAGTTTTAAGTTTTGATATATATATATCGAGACTTTGAACGTTGAAGTTAGAAACCTTATTGCGACTTTCAACGTTGAAAGCTAGAAACCTTGATTTTTAATATAAGCAATAAAAATTTACATAATTTACATTAATTAATTAATTCGTTCATTGTTTAAAATTGTGAATAAGATTGTAACTTAACAATATATATTTTATTTAAATATATAAAAGATTAGAATTTCAGTATCAATTAAGATACATAAACAATATAGTTATTAAAAAAAAATATCAAAATTAAAGGAAATCGCAATGCCCATGATATAACAATTTAAGAGATGAGTAGTATGTGTCATGCTCCTAGCAAAAAGGACACAAAATAATAGTTGATGTTGGGTCACGTTTTCCTGATTATTGTACAACCGATAATTGGGTTCATTGAACCACTATTTCGTTATATCAAGAGATTTAACATTTTAGAAAAAAATGTGGTTAATTTGTATTTTTTCAATAAGATTTATATATGTTGTTTAAATAGTTTCAAATCACATCAATTAAATAATCAAGTTATCAACTAAATAATTAAACAGTTTTTTTAAAGAAATTATCTTAAATAAAATTTTATTATGTATAACTTATAAAAATTAATGCTTAATAATATTGAACGAGATCTAGATTAAAATATAATATTAAACGATATTTAATTACTTGAAATATAACATTAAATCGGATGTAACTAATCTGAGTTTAACTTGTTGGGATTTTAATCAACTGTGAAAGTTGACAATTTGTGTTACTATTATAATAGTAGTAGTGCTTTGTGTCCCAACTTTAGAGTTGAGTTTTTTTAACAAGAAAATAGAGAAAATAAAGTAAATAATAAATCCAGTTGAGATAGATGGCATTGTAATAGTACAAAATATGATATCTCTACCTCACCAAAAAAACAAATATGATATCTCTAAATTATTTTTCTGTTTGAAGTACAAAATATGATTTGGTTGAGATGTCTTTGTTTCGAAGATAAAGTAAGCTTACTCAAAGTGGAGTTCTTTGGGAGGGTATCATGCCTAGAAATTGCATAACTTTTTTATTTTTGGTATTTATGAGTTGTATAGTGGTGATTCATGCATATTATGCATGTTCGTTTTTTTCTTTCTTGTATTGTGCATGTTCGTATTCCTGTTTTTTAATTTAGATTAAATTATTTTAGTCAATTTATTTGTATTCTTATTTTCAAGCTCAAATTTACCTATTTTTTTTACCATTAATAAAAAATCAAATATTTTTAGTCAATTTGTTTATTTATAATGATAAAAAACTCAATATCTTAAATACAAAAGAATTAATTGTTAAATTTAATAAAAAAATAATTTATTTGGTGTCATTTGGATTCGTGTTCTTAATTGTAGTCCAAATTACCACCCCTAATTCGAAGTCTCTATAAATTTATGTTAAACTCTATGTTTTCAAATGACTTTTCGTAAGCTCACCTATCCTAATATTTTCGTTTTAAATGTCAAGATAAATTACTTTTAGGTTTAATTACTTAGTATAATTTCTTTTATAAATTAACTTTTATTTTTAATCCTTCAATTCAATGTAAATATATTTTTTGCATAATGTAAATTTTTTTTGTATGTTCAAAAATGTAGTACACATGTTTTTTTTAGAAATTACAAAAAATAATATTTTTAAAACTTATAACTATAAAAATAGTACCCAATAACATTGAACATGGTTATTAGACGGTGTTCAACATGAATAGGTCTAAATAGTTGGCATTTAATGTGAATTTATGTGATATTTTTTGATAGTGAAAATGTATGAAATTGACATAAAAAATGTTATTTTTATGGTTACAAATTTTAAGAGTTATTTTTGTTGTTTTCTCATTTTCTTTATAATGCTCAAAAATATATTTTTAGGTGGTCAAAAATAAAACCTATTGAATATTCAACTTATCATATAAAAATTGGAAAGTTATTTTTGTGTGTTGAACATTGTTTAACTTTATACCAAAGTTTTTGATTTTCTTAAATAAGTATATTACTCATGCACTTATTAGGATAAAACCCACACCTCATAACAATTACATTTCTCCGATTACTTTTTATTTTACTTTTTCAAAATTTCAAATTTGTGCTCTTGAGAAAAAAAGACTTTCAAAGTTAATTGAAACTTCTAGAAAAAAATAGAGAACTATAGGTATATATCTTAAAATATGGAGGATCTTAAGTGTACATTTTAATAAATTACATGATCAAAGACGCATAAGATAAATAAACTGTACATTTTAATGAATTATATAAATTTTAAAGACTTTAACTCTTTTTATATCTCTTAATACTCTCCCTATGCTTCGATTGACTTACTCTATCATGTCAGCGTAATAATGGAAATTGAGGTGTTTATTAAGTTAATGTTTCCAAGTACTAATTAAATTGATGTTTCCAAATATTTTCAAGATCTTTTGTAAGGAATTGACAGTCTAATGACTAGGGATAAATTTGAAAAATCAAGTTAGGTGCAAGGTTTATTGTAGGAAACAATTTTTGTTTTAATTAATTATGGACATTTTATATTTAGCTACTTTTATTTTAGTTCATTATGTGCTTTTTATTTCAAGTCTTTTAGTCTTTTTATTTTTAAGGATGGATTAGGCTCAACCCATAACTAAATAAGCTCATTAGGTTGAATTGTGCCTAGTGTTTTCTTAGGGGATAGAAGTGGCGCCTAGGGTTTTCTTTAGGGAAGTGGCATCTATGGTTTTTATGGCTTATAAAAAAAATCCATGTAAAAAAAGGGTAGACCATATCATTAATGAAAACTATATTTTAGAAAACCTTTTCCTTTGCCTACTTATGTTATTGATTGAATGCTTCAATTCGATTTATTAAAAAGAGTGATAATCCTTTGTGGCGTCTCAATATTGGGGTTTTAAGAACTTTGTTTCCTTAGGATTCTAACTAATCATCTTTAACACATACTTAGCAATTCAATCATTCTTTCCTTTGAATTCGTGGGTTCCTAGGTTTATTTTCCTAGAGGTTCTATATCATGTCATATAAGACCAATTAATAATTCCTCTACATAGAGACCTTTTCTAAGTCATCTATACGTGCATTGGGACATATGCCATGAGTCATCCCATATGGCTCATCATCGAAGATAGGGAGAATGTAGTCGTTGTTCGAGAACATTTTTGAGGGAGACATTTACAGTTTTGTCCCTTACCTAGCAAGCGTTCTTTTCCACTCTTGTTGATCTACTGACTCTATATTCGACACCTAGAAATCCATCTCCAAGTTTTTCATTGATGAGATCGACGATCATTGTTGTCTCCTTTAAGAGAACATAAAAACATGCCAAGTATACACGGTCATAAGTAATAAATTTGATAAGTAAGATATCGTTCCCACGGAGATTTGTCACTATTATTCGTTAAGTACTAAAATCGTTTCACTTTAATTTTATCCAAACAAACGAAAATTGATGAGAGTTTAACAAATTAAGATTTTAATAACAATAAATAAGAAAACTCTAGGATTGCAATTTCACCACATTAATCCACTCGAATCATATTATTCCCTTTTGATTTATATTTTTTTTTGGAAATTTAATTTGTCAACCAAGAACCCCTAATTTTATCCATATATCTCTTCCGAGCTCCGTATAGACCTTGCTAAAATAATTCACTATAATCCTATGAGAATTAAATTCACCAAGATTCATTACGTTCAAAGTTCTGAAATAGCCACACGTTAAATAAAGGTATATTCATATCCCTTATAAATACATCTTATTCAATCCATGAGCAATACACAAAAATACATTTTCCAAGTTTATTTAAGTGGCACAGATCAATTGATAAATTTTTCAATAATTAAAAGCATTAAGCACAAATAGAATAAACAAATTAAAAATCTCATAAATCTTTCAAAAATAATTTATTCAAGCTTCATAAATTTAGCTACAACGCAACCCTAGAAAAATTAAATTACTTCATAACAAAAATTAAAATTACAATACGAAAATACTAAAGCGCTTAAGGAATATTAGATGAAGAACAAAAGAAAATTAGAACGTTTCTACTATCTAAATATTTGGCACACACAGAACACAACATAAGCCAAAAATGGATTCTGTGTGTACCACAGTCCAACACTCTAACCTCCTCTCCAACCTCCTAAATTTATCCCAATAATACCCTGTTTATAACTCCAACTCTCTAAAAAAAATATATCAGAATTATTTTTTTACAATTACGCGTGTAAAATTAGGAACAAAATATTACATGGGAAATTTTATTTTAAGACACGATTGTGAGACAAATTTCTTGAGACACGCAATCACACATGTAAAATGTTTATCGTGCAAAACAGTGGAGCGTGCGCCGTTTCTGTTTTTAATTCAAAACGTATGCCATGTGTTAGCATCTGATTGGTTGCAAGAATAATCAAGACATGTGGTAGCCTTCCATACGATGTGAGGAACGGGTGCACGAGAACCACAACGCAGGGGAGAAGTTTTTTGTAGACACGTGGGGGACAGAGAAGCTACTGGAAACACGTGCCATTTCTATGTTTGTGGTTTAACCAACACATGCCACATGTCAGCTCTTGATTTGCTAAAAGAATATTCGAGACACGTGGCATTGTCTGATTCATTGGAATGGCACGGTGCATGATGTTTCTCAAGACCGCATCGCACGGGACCATTTTTGGCATAGACACGTAGGTCCTACCCTGCACGCTGGCCTGGGCGGCCAGGTGGGCCCCACACGATGCACCGAACAACGTGTAATCTAGAAAATCGGGTCCAATTGCTTTTGTAATGTTTGTATTAGGGGTGTCCAAAAACCGGACCGGACCGGTTTAAACCGAAAACCGGTCCAAACCGGACCGAACCGAGCAGTTTTGTAAATGAAACGGTTCGGTCCGGTCCTTATTAAATAAAACCGATTTTAAAATGGTCCGGTTCGGTTATTAATTATTATAAACCGGCCGGACCGGACCGGACCGGTTTTATTAAATAAATAATTTTTATTATTGAAAATATTATAAATCGGGGTATATATATATATTTTGTTTTCGAGTTTAGGGTTAAGCCGTCACTCGTTAACGCTTAACCCTAACCCTAGAGAAATCACTCTCAGAATCTCATTTCCTCTGCGCTCGCCTTCGCCATCTACGCTCTGCCTTCGCCGTCTACGCTCTGCTTTCGCCACTTCTTCGTCTACGCTCTGCTTTCTCCACTTTTTCGTCTACACTCTGGGTTTGGCTATCGTCGCTTCCACACGTTACTTCAACCAGAAACTAGCCACCTCTCCTCGTCTCGCTTCCACCAACAACTAACCATCTCTCCTCGCGTCGCGTCGTGTCATGACAACAATGGACGAAAATCACGAAATAGGTATGTGGTCTAATACTACTGGAGTACTGGTAGTAGTTTTTTCCTGAATAAACTGAATGGTAAGTCTGAAGTCTGAATTCTGAAATCTGAAGGGTATATTGTTTTTTTGTTAGTTTGAAATCTGAATGGTATGTCGTTTTTTTGTTAGCCTGAACTCTGAAATCTGAATAGTATGTCATTTTTTTGTTAGTCTAAAGTTTGAAATCTGAATGGTATGTCGTTTTTTTGTTAGCCTCAAGACTCTGAAGTCTAAACTGTGAACTCTGAAGTTTGAACAATTTTTTCTCACAGAGTTCATTTTTTTAAATGGTGGAAAGTGGAAACTAATTAATACTGTTAGAACTTATAACTTCAGTTAAATTGTTCGTATGTTGCCCCTCTTTTAAAGCTTAATTATTTTGATTAAGTTCTCTTTGTAGATTAAGTATATATAGTTTGTTTTATTAATGTTTGATCATTATGAATTTCAAGAGGTACAGGTCTACCCCCGAGAATAAAAAATCTATGTCATCAAGAATATGTACATCTACATAACTCATTTTTCAGTTTAAGCTAATTATAATCATTAGGATGCATTCCACCTTTCTTATACCCATCATGATCTTCTGTTAGAAGGTAGAGTTATTCTTTGCCTATTGGATCTGATTCCAATTCACATCAAATTGTTATCAGTATTTGTTGGATCTAGAAAGGTAATTAAACTTGGAGCTCAAATTCATGTACTGGTAGTCTGGTAGTTGTTTTTTCCAGAATAAACTGAATGGTAAGTCTGAAGTGTGAACTCTGAAATCTGAATGATATGTCATTTTTTTGTTATTTTGAACCCTGAAATCTGAATGGTATGTCGTTTTTTTGTTATTCTGAACCCTGAAATCTGAATGGTATGTCGTTTTTTTGTTATTCTGAACTCTGAAATCTGAATGGTATGTCATTTTTTTGTTAGTTTGAAATCTGATCTTTACAAATTGCCTTAGTATAATCATAGTTCACAGAATACATTGATCTTTACAATTAAATGTGTTTTTTTATTAACATGATTTGTTAATATAAATTTTTATATATGATTTATATATAATATGTATTTTTGTCATAAAATGTACATAAATTGTGGTGTTTTTGTTTTATAGGTTCTTATTAAATCATATTAGTTCTTAATATTTATGATATCATATATGCAGGTAATGCAGCTATAAACTAAATATTTATGTAGATAATGTTATTTTAAATGTAACTAATCCAGATAGTTAATAAATAATAAAAAACAGTTTTTATTAGCATTCAATTGTGAAGCCGTCGAATTCAAGGTAATGTCCTAGATTGTTGTCCTATGCTAGAATGTTACACTTTGGTGACTGATATTATGTTAGTTTTGAAATGATTTTTGATTAAGTACAAAAAGTAATATTTTAATATATTAAGAATATGTACTAATCTATATTCTATATATAGGTGATGATGTACATGAGTTTATTGGACCAAGTCAATTTACAGACTTTACTATGTCTATGATTGAAGACATTGAACCTGAAATTCATCTGAATGAAGTGGAAAATCCACCACAGAATTTAAATGACTCATCTTCAAAAAGGGGAATAGAAGTAAGTAATGTTCACCTCGATAATGAATCTGATATGAAGAAACCAAAAAATTGTAGGTCAGAAATATGGAATCATTTTTCATATATTTTACCCTATGATGTGGAAAATCTTAGAGCTACATGTCATTATTTTTAAAAAAAGTTATGCTGCTCATCCCACAAGGAATGGAACTACTTCGATGATACATCACTTCAAAAATTTGTGTAAGAAGATTCCTATAGAAATAGATAAAGGACAAAAGATGTTAAGTTTTCAAACACAAAAAAGAGAGGATGATAGGACAACTCATAAATTAGTTGCTGTATCATTTGATGCAAAACGTGCTAGAGTTGCTTTGGTAAAAATGATTATTATTGATGAATTGTCTTTTAGGTTTGTTGAGGGTGAGGGATTTAAAGATTTTATATCTAAAATTTGTCCTAAGTTTCATGTGCCATCTCGGCAAACAATTTCTAGAGATGTGTTTCAACTTTATTTAGATGAGAAAAAAAGTTTGAAGAACTTTTTCATAAGTGAAAAGCAAAGAGTTTGTCTTACTAGTGATTGTTGGACTTCAATTCAAAATATTAATTATATTTGTCTAACCACTCATTATATTGACAAAGATTGGAAATTACAAAAGAGAATTATAAAATTTTGTCAAGTTGAGAATCATAAAGGTGATACAATTGGGAGAGTGATAGAACAGAGTTTGCGTGATTGGGGTATATGTAAGCTATTCACCATAACACTTGATAATGCTTCCTCAAATGATACTGCTGTGTCATACTTGAAAAGGAAGCTAAAAAATTGGAATGATGGACTTGTTATGAGTGGGGAGTTCTTTCATGTGCGATGTTGTGCTCACATTTTGAATTTGATTGTAAGAGAAGGACTTAAAGATCTTCATAGTACTATTATGAGTATTCGTTGCGCTATGAGATATGTTAGATCCTCTCCTTTGAGATTACAAAAGTTTAAAATGTGTTCTATTAAAGAAAATATTGAGTCCAAAGGAAGTGTCGTGCTAGACGTGCCTACAAGATGGAACTCCACATATCTAATGTTAAAATCTTCTTTAGATTTTCAAAAAGCATTTGATCGTCTTGAAGAAGAGGAAGGAACAAACTTTATTTCTTATTTTCATGAGGAGCGATCAAATGTTGGGCCGCCAACATTAGATGATTGGAAGAATGCTGGTGTTTTTGTCAAGTTTTTGAAAACTTTTTATGACTCTACTTTAGCATTCAGTGCATCTTTATGCACCACTTCAAATTTATATTTTACAGAACTACATAACATTCAATCTCAAATACTTACATGGTGTGGTTCTGATGACTTGTTGAAAAATATGGCTATTAGCATGAAAACAAAATGTGAGAAGTATTGGGGAAATGTAGACAAGAGTAATAAGATATTGTATGTTGCATTTGTACTTGATCCAAGGTACAAATTAGAGTATTTGGAATTCTTATTTGAAGAGATTTATGATTTAGAAATTGTTCAAAAATTGAGAGATAATGTCAAAAATACTTTTATGGATCTGTTCAAAGCTTACTATATGTTAGTGCATGGAAAAGATTTTCAATCTAATGTGACTCAATCACAAGATGTAATAGGAAGGATTCCTTCATCTGAGGAAGCAAGAAAGTTGAAGTTTCTTAAACGATTAGAGGAGAAAAATAGTTTGGAGTTGAAAATCGAGCTTGAGAAATATTTGAACACCCCATGTGAAAATGTCAAGTTTCAACTGTTGCATCAGAATCAGCTTTTAGCACATGAGGGCGCATTCTTGATCCATTTAGGAGTTCTTTGAATCCTAAAATGGTTGAGACATTAGTATGTAGTCAAAATTGGTTTCGTTCTTCAATTAATAATGACAATGTCCTCTTACCAGAATACAATGATGACCTAGACATTTATGAAGATGTTGATTTTGTTTGATTGTAAAGTTCATTAAAGACACTACAATGATCGTTGATGATTAATAATGGGTAAGTTTTAAATATTATTATCAAATGATGTATTGTTGTTTATTGTGAGTTTTGATGTTTGTATATGTTTAAGAATTCTTTGTAAATGAGATATTTAGAATTCATTTCTTTATTTCTAATTTTTTTTTATTTTAGATTTTGATAACATCTTATTTATGTATTTATGTATTTATATATTTAACATTAATATCTATCTATTTATGATTATAAATCATCATTATATTTTATTACATCCTATTAAATTATATCATATTAAACTCAATCATATTTATTTATTATTAATTGTTAAAAACCGTTAACCAAAATGGACCAAATCGGACCAAACTGTTTGGTTTTAACATTTTAGATAGCCGAATGGTCCGGTCCGGTCCGGTTTCAACTATATGAACGGTCCGGTTTGGTTAAAAAAAATTTAGGTAAAACCGGACCGGACCGGACCATGGACACCCCTAGTTTGTATGACACATGTTGATCCTCACCGTTGATATTCTGATCTGACTGTATGTGGTGCGCGTGGTCTTCTTTCATGCGCAGAAAAACAAATTTCATTTAATTGCTTTTTAGCCCTCCAATTTAATTTAAATTAACTTTTAAACTTTTGTTAATTTGTAATTAAGCCCTATTTTAATTTAAATTATATTTTTAGACTTTATTATTTAGCAATTAAGTCCTTTTTCGATTCAAATTCTTTAATTTTCTTAAAAATATATTCCTTAAAAAATAAACAGTAAATATTAATTTAATTAATTAAAATTAACTAAAAATATGAAGAATATAGCAATTATAATTAATAAAATTGACAAATTAACTGTATACTATACAGTTATCAATCGTCTCTTTCGTCGAACAACTGGACTACCTTTTCAACCTTCAAGCTCGATAAATTCTTATTCCCTTGAAATTGTTACCTTTTCATTGCTTTGTTTAACTAGCTTCTTCCTACCATGCCTTGGAATTCTCTAATGGTAGCAACTTAGCATTGTTTTTGTCCCCCTTCTTCTTCTATTTCCCAATTAGTTTTCTCAAAGTTTACTTCTTTTTTTATTTTATTTTGTTCCGAATGTTAATTTGTTTTCTTTTTAACCAGCCATTAATGTAGCTCATGCTTTATGGTATTATTTTTTTCACCCTTCTTCTATTATTAGGTATCTTTGGTATTTTTGAAGAGTTTATATTGACGAGGTTTATTTATTTTAAATATTTTTAGGTGTGATTTGAGGATTGTTAGTGATGCAAATGTTTTCTTCATTGAGATAATTTTGAAGCATCTTGGTTTGAGTGATTATGTTTTAGACATTAACATAAACTCAGGATTTATTGATGAAGAAGTAATAAGGCTATGGATTTTCCCTTAGCATGATTTTCACAAATCATCTCATGGATGTTGTTTCTACCCTCCAAATATATGCAAGATGTGTTATTTCATTCTATTTAATTTTAGTTATGGTATAATATTTATCTTTGAATGTAACATGTTATATTATCTTTTATATTTTGATGTAACATGTTACATAACCTCTATTAGAGCTTCGATGAGGTTGTCAGAGCTCTAATGAGCTCACTGGTGGGTGGCCGAAGTTATGATGAAATCGTTAGTAAGTGGACAAAATAGGGAGAGTGAAATCATATGAACGGGGGTTTTGGTTTTGAGTTGGGTTGAGATTTTAGACTCAAAGGACAGTTTGGTAAAACTTAATTTAATGTTAACATTAAACTGGAAGTTTTGGTCCTTATTTTTGCTAGTTTGAGAAAAATGAACAATAAACCTAAATGTTCTATTTAAGCCATTCATTGTCTTATTATTGAAAAGCAACAAGAACTTGATTAGGTTGGAAAGTGATTTTTCTATGGGCTATAAAAGAGATTTTATTAACTTAAATATTTTTATTTTGTCTAAATTTAGTTTTTTTTAAAGGCTACTAAAATTTATTTATTTTATTAAATAAAAGAAATAATATAGGGATGATTTTTGAACTTAGGTCTATGGTGGTAGAGGTAGGGAGTTTTACCACTTGAATCCCAAACCAATCCCAAACCTTAAGATTTTATGATATGAGACAATATTGGAACGTAAATTCAGCTTTAATTACTCTATGGCAAGAAACATGCATCTTAATGGTTATTTTTTTATGGTTAGTATGAAATGTCAATGTCCAACAAGAATTGGATTCATAAAAGAGTGCATGTAATTATTGAAAATTTATCAAGATTAAGTCAAACTAGATGACAAGTTTTTTAGGAGAAGAAGAGCAGGGTCCTAACAAGGAATTATTTCCTAGGGGTCTAAGTATTTTTTAATCAAACAATATTTATTGTGATTTGAATATGTTATTTGAAATGAAAAAAATAGAAGTTTTAATGCCAAATCACTAGGTAAACCACCTAAGGGTCCAAGTAACTCGTGGTAGTACATGTAAAAGAAAATAAAAATTGTATGTAATTATAATTAAAGAAAAAAATGAACACATGTTCAAAATTTAAGCCTATTTGAACACATATTTAAGAGTATGGATTTTTAGTGCTTGAGTGACCATCCATTGTTGGAATTTTTGGAACTTCGATGACCTTTATGATTATGAACTCTTGTACAAAAATAAAATAATTTTTGAACATCTGTATTCAAAAGTATTGAGGGGTCAAACCCTTAAATGGGTTATCTAATGAGAATCAAGGAGCATCACTAAAGGATCCATGACATCCAAATGAGTCTATTACTACAAGTCACTTAATAGGTTTGTAAGTCTCGTTGTACCTATTATTTTAGTTAGTGTTTTTATCTTTCTTTGTGTAATGGTGGTTACTACAGATCAATAATTCACACATGCATATAGTTATGTACACTTTTTATACAAGCACATTTACACACACCACATGATTGATTTTCGTAGTGTTCATGCTAGGTAGAGTACTTGCAAGTCGACATTTTTACTTGTGGTTTTTGGCATGTTTAACTCCAAACTTGCCACAACCCTTGGCAAGATGGTTGATAATGTAGCCGACGAGGTGGAAAAATCGAGCCCTATAAATATCCCACTTATTTCTCTCTTCTTTACCCATGCTTTCCATAGCAAAACTTTGCCAAAATCAATACTGATTAATATATCTATTTTTGAAATAATTTTGATGAGCATACATTTTTAGAGCCGGTCATTTTATGAGTTTAATAATCAAATCATAGGTTGCGTTTTTATGTGGTTTGACTAGGTGTCTCTCGTACACAATTTGATATTATTATTGGACTGTGTGTCCCTTGAGAGTGTAAGTGTTACACTTTTAGTTTATTGATTTGTGGTTTCCATTCACACCATATTGGGTGGTGTTGGCTATAGATGATAGCCAGGTTCGAGAGTTGAACCAATTGGTTATGAAAGCAGCAAGTGAAAAACAGTAATAGGTAGTTTGGATGAAAGTCCTGATAGAGGTAATAATAGTTTTATTGTCTATTATGTTGTAATCTGTTTGTTGTTTAGTGAATTATTTGTTCCTAAGTGATTTCCTTAAGCAATTTGAGGATGTTACCATATAGATAAGGTCTCTATATGGGTTTACCTTGTTATATCGAGTGTTATGCATGATTTGATATTTTGCTAGTATAATTCAAGTTTAAGGTGTGTATGTTTTAACATACTAATAGCTTAGAATTTGATTAGAAATCATTTATACTCTTGCACACTTTCTATTAATTTTATTATTATATTTGTACTTCTAACTATGTGTTTTGCTAGGTGGTTGTTTCTTTATTTGAGCGAGTTAGTGTTGAGTCCTTAAGGAGTCTGTATCTCTTTACCCTAGTATTAGACTGGGTCTCAGACTCTTTCATTTGGTATCAAAGATGGTGCACTGTTTTGGGCTTAACTGCTCTAATGTTGATCTTGTTAACTCTTTTTTTTCCACACATACACACTTTCTCTCTGATTGAGTCAAGAGAAAGAGTTAATGTAAGTATACTTCCACTTTTCAATGGGTTAAACTATACCTATTGGAAATCTCAAATGAAGGCCTTTTTATTATGGTCCCAAGGAGACCATGTCTAGTTACTTGTTGAAAATGGCTAGACCGATGATTAAATGGACCAAGCAAGAATCCAAGGAATCTGAATGGAATAGTAAAAGGTTATATGCTATTATCAAAGCTGTGTCATCTAATGAGTACAAAAGGATTCAAAGTTGTACTTATTTTAAAGAGGCTTGGTTTATTCAGGAGACAACGCATTAAGGCACTTAAGTAGTGAAGATATCAAAAATGCTGAAACTGAATGGAGATTTTGAATTGTGCATCATGCAAGAAGATGAGACCTTCAATTAGTTTTATGCACGATTCTCTAACATTGTAAACTATTCTCACAACCTAGGTAGAGCAATTAGCGAAGAAAAAAAATTGAAAATATAATTACTAGTCTACCTTTCAGGTTTCATGCTAAGGTCATTGTACTAGAGTCAATGTACAAACCAAATGAACTCACTATAAATGAACTGGTTGGTGATTTACAAGTCTTCGAACTAAATCACCTTTTACCAAGAAAAGAGTATATTGCTTCTAAAAAGGGAAAAATATTATCCCTCAAGTCTATTAAGGGAAGTGAACTAGTCAAAGATGTGTGTATCTCAGGTGGTGATAATGATGATTCTGACCCTAATAAGGAGGAAATGGAATTCCTTGCTCAAAGATTTATCAGATTCTACAACAAGAAGAAATCTTCGTGTGGGACTACTGCGAGAAATACTTCTAGTCCAAAACTTTAAGATCTATTAGAAGTGATGAAGACTTAGAAAATGGTTATGAGAAACCAAGTAAAGGTCGCTTGAATAGAAGAAGGTGATTTGAATGTGGTGAGCCAGAGCACATTGTTGCTCAATGTTTTCAAAAACTAAAATGCACAAACAAACATGCCATAAAAGCAAAGGTTATCGTTTCATATAGTACAAGTAGTGACAATGAGGATGACACTACTTTTATGATTGCATCCAGTAGTGTTGTTGATCCTCAGACTACTGCCTCAGATACTCAAAAGGTGATTATTGAAATTGATAATAAAGATGGGGATGAATATATTCTACTTGATTCTTATAATGCTCTCTTATTGGACCATATTAAGTCTGAGAAGGAAAAGAAAAAATCTTTGGAAAGACTTGATTAAAAAGAGAGCGAGATATGCATTTTAAAGAAAAATATAGAGGAAAAGAAGTCTTCTAATGATTTCCATCATCTTAACCTCATTAAGAAGTGTGAGGTTATTCAAAAATAGATATTCATATTTACTTGAGGAACTCAAAACAAATCAAGAAAAAGTAAAGAAGCTTAAGCAACAATTAAAGGTTCCCATCTCTAGTAAAGTCGCCAATTTTTTATCTCCGTTGATCTCTCTCCTAATCAAAATGTCAAGGTTGACGAATTAAAAAATAAAATTCTAGTACTAAAGAGTACAAAGGAATACATAGCTTATGCTCCTTTTTAAAAAATGTAAGGACTATGAGTGTTGGATATTTTCGTGGACAAAATATTTACTTGTAAACTAGTTTGTAGGCCTGCTATCAAGTCTATCAAGAAAAGCCCAAAAAATACTCGAGTTTTAGATAATCGTATTTCAAGTATATGTTTTATAACTATGACACATAGGATTCCATTTATACATTTAATAGTACATGTTCATAAATCTAAAATTTATTTTGGTGCTTAAATATTTTTTATGTGTCTTAATATTTTTTAAGATGTGATTTAAATTATTTTTATAAAGGCTTTGAATGGGATTTGAAAAATTAAGCTCAAAATACATTTAAACCTAATACTATTAGGTATTATTATTATCTTTAAATATAGATACATTGGGGTTGATGAAGCTACCGATCTGCCTCCCAAGTGCTATTGTCTACCGAAAAGAAAAGAAAATATGAGGAAAGGTGAATATGAGAAGGAAGGCAACAAGAATTTATATATAATTGAAGTTGAGAGTAATATAATCAATATATATGTATAGGAGATTGACGACTTGACGGCTTGGAGACTGTAGCAGTAACTTTCAGGTAATTTATATATATAAAATATATAAAGGAATTAAAATAATGGTATTACGCAGTAAAGATCGTTAATATATAAGTAATATGCTTAAGTAATTAATATATATTAATTTATAAGGTGTTAATAAAATAGTTTGATATTTTGATAATATGTACTTATGGTTTCTTCTTTAATTTTGTTCTTAAATTGTTAGATCAAATAATTGTTTTTGTCATATCATAGTTATTTGATTTGATTATTATTCTTTAAAGAAGCCATTTTTATGGAACTTGTGTTGAATCTTTTTGCTCTAGAATTTACTAGTTGATTTGATTTAAGTGACATATGTTTTGAATCATCTAGTTAGGATTATTCATTGTTAAATCCGTTCTAGAACACACACGGGCACTTGTGTTTCTTTTTGTGCTAACCTTTTTGCAGTTCATTTGTGAACGATCTGATTGGCGGGGAGCTTATTGAAATGTTGGTCTGGAAACCGCTCACGCTAATATTGGAAACTATGAAAATAGAGCAGGGGCTCGTAAGTAAAGTACATTGGGGCAGTATCCTAGGGAGGGTAGCATAAGACCAAGTTTGTACTTGAAAATTTGATTTTCATAGTAGAAAGTTAGGGGGTCCGGTGGACCGGTGGTTTTTCTCAAAGGTCATGGTTATGGCCTAGGTTGTTTCCACCTAAAAATATCATGTGTTATTCTTTTATTTCCGTATTTGTTTTTACACACGATTGCATGCCTGATCGCTTTGTTTAGGTTATTAAATTATAAATTGGTAAAAAATTAAAAATAACCTATTCACCCCTCTAGGTTAATTAGGTCCATATCTTATAAAATTTCAATTGGTATCAGAGAAGACACTAGACACACTTAGTGAGATTGACCCTTAGGGACACACACATACACACTTACTTATGGACCAAATTAAAGAAGGTGGGTCATCTGTTAGACCACCACTCTTTGATGGGTTTAATTACCCTTACTGGAAGGCTCGCATACAAGCATTTCTCAAACAAGATGAAAAAGTATAGGATGCTATTCTTGATAGTTGGGAACCATCTTCGGCAACGAAAGATGGTGTAATAATCATAAATCCAAGAAGACACTGGACCACTGAAGAACACACCCTTAGTGGGGCAAACCAAAAAGGTCTAAGCTCAATATTTGTTGCAGTGTCGATGGATGAGTTTCGTTGCATCTCCGACTGTGAGACTGCTAAAGATGCATGGAATGCACTTGCTCTTGCTCATGAAGGAACTTCCCAAGTAAAACAAACAAAATTGAGATTGCTAACATCTGAGTTTGATTCTATTAAAATGAGAAAAAACGAATTTTTTTTGTCAATTCTATGCTTGCTTCTGTGATATCACTAATGCTTGTTCTAACCTTGAAGAGAAAATTCCACAACCTATACAAGTGCGCAAACTCCTAAGCTCTTTAACAACTAACTATAAGATGAAATTTACAGCGATAGAGGAAAGCAAGAATGTAGACACACTAAAAATTGATGAACTTGTCGGGTCAATCCAAACCTATGAGTTTTCTCTTGATCCACCCAAGAAAAATAAGCATGTGGCATTCAAAAGCTCCAAAAAGGACATCTCTGATAGTGATGATGATATGAATGATCAGTCACTAGTCTTATTAGCACAAAAAATTAAGAAGTTCATGAAGAAGAAGGGTCAACAGAATAATTATTCCAACAAGGGACAACCTAGTCGTTCGAATGACCGAAAGTCAAGGGAAATCAAGTCTCCTAGCCTTGATGGTAAGAAAAGTAAGCCCACTAGTCCTCAATGCTTTACTTGTGGGAGATTTGGTCATATTTCTATAGATTGTGCTAACAATAAAAAGAAATTTGGAAAAGCCTTTAATGCTACACTCAGTGACACATATAGTGAGTAGGACAATGCTAGTAACTCAGAAGATGATGACACTAATTATTGTGCCTTCACCACAACTGCCAATGCATATCACAATGACTCCGACCTTAGCTTGGATGAAGAAAATGAGAAAGTAAACTCTTCTCTCTTACTGTCTAAGTTTAATGTATCGAATTATGAGGAACTATTCATGGATTGTCTTGGTGCCAGGGAAGAGAGAGATAAATTGCTTGTGGAAGTAACTAAACTTAATGATATCATCAATGTTCACAAAACAAATTCCTCTAACCTAGAGAAAGATAAAAAGGATTTGTCTGATCATATTAATGCTTTGAATTTGAGACTTGCAGAAACCATTGAGGAAAACAAAAATCTTAGGCAAGAACTTAGTATTGCTAAAGAAACGATGAAGAATTTGACCATTGGTGCTGAAAAATTAACCAAAGTCCTAGACTATGGAAAGCCATATGGAGATAAGAGAGGTCTTGGATACATAGATGAACAATCAACACCTTCATCATCCAAAACTCAATTTGTGAAACCCACTATTACTCAGGCAAGGAAGGTAGTTTTTGCACCTTATCATTCTAAGAAAATTCAGTTTGTTCCCATCTGTCATCATTGTGATAGGAAATGACATATTAGACCTAAGTGTAGATTTCTTTATGCTTATGATTTTATCATGAATACAAATGTTTCTAAAGCACCTCAAAAAATTTCAAAACGTAAATTTTTTACTACAAGAACTACACAAAAAAGGAATATAAGAAACCAGTAACTCAAATGTCCAAAATTAAAAAAAAGATGGGTTAAGAAATCTGAGTTGCACTGCTTTGTGGCCCATATAGCATTTAAAGTTTAATCAAATACCGCTTGGTATTTTGATAGTGGATGCTCTAGACATATGATGGGGAATCGTTCTTTGTTTAAAACCTTTAAGGAATACAATGAAGGGACATTTACCTTTGGTGATGGTAAAACATCTAAAATTATTGGAAAATGCTCTGTTCAAATAGGGGTATCCCTAAACTTGATGAAGTTTTATATGTGGAAGGACTTAAGGAAAACTTGATTAGCATAAGTCAAATATGTGATAGTGATTTTAATGTGCAATTTATAAACAATCACTGTATTGTAACATATCAAAAGGGTGAATGTATGATTAAGGGAATCAGATCACATGATAATTGTTATTGTATTGATACACCACCCACAATAAAATGTAACCTAGCTAGCAATGACTCAACTACCTTGTGGCACGAAAAGCTAGGTCATATGAATTTTAAAGATCTGGTTAGATTAAGTAAAATTGAGACTGTGCGTGGTTTACCTATTCTTTCAAAAATTGAAACACTTGTATATGGACCATGTCAATTGGGTAAACAAACTAGGATTGCTTATAAGAAGATCAAGAGTATAAATACAAACAGAGTATTAGAATTGATACATATTGACCTTATGGGTCCTATGAGAATAGAAAGTATAGGAGGTAAGAAATATATCATAGTTGTAGTAGATGACTTTTCTCACTACACGTGGGTAGACTTTCTTAGAGACAAGTCAGATGCTTTTGAGTTCTTCATCTCATATTGTACAAGGGTGCAGGTTGAAACAGGTGACAAAATAGTAACCATCAAGAGACTGAGAACAGACCATGGAAAAGAGTTTGAAAATATCAAGTATGCTGACTTCTGCAAAGAATATGGTATCTTTCATGAATTCTCTGCTCCTATCACACCTCAACAAAATGGAGTAGTTGAAAGGAAAAATAGGATACTTCAAGAGATGGAAAGAGTATTGATGCATGCCAAGGGAGTCTCCAAAAGGTTTTGGGCTGAAGCTATAAACACTGCATGTCACATTATAAATCGTGTATATCTTTGCCCAGGTACAAACCAAACTCCCTATGAGATATGGAGAGGTAAAAAACCTAGTCTAAAATTTATGCATGTTTTTGGAAGTAATTGCTACATACTTAGAGATCGAGAACAATTAGGTAAGTTTGATTTAAGAAGTGATGAAGGTATATTTCTTGGTTATTCCCTAAATAGTAGAGGTTATAGAGTCTTCAACTGTAGAACTAATGTAGTTATGGAATCCATAAATTTCGTTATAGATGATGGAGGTAAGAAGATTACTAGTGAAGAAGTTGGAAATGAAGAAAATTTCATAACACCTCAATTAACAATGACCAGTGACATAATTGGAATAAAAGAAGAAGAGTTAAAGGAAAGAGAAGAAAAGAAGGGAGAAGCATCAACCTCATCAATGATAAATCCAACTCGAACTTCAAAAAATCATCCTATTAAGAATACAATTAGAGATCCTAATGCAAGTATGGTAACAAGAAGAAGACAAATAAGTGAGGTAACCCATTTATGCTATATTTCTCAATTTGAACCAAAAAATGTGAATGAAGCTCTTAGGGATGAATTTTGGATAAATGCCATGCAGGATGAGTTAGCTCAATTTGAAAGAAATCATGTGTGGGTTTAGTACCTAAGCCTAAAACAAAAAAAATGTTATTGGAACAAAATGGGTGTTCAAAAATAAATCTGATAAGCATGACATTGTTGTTAGAAATAAGGCTAGATTAGTAGCAAAAGGCTACATGCAAGTAGAAATAGTTGATTTTGATGAAACATTTGCACCTGTAGCTAGACTAGAGTCAATTAGGATTTTACTTACCATTTCCTGTCATATGAAGTTCAAATTATATCAAATGGATGTTAAGTATGCCTTTTTGAATGGATTTTTGAATAAGGAGATGTACGTGGAACAACCAAAAGGATTTGATGATCCAAAATTTCCATATCATGTTTACAAACTCAAAAAATATCTTTATGGTTTGAAACAATATCCACGAGCATGGTATGAGAGACTTACCAACTATCTTTTGAACAAGGGATTTATTCGAGGGGGAGTTGATAAGACTTTATTCATTAAAAGGAGTAGTGACAAGATCTTTATTGCTCAAATTTATGTGGATGACATAGTTTTTGGATCCATATCTAGTACACTAGTGGATGATTTTGTGCATGTTATGCAAATGAATTTGAAATGTCCATGGTAGGTGAAATGACTTTCTTCCTTGGTTTGCAAATCAAACAATCTCGTGATAATATATTTATTTCTTAAACCAAGTATGCTTGTAACCTTGTTAAAAGGTTTGGCCTTGAAACTAGCAAGCCATTACAGACTCCTTTAGGTACCAGCACAAAAATTACAAAGGACACTCAAGGTAAAAGTGTTGATCAAACCCTTTATAGGAGTATGATAGGTAGTTTACTTTACCTCACTACAAGTAGACCTGACATATGTTTTAGTGTTGGTGTGTGTGCTCATTATCAAACTGAGCCTAAAGAATCACATTTAGAGAATGTAAAGAGAATCATCAGGTATATCTCAAGAACAAGTAATTATGGTTTATATTTTACTACTGACACTACTTGTGAAGTAAGTGGTTTTACAGATGCCGAATGGGAAAGTAACTAGGATGATAGGAAGAGCACATAAGGTGGTTGTTTCTACATTGGAAACAACTTAGTATCATGGCACAGTAAAAAGTAGACCTCTATCTCACTCTCTACAACTGAAGCGGAATACATTGCTACAGGAAGCTCTTGCACACAAATGCTTTGGATGAAAAACATGCTCAAGGACTACGGTCAACCACAAGGTATGATGCCCTTATATTGTGATAACTCTAGTGCTATATGTATTTCTAAGAACCCGGTTCAACATTCTAGAACTAAGCACATTGACATTAGGCATCACTTTATTCGAGAATTAGTTGAATTGAAAATAGTGACACTTGAGTTTGTACCTACTGAGAGACAATTAGCTGATATATTCACTAAAGCCATACACTCAAAGATTTGAGTATCTCAGAAGTGCCTTGGCAATTTCTCCCTCAAATTGAATTTCAAATTTTATTACAAAAAAAAAAATAGCGTCTTTGTTTGGCCAACACAATATTTGACTTATTTAATACTTACATACACATAATCTCATTTTTAGTGACTCAACTCATTTTGATATTTATTGTATAAATTATTTTACAATTTTGGCTTACGCACACACATATTCTTGTACATGTGATGATCGATGTTGACATGAACTTATTCACACACTCACGAACACATATATATGTTATGCTTGAAGTTTATGAATTTTCTTGAAAGACTCAAGGACTTTAACTAATCTTGATTGTAAAATTGTGTTGAGTTCTAATTTTGATTACTAAAATTTTACCGTATGGAGGCACCTAGTATTGAGAGGGCTACCTACTATGATGTGTGAAGCTACCGCAATGAGCGGAGAGGGCTACCTTATAACTAGTGTGAAAGTCATCATGCTAGGTTTATGGCTCGTGCAAAAAAAAAAAGATTATGCAAAAAGTGACTACTTATAAATCTTATACATTGTATGCACAAAAAGAAAGAGCCAATAGAGATTATAAATACATATATATATATATATATATATATATATCATTTACCTCATATATATAAAAAAAATAAAGAAAAAAAAAATTTGAAGTCCTTCTTTCATAGATATATTTTATTTTATGAGATTGAAGACTCGATTATGGTTTTACATGATAGGTGATATTTTTTTTCATTTGAGTCTTTCTTGATAGGTCATAAATGAATTAATTGACATATTTGTGGAGTTTAAACATATATACTACTTTAAGTACATGTCAATATGTCATTATATGTGCGAAGTGTGCGTGTACACCTATTCTATTCTACTTATTTATTTATATGATAAATAATCAAAATTGGAGTTAAAAAAATGATGAGTTCTCAATTGGTTGTATGCTTGTTTGTAATTAAATGAGTTTAATACCTAATGTGGCTAGTTATGAAAATTAAAAAAAAAATCAGATTTTTATTCATTACCTTTTTAATTCGTTTCTAAGTTAGAGAGTCATAGAACTTAGGGGGAGTTTAAAGAATATTACATTTATGTATTACTCTACTTTAACATTGCTATATCTTTAGGAGGATTTTAGCTTCATTGCTTTGCCTAATACTTTGTCCTTCTCATATGTCAAAAAGAGGGAGAGAAATAATGTGTTTTACTTCCACGTGTTTATTTTGTTATGCATATAGGGGAGAACATATTTATTTAAGCTTGATTTGCATATAGGGGAGAACATATTTATTTAAGCTTGATTGATATGAATGCACACTACATGATTATTCTTTACACTTCGCTTATTTTTATGTAAACTGAACTAATGTATAATGAGGCTTTCATGCCTAGTTGTCCTATGCTTTGTCAATGTCATTTCAGTTACTTACAGGCTTGTCAAGTTGCAGCGAAGATGGATTCACTGGACCATAGGATAGTTCCACTATAGAGTCTGGGACCTCATTGTATTTTCATCTTATTTTTATAAGTGTCATGTAGTAAGTGAGAGGTTTTGCCACACGAAAATGCCAAAGGGGGAGTTTGTAAGGACTATGAGTGTTGGATATTTTCGTGGATAAAATATTTACTTGTAAACTAGTTTGTAGGCCTGATGTCAAGTCTATCAAGAAAAGCCCAACAAATACTCGAGTTTCAGATAATCGTATTTCAGGTATATCTTTTATAACTACGACACATAAGATTCCATTTATACATTTAATAGTACATGTTCATAAATCTAAAAAAAAATTTGGTGCTTAAATATTTTTTATGTGTCTTAATATTTTTTAAGATGTGATTTTAATTTTTTTTATTAACGCTTTGAATGGGCTTTGAAAAATTAAGCCCAAAATGCATTTAAACCTAATACTATTAGGTATTATTATTATTATCTATAAATATATATACATTAGGGTTGATGCAGATAGTGAGATAATAGAAAAAGTTTCCGTGAAAAAAAAATAACACTGAAGCTACCGATCTGCCTCCCAAGTGCTATTGTCTACCGAAAAGAAAAGAAAATATCAGGAAAGATGAACATGAGAAGTAAGGCAACAAGAATTTATATATAATTGTAGTTGAGAGTAATTTATACAATATATATGTATAGGAGATTGACGGCTTGACGGCTTGGAGACAGTAGAAGTAACTTTCAGGTAATATATATATATATATATATATATATATATATATAATATAAAGGAATTAGAATAATGGCATCACACAGTAAAGATCGTTAATATATAAGTAATATGCTTAAGTAAGTAATATATATTAATTTATAAGGTGTTAATAAAAGAGTTTCATATTTTGATAATATGTACTTATGGTTTCTTCTTTAATTTTCTTCTTAAATTGTTAGATCAAATAATTATTTTTGTCATATCATAGTTATTTGATTTGATTATTAATGTTTAAAGAAGCCATTTTTATGGAACTTGTGCTGAATCTTTTTGCTCTAGAATTTACTAGTTGATTTTATTTAAGTGACATATGTTTTGAATCGTCTAGTTAGGATTATTCATTGTTAAATCCGTTCTAGAACACATATAGGCACTTGTGTTTCTTTTTGTGCTAACCTTTTTGCAGTTCATTTGTGAACGATCTGATTGGCGGGGAGCTTATTGGAATGTTGGTCTGGAAACCCCTCATGCTAATATTGGAAACTGTGAAAATAGAGCAGGGGCTCGTAAGTAAAGTACATTGGGGCAGTATCCTAGGGAGGGTAGCATAAGACCGAGTTTGTACTTGAACATTTGATTTTCATAGTGGAAAGTTAGGTGGTCCGATGGTTTTTATCTTAGGTCATGGGTGTGGCCTAGATTGTTTCCACCTAAAAATATCGTGTGTTATTCTTTTATTTCCGCACTTGTTTTTACACATGATTGCATGCCTGACCGCTTTGTTTAGGTTATTAAATTATAAATTGGTAAAAAATTAAAAATAACCTATTCATCCCCCTCTAGGTTAATTAGGTCCATATCTTATAAACTTTCAAAAAAGAAGCTAAAATTAATCAACTAAATGAGAAAGTTAGTATTCTAAACAATTTTATAACTTATCTTGAGTCTTTTCTCAAAGAGAAGAAAGATGTGATTATTGCCTTGAAGGACAAACTTAAAGTTAGTGAGAAGAACTTGGCCTACTCTACCTTTGGTTTGAACAAATGATGGCAAGTTCTAAGAACCTTAATGAAATCCTCATCAACAACGAGATGATAGGGATAAACATGAAAAAGATTTTGTCTCCAAGGATTTTCCTATCATGTTTGTCAAAACCTCTAGTCAAAATTTTTAGTTGAATTCTATTCCCACCAACCCAAAAGGTGTTGCATCTTCTCAGCCCTACTCTTCTAGCATGATGAAATACTTACCTAAGGTTAGCTTATCTCGCTGCTTTAGTCATAGTCTATTTCCCCTACCTATTTCCATTCCATCTTGTCACCTCTACGGTGAACTTGAACATTTAAGAGCACACTACAAGAAATTGAACACTCATCCTCGTGTGAGAGTCAATATGAGCACTTCCTCTTCCTCTTCTCCATATACTACTTCTAAGAGTTAGGGACCCAAATTCTCTAACTTCATTGCTCGTGTTTGTTATTTGTGTGGCACTTTTGGCTACCTTGGTAGGCAGTGCCCTAGATATGTGAGTGGTATTGTTTAGATCTGTCCTTCTTGTTCAACCCTTCTCCTAAGACTAGATGTAGCTATTTTGGCTCATTTGAGCTTGTTCAATCTGAAGGATGTGTGTTTTAAAAGTTATTATTTTTGATAAAGATTTATGTATTGTTCATGATTTTGAATATTATGTATTCTTGTTCCTTGAGATTAACATGTTATATTTTGGAAGTGTTCAAGAAGATACACTTGGTCTTGAACCATAGAACTCTTAAAATGAGAAACATGTAATCCTAAATATGTTCACAACTGTCGTAATTAAGAAGGAACATGAATTGCCGTGAAAGATTGTCATGTCGATTAAAAGTAAATTGTAGTTCTATAAATGTTGATAAGGGATTATCATTTAATGACATGAGTATATAAAATGTGTATTTTATATATTGAACATGACCTAACTAGATGAAACATTATATGGGTTGTGTTTTGTGTCATTAATGTTGTCATTAGGTCTTTAGAATCTTAGATATGAAATGTGTAGGTTTTTCATAGGAGAAGTATATAATTTGATTGTTATTTAAATACTATCTTATGATAGGAATGAAATAGTAGTTCGTTGTGTATAACCTGTTGATCGCCACACAAATTGTGTGTGCAATGAATATGTAAGTATATGTATCACAACAAGTAATATAATGATAAGAAAATATCGTTTCCACAAAATTATTTTGTTAGAAACTAATTTTTAAAATTAAAAAAAATAAAAATCAACTTTTTTTTGGTGTTTTTATATTTTAAGGAAACAAAATTAAAATAACTAAAATTAAATAGTAATAACTAATTAAATCATATTTGGTAACTAAAAAGATATTTGAGAAAATATCTAAGAATACTTAATCCCCCAATTTTCTAAACATGTGAATTGCTAAAATCCTCCCAATATAATTATTAATTAATTACATGATCAATTGAATCTAACCTGGCATGTATTCCTCTCTCAAGTAAACTACACACCATATAGTAATTAATTTAATCACACTCTCATGCATATTAATTTGCATATTACTCATTAAGTTCATCAATTATGGATCACATACATAAGAATCATACATCTCTGCTTGTAAAATATGCATGATATTTAATCAAGACAAATAATTAAATAATTCTCTCAAATCTATTTAATTTCCTCTATAGATAAATTGTTGGTCAAACAATTAATAGCATGAAAATTAGATTAAATAATATAATTAAATTAAAATTATAATTGGGGTAAAATATTAAATCATCATATGGTGAAAATTGGGATCATAAGATCTCTAGATTAATAAATTAACTATACATGATTGTGTTCATAAAACTCATATTTTTTATAATGGAAGACATAAAAATTGATAAAGAAAAAGCTAAAAGAAGAATACAATCAATCTCTTGAATTGTAGTGTTAATCTTTCCTTAAATCTCCACCAAAATTGTGTCTTCTCTTCAATTTTTATATCTTTTTAGCTCTAAACACTAACCAAAATTATGCTAATGGAGGCCACTTAGGGTTTATGGAGTGATTAGGGGCTTAAATATTTCTCAGGTGTGATTTGGATCGTTAGATTAGCTTTAGATCAAGGGCTACGATAAAAAGAGCAAAATTGCCAGTTCCAGTCAATCATAGTGCTACATGTGGCATCAGAAATTCATTGGGCGAATCAGGGAGAGATGTGTGGCAGGGGAGACCGGTCAAAGTCTACACTCGCTGAGTTAGTGACACAGAGCAAGGTGTAAGGGTGGAACACACGGAGCAATGGCATAGCGACACGTGGCATGAAGTGTTGACCAATTTCTAAACTTGGATTGAACGTCGTGTTGATAAATGGCACGCGTTTCTTCGTCCTCAAACACAGTGTAATGTGATTCACTCTCTCATGAGTGCTCAAAAGCACTAAAATTACCATGATTTTATGCGCATTAATTGATTAAAAAAATATATATTTATATGATTTTATCATATATTTATATAAATCTGTGTTTACGGAATCACGGGTATTTTTATTGTTTTCAGGTATTTTCAATTAAAAACTTAACTTAAAGACTCAAAAAGGAATACTTGAGGCAATACAAATATATTCATAAATAAATGAGGAAAAGTCAACAAATATGGAAAAATTGGACAAGATTGGTCAAAAATGAGGAAATTGCGCACACAGCTGCCCACCCGTGCCGGCCACCATGCGCAGCGCGCCCAGCAACGCGCGCACCAGCTCTCCCATCCGCGCACGCTGCTGCCCATTTGCGCCCCATTCCACGCGTGCCACCTACCCGTTGACGTCAGCTAACGTTATCTTCACCTACTACACGTTTCCTCCATTTTTAATCATTTTTTCACCCACTTTTTATTCCTTTCCTCACCTATAAATACCCTCATTCTCTTCATAGCTAAACACATCTTCTCTTCTCTTTATTTCTCTCATTTCTTAGTTTTTAAGTTTTTCTTAGTTTTAGAGTTCTTCTCTTTTTGAGAAGAACTAGTTATGTTTTTGTAATTTATTTTCTTTTTGATTCAATAAATAGGAGTGCAAATTCCGTTTGGAGGTTTTCCAACAATGTGAATAGCATCAAAGTATTGTAAGGATTTTATTTTCTTTTATAGTTATTTTTTATGCTTTATTTTTACATGTTATATATAATTTGTCTGTGATTAAATTTAACTTTGTTGGCTGTTTGTAAACATGATATAATAATAACGTTGTTATGCTTGCGAAATATTAAATAGGTAAAAATTTCTAAAATGAATTGAATTTGTTTTTATTCAAGATTTTATATTAAGAATGTTAGAAAGAAATATATTATTTTCATTACAAACTTAAATCTGAAAATTAGATTTTAAGGTTTAGTTATCCGGTCTGATTAGGAGTAGTACTCTTTTATTTGTTGGTACAATCGCCCGGTAGTTAGAGTGAAGCTCTATTTCAAAAGTTTTTATAAGAATTATTATCTGAAAATGTATTGACAATATGTTTTTAGTAATGGTTTTAAAACTTGAAAGTTAGTACTCGGATAATTAAATTCTTATGTTTAATTTGGACACCTTGAATAAAGTTTAAACTGTCTAACCCACCAAAGGTGGCATTTAAATGGTTCATTTTCAATCTCTTAGAAAAAATGAATTAATTTAATTAACCAAATTAGTTAACAACCTCACCCATATGTGTTAATTGATTTGTTTAGTTAACAAAAAATACCTAACCCCATCAAAGCTGGTATTCATATAAAAAAGAGAGAATCAATAAATATCAATTTATATCTTTAATAACCTAAATAATATGATCAAGCATAATTAACTTAGTTATTATATCCATAAATACTCTACTATTATAAATGATAAATTTTGCATAAATGTTTATTGAATCATTATCTATGTTTATTTTTATGTTATTATATTAGAAACACAAAAACCCAAATATTGTGATAGGATGTTTAGGATTTAATTTAATTTTTAAAAATTTGAATAATAAATTAAAAACCACATACATTCCTTCCTTAGATCGACCTTGGGAGTATACTTATCATTTTCTATGAAATGATTCGTGCACTTGCGAGAGTTTTATAAATATAAAACCAAAGTATTGGCAGGATCGGTGATGCCGGTTTTGATCATCACTCTCCATGCATATGTGGCATCCACGTGGCTTACCCAGTCAGCTCCTCTACTTATGTGGCATGCCATATGGCAGATCCTTATTGGTCCTGTGTTAAAAATTCATAAAAAATCCATAAAAATTCTAAAACAAATAAAAAAAATTATATTTTCACCCCTTTTCACTATAAAGTTTAAATTTTAATATTTTTGGCCATAAAAATACTATTTATTGAATAAAACAAGTAAATATTAAGTAAAAAAGTTCACTAATAACTCTACTTTAATAGAGTTATCACACCCCCAAACTTAACTCTTTACTTGTTCTCAAGTAAAGCCAAGTATAACTAAAAAAAATAACATGGGTAGTATATTCATAAATATAATTCTATTAGTATATGAATATTTCACTAAAACTATTCTTCTCAAAATTCATACAATCCTATGATAAGAAGGTTCACATATTCATCGATCAACGTTCCATCAATACAATGATATACAAGGTGTTTGGAAAATTGATTCGTGTGTGTGTGTTGCACATGATATCATCCAATGCACTCATGAAATTAACCTATATGAGCATGTTAATCAATTCAATCTTAGAATAAGTCTTATAAGTCTATTTTTTTACAACCCTCTCCACTAATATAAATATGCACTAGATCAATAAGGACTTTACATGGTTGTAATGTAAGGCTTAGGTGGGGGGGTCGATAAATGAAGACATTAAGGCTCTTTCCATACCATATCTTTTTTTTATCATGCACTTTTTAATTACAAATGAGTTTTTACTTGATATTTTTCTGCATCTTTTTTTGTCATTCTTTCCATATAACGTTTTTTCACATCTTTTTTTTTTGTAACTTCACAACACCCCCAAACTTATTTTCAATTCTATTTTCTTTTTCTTTGGAGGGATAATTGTGTTGTGAGTTTTGCTTCTTCTTTTTCTTTTTTATAGGGTACATTACTTTTCACCTTACGCTATAGCATAACACATGATTTCATCTTTTTCTTTTTATACAAGCTAAAACTCCATTAGCAGATGCATCAACAATAGTTATTGTTTGAGCATTGAGACCATTGTAAAAAGTATCCATTTGTATCCAAGAAGGAATATCATGATAAGGATATATACTAAGTAAGAAAAAGTTCATTAAGGTATTTTTCATACTAAGGTTTCGCCTTAATATCTTCCATCAGTTGTATGTGGATTTGTACTTTGGGAAATATCTCCAAATTTTTCTTTTCAAGATTCTACTTCGTTGAATTGTCAAAACAATTGGGAAAAAATAAAGCAGGGTCATCAATAAAAAAGAAGTTCATATACTACCTTTGATGCCATATTAGATTCTTAAGGGTGATGGTATTTTCTTTCTCACTAATCCCTTCTTTGAATATATCACTAATAAGGATTCATTAAGGTTCCTCTTGTTTCTTACCACTCCATAAAATAATGGCACTGATGGGCTCCCTAGAATTAGCATCTATTTGGGATAGGAGCTCAACAACTACCTATGCTTTTAGTCTTTCCACAATTGTGACGAATTGGCCAATTTGAGTCTCTAGATTTTTGAGAGTAGCATTGGTTTCCTTGATAACAACATCGGTTCTCTTTATAGCAAAATGAGTTCTATTCATAGTAGCATCGGCTACCTACTGAAATTTTAAGGTTTGAGCAACTAAGGAATTTACTAAGTCTTCAATAGACTTACCTTGAGTGGTTGGAGTAGGGTGTAATGGGAATGGATAGCCAGGTGTGATGTTTTACTCCTCTACTAGATTCTTGTATAAGTAGCTTGGATATTTATAATCCCATGGTCATACATTGTACATATTAAAATAGGGATCATACCTAGGTCCCTGGCTTTCAAATTCACATATAACATTAGCATAATCCTAATTTTCTTGTTGATGCTCAATGTATAGTGCATGAAATTTATTTTATGCATAATACTTTGCATCCATTATATAACATTTTCCCTAACATTCAATATTTCAAGAGAATTAGTTTATATGAAAAGAAATTAAAAAAAACTAAAAATAAAACAATAAAAAATTAAAAATTAAGTTAGAAAAATAAAAAGGAAAAAAAGAAAAGAAAAATCTAAACTAAAAAATAAAACTAATAATAATAAACTAAATAAAATAAATGAATTTAAAAAATAAAGAAAAATTAAATAAATAATTAAAAACTAGCAATTTTTTAGAAGAATTGTTAAACTAATCCCCCGCCAAAAAACTTTTCATAATTTTAAAACACATATGTATATATGATCATGTATAAGTGATAAATAATTTTAAGAATAAGAGTTGTCGTACCTATGAGGATTGATAATAATATCTACTCCTAATTACTAGTTTGTTAGTAAATTAATTAAAATTAATAAATTGAGATTTTTGTTGTTTTTTAATATAATAATATAAAATAATAAAATACGTTGCACATGAATTATAAAAGATACTTGATCATGTGACTATCTTCAACACTAGCCAAAAATTTAATTAATCATATCATAAATGTAAATTAATTTCTTTAAGTTCTAAATTATTTTCATAATTCAAAATCATTCTTGAATTCTTAAATTTAGTTTTAAAAATCTAAGTCTATTTAAGACTTCCCATCTTTTCTTAGGATGTAATTGATTAAAGATCCACTTATTAACCAACCTATATCCTGAACAACCTAGAGATATGATTACTAGATTTAATCTATTTTTTGTATTAAAATCTAAAAAGATAATAATTAAACTAGGTAATATTAGAATGATCGTTTAACCTTTGGTGAAAGTATTCAGCCGTACTTGTCACAACAACCACAAGATGCTACTTCGAATAAGAATATTAATGATTATCTACTAACATCTTAGACTAGATATAAGCATATTCATGTAACAAACTTATTAATTACTCTAATTCATTTATGCATAATTTGGACACTCAAACATAGAATTAAACAAATCTAAAATCAAGAATTGAAACTAAAATTAACCTTAATATTAAATTAATTAATTCATATTCTAGGGCTTGTAATTTCCCACAATTACATTATTAAATTAGTTAGATTTAATAAGAATCAACATTATAATCATAGAAAAATTAAATATAAGAGGATTAAAAAAAAGCTTATAAAGATCTCCAAAATCTCATTTAAAAGTTGTTTTAGATATGCTTTTTGATCTCTCTTGTTCCTTGTAGACAATTGTTTTATTAATTTTACTAATTATGATGGTCTTTTATTTTGTGGGGGTGTTATTGTTTATTTATAGGAAATAAAAATTGAACCCAAATATAAATAGAATTACTAATATTCTGAAAGAGATAAATGCACATGATTTATCAAAAGGATAGTATAAACTACAATAAAAATATGTTACTATGGAGATAAGTTGCCATGTGAATAAGCTATAGTTTGCTAAATACATTCACTTTCTTTCTAAGTTAATTACCTATAAAATAAAAATCATAAAAATCCCAAAAAATCAAAGAAATGAATTTTTCTTAATAAATATTTTTAACTCATTATAATAATAAAAAAGTAAATAAATATATAAAAATGTGTATAAAATAACCATTTTTACGTTATCTTCTACATCTCTTGCACTTCACCAAGTGACAAAGATGTTGCTTTTGAGAAAAGATTTGGCACGTCAACCATGCTCTCCTAGTCTTGAAAGAGTGGGACCATAATCTCATTGTATACAAATTAGAATTTTACACTGCTTGTTTCTGGAGCTCATGGTTTTGCTGGGATGAAACCATCAAATGTAGACAAAGTAGCTCAAATTACTGGAAAGTTAGTTCAATAGGAAGGCTCAAAGGAAGAAATTTACATGAGGAGGAAATATCTCAGATTTTGTGTAGAAATTAATGTCCACAATCCACTCATACTAGGTTTTATGACACCAATTAAGGAAGAAACCTGTTGACCAAAACTAGTTGATCTCAAAATTATGGGTAGAATTTTGATATGAGAGACTTCATGAATTGTTTGTTAAGTATGGTATCCTCGATAACCTACAAAGGTTAATGACAATATTTTATCTCCTGTCTATTAAGAATGGCTAAAGGCAAGCTTTAATACGTCTGCTCCTATAAATTAGTTGTTAACTTTTTGTTTCTGACAGCCAAACAATAGCACCATTTTCCCAAAGGGAATATCAGCGATTCCCTAGAGGCACTTCTAGGAAACGCTCACCGTTTACAATGAAAATGATGGAAGAAGATTAGGAGAGTCACTCATCGAATTCTCAGCTAAAACTGATCGAATTCATAGAGAAGTCCAGTTAATTACTACAAAATATTCCCAATCTAGATATCATTCATTTTACTTGAGTTTTTTTGATGAATGCGTTAAGCTGTGGTACTGTTGATAGTAATATGAGACTGAAAAATGATAGCCAAGGCTACTGGTCTTAAAATATCCATTCATAAGGCCAGAAAACCTCAATAGTTGGCAACATAACAGATTTTTCAACTGGCAGAGATTGCTCATAGTGGTGCTATTTTCCATGTAGTCCATCATGTTTCACAAATTATCTTCGGTCTTTTCACTTTCATATTGATACGAGTAGCAATTGCTGGTGCTGCTCATAGGCCTAGCGTCTAGTGAGAAGGGTGCACGTGGGTGCAGAATGGGGTGCAGGATGGGACCACAACGACGTAAGAAAGTGGCGAGGAGCACGAGCCAGGGAACCACCTAATTCCATTAAAAATGTCAGAATTAGTTAGAATAATTTCCCATGTAATTCTATTCGTGTAAGACTATATATAGCCTCGTGAATTCAAGAATGATTATAAAAGAATTATTCATATAAGTGGTATCAGAGCCGGTTCTAACCATAGATACTCGAGAAAAATTGAATGTTGAGTTTCATAATGATGTCATGGAAACTCTAGCATGCCATTAGTTGGGCTTTGACCAAGTTAGCTCCACCTTGCAGGTTGTGCTCATCGAGTTACAGGCTCTACGTGCAACACATAACACCCCTGAAATTAACCCCTTGACAAGAGATGAAATAATGCGTTTTCACCCTCACACTTCTCAATCAAACCCAAATAACCCTCACCCATATTTAAAACTGTCATTCCCTAAATTTTCTAATGACGATCCCACTTGCTAGATCTATAAGGCCTAGCAATATTTCGAATTCACTAACATTGCCCTCGATCAGTAAGTGTAACTGGCGTACTTCCATCTGGAAGGCATTGCATTGCAGTGACACCGATGGCTTACCAAACAAACTCAACAACCTTAAGAACAAGTGCCACTTAGGAAATCCACTAAAGAGAAAAGAAGTGCAATTTCAAGTGATTACATTGTATTTATTCAAGAGCATGAGTTTGACATAGGGACAATGGAAGACGATCCAATCAATTTTCAACAAGTCAAACAAAGTGCTAATTGTTAGAAGTGGATTGATGCCATGAATCATGAGATGAAATCCATGAAAGAGAACTACATTTGGAATCTCGTCAAGTTTCTTGAAGGTGCAAAACCAATTGGTTATAAATGGATATTTAAAACCAAAAAGGATTCTAAGGGCAACATTGAGAGGTATAAAGCACATCTAGCCACCAAGGGTTTTACTCAAAAGGAAGGTATTGACTTCAAAGAAACTTTCTATCCAGTATCATCGAAAGATTCCTTTAGGACAATAATGGTACTTGTAGCTCATTTTGACTGAGAGCTACATCAGATGGATGTTAAGACAACTTTTATCAATGGTGAAATTGGGGAAACCATATACATGATGCAACTAGAAAACTTTGTATCAGGTGATCCAAGGTCCATGGTTTGTAAACTGAAAAGATCCATCTATGGTCTCAAGCAAGCTTCTCGTCAATGGTATCATAAGTTTCATCAAATCATTATCTCTTATGGTTTTGAGGTCAATGTAGTTGAAGATTGTGTATATCACAAGTTCAGTGGGAGTAAATTTATCTTCCTGGTGCTCTATGTTGATGACATACTATTGGCTAGCAACGATATAGGCTTGTTGCACGATACCAAGAGATTTCTGATGAAGCATTTTGAAATGAAAGATCTTGGTGATGCCCCGTTTTGTATTAGGAATTAAGATACACCAAGATCGTTCTTGGGGTGTCCTTGGGTTATCACAAAAGAGCTATATTGAGAAGGTATTTGCTAGATTTGGCATGAAAGATTGGGCACAAAGAGATAATCTTATTTCCAAAGGAGATGAGTTTAGTCTTAATCAATGCCCTAAGAATGAGATTGAAAAAAGAGATGCAAAAGATTCTTCATTCTTCGATAATTGGGAGTCTCATGTATGCTCAAGTATGTACGCATCCAGATTTGGTGTATATAGTGGGTATGTTGGGCAGATACTTAAGTGACCCCGACATGGATCATTGGAAAGTAGCCAAATGGGTTATGAGGTACTTACATAGAATAAAAGATTACCTGCTCATCTATCAAAACTCAGATAATTTGGAGATAATTGGGTATTCTGACTCTGATCCTGCAAGTTGCCACAATACAAAGAGATCCACTTCTAGCTATGTCAATATGTTTCCTAGAGGAGCTATATTTTAGAAAAGTTCTAAGCAGTCACTCATAGCTCCTTCCACCATGGCAGTAGAGTTCATAGCTTGTTATGAGGCAACCAATCATGCGATATGATTGCATAATTTTGTCACAGGGCTACGAGTTGTGGATGGAATTGGAAGACCATTAAATATTTATTGTGACAATCTTTCAACAATTCTGTATTCTAATAACAATAGAAGCTCGTAGAAGTCTAAACATGTAGAAATTAAGTTTGTAGTTATTAAAGAGAGAGTTCAGAGTAAAATAGTGTCTATTAAGCATATTGTAACAAACTTTATGCTAACGGACCCACTGAATAAAGGTTTGACACTTAAGGTCTTTTATGAGCATACTACTCAAATGGGTATTGTCTTATTTGATGATATGCAGTTTTAGTGGGAGTTTGTGTTCTATATTTAGTTATTTTGTTTGATGCTATTATAATACTTTATGTATGTTCAATTTTTGCAGAATAAAATTGATGGTTTTATTATATTTATTACTCTGAATGTGTTATCTTTCAATTATGGTTTGACATAAAGTTTGAAAGATTGAGGTTTGATTTCACTAAGGAATAAAGGACCAATTGAAAATAGGCATGATTAAGATCACATTACATGTAATTTCTAGTTACACATCCATACTTGATCTATGTCATTAAATATATTTGGTATGATGATCATTGATGGATCGAGTTACGATAAATGGAACAAAGGTCGCTTTGATCTCATATTGGTATAGGACACGGACCAGATTGATTAAAGAAGATGTTTATAGAATAATTAGCAAGTTTGTGCACACCTAAGGTTATCAAATATAATTGTCATTGTAATTAATTTCTAGCCCAAGTGGGAGATTGTTGGGTTATTTTTAATAACCCAATGAGTGGGCTAACAAATTAAGAGAATTATATTTTGAGCTATGATTATTCTAATTAGGAAAGCCCAATTAAACATCTTATATGGTATGGGCTTCGTAATGTGTAATACCCAGTAGTAAACCTAATTAGAGTTAATGGGGCTATCATTAGTTTACTATATAAGGAACACTGTAGGGTTTGATCTTTAAGGCTAATCACTATCACCTATCCTCATCTCTTCCCATCTATTGAGTGAGAATCCATATGAGAGAAAATATTAGTCTGTGGAAGACTATAAACCCTTAATCCATTCTTAAATCCTTCATCATGGATTCAGGTGTGTTCTTTATTGTTTTGCATAATCTTGATAGTCTGACATGAGTTTAAGATCTATTCATGTATTTAGATATAATTATAACATCCTTGGCATTGGATTAATATAAATAGAGCAAATATGATTTTCATATTCCTAGTATAACTATTTCTAAAAAGAAAAAATAAAAAATTGTAACCTCAAGAATAATCTATTCAGTCTCACTTTTGATTTAAAAATGAATACTAAACCTCAACTAATCACTAGTGAAGAAATTGGGGGCTTAATAGAACAAACTTAGAAGCTTACTTGTGTACTTCATGATATAGAGCTTGATGAAGACCTAGAACAAGCTATTATGGCTATTCTGTCAAATTGCTTGGCAAAGTAATATCAAAGGTGATCATTAAAAAACATCAACTCATCTCAACCATTAAAATTATAGCAAAGTTTTGAGGAATTTACAATATTTTCATAAGTTCATGCATATAAATTCTTCTATCACTAATTTAGTTGTTATGCAAGTTTTTAGCAAAGTTGTCATAAAGTTACTTTCACTTAGAAGCAAGGCCAAGACTCTATCAACATTCATTATCTTTTTTGACCTAATATTATTTAACTAATTTCATCATAGATGTCAAACAAAGGGAGAACATGTGATTATTTCAAAGCCCATCTATTAATCTTAACTATTTTAAAAAGCAATAAATAAATACTAAAAACGAAAAAACTTATGCTACCTAGAGCATATTAATCCTAAAACATGTATTCTAAAACATATTAAACCTAATAAAGCATAAAAAAATAAAGATAGCGACCTATTTAGTTTAACAAGACTAAAACACTTAGCAATTCCTTGAATCTTTCCCATGCTTCATATAAAAATTCTCCTTCATATTATTGGTAAAAAGTAATGTCATTTCTAAGCTTGACATTCTTTGTTGGTGGGAAGTATTTCATCAAGAATTTATCCGCCAAACCATTCCAAGTTATAATGGAATCAAGTGGGAAATAGTTTAGCCAAGCTTGAGCATGGTCTCATAAAGAGTAAGGGAATAATATAAGCCTAAATGCCTCCTCGGTCACACCACTAAACTTATATAAATCTACAACTTCAATAAACAATTTGAGATGAAGATGAGAATCCTCTGTTGGTAATCTGCTGAATTGTCCAACTGTTTGTAGCATTTGAAACATCACTGGCTTTAACTGAAATTAATTAGCTTTAATGTTTGGCCAAGTAATACTTGGATTCATCCCTTCCATCGTAGGTATTGCATATTCATTCATAGCTCTATCTCTATCATCCATCAAAAGCATTTCATTATACAAGTTTAGCTCATTATTTTTTTATGTCTAATGGATTAGCCATTTTTTCTCTTGGATGACAACTTGTTGTTTCCTTATTAACTTCAAAGTACACTCAATTTTGATATCTAAAGGCAAAATTTCTCTCTCATAAACTCTGCTCGTGCAATAGACTCAAATGTATTTCTAAGATCACTAAAGGAGATGTTTAAATTAAAACTAAATAAAAATTAGAAATAAATAACTAAATAAATAAATAAAATAAAAAAGTTAAATAAGTAAAAAAAATTAACTAAAATAAATAAATATATAAATAAATAAATAACTAAAAAAATAAAATTTAAACTTTATAACCATACAAATTTTGTGTGCAATGAATAGACAAGTATACGCATTACAACAAATAATATAATGATAATATCATTTCCAAAGAAAATATTTTATTAGAAACTAATTTTTAAAATAAAAAAATAAAAATCAATTTTTTTGTTTTTTTTTTATATTTTAAGTAAGTAAAATTAAAATAACTAAAAATAAATAACATTAATTAATTAAATCAAATTTGTTAACTAAGAAGATATATGAGAACATATTATAGAATACTTGATAAGTGAAAAACTAAAAGTGTACAATATCATAGTTTTATAATAAAATGATAAAAGGAGTATCGTCATGAGAGATTGGTAACTTACTTTTATCAAATACCAAAATTATATTAATTTCAATTTTACCTAGAAAAGTCACTAAGATTGTTGATAACTGTATTTTATATAGTTATTTTCATCTATTTTATTAATTATAATTGCTACATTCTTGACATTTTTTTACTTAATTTTAGTTTAATAAATTAGTATTTACTGTTTTTTATAAATTTTAATAAAATTAAATAATTTGTATCAAAATGTACTTAATTACAAATTTGTGTCCAAAAATATAATTTCAAATAAAAGAGTGTTTAATTGCAATTTATAAAAGTCGAAAATATAATTTAAATTAAAATCGGGCTTAATTTTAATTATTAAAAGTTTAAAAAAATTTAATTTAAATTAGAAAATGGCTTAACTACAATTAAAGAAAGTGTAGAAATTAATTTGAATTAAATTTGTGGGTCAAAATACAATTAATAAAAAGTTGAATTTCTGTGTAGGAGAAGAGCCACTCGCGACATTCACAATGCCCAACACACACCGCTCGATCATCCCATCAATGGTCAAGATTTGGCGCGTGAAATCCAGACGCAACAAAAGCGAGTGGGTTGGGAATTCCTGAAGCGCGTAGCTCGGCACACGTGGGGCCCACTGGCCGACGCAAACTGGCGTGCAGGGTGGGACCCACATGTCGGCTGCGCAGAATTTCCCCGAGGAGCATCGCTCACCGTTGGATCAGTTGAACGGTCCAGATTGAAGCACGTGGAACCAAGTTGTCGTGCACCGAACCGCTCGTCGACAAATCCCGTGCGACACGCTTCATCCAAGTAGCGTGCACCCTCGCGTTCCAACGACAAAGAAGCAGCCACGTGTCTCCTAAATATTCCAGCCAATAACATGACGACACGTGGCATGTATTTGGTAAAATAAAAATGCAGAAACGGCGCCCACTTCCAACCGTTAAAACGTTTCAACGCGAGCAAATCGCGTGCGTTGCGGTCCATCCGTTCTCCATGCGTGCGGCCTGCCCATCCCATGAAAATCACATGACGACACGTGGCATGCATAAAAAAAGAAAAAAAATCAGAAACACACAGAATGGTTTTCACGCATGGTGTTATTTTAATTCCCCCATTTATTTTTGTCCCCCACTAATAAAAAATTAATAATAATAATAAAAAAGAATAATTGGAAAGTGGGGATATATTTTACGCAAAAAATCATTTACGGGGGTTGGGGGGAGTTCTTCTTCTTTCATTTTTTTTGTTTTAGCTCACAGTTCTCTCGTTTTTCTTTTTTTCTCTCTTGAGAATTTTTCATTTTTCCCCTCTGCGTGTCTGGTTTAACACGTAGAACGTTTTATTTTGACATTTTGTGTGTATTATCTTAGGGAAATTACAGAGAAAGAAGTTGACGAAGAAGAAGGAAAGGGAAGAAATTATTTTTCATTGAGGAATCATGAAAGAGTTTCTCCTAACCCATTTTCTTTTAATTTTTGTTTCTCTGCAATGTTTTATTTTTGTGGTGTTGTAATTTTAATTTTTGCTATGAACTAATCTATTTGTTCTAGGATTGCAGTGTAGCGTAAATTATGAAACCTGAATTAATTATTTTTGAATGATTTATAGAACTGTTTTAAGTTGTTTATTTTATTTGTTTTTAATGCTTTTAATTATCGGAAGATTAATTAACCGATATGTGACACTTAAATAAACTTGAAAAAGAAATTTTTGTGTGTTGCTCGCGATAAAATAACGTATATACATAAGGGATAGAAATATACTTTTATTGTATGTGTAACTTTTTGAGAACTCAGAACTTAATAAATCTGGTTGAATTTAATTCTCATAGGAATATAGTGAATCATTTTAACTGGATATGTGTGTATGGAGCTTGAAAGAGATATATGGATAAATTAGAAGTTCTTGGTTAACAACTTAAAACATGAGAACATAAATCAAGAGAGAATAAAATATTCAAGTGAATTAATTTGTGTAAACTACAATCCTAGAATTTTCATAAAAATTGTTAAAAAGAAAAAAATTATTAATTAAGTCAAACTGCATAAAATTATTGATTGTTTGAATAAAATCAGGTTTAAATAATTTTAGTAATTAACAAGAGTTGGTAACAATTCTCTGTGGGAACAATAATTTATTTACCATATTATTACTTGTGACCGTGTATACTTGCACGTTTTTATGTTCTGCAAAACAGACAACAAGTTTTTGGCACCGTTGCAGGGGAAATTGTTTTACTATTTTCATTGTTGCAGAACATAAAAATGTACAAGTATACACGGTCACAAGTAATAATATGATAAATAAATTATCGTTCCCACAGAGAATTGTAAATCACAAGACTAAAATAATCTAATTAATGACCAATTAATTAGAAGCATTAAACTCAAAATAAATAAGATAAAAATGAATAGAAATAATTCAAATTAATATAGAAAATCAAGCATAGTTCAAAATTAAATTACATATTTTTCCTAAAATAAAGAAAAATTAATTCATGCTAAAAATTAAATTAAACATAAACGAATTCACCATAATTTTCTGAGAAAAATTGAAAAAAAATGGATAGCAAAAGAATCTACTTTCACTTTAATTTTCTCACATTTCTTTTTTGTTCTCTCATCTGCGTAACCTCTTTCTGTGTTCTCTATTCCTTGCCATGATTTTTACCCCCCTTTTTTTCTCTCTTTTGCTTGTGGCTCATTTGTTTTTCCTTTTCATCCCTTATATATATTAATTTAAATCTTAATTTAAATTTGAGAGTCCTTATATGAGATGTTTTTAAAATTTTAGATCATCTTCAAATCTACAATAAAATTTAAATAATAATAATGAAGTCTAAAATTAATTAAAATAAATAAAATTAGACTAAAGTTTAAAGTTAAAAAGTGATAAATTATGCTAAATTATGTCAAATTATGCAAGTCATCAATACTTAATCCCCCAATTTTCTAAACTTGTAAATTACTAAAATTCCCTCAATATAATTATAAATTAATTACATGATCAATTGAATCTAACTTAACATGTATTCCTCTCTCAAGTAAACTACACAATATATAGTAATTAATTTAGTCACACTCTCATGTCAATTAAATTTCATACTACTTATTAAGTTCATCAATTTTGGATCACATATATAAGAATCATACATCTCTTCCTAGAAACTATGCATATTAACATTATTTAATCAAGACAAACAATTAAATAATTCTTTCAAATCTATTTAATTGTCTATATAGATAAATTGTTGGCAAAATAAATAATAACGTAAAAATTAGATTAAATAATATAATTAAATTATAATTATAATTTTGGTAAAATATTAGATTATTACATGGTGAAAATTAAGTTCATAAGATTTTTTGATTAATAAATCAGCTTGACATAATTTTATCCATAAAGTTCATATTTTTCATAAATAAGTACTAATGTAGATCGAGATGCTAATCAAGTTAATGTTCCCAAATGCTAATCAAGTTGATGTTTCCAAATATTCACAAGATCTTTTGCAAGAAATTGGCAGTCCAATGACTAGGGATAGATTTAGAAGATCAATTTGGGTGCAACGATTACTTTAGGAAGTAAATTTTGTTTTAATTAATTGTGGGCCTTTTATGTTTAGCAATTTTTATTTTACTGAATTGTGGGCTTTTTATTTTAAGTGTTTTAGTCTTTTATTTTTAGGTTTGGATTAAACCTAATCCATAACTAAATAGGTCCATTATGTCTAGTCCATCTAGGGTTTTTTTCTTTTAGGGTTTCTTGCTTATACAGAAGAAGAGGTATGTAATTTGGAGGCAAGAAAAAAAGAGAATGAATATCATTAATGAAATTTATATTTCATAAAGCTTTTGCTTTGCCTTCTTATGTTCTTGTTTGAATGCTTGGATTTGACTTATCAAAAGGAGTGATTATCCTTTGTGGCATCTCAAGGTTTGGGTTTTAAGGGTCTTGTTTACTTAGGGTTCTAATTTGATCATCTTCAACACATACTTAGCAAATTAATCATTTCTATCTTTAGAGTTCTCTTTGATCAAGAGTATTCCTCTAAAGTTCTCTTTGGTCAAGAGTCTTTCTTTAGAGTCCTTCTTGGTCAAGAGTATTTCTTTATTGTCCTCTTTGGTCAAAAGTCTTTCTTTTTTGGTCAATAGTCTTTCTTTAAAGTCCTCATTGATCAAGAGTATTTCTTTAGAGTCCTCTTTGGTCAAGATTATTTCTTTAGAGTCCACTTTGGTGAAAATTCTTTCTTTGGAGTCCTCTTTGGTCAAGAGTATTTCTTTAGAGTCCTCTTTGGTCAAGAGTATTTCTCTAAAGTCCTCTTTTGGTCAAGAGTATTTCTTTAGAATCCACTTTGGACTTTCTTTATTTAGAGTCCTCTTTGAACTTTCTTTTTGTCATACTTTTCCATTAAGTTCTTTTAAAATTTTGAATTTTTAGATTGTCACCAACAAAATGGTTACTTCTTGAGATTATTTGGATTCTTTGATTTTGTTAAGAACAAAAAGGAGGTTGACATGAGCTTTGAGTGGTAAACAATCCACTAACAAAATAAAAACATTTTACAACACAATAGAAATATACATCTAATACCTCTACCAGTTAGGACACATGCCCTCACTGCTCCTATGCTACTCTCGCTAGCTGTCTCGATAACTACAGTTATCCAAGTTGAATCTAGATCTCCTCCTAAACCCTACCACCACTTGGTGGCACGATCAATCACTAATGATCAATATAAGTGAAACTTATGTGTATGACTTCTCTAAAGTTCATGTACCTAACAAGAAATCTATGTCTCGTGTGATAATGTAGTTTTAATTAAACCAACCTCAATAAATCATTTTTTACTAAAAATACTCATGAATTACTAATGTCGAAAGCACACTTCATGTTTTTCTAATTAGTGAAAAATTTAAAAGAGGTAGAAAATTCCAAGCAGTATGAATACCTTGTTGACCTCTCACCGCCTTCCTCGGAATTAGGGATGGAAAAGGGGTCCCTTCACACTTGCTAGTCAAGGGTGGCAAATGGGTCAAAAAATTTCATTTTTTGTTTCTAAAATTTGCCAAGTTTTCATAAATTCCAGTAAAATAACACAAAAAAATAACCCAACATGCATATTAACAAACTAACCATATGGTGTGTGTGAAACATGAAAACATACAAAGTGTTACCAACTACATGAGTGTATGTGGTACTGACCATCAGTAACTGACCTTACATAGAAGATAATAAAATACTAAGTAAACAAAACATACTCCATGTTTTGCATATGAAAATGCCAACAAAGACATAAAGGACTTATATAACTTACAATAGTAAGAGTGGTTGTGTGGTGGAATGAGGTTTTGAGCTGAGTATATGCAATCTATTCACGAGATTCAAAGGTTACAATTCTATCAATCTGGTATAGATTGTAGTCATTTAAGGGAGATACCAAAGTATGATGGACATGAGTTCATGTTAGGCCCCTTGAGGATGAGGATGACGTAGCCAACAATGACATTTAAGATAGAAAACCTGTATAAGTATTGGTTTATTTTTAGTGTAATTTTATTTTCTTTTCACTTCTTTTAGACTATGCTATTTATACTTCAGAACCTTATTTTCATAATTAATTAGTGATGTGTTGTATATGAGGTACACCGTGTAATGGAAATCGAGGTGCTGACCAAGTTGAAGTTTACAAATATTCTCAAGATCCTCAAGAACCTATAAATATTCTCAAGATCTTATGTAAGGAATAAATTTGAAAGATCAAGTTGGGATCGAGACTAAATTATGTTACCTAGGGTTATTCGCCTAGAGGGTTCGCATCATTGTGACACTCTCTGGTTGATAGAACTTGATATAGATGATGATATGGAACAAGAGTGGGTACCAAATCCCCATGATTAATAGCACTTCACTACTACAAGGTATAACTCTTCTCTTAGTTTCCTTTTTTCCTTTGATTTACATTTTAATGTTGGGGACAATATAAATACTGAGTTAGAGGTGGGAGAATTTCTTTCAAAATTATTAATTTTTGAAATTTCAAATGTTTTTAATTTTTTTGGGTCAATTGATATGTCAATGATAGAAACAAGATTGTGGTAACACTAGCTTATAAAAGAAATTAAATTTTGCTTCAATAAAAAATGTGATTTAGATGTTAACTCCATTTAATTTGAGATCATAGGTTTATGGTTAGATTGTTCAATTAATCTAAATACTTAGGACTAATTTGTGTACGAATTTTCATGGACATCTCTAAGATCTGAACGAACTCTATAACTTGTTTAAAAATCACTCAAGGCAAAATCCTAGAATACACAATGTTTAGGAAATAATTTAGGTTATCTTTGGACCATTTGAGCCTTTTCAAGCCTACCATCTATCTCTTTTGTCACTAGTTACCCTTTTGAGCTTATATAGAATTCAAACGTGATCTTAATTTTTCTTTCTTTAACTTACAACCTAATTTTGTAAGATGAATAATATAAACACAAATTTAGTAATAACTCTCCCAGAAGAAATGGTGAAAATTACAACAGAAATAGAAGTTGAGGGTTGTATATAGTCAATTTTGAAATTAAAAAGGATGGAAGGTTATAGTAATATTGAAAGAATCCACAACCCAGTCAACCACCAACGTAAGGAGAAACAGACTCCTAAAGGGCTCGACCCTCTAACTCACTCAAATAGAAACGTAAACACTTAAGCAGTTCACATAGTAGAAGGATAGATAGTATAGTATCAAAAAATAGATAACTTACAACAATAGATATTATATATCAAATAGAAAACAAGTAAACAACAAATACTTTCTAATCAGGGTTTATGTTCAATGTGTTAAGACATATATACACACCAAACTCAGATTTATTAACTTAGATAATTGATCATGCATTACACCAATATAAAAAAGGTAAACCTACATAGAGACCATATCTATGTGGTAACATCCTCGAGTTGCTTAAGGCAACCACTCAGTAGTCAATAATCACTAAGCAATAAACATGTTACAAATCTAATAGACAGTAAAATCACTATTATATCTATCAGTGGAGACCTCTATCCTAACTTTCTATTACTATTCTTTACTTGTTGCTCATGCAACGATTTGGTTCAAAACACGAACCCAACTGTCCTCTATAGCCTACACCACTCAAGTGGTGTGATTGATAACCTCAAATAAGTAACAAAATGTGTAACAACTCCCATTCTCAATGGGCACTTAGTCCACTATAAAAATCCAACCTTATACAGGAGACACACAACCAAACCATGTATGCAGATAGCCTAAGATTTGATTTTTAAACTCAATGAATGACCCACGTACACTCAATTGTAAGCTCTTGAAAATGATTTAAGACAGATGAAAATCTCGGTAAGAATTTTGGTGGAGTTTTGACAGTGTAAACAAGGGTAAGAGATCAGAGAAATGAAAGGGTATTTATATCACTTGGATTTTCCACCTCGTCAGCAACCTTGCCACCACCTGTGGTGAGGTCTATGTCGAGCTTATTAGTGAGGTGCTAAAACGTTACACATTTTTTCATTCCAAAAATTGTCGAGTAAAATCTATAAATATCCGTACTCAAAACTAAAGAAATAAAGTGACAATGTCAACGAGCGAGCTATGAATCTCATGAAAACCAACACTCTCAATCTAACGTGCACACTATGAAAATCAACTCCTTTGTATGTGTAAAAATGTTCACATATAGAATGTTTATAATTATGTGTGTGTGTGTGCATTATTGATTCGTAGTAACCAACATTACATAAGGAAGAAATAATAATGAGTAAAATAACAGACACCGTGTTTTTTATACGAAAAATCAACACACAAACATAAGTATAATAAGACTTACAAATATTATATTATAATCTTCTAAAAATAAAAAATAAAAATAATAATACAATGATATTTGATACAAAGTGATATTGTACAGATAATATATATATTTTTTTGGGTATGAAAACCAATATTGGTTAGAACACTTGATAGGGAGTAATTTTAGAATTTACAATGGTTGTATTTGAAGTTAATTAAGTTATCTTATTTTATAATAAGTTATATATATTTTTGGGTATGAAAACCAATATTGGTTAGAACACTTAGGTGATAGGGACTAATTTTAAGATTTAAAATGATTTTATTTGAAGTTAATTACGTTATCTTATTTTATAATAAGCTCAGTAAAGATCCGTTGATATAAGGTAGTGTGTCAATTCTATATGAATGGAGAGCGATTTGATAATTAAGCGAAAAAATCATATGTGTACACGTTATATTTTAAGAAAATAAAAGTAAGATTAAATTGATAGTTGCATTAGGAGGCATCAAAATCCCCGTTCCACGTGTTGCGCTTCTGGGTACTAATACGTGTCAGCACATTGATCGGGGCTTGTGGACTTTTTAAGAACATCTCGACCAGCTAATATATACATTCACATGTGTTAAAAAAATTCAAATAATTCTAAAATATTATATTTTCGTCCCATTTTTTTATTTAACCTAAAAATATTATATTTAAATATTTTAATCCCAAATCACTATTTATTTAATAATATAGAAATTACAATAATAACTCTATTCTCTTATAATTATCAATTACATCCTATTTTATTAATACAACTCTAGAGTCCTAGAAACTTAATTTGAATAAAACATTATTTTCACGTATAGAATAAAACAAGATAATTAAAAGAACATTAATATTAATATTAGAATGTTTGAAAAAAAAAATACTGAAAAGAGAAAAGACTAAAGACTGAAAAAAATCGATAAAACTATTTCATCAAAAGAATTATAGTGTATAAGGATATTGTATTATTGAATAGAGAAAAAAGTAAGATAAAATAAGATGCTATATGTTTATTTTTATTTAAATTTTAATTAGTTATATTACGATAATTTAACTTAAATTTGAGAAAAAAATAAAAAAAAAAGATGATTCTTGAAATTGTATTGACATGTTTAATATTTTTCATTTTAAATTTGAGAAGGTAAAGAACTATTTTTTTAAGAAGATTAATCCAATCATTTTCTTTCTTTTTTTCTTAAAAGAAGGTTAAATATAAGTGTTAAAGATAGAATTATATTAAATTAAATCTAATGGCAATATTTTACTTATAAATACTTGAAAAATAAATATTCTTTTATTAACCAATTTATGTGTAGTGTTATATTCTTCTCATAGTTGGAAAGTAATGATTAGGTCTCTTTAAAATGATTTTAGATTTACATCAAATTATATCGATCTTATTTCTACCTTTTCCTTAATTTTATATACAATTTTAAATATATATATATATATATATATATATATATATATATATATTAGTTAAAGACACTTGTAATTTTATTTCTTGTAATTTTTTCCTTAATTTATATATGTAAATTCAACGATAAATATTTTAGTTAATTAAATATATATGTTGTTGTAAATTTACCATAATTTTTTAATTAAAATTATAAATGCATATAAAAGAGATTACTATAAGCATTGTTTTAATTTTTTTAAATGAAAGATTACAATTAATAAACTTTAAATGTGCACCAAGACATCCCAATTAAGTTAATATCTCATAAACATTCTTTTTTATCTAATTAAAATGGTAAAAATATATAATATAAATCATTCATCAATAAAACCTATAATTAATACCCATTGTAATATTTAAAAAATATATATTAACAAATGATAGGATTATACAATTAGGTACAACTTTACCCTCGTTACAAATAAGCATTGTTTTGAACTTTCTAAGCTTTAAAATTGTGTTTAACATTTTTATAATTTTTTTATAAAAAGTAATGTTTCCTTTTACTTTTTAGAAAACATTTTACGAAAATGTTAAGCAAAATTTATGTATATTATAGAAAAACATACATCTTAATATTATAGATGTATTTTTATTTAAGATAATACTTTGCTTTTGTTTCAAAATTTAAAATATAATCTTTAATGAATTTTTTATTTAAGATATTTAGCTTAATTTTTTTAAAATTGAAAATAAAATATAAATAATAAAATGCTATTATTTTAAAATAAAAGAGCATCGTTGTCTAAAATTATTTAACTATGATTTAAAATTTTATAGATAATATAAACAATAGATATAACATTTTAGCACTTAAAAATTAGAGTTGGGGGGATCATTCTAGTTCATTCATGTTGAATTTTCCATTGTTTCATTAATATCACGTATACAAATATATTAAATTCATGTGCAACAAAATTTATGAAAATTATCTCATTTAGGTTCAATTTTAGCATATTTTACTAGGAAAGATAAGTTATTGTTTTAATATAAAATTTGAGTATATGAAATTTTCACATATTCACATTAAAAGAGAAGTCAAAGGAGTGTGTAAGATGTGAAAAATCCATAAAGACTTGTAATATATATGTGAAATTTTTGCAAACTTATATCCCAATTGTTATAAATGAAAATTTGAAAGTGAACATTAAAATAAGTAGTAATTAAAATATATTAAAATAAAATTAACTCAAACTAGATTTCAATATTGACATAATTCATTTTTATATTATAAATTTTCTTTAAAAATAATTTTTTAAAAGTCAATTTAAGTTAAATATAAGATGTGTTATTGAACCTAAAACTTTATACCAACTTCTAGGTAAAACAATCTTGTGAAAAAACAGAAACATTTTTTTAAAAAATATATATAAAATAAAAGTAATATATTTTAAATCAAATTTAAATCTTTTTATTATTAAAAAAATCTTGTATAAAATATTCCTATAAGTCACAAAATTGAATGCAAATAGAGCATATTATAGGAAGAATAAATTAAAAAAAGAAGAAGAATTTATTATAAAAGTATTTTTTTGAACATTTATTTATCAAATAAAAATTTGAGGAAGGATTTGAATAAAATTATTTTCTAAGAAGATATCAAGCCTTTATTACTCTACTAGAGAGCACTTGGCATTATTTTGAATGTTGAATAGTTTAAAATTTAAACATTTAAATGTAAATTGTTTTTCAAAAAGTAAAAATGATAGGGAAATGTCTCAATTTTTCTTGGTAAAAGTATAAGATATAATTACATGTTTGATACAAATGTTCATAGAAACTTGTCAAAATTTAAAAATATATTACAATTTTGCAACATAAATAATTTTTTTCAGGGACACTTATCAAAGTTTTGCACATATATTACAAGTAAAAGTCACACTTACAAGGGCACATGCTCCTCTTAGAGTGCATGTGCCTCCTTTTATGTATTCAAATGCATAGGATAGTTGATTCAGTGATTTTCTTAGAAATATGACTAGATTTTGACAAATCACAAGATTCATGAAAAGAACAATCAAAGGTTTATTGTTTAGTCGTTTTACCTAATTGGGTTGGGCACACGAGGATGAAAACCTCGAATAATAATACTTGCTTGGATATTTCATGTACGTGCGATGAAGTAGATCTACATACATATCTTTGCAATACAAAAACATAAAATGGTGTATGGATTTCAAAAGCACTGGGTTGTTGTTTCTTAAAGCAATGCTTGCTGAGTTGTTGTACAATCTGTTGTCTGAAGAACCAAAACCTCATCTTTTTGTCTAGTTTGGGTATTTCTGTTTTTATTTGATAAGAGGATTATGTTATTACTCAAGGGAAAGAGATCTAGAGAATTTTGATTGGGATTATTGCTTTGGTAGCTTTGTTTTTACTTTCTCTGCAAGTTTTTGAAATTTTCACACGGTTGAATCATAGTGTTCAATTTGATTATGAGGATTTTTGTAATCCCTTAGAATTAATTAAAGGCTTCTCTACCAAATTGGTAACATATATAGCATAGGTATTTCACGCGTTCTCTTCGAAATGGCTTGAGGTGATCATAGTAATCTACACGAGACGATGAAAACATCGTTGCTACAACCCTGCCGAAGTTACTTTGAGACCAGAAACATAAAAATGATTCTCGGTTCTAGTCATTTTTGCCCAGGAAGTTCGAGAAGCATTAACCTAGTTTTGCATTGAGTTCTTGATTGAGTTGTGAACACTACCACCATCTCTAATCAGCTCGAAATTCTTTTGCAATGCCCATCAAAACCAACCTATACCTTTTCAACCATTGTGGCACCCAATTGACCAGCAACCTCCACCATCTTTACCAACCCACCACTCTAACCAACATCTATACTTCTCATGACCTCTAACTGATGTAAACTAGACCCAGTTTGAAGCTCTTTGAATATGACGCTTCATCGTTTATCCCATATTCAATAGAAAGCCACTCCATTGCTCAGTTACACAGAACGTATGCACTCGATCTCCTCAACTACCATTCCAATCCCCTATCTATAGGATAACTACTTCACTCGCTAGACTCCCATTAATCAATGACTGGATTTACCACCTATCCATTTAACCATAAATTATTCCCCACCAGATTATGAAACAAAAAAATGATATAACTAAATGAATGTTTTATAATTTTTGGAATGGGTGAAATCTATAGATGGTTCTTTTTTATTATATGGAGATTACAAAAGAAAAATAGGTCAAGATGGTAGTGTATAAATTAAAAAGAGGGGCTAGTGCATGGTGGAATAGAATTCAATCTACTAGGAGAAGATGTAGAGAATTAGCTATTGCTTCTTGAGAATTAATAAAGAGATTAGTGTATTCTACCATCATATTGCCAATAAACGTTCAAAAAATATCATCATTATCAATAAGACAATAGATTTGTCATTGTGTACCTAGAGGAATTTCAATAACTTAGGGCTAGAAATGATCTAGAGTAAATCCTAAGAAATCCTTCATTTTTTGACTGGTTTAAAGGAACCACTTTGGAGCTAAGTGGATGTGAGATATGTGATGAGTTTTTGTAAAGCTGTTACCTTAGCTACAAGGTATGAATCCCAAGTAAACAGAAATGTTAGGTCTACTTATTTTAGAAAATCCTAAACATAACCTACCTTGAAAAAGACTCCTTTCAACCTAAAAATTTTTCCCAACCCCAACACAAATAATCACTAAACCCTACACCTAAGAATTTGGGTAAAAACCCTACTAATTCCCATAAACCAAACCCTTATGATAGGACTAGTAGTCTTAAGTATTTTTAAGTGTAATCAGTTTGGTCATAGATCTAGTGAGTCATACTGAGAAAGACATATCACATGGTGGAAGGTTTAGAGGATCAAGAGGAGTATGATGAGACAACATGAGAGGAGTTTGAAGAATTTGGGAAAAAAACCTACTAATTCACATAAACCAAACCCTTATGATAATACTAATAGTCTTAAGTGTTTTTAAGTGTAATCAGTCTGGTCATGGATCTAATGAGTCATACTGAGGAAGAAAGATCACATGGTGGAAGGTTTGGAGGATCAAGAGGAGTATGATGAGACAACATGATAGGAGTTTGAAGAAATAGAATATGCAACAAGTTATGAAGGGTAGAGATTTCACGGTATAATTCAGAGGATTTTGTTCCATCTTTGTAGAGCCATAATGTTGGTTAAGTCAGGTTTTTTTGTTTATCCGATTGAGTATCCCAATTTACCTTTTCCATTGATGATGAATTTATAGATTGTACCCATTTTGAAATTTCTCACATTGAGTTTCTTCTCAAGATGAGTTCTAATCCATTATAACTTATAGTGAAGACAACTTCTGTGTCTTTTGGAGTTTCAGAGATATTCTTTTATTTTTGATTGACAATTGATTTTCTATGGAATTATATTCACTCTGATACCATAAAGACTTATATTGTTTAAAAAATAATTTTTCTGAATTGTATATATTTAGATATTTTGTACAATTGACCTTACTACATATTTATAATAAAACTAGGCTAGGAATAAAAAAACAAATCACCTAATTGAATGATTACAAATCTCATTCATTATTGTAGATCTTCTAATAATGCTCATAATAAATACTAATTTTCTATTGTAAAAATGATCTCATAATTACTTCATGAAATCAAATCCTTCATTATTTAGGATTTCAACAATATTCATCTAGCCTCAATACCAAGGAATATCGTTCCTAGTTCTATAATTTGAACAATCATAACTTTGGGCTCTATTTGGGGTGATTGTTTGATGAATAGGATTAGGCTCAAAGTGGTAGTAGTTTGGATAATGCTTGTGGTAAGCTTGAGTATGTGAGTGTTGGTGACGCTATAGAGTAGATGATTATACTGGCTGGTTATGGGGGGATTGTCTGAAAGATTGATTATTGTGACAATGAGTCAACATGGGTTATGGAGGTAGTTGGGAACATATTGGGTGTTTGACACAAAGAATATTGGAATTGAGAGGGAACACGTTGAGGTGGGTTTGAGAAATAGGTCTATTTTGTTTCAAATCACACTGGAGTAAAAAATGAAAATGATTGAGTTTGAACTACAAAAGGGTATATAGGTGGATTTTGGTAATGGATTGTCAGGTGGGTTTCGCAAATGAGTTGCGTGGTGGTTAAGAGAATTGTTCGGTAAATTCTTCAACTCAATCACCAGCTTAATTCTTAATTGTGGCACCACTCAATGATTACGGGAACAAATAAAGGCATATTGTATCATTTGAGACACCATTCATCTTGCAGGTGTCATAGATATTCAAGAATGAAACCAGATTAAAGTTAGGTCATCATTAACTAGTCTCCTAGACTGATTTACCTATACCTTTTGAATAACACCCTGCTTCATTTCAAAGTTGTTTGCATTGATGCTCAATCCATTTATAATGACTAAGCTCTATCCATTTGTGGGATAGTGAAATCCCTTAAAGATTTAGGGATTCTAATTTCCCGTTAGTCTTTATTTTTTGCCACAATTCCTTATTGACGATGTGGTCTTCTTAAACCTCTTCTTATGCTATGTAGAGTTCTTTTTATCTCGAGATAAAAAAATTTAAGATTATCTATTATTGATATCCTTTACAAAGTAATTAAAATTACCCAACAATTGCACCAATCCAACAAGTGTGGAGGTCGTGCAAGTAATAAAGTATATTTAAAGTATATATATCGCTTCCAGAGATAGTTTAATTACTTTGTAACTAAGTAGCAATTAAATATTACTAATACTATTTGGATATATAGTGGAAAAATAAGCCATAGAAAATTGCTAAATTAATAGCTAAAATTGCTAAATTAATGAGTAAACAAATGACTGAATTCGTCAATTCAACCAAAAAAAAACTTCTAAACTTGCAAAACAAGAAAGAAAATAAACTCATACAATCCAACAATTCCCCGATTCACTCTCTCTCTTAAGCATATAATTGAATTTGGTACGTGGACCAAAATGTGAAGTTTTAAGTAACTAATTTTCAGCTCATCACTAGCAAAGATAAAAAAAAGGGCATTCACTAAACACATTACAAAAACGACAATAAGGAAAGAAAAAAACAATAGAAATAACAAAACATAATAACACTCAAGCCCCTGCATCACTTGAGGATATGCTGGACAATTGTGACTTTTCTATTTTCTCTAAGCTTGATCTTTGAAGTGCTTATCACCAAATTGGGATCAAATATGAATGGAAAGCCATGCCTTTTGGCTTGTGTAATGCTCCTAGCACCTGTATGAAGTTGATGAATCAAGTTCTCAAACCTTTAACGAGTATTTTTTTGTTTATTGTGATGACATATTGATACATAATAAGGGGATTGATGAACACATTGGCCAATTGATGAGATTTTGTCTAATTCCACCTGATGGCCATTCAAAACTATTTATTCAATCCATAAGGGAGAGTCCATTAATTCACTGGGAGTCTAAAAAAAGAGAAAACCATCAAGTGAGGGTGAGTGTTTAAGATTCAAATATAACATATTATTGGAGATAAAATTAAGAAGTAAATTAAGTAGTGTTAACTTCTTAATTCAAGGAGTAAAACAAGAACCTTAATTTAAGGAGTAAATTAAGGAGATCAAGAACCTTAATTTAAGGAGTAAATTAAGGAGTAAATCAAAGAATTATCATTTTTAATTTAAGGAGTAATTCAAGGAGTAAAACAAGGAATCCTTAATTCATGGAGTAAATCAATGAATGTTTAAATCAATGATTAAATCTCCTTATATATAGCTATAGAATTGTAATGAAAATATGAAAGAAATAATACAACTTTGAGAGAGCTTGTTTTATTTGGCAAGGCCTTTAGGCCTTTGGCCTTTGGATTTTGCGTTTTCAACTCAAATTTTCAACACATATAATAGAGTAGTTAGTCCATCTTTTAACTGCTCGAGTCTTTTGGAGAATTGGTTGCTAACTTTTCTACAATAATATTTTAGGAGAGAAGCCCAATCAATGGGATTTAGCACTGCCACAAGCTGATGTGGTGTACACCAAGGTCCCTAGTTTCACTACTCAAGTAACAACTTTGGATATTTTTAAGTCACATGGCTACCAAGACTGCATAATTTATTGTCAGAATGTTGGAAGAAGTGAAACTTCATCTTGAATTGGCTAATAGCAAGTTAAGGAGCTTGCTGACAAGAAGAGGAGGTGCAAAGAGTTTGAGTTGGTGAACTTGTTATGGCTCATTGGGAAAGGAGAGGACTCCTTTGGGTTCTTACTCTTATACTTCATTATAGGAAAATTGGGTCGTTCAGATTCATTCAGAAGTTGGGCCCCAATGCATGTGTTAGACCTTCCCTCTGATATGAATATTTCCTCCACTATTAATGTTAAGGATTTATTTCAGCATTACCCTCTTGATGAAGCTCTAATTCAATGTGAGGATATAGCTAGAGTTCAAGATGAAGAGGCTCATCTTTTTCAAGAAAGGGGCATCTTCTATTTTATTTTCCTTATTGTCGTTTAAGCATTTGCTTTGTCGTTTGTTTGCTGCTTGTCAAGTTTTGGTATTTCTTTTTCTATTTTATTGACAAGCTGGGGTTAGGAGGAATATTATTCAGTAACCAAAAGCGTTATCGTTTTGGATAACATGATTCTGTTATTACTGGAGGGAAAAGGGGTCTAGAGAACTCAGTTTGGGATTATTGCTTTGCTAGCTTGTTTTAACTCTCCTGCAAGTTTCTGAACTTTTCCTACGGTTGAATCATAGTGTTCAATCTGATTTTGAGGGTTTTTGTAACTCCTTATAATCAATTAAAAGGCTTCTCTGCCATCTTGTAATTTAAATTTTAGCTTCTATTTACCAGAAAAATAAAATATTTTTTGTAACTCTCCTGAGAATGTACATTTCAAAGAGCCACTATTCTTTGAAATAATAACTATGGAGAAATAGAATGTGCAACCAAACATTAGATATGTTATTACATAGATTAGTCATAGCTCAAGTACCCGATATGCTCTTATTCGCTGCATTACAGATTAAGGTGAAAAGATACAGTCAATATCTAGTTTTTGTTATCATCTTCCATTTCTCGTGGTTAACCTTTATTTAGACGAATATATGATGTAGATTAATTGTTTAGTGTTTGTTTTTGGAACCTGAATATTTGCCTAATGCTTGCAGTAGTCTGAAGCCATATTTAATTGTTCCTGCAAGACAAACTAAGATTATGAGTTTATTCATTAAATTCTTAACACTAATTTAGTATGTCTTTTGGAATTTAAGTTAGTGCTTGACTGTTAAAGGGTAATTTAAGAATGAAAAAGGTGTTAGAGTGGTAATTTAGATTTGATTATTTATATTATTTGATTGTTTACGTTATAATTATTATGATTTAGTTATTTAATTTAAAAAAAATGGTTAATTAAGAATAATTTTTTTTTTATATTAAAATAATATTTTAATTAAAAAATAATTAAAATAATATGTTTTGTTTTTAATTAAATCCTTTCTAAATTAAAGTAAGAAATATCACTATTTATAATTAAAGAATTAAATAACAAATAAATTAATTTGAGGGAACTGTACCACTAACATTCTAAATACTAAAAATTGTCGTAGTGGTCCCTTGAAAATATATCTCGGTTAAGTCTTTGCGTACATTGTCTTGGGATAAGATACTAATGCCAGACTCAGTAGCATGAAAATAAAGCGCATACAACAAAATTCCAGCAGAAAGCATGCTTTCTGGTTTTGTGAGAGAACCAACGTGGGTGTATTCTTATGCCTAATACTCGTAGGGGTCCAATCCTAAGTCAAATGTTAGGTGCCTTTTCAGTGCGCTCCCAATTCCCAACTCTGATTAGCATATCCGGTGCCAATGGAATGAGGCTGTGGTAAGGGGTCTAACATATGAAATGGTTGCAAATTGACCTGAATGTTAATTGGAAAACGTGAAAAATCTGGGTATCTTATAAATTTTTTATTAAATGTTAATTTTGATATAAAAGATTTCATAGAAGCGAATATAATCCTTAGTATAAAGATTATTAGGTCTTAAAAAGGATTTTTTTTTAGATTAATCGCATTACATTAAGAATATCATAAAAAAATATAATTACTTTAACTACAAAACTGTATATATTTTTTATGATCTTAGTGTAAAGTTGTTCAAGAACACTAGAGACGATGTTAAGACAAACTGAGTATGTGAGCATCATTGGTAGCTTACGTTATGCTACTGACTATACTAGATCAGACATAACTTATGTTGTAAGACTACTATGTAGGTTTACTAGTAGACCTAGTATAGAGCATTGAAATGTTATTGAAAGGGTCAAGAGATATCTTAAGAGAAATATGAATATTGGATTACAATATAAAAAATTTCTTGTTGTTCTTGAAGGATACAGAGATGCTGATTGAAACACTTTATTAGAAGACTCCAAAGCAACTAGCGACTATATATTTAGCATAGCTGGTAGAGCTGTTTCTTGTAAATCTAAGAAACAGATAATATTGGCTCAATCTACGATAGAGTCTAAAATGATAGCACTAACTACTGCTAGTGAAGAAGCAGGTGGGTTAAGAAGTCTGTTAGTTGAGATCCCTTTATGGAAAAGACCGATACCAATTGTCCTGATCCACTACGATAGTACAATGGCTATTGCTAAGATTCATAACCGTTATTACAACAGCAAGAGACGTAGATAGGTCGTAAGCATAGTACTATTAGAGAATTTCTCTCTATAGGAGCTGTAAGATTGGATCATGACTTTCCGTGTAAACATGAGCTTTCAAGACTCAAGTGAAGATAGTTTCACCGAATCATAGGATAGTATCATTATGAAAAAATTTAATTTTCCTTTGAGTGTTATGTAGTGAGAGAGAAGTTTTATCACACGAATATGCCAAAAGGGAACATTGTATGATTTATGAGTGTTGGAGATATTCGTGAAAAAAATATAATTGTAATTTTAGTTTGTAGGTGTCTTAGAAGAAAATTTTCAAGTTGAAGAAACTATCAAGCATCAACAGTCACATACCAGGTATATTTTTGTTTTTGTGCACATAAGATTGTATATTAGACACAATATAGACAATTAGAAATTAAGCCATGATCGATTGAGTAAAGACTAGATCAATCGAGCAATATAATCTGATTAAATTAATTTTAACACATAGCTAGATTGATTGAGGGATTTACTTGATCGATTGAGGACTAGATTGATAGAGTTAAATCGCTAAATTTATCCACTTATTGTATAATTAATTAAATGTTGACTGAATTGATTACATTCAATCGATCGACCAATGTACTCAATTGATCGAGTAGCCAGTTATCTAATTTTAAAATGTATTTCTATTACGATTTGGATTGAATTTTTACTGTATTGTTCTTATTTCTTTTTAATTGGTTTTATAGAAAATATGATAATTTCACTTTAATCTAATGTGTTTCAAAATATTCTATAAATACAAACCTAAGCACACAATTAAAACTAACTACTCAAGAGTTATTGTACTTATTCTCTTCATCTTTTATTCTCTCTTATTTTGCTAAAAGTTTTCTAGTATGCTTTTTCATTAAGTTAATTTATCAAACATTTGTGGTTGTATTTGATGGATTGACAAGCTTACTATAATAATTATGTTATTGTGTTTTTAATTGATTATTCTAGAGTTGCTAGTTGTTTTCGATTTATCTAATATATTGTTTAAATCAATTAGTTAGAGTTGTTCATTATTGAATCTACTTTAGGAAACACACTTGCACATGTGTTTATGTTCTAACTTTTCAGGTGATAGTGGTGCAAGTTTGATTTATTCATGAGATTTGAGTTTGAAAAAATGTTGGTTTGGATTTGAACACCTATCTTATAGAGACTATGATGAAAACAACTGCTTGTAAGTAAATTAGTTGGGGGCATTACCTAGGTGGGTAGTTTGAGTCCTAACCTTGTAATTGGATACTTATTTTTCATAGTAGATAGTTAGATGGTCCAATGGATTGATGGTTTTCTTCTTAGGTCATTGGTGTGGCCTAAGTTATTTCCACTTAAAAATCTCGTGTTTATCTTTTTATTTTCATATTACTTTACGTACACATGATTAGTTGTTTGGTTGCTTACAAAATTTTAGTTTACCATACTTTTGTTGACTAGATATTTAGATCTATAACTAAACAAACTTTCAAGACCAACCTTGGAAGTAAACTTATTTCTTTTTACAAAGTGATGTGCGACTTATGAGCTATTTATTAAATACAAAACTTGAGCATCACAGATATAGATACATCTTTTAAGAAATGATCTAGAGTTCAAAAAAATGCCCACACACCTAGAAAAGCCTATCGATTCAAAAGCGACACAATTTGTAATTACCTTTATCCATCTTGTAGGTGGCACCCTCAAAACAATCACCATAATCCATGGAGCCTTTCATAGAATACATTGTATTCATAGATACATGAGTGCTTGAACTTCATCCACTATATTTTGTATGGATCTGCAATGGTAGATGCCATCAATCTGCTAGTAAATAATCTCATACTAACAATTGAATTGATGAATCTATTAGAGGGATATCCACCATTTCAATTGGTGGATTATCTAGCCAATTATCAAATAAAAATCATATTATAGAATTTTTTCTAGCTAGCCTTCTAGATTCCTTCAAAAGGGTCAAGTTGTGAGACCATAAACCCAGCTAGATGAAAGAACAAATATAATAGCACCGATGAGCTTCCTCCATATCCAAGTATCATGTACATAAGTAAAACAGCTTGCTAAACTTCCTTATCATAATCCACTAAGACATATTTCTTAACATATCCTCATTTAAAAGATCAAGGTATCATAATCTGAGACCTTCATCCTCCAAAGGGCAACAACAATTCCTCCAAGCAGTATTGACCAGTTTAAGTTCATCTGTCTTTTCTGACCAAAATAAATTATGGATGGAATTTTTTGGACCATTCAAGACTAATTTTTTCCATTTATATATCTTAAATGAGTGAAGAACATGCTCTAAATCACCAAAGAAATCAAGCATATGTGCTCTGCTAGAAAGAGTGTGAGCCCTTTTCCACACTTCCATTCTTGCATGGATTTTATCATCCAGCTTTCAAACCAACACTTTTGAAGGGTCCCTAAAAATATTGATACCTAAGTAGAACTTAGATGATACCTAGTATAAATCCTAATTATTTTTCGAAGGAGACATTGGGTCCCCTTTTCGAACGCCTCTAGAGAAAGGGAAATAAACCCTCGATGAACCATTAACTAGGATCAAGATTCTTGTGGAAGCAAATTGATCTCAAATCCAACCCATAAATGTATCATCCAAAGTATTGCATCACTTTTAAAATAAAAACCCAATGCATGACGCCAAAAGCCTTGGGTATATCAATTTTGAGCAAAATAATTCTCCTATGACTAGAGAGTTGCATTGTTTACAGCACTCAGAAGCACCATTATACAATCACTAATGTTTCGACCCTGAATGAACCCAAACTAATTTTGGGACCAAATGAGACAACAAATGTGTCCAAGATGTGTAGCAACAATCATTGTGATAATTAGCTTGAACATAAAGTTCCCAATGAAGATTGGCCTAAATTGATCAATAGTGTTTGCCTTCGAGTTTTTGGGTATAAGGATTAAAAAAAATTTGAATTTAGTCCAAGATTCATCCAAACTATTTTGAAATAGTCCTAAATTTCTTGTATTACTTCTATACCAATAATATCCCGACACTGATGAAAGAATTTACCTGTAAACCATCTGACCCAAGAGCACACAAAGGATCCATGTCAAAAACTATGGCATTTATGGCCTCTAGTAGTGGTATGCTTCGTAGATATCCATTGTTCATAGAAGTGACCAAGAAGGGCATAACTAACTCTATAAGAGTCAACTCCATAGCATCACCCACCTTAGTTGAGAAAAGATTCTCATTGTATCCCAAAATATGACTAGCTATCATTTGAGGGTTATGCGTAATCTCTTCATTAATTTCCAAGTAAGTTAGGGGTTTTTGGGCCTTTAAACGTTGAAGGAGCAAATGGAAATAGGTAGAGTTTCTATCACCACCTTTCAACCATTTTAATACGATGTTTTCTCTCAAAAAATCTCTTATTGATGTAGTAATCTATCCAGTTTACCATAAGCATTAGACTCTAATTGGATAATCTCTTCAAAACAAGAGAAACTGAGGTTGTTGCAATGGTTTGATATAAATTACCAAGGACCTCTTTATTCTGAACCTTAAGAACCAACTTCAGAGCCTTAATCTTACCAATAAAAATCCCCATAGGACTAGCCTGAATAAGGGTCAACTAGTTAACATGTACTAGATTAATAAAACTAGGATATTCAAGCCAAATACTATAAAACCCTAAGCCTAGTCGTAGTGGTGAAAAGTAAGAGTAGGTAGTGATTAGAGTGATTTCATGTGAGAGTGCAACAAAAGATATTGGACTAGGATTCAAGGAAGGATTCAGATGACAACCCATGGTCTAATTGTGATCGAATATGAGAGAGCCCATCTTTGAAGTAATTATAAAATGTCTATTTAGTATCAATATTAACCAAATTACAATAAGATACTATAGTGCTAAATTCCTCAATTAATATCACACTGTATATTAGCTCGTAGTTTCATAAGATTTAAGAATCATAGTGAAATCCCCTATTACTTACCATGAGGATTGAAGTTTTGAAATGGACCTCATAGAGTCCTATATATTTTTCCATAAGTGATCTTCTAGAAAGCTTAGATCTCACATAGGCTCTACAATACATAATAAATCAGTGTTAGAATGAGGTAGGAATGAGGTAGGACAGTGAGAGCAGGTAAAGTGAACCTTTGTATGATGAGGCAAGGTATGGATCTAGTGTTAGAGGTACTAAAAGAGGCAAGGTAAAAGGTAGTAAAACCATATATGATCAAGGTAGTAATAGTTGAGCAGGATAAGCTATATAGGTGACACTACTATAAAATGTAGTATTTAAATCGATATGTAAAGTTGATTTTTGGAGAAAATCGACTGAATTTAAAGTCGGTTCGGTGAAAAACCGACGCTACATGTAGCGTCGGTTGACACGTAGAAATGATGCTATACATATGGGTATATCTATGACAACTGCAAGTAAATCTTTAGTTTCAAAGATGTTCGTCTTGAAGGGCAAGTTATGAAAGGGGGCTAAATTGATGTTATCAATTGCTGGTGTGGTTGTTATAATAGTTGAGTCAATAGGTATGGTAAGAAAGGAAAAGGCCACTCAAATGGAGGTAGGAGCCTCAACTTCCAAGGCATGGAAAAACATTACTTATTGGAAGTACATTAGTAGTATTGGTTATCTTAGGCCTATTGACTATTTGTGTGCGAGTTTGTGCATGGGGCCTAGTTGGCTATGTCTCCTTGGAATTTTTCATTGTAGTAGTATAATTTTTCTACATTTGTAAGCTGTATGGCCTATAGAGGAGCATAGAGTGTAAAATTTTGGCACATTTCCATAGAATATGTCAACAAAGATCTTAAGCGAGCCCACTTTTACAACATCAAGTTTACGAGAAAGATCAATATCGATTAAGGGTCTAGCATATTGGAATAACTCACTATTAATAGTGGGATTGTCAATTTTTAAGGGGATTCTAATGGCCCGTATAATTTATGCAAGAATCTATTTACCCCAAAATTCCCAAGCAAAAAGTTGTAGAACCACACCCATACTTGAGCATAGGTGGATTTTTTATTGTGAAGGCTAAAGTTGGGTGCCCATGGTTGAACCAAAAATATCTCAAGTTTAACATTTATGGGGCATTAGATTAGTTGACTAGGGTTTTACGTCACCATGATTGCAAGGCTTGTCTCTTTTAGATATGATTAGTTGACCAATAATTAAGAACTTGCATAAATCAAGGCGAGATTGGTAGATTTATGGACATAAGGTAACACGTGTGATATCACACTCAACAGGTGCCTCATATGACTAGGTAATAATTTTTGTGGAGTTGTCCTCAATAGCATGGACATAGGTCTTCAGAGGCTATTTTTGTCCATGTGCAATAACAATGGGTCTAAATAAATATGGATGTCTCAAATAGTCAAAGTTGTATAATTAGGGTTTGTTATGATGGATGCAAAACTTAAATCACCAAAATAACTCTCACAAAATTTGCAAATAAAAATTGAAGTGTAACCAATAAAAAGGAGCAAGAATACTTGAATATGCTTTCAAATTGTTGATCCAATCAGCAAAAAAATCTTGTGTTCTCACTTACTATAAGATTGTTTTGTTTTAATCAAAATTAAGAAAACTTATGCACGGTCTCTTAGAATTAAGGGATATTATTCATTATTGTTGGAATATATTTAGTAAAGAGGGGTCAAATTAGTTCGTTATTCCCTTAGACTACGTATCTACTGCATCCTCAAATGTTCTATCAATCATATTATTTTTTTTACCTTCTATTGTATTTTATTTTCAAAGAAAAATTTACAATAGTTTTAAATTTCATTGACCTAAAATACTGTAACATCACATATTTTATTAAAAATAAATAATTTCTCATTAACTATTAGTCAATATTACGAGATTACATTAGTGCACGAAAATTAAGAATCATAATTATCTCATCTATATTAAATTACTATCTTTGTCACCAATTTACTTTCTCCAATACTTTTTTATGTGGCAAAAATGACAAAATGTGATAGAAACCGTAAATGCAATAAAATGTGATAGATACGATAATAGAAGATAATAAGTTTTCAAGTGGATGGCAAATTCCAAAACAAGGTCAGTTGGGTTTTCAAGTCCCCTTTGACTCCAAAGCTTGTCTCCTTTAGAAATGATTAGTCAACCAATAAGTGAGAACTTGCATAAATCAAGATGAGATTGGTAGACTTACGGATCCAAGGTAACATATGAGATATCACTCTCTTTCAACAAGTGTCACATATGATTGGATAAGAATGTTTGGGAGTTGTCCCCAATAGCTTGGATATAGGTCTTTAAAGGCTATTTTTGTTCACGCACAATAGGAGTGGGTCTGAATAAATCTGCATGTCTCATATAGTCCCACGTAGTATAATTAGGGTTTGTTATGATGAAGGCAAAACTCCGATCACCAAAATAAACCCTACAAAATCTGCAAAAAAAGTAATAATAAAAATTGAAGTGCAACCAGTAAAAAGAGTACATGAATAAGTTTTCAATATTGTGGCTAAGATTTCTTTATTGACCCCACAAAACTATTGATCCAATCGACAAAAAAATTGTGTGTGCTCACTTACTATAAGATTGATTTGTTTTAATCAAGATTAAGAAAACTAATGCATGGTTACTTAAATATTATTCATTATTTTTAGAATATATTTTTATCAATTATACTGTTTTATTTTTCATATTTTATTGAATATTTATTTTAAAAAAATTATTCTAATTCTAAAATTTATTAGCGTGAAGTATTGTATCATTAAAGATTTCGTTAACAATGAATAATTTCTTATTAACATTTAATCAATATTACCAGATTGCTTCGGTGCACGAAAACTAAAAATTATAATGATCTCATCTATATTAAATTATTATCTCTGCAACGATTTATTTTCTCCAATAATTTCAAGTCCCCTTTGCCTCCAAAGCTTATCTCCTTTAGATATGATTAGTCAACCAATAAGTGAGAACTTTCATAAATCAAGACGAGATTGGTAGACATACGGATCCAAGGTAACATATGCGATATCACTCTCTTTCAACGGGTGCCTCATATGATTGGATAAGAATGTTTGGGAGTTGTCCCCAATAGCTTGGATATAGGTCTTGAGAGGCTATTTTTGTTCATGCACAATAGGTGTGGGTCTAAATAAATCTGCATGTCTCATATAGTCCCACGTAGTATAATTAGGGTTTGTTATGATGAAGGCAAAACTTTGATCACCAAAATAAACCCCACAAAACCTGTAAAAAAAGTAATAATATAAATTGAAGTACAACCATTAAAAAGAAACAAGAGTACCTGAATAAGCTTTCAATATTATGGCTAAGATTTCTTTATTGACGCCACAAAACTATTGATCCAATCGACAAAAAAATCTTGTGTGCTCACTTACTATAAGATTGGTTTGTTTTAATCAAAATTAAGAAAACTAATGCATAGTTACTTAAATATTATTCATTATTTTTAAAATATATTTTTATCAATTATACTGTTTTATTTTTCATCTTTTATTGAATATTTATTTAAATTTTTTTATATTAATTTTAAAATTTATTAACGTAAAGTATTGTATCATTAAAGATTTTGTTAACAATGAATAATTTCTTATTAACATTTAATCAATATTATCACTGTGTACGAAAACTAAAAATTATAATTATTTCATCTATATTAAATTATTATCTCTACAACGATTTATTTTCTCCAATAATTTTTTTTATGTGCCAAACATGACAAACATTAATTGATAGAAAATATCTTCATGTTGATAATGTTGTAATGATCTTGATCAAATATCAAATCATAACTCCCACTTAAAAGAAGTGATTATTTCTGAACTTAAAAACATGTTGATAATGTCGTAATGATTTTTAACAAATATAAAATCATAACTCCCACATTAAAGAAGTGATTATTTTTGAACTTAAAAAACATTAACAATAACTATAAGTTTTCATTTTAGAGTGGGCGATTGTATTATTTATACTCATTTAGAAAATAATATCAAGTCTTATACTTAATTTTAGTCATATTATTTTTAAAATATAGAAACAAAATCGTATTTATAGACTATTTAAAATTACACGACATGCATATTATTATTTTTAAAAGACATATGATATCATTTTACCTACTCATTCTTTTGAAAAAAGAGTAAATTATTTCCAATTTTTTTTGGCTATTAAAAGCTTTAATCCCATTTTATTTTATTCCTTTTTCTTTGACCCTTTCTGTTTCTTTTTATGTATTTATTCTTTTTCTCTTATATTGTTCTTTATTTTTTATTATTGTTTTTTAATTCAAAATTACGATAAAATTAAGTATCTTCAATAATAAAAGAACAACATAATAAAAATAAAAAATAGAATAAATACATAAAAAATTAAGAAAATTGAAGAAAAATAAATAAAAATTGATAGGAGTGAAGTTTTTAACAAATAAGAATAATAATGAAAATAATTTCAAAAAATAGTTTGCTTTATATGTTTATGATGTATTGAAAATATATTTTCAAAAATATCATATGAGTGACACTGTAGCTTATTTATATTAATTTAATGAGTCAAAGTTAACTATTATATAAACATTTTGTATATATCTGTTATAAATTAAAGACGTGTTAAATAGTTTCTATTAATAAAACATTTCTTACATAATATTTTCAAAAATATCATGGAATTTACAAATAATTATTGATTACGATGATAATATTATTATATAAATGTTGTTGTTACGTTTAAAATGCTTTGGACATAACCCTAACCCTCAAACATTTTGGAGGATGCCATGAGGTCAAAGTCGACGTAACAACATACTACCACAAGGGTATTATTGTCAACTAAAGGATTTATTAACGTGAGAAAGTCGCCACTACTTTATTTCAATTAATAATTATTTTAAAGGAGGATTTTGGGATAGAAAAATAATTTATTTCAATCAGTAATAAATATTGAATACAATGATAATATTGTTGTTGATATGTTTAAAATGTTCTGAACATATTGATTAGGGAACCTAAATAACATATTGAGTAGAACTCTAAACATTTTGGGGTTAATTAAAAGGGGGATTTTGGGATAGAAAAATAATTTATTTCAATCAGTAATAAATATTAAATACAATTTAATATTGTTATTGTTATTGCTATGTTTAAAATGATCTTAACATATTGATTAGGGAACCTAAATAACATATTGAGTAAAACCCTAAACATTTTGGGGTTTAATTAAAAGGGGGATGGTGGGGGGTCAGGAAAGAGTTCACCGCGAAGCGCTATCAACCAGCGCAGGCGGCACACTACCAAAGATCCGCCCCAGGGGCTTAAATGGTCAACTAGGGGATTTATTGACGTGAGAGGGTCGTTATTTCTTTATTTAACCGCACGGGGGAAAGAACGAAACAAAGACCCCAATCATTTGTCCAGGTTAGCCTGGAAGGTTTAGGGTTTAGTACATTCACGTCGACACCCCAACCCCACATCCCGAAGTTGTTTCGCTGGTCTTGAAACTAGTACTTTAACGTTCATTTTCTTATGCGTCTTGCCAATGTGGGACAAGTCAAAATAATAAATTTGGTCAAATTTTTCTTCTTTAGCTAGACAAGTGAGTGAGTATGTCAATTCATTCATGGAAAATCTGAAACTGATAATGGTACAAAATCCTCGAGAGGGACAAACCCTATAAGAGACCCCTCTCTCTCAAAGACCTTAGTATATCTCAAATAGCCCTCCATTCAATTCTATTTCATTGAAAATAAATTGGTCTTTTGAGACCTTGATTCATTCAATGGAACTCTCCTCAACGGTACCCAAATATAACTGAACACCAAATTCTTCGATCTTCGCTACGGCAACTTAATCAAAATTGGTGAGTACACTTCAAATTTTATTGATATTCATTATATAATCGTTTTAGACGAAAACAGAGGCTTGTTGTGGTTGAGAAGGTGAATAGTGTAGAGATAGAGGAAGTAGTGAGTGAGAAGGTTTGAGGTGGAAAGGTAGTGTTTTGAAGAACGAGGAAGGCAAGGATGGAGATAGACCAATGAAGAAGGTAAGGACAAGGAGAAAAACTCTGAATTACATTTGGATATATGTATTCGGGGACACACAGTATTAAAAAGTAATAGTCGTACACACTGGATGCCTATTCGGGTGTCAGACGTGTTCATTTAGGCACTGAGAGTAGTAATTATTCGGATGCTGGACATGTTTTTTATCTTTTTAATTTTATGTAAATTTTCACCAATTAGAGTGTTCAAAACCTCTGTTCATATCATATGGTTTGGGTACCCCACGGGTAATTTAGAACAAATATTCGACAAAATCAACAAGATAATTGACAGTATGAGAGAAAAGAGCTGCATGTGTTCATGAATGCATGATCCAGCAGGAAAAAAAAAGAAAGAAAAAAAGATGAATGTATTGCATGTTAATTGTCACTTATCTGCCCTGTTCTCAATGAATGGATTTTGTCACGTAATATGAACTAGTTTGATTATGTAAAATTAAGCGTTTGAAAGTGCAGTGAGCAATATTTTTTGAACTGAAAAAGTGACAGAATGTAGAGATTAGAATGATATGGATTCAGAATGAGCTGTAAATATTAGCTAATAGCTAGAATGAGGATAACAAATACGATGATTAAAAGTAAGTTAAGATACTTTTCTGCAAATTATATCCAAAAATATTAGACCTCTCAATAACATAGGTGCAATTACTGTACATATGGCGTATGTTACACACTTTTTAAAGAAATTAAGAGTAGGAAACTTTTTCTATTTGATTTCGGGCATTAGGTACACCAATTTTTCTCATGTTTATATATATAATTAGAGAATTGAGTATCATACCCATGTTCATATCAGGCCGTTTGAACTTCGGTATATACTTCAAAATCCAACAATATAACATATATGTCCTAATGGCCTATTGTGCTTCAATTATGTTGAGTGCCTGCTTATGAAATGAGCACTTGAATTTTATTTTACCTTGTGATGGTGCATTGGTGTCAGTTCATGTATGTTACTTACTGGTGTTCTTTGTGCTACATGCTCTGTTCTATTGGAGTTTTTGCATTTCACCTTTCGAAGATTTTACTCCTTGAACTGGGAAGAGCTTTGAGTTGTTTCTGGATTGAACTTGGATAAAATGGTAATATGCAAGATCTAGATCTAACTTTGAAGCTAGAAGAAGACCAGATTAACCAAGAGTATAGTTCTCTTGAATCTCAACCGATTTTTTTAAGATTTATGTATCCAGATACTTTGATGAGTAGTGTGTCAGATAGCTACTAAGGAATCTTCTTGTAGTTTGTTTTGTATTACTCATCCTTCGTAAACGAGCTGTTTTAGATTAATTTTTTGTTGATTAAACTACACTAAATTAATAGTCATTATATTTTTTTCCTTCTAATTTAAACTTTAATCCCCACTTTATTCTTCAATTTTAACAATTTTAATCCCAAAAGGGAACATTATGGATCAAAATTGACTGTGTTACTCACATTGGGAGTATAACTAACCCAAATTATATATATATATAAAGATTATCATGAAAAAAGTTATTTATTTTTATTCTCAAAAATAATTTAAATTTGTTTAACAATATATGTGTGTGGGTAGGGTATTTTCAAAATTATTTTTATTTAGTATTACTATACAAGTAATTCAACAAATTTTAGTTTTTTTTTAAAATCAAGTCCAGTAGAATATTTTTTAAAATTGACATTGTATAGTGTTCATCTAAGCAAAATATAGAAGACTCTAATAACAAAATCAAAACTGGCCCAAATTTTGTTTCTTTATTAAATTAATTATTATTTTGCTAAGAATAAATCAAGAATTTGATATTTTACGTTACAAAAATGAAAAAGAAGAAGAACATAGATGAATTTTAAGGGAGCCAAACTCATTTATATCCTTAACTAGTAGATAGTTTTAGTAACAATGTGGTTGGTTAATGCTTTTATGAAGAGGTGGGGTGCCAAAGCCACCTTAAGTCGTGAAGTAGTTTTGCCATACTTATATAATATGAATACAATATTTATTATTTTGTGTATTTATATATAGCAGAAACGGTAACATATTTAATAAATAAAAAGGATAAAATAGTTTATTTAATAATTAAAATACAAAGTTTAAAAAAATCCTAAATCTAATTGATTTAAAGTTTAAGATTTAAGATTTAAGATTTAAGATTTAAGATTTAGGAGTTAAAGTTAAGAATTTAAAGTTTATGATTTATGGTTAAAGATTTAGAGTTTAACGACCAATAAAAAGATATTATTAATAAATCAATATTTTTATTCTTATTTAAAAAATATGACTTTTAATTACTGATCTCCTATTTTTATTCATTTTACTTTTGACAGTAAATAACACTTATATCAATATCGAACTCATATATATATCTATTATGACTAAGATAATAGATATATGATTAGATCATATCTTATAAATTTTGGACAAAATTACATATATATTTTAAATTGAGTAATGATTAATATTGTTCTTATTTATTGTATAATTAAGTTAAAATTCATATATTTTTATCAATTAAGCAATAAATTATTGAAAATTATCTACATTAAAATCATTTATCTTTTTTAATAAAAAATTATTAATTATAAGTAACATAAAAATTATCATTTTTCGATTAATTATCTTAATTTTTTTTTATCAACTAAAAAATATAAATCAAATAGTAGATTAATATTAAAAATTCAAAAAAGCCAACAACCTTGTACACGACGAGGGTAAGGAGTCGATAACTCTTAGACACTAACCCATCTCACACACAACAAAAGTAAAAAAAAAAAAACAAAGAAAGAATAGCAAAGAAGGAATAAAGTAGGTAGATAAAATTATAAGTAAAAAAAGAGGAAATAAGTGTTTTTTTTAATCATAATAGAATCTTCATATGTTTGGCACAAACTTGATGGGATTATGCTTGTAAAAACTAAAATAAGAAATCAAGAAAATACGTCAATATAATGAGATAAATCCATTTAGATTTCTACTTATATGTTAAAATTCTCGAATCGTTAATGAAAATTACTAATAAAAATATTTTTGACCTATCATTTGTTATGTTTTTAAGCATTAATTTTATACTTTATTATAAAAATTATGTTTTTTAAAATTATTTTTGTGTTGCGTAGGTTCATAAGCTTTTGGAAGAATCACGGATTAAAACATGCAAAAAATAGTGAAAATAGAAAGAGAAATGACAACTTGGACAAGTTGGAAAGAACAAAAAGAAAAAAGAATCCTGAAAACATGCAACCAAAGGCCCAAACTCTTGCATGTCACGGTTGACTAACCTTGAATTATTTATATGGGATTCAACACATACCGCGGCATGATACTCTTGGCTTTTTCACATGAAATTTGATTTTCATCATACATTGCAGAGCAATTAAAATCATGCTGCAATCCGTCTTCATTTACTAGCTACCAATCCCCTCATAATAGTGACACGTTTTTCCTATTTCTTCTCTTAAACCTAACTATAAATGCATTATAAATCTTTTCTAAACCTAGCATTCAAATTTTACATTTCTTTTACACACAAATTAGAGAAGAAAAACTCCCAGTTGTAAAACTTTTTCAAAAACTTGCAAAAAGGGATAGACCAATTCCAAGATTTGGAGATAGGAGGTAGAAGGATATTTAAATTTTTATATTTTATTTTTCTCTATATTTTAATTGTCTTTTATAATTAAATTGATTATGATTAATAAGATTATGTCAGGTTAGATTATTGTATGGCATATTAGTTTTGTTTCCATGAATAGAAAAATATTTTATGATTTTATTTAATTAAAAGTTGAATTTTTTTTGTTCATTGCTTCTCTTACCTTTGTTTAAGAATTATAATTGGCCATTTTAAGTTTTGATCAAAATATTTTTTTTAGAATTAAACATTAGACAGATCATCTATGTTTAATTGTGCAATTATAAATACGAACATAATTTAATTGCATTGACTTGACTTGTATATTAAATTATATGATTAAATTATTTCCTTAGGATTGTTAATTAATTAATTAAAATTTGATCAAGAAATTAATTAATGAATTTAATTTTTGAGACTCACCTTGATTATTGAGAGCCTTCCATTTAAAAAGGAAAAAAAATCAATATTTCTAACATTTAAAGGCAATTGTGAAAAATTATTTAAATGGTTCTACTCATAAGTGGTTAGCTAACTAATATACGTACTTGTTTAATTGTATTTAATTTGGTTCAAGATTTTATCCACTTAATTTTATTTGTTCAAATATTTTAGATTATACAAGTAGCTTTCAACCAACATTGTTAGAGTATTTAGGATTGTTTTGTTATTTTATTAAGAGAATAAGTTTAAGTTTAAAACCACTGTAAATTCTTTTAGAGATCTACCTCAAGATAAATTGATCACTAATCTATTAGTAATTCGTACACTTACGAGCATATATAATTTTCACTTCAAGTTTTTGACATCGACAGAGAAAATTGGTGTTTTTAATTGTGTATTTTTTTTCTTAATTTTGTTGTTTTTTTATTTTGTTAATATTGTTTTTGTTAGTTATTTTAATTATTTTTATCTTTTCTTTTGTCAGCTTTTCAATTATGCTACTTTAGTGCTTTGATTTCCTTATTGTTTTTGTTAGTTTATGTAAAATATGAGATCCCCAGGGAGCGAACTCATACCCTTCATCGACAACATCAATAGGGTAAAAGAGCACTCAAAACAACCAAATATTGAGATTCAAGAGAAAAAAACTAGTACAAGAGCCAATAGAAAATGCTCTACCTAGAAAAATGCCTATGTAGGAGTATGCATGGCCAATCATTGGCATTGCTACTTCCTATATACATTGGAGAAGGCTACTAGGAATTATGAATTGAAAAATATTAATTATTCCATGTTGTCTTCATTTTATGGAATTGCTAATGAAGATCCATTGACTTTCATTAGGGATTTTTACGCAACTGTGTAGACATTTTCACTATAGAGACTCAATGAGGACCTAGTAAGGATGAGATGTTTCCTATACACACTCAAGAATAGAGTAAAGGCTTTGCTCATGACTCTTCCACCGGGCTCTCCAAAAACTTGGGAAATAATGTGCAACAAATTCATGAAAAAAATCCTATTTCCACCAAAACCTATAGATTTGAGGACTAAGATAGCCACATTCTCACAAATGGATAAAGCCATTTCATGAAGCTTGCGATAGGTTTTAGTGTCCATACTAACATTTCCCACTACAACTACAAAACAAGTTTTTATAATTGAGAGATATATGGAGTTTTGTAGTAACTATAGGCATATATAGTTCTAACATTTGTCATTTTCAAAATGATCCTTATGTAGGTCCTAGTCATGAACAAGTGAATGCAATGGAGAGTTATCAACCTAGACCTAGGAATGACCCCTTATGCAAACACTTATAATCTGTATGGAGAAATCATACAAATTTGTCTTGGAAGGAAAATAGACCTACTTATGCCCAAAACCAAAACCATATGCAAGGCCAACATTTGAATCAAAACATACCACACAATCCACCTAATAAGCCAACTTTGGAGGACAAATTGAATGCTTTTATTCAAGTGAGAAAAGACAACCAAGAGAAAAACAATCAAATGTTGAACTCTCTGAGGGCATCCATGAAAAGTGTGGAAGTTCAAGTAGGGCAACTAGTTGAGGAAATGTAGAAGCAAGAGAGTGGGAGATTACTTAGTCAACTTGAATAAGCCAAGGCTATTATAGTCCTTCAAAATGGGGGAATGCAAGTTTCCTCCAAAGATCAGGGAAGTTTTAATAACAACATCACCTTAGATTTAGGTGCAAGTATAAACCTAATTCCTTACTCTATATACTTACAATTAGATTTAGGGAAACTAAAAACCACAACTATGCCCCTACAATTAGCTGATAGATATGTTCAATATCTGTAAGGCATAATAAAGGATTTACTTGTGCAGGTAGTTAAGCTAATCATACTTGTTGATTTTCTTATTTTGGATATACAAGAGACCACACATTACTACAAAAACATGCTTTAAAGTTGGTTCGTTGAACCGACTTTAAATTGAGGGATTAAAATAATGAATCGACTTTAAATTGAGGGACTTCAAATGTAAAGTCGTTTCACGCAGTCAACTGACTTTACATGTAATGATTTTTTTTATTCTCATTTTTCACTCCACCTTATATTTAATATATATAGCATAAAAAAACCAAAATATAATAATAATATAAATAATTGAAAATTTAAATATAATTAACTACTTGATAATTAAATTTATTACAAAAACAAATAATGTATATACAATACACATTTATATATATATAGTTAACTTAAATTACAAATAAAATAATGTCGTAAAAGTGTAATTGGATTGTGCAAGCAAGCTTGGTTGGCTTAGAATCACCAGCATTGTGACAACGAAACTAGACAAAAAACAGTTGATCCATATAAGAATTCATTCCCCTACATACATGAGAACGTAAACATCCATCAAACAAGCAGTCTAAACTTCAGAGACATACGAATGGAGAAATTATATCATTATAAATATTACCATAAAAAAGAGATTACCACAATGACATCCGAGTGATATAACCCTTCAAACTCATATTAGCACTTTATTAATCATTTGTCTATAAATATGAGATTATCTAGAATTTGTGCTGGTATTTTTAATGCTATAATGAGCTCTAAATATGAAATCAAGTGTAACTATAATTTGTTACTTGGCTTGAATGAATTTTGGTACCTTTAAACGTATGGAACATTTTTTAATACATTTATGGGCACCAAAACTCATACAAGCCAAGTAACAAAATATGAGTTACACCCGACTTCATATTAGAGCTCATTATAGCATTAAAAATACCAGCAGAGATTCCAGATAACTTCATATTTATAGACAAATGATTAATAAAGTGCTACCATGATGTTGTCATAAGGAAAATAGGCAAGAGAGATGAGATGAGGTTTGGGTAAAAAATAGGTCCATAAAACAATGCATTCCCCTAAATACATGAGCACATAACCATCTATCAAACAAAACATTCATCAAACAAGGGACTTCAAACACAGGAATAGAGAAATTAAATCATTAAAAAATTATGTTGTCATATGTTATTCAAGATCATCATAATCTTCTCCTGATTCTTCTTGTGATGATATAATTTGAACCATGTGTTCTGCCCATTCCTCTCTTAAATCATCAAAAAATTGCTGGTCATAGCCCATCTTGTTCCAACCAAATAATTACATGTATTTAAAATCAAAATAAGAATGTAATTTCATGAATTAAAAAAAATAACTCATATATGTTAAAAAAAATTATGTATATGGGTAAAAGATATTACCACATCATAAATTGGAATTTTGATATTTGTGATGATTTCGCTCATAAACTTCATGACATAATAACCACACATGACTCCATTATTTTGTTGTGAAACCTACAAAAAAAAGTGTACATGATTTTCCATATTCAAACATCTTTATTATTTAATAGTAAAATTAATAAAATTATTAATATTCGCTTGTACATACCATAACTTTTTTCCATATAAGCTTATGAGATTTTTTAAGGGCAATGCCCCTAAACTTGTTCCACAGATTCCATGCCCTATCAAGGTTTAAAACTGTTAGTTTTTAATTAAATATCACAAAATATAATAGAAGATACCAATAGCTAGCTATAACTCTAACATTTCAACAACTGCTTTTGTATCTTTACTCAGTTCTATGGAAGCTGAGTCATAGTACCAAGCATGATTATTGAACAGAACAATGATTACCAACATCTAATGATCTTGGCCTTGTTCAAACCTTAGTGGCCAAGGGATTATCAATTTTTGATTTCTGTTAAGCGTTAATGTCCTATCACATAATTGTTTAGCTTTGATGCTAACATCCTTCTCCTGATATTTATTAACATATGAAGAATCATAGAACATTGCTAAATGTGATGAGTGATTATGTTGAATTCGATAATAACATGCCACATATAAAAGATATATAAATAAGTAATTAGATAATATAAATATAATTATATATGTTCTATATAAATGAAAGAAAATTAAATAGATTGAGGACTCACCTTGTCCACACTTGAATTATACTTAAATCGATCATTTGATATTCAAATAGTTGCAATATGCACTCGATCGATATATAAGTTTGGATGAGGTCTACACCAGAAATTTCTATAGGAAGTGACACAGTCCATCTATCATTTATGCTAGATGCCCTCCCAACAATAGTCATCAAAGTGCCAAGATTTCTACTGAAGTTTAAAGAATAATCATAACTATACTTTTTCCAAGGCTTCTTCTTGAATTACTTGGTGCGCGATGATTGGCCACTAGACATAGATTTAGCACGAGATATTTGCTTCGTATCTCTTAAATGTGCCGCATTTAAGAGTTCTGGTATAATAGACTAAAGAAAAAGTATTATGCATGTTAGTAACAATAAACGATATAATAAAATAATAGTAGTAAACAAGTGTTATCTTTTAAGTTAAAAAATAGTACCATGTCAAAATTTAGAACAACTTGAATCGATGGCCAAGCCAAGTATTGTTCAACTGCCTTTTGGATTGTGGTAGCATCAGAAAGCATAGATAGTGGACAATCATGAAACAATGATTGATCAATTACTATTCACCAATGATTAGGCAAATATTGATTATGAATCATCCGATCATCGCTCAATTGTTGTATTGTTCTAATAGCAACAAAGTCCGTTGAGAAAGGATGTTTCAACAAAAATTTCATATTCTGTAAAAAAATCAAGTGTTATATATAAAATATAAAACATATAATAAGAAATAAAAATAATAGATTATATACACCAGAAATTAAAATCTTACCACATATGATTCATCAAATAGAGGAGGACTTCCATGTGGGGTAGCTATTGGATGTACATTCTCACCAAAACGTTCATCGTCGTTTCATTGATGGTAAGAATGCACAAATTGCATTGGAGAAAATGAACCACTACTTGATTGCATATGCATTCCTGGCATACAAGGGGACCAATAGGATGATTATATCTTATACTGGATATATTTTGAGCGCAATGAGATTGCGTGGGTGGCATGCTTGGCATGGATGGTGGCCTGCCTGTCATGGATAGTGGCATGCCTGTCATGGATGGTGGCATGCCTGGTATGGATGGTTTCATGCTTGGCCAATATGAAATGCCTTGGTTGTAGAATGATGTCATGCTTGACATGTGTTGTGATTGATATTCTTTTATAATGGAAATCTCACTTAACATTGAGGCCTTAAAGGAGTTGATTTCTTCTTCAATTTTAGTGTACTTCTCTTTACTGACCGTCTGAGGATTTTGTTTTGGAATGTTAAAATACTCCATATAACCATCATATTGGCTACCTCCCCTAACACGACCAGGATGGTCGCATCCAAATGCATGATATAAAGCATATCTCCTAAGCTCTTTGATTATTTCACCCATGGATATTTGTTCTTGAACAACTCTCTACAAATAATAAAGCACACAAACATATCATGCATTATTACATCAATTATTAAAAATCATTAAGACTTTGTATCAACCAAAATTATTAACCAACTTATTTAGTTGTTCTTCTCCTCGCTTAGTCATCGGTCTTGAATTCTTCATTTTAGGAGTCTTTGTTTCTATTTACAATTCAGTTCGGGTAACCGATCTACCCAATTCAGCTTCCAACATAAATTTGTCACAGGAAATTAAATTGAGGAAAATAAATATAAAAATATTTTTAAATTAACCCAAATTAATAATACCATTCTATATCTAACTTCGTGATTTGAAGACCTCCCAATACGGTTAGGAAGAATGTTATGCATTTGTATATTCTGATGTTCTTCCCTAATAATTTGAAATTCATCCATACGTCTATAATCCAATAAGTCTTTCCAAACTTGAGGTGTAATCTAGGGGTGTCCTTCAGGGATTTTGTAGAGCTCTACTCATCAAGTGGTTCAAAAATATGGAAACACATAATTTATTGTCAATCTAGACATCTTGTATTCCTTCCACGCCTTATTTGAAATCTTATAACACTTGCTCTTCCAATTGTCATCGACTTTGTAACGATTCTGTAAAAACACACTACAAAAGATTATATATAATACAAAAAAGATATAATATATGTAATTGATTATAAACTATAAGAGACTTACACAAATGGTTATCCATATTTTGAACTTTTCTGCATTGTCAACCTGAGACCAATCATTTATATTGATTGGTATACTGGACTTCACAAGTCTACCAATAGAGGATTTCAATTGTTGGCCGTTTCCCCCTATTGGATTACCAGTAGCATCAATAGTACAGGTACTCTATCATCTGGGTTAAGTGGAGCATCAAGTATATTCGCCCAACCCCTATTGGAAGAAATGAAGCTATTTTGAATTAACCATTCAAACAAACCAGGAAGTTTCTTTAAACCATTCTCATATGTTCTTTAACTTTCACACATTGAGGACAATGTGTATAATAAGTTTGGGGGTGTTGATAACTGTATTTTATATAGTTATTTTCACCTATTTTATTAATTATAATTGCTATGTTCTTGATGTTTTTAGTTAATTTTCAATGAATAAATTAGTATTTACTGTTTTTTATATTTTTTTAATAAAAATTAAATAATTTGTATCGAAAACGTACTTAATTGCAAATTTGTGTCCAAAAATATAATTTCAAATAAAATAGTATTTAATTGCAATTTATAAAAGTCGAAAATATAATTTAAATTAAATTCGGGCTTGATTTTAATTATTAAAAGTTTAAAATTTTAATTTAAATTAGAAAAGGGCTAAACTGTAATTAAAGAAAGTTGAAAATGTAATTTGAAATAAATTTGTGGGTCAAATTGCAATTAATAAAGTTTAATTTTTTTGCGCAGATGAGAAGAACCACGCGCCAAACGTGGACCGTCCGATCAAAGAAGAAAGGGCTACGATGCGCACGTCCAGATCACGTCCGACCAAATCGCGTGTGTGCAGATTCTTTCACGCGGCTCGGCGCCGAGTGGGGCCCACCTGCCGCACAGGCCGGCGTGCAGTGGGACCCACTTCTCTGACGCGTCCAGCCGCTATCCCCCACGTACGCGCGCCTCTGATCCCGTGCGCTGATCTCTGCGTGCAACCGGATTTGTAGCGAATCAAATGAAGCCACGTGTCTGCACGAATCCTTTCTGCTAATCAGAAGATGCCACGTGTCACACTATATTTTTAAGCCAATCCTGTTATGACACGTGTCAGGTTACAATGAGCGTGAAAGCGCCGAATCTCGCACGCGTTCCAGCTGTTGCCCCCACGCTTCGCGCGCCCCAATCCCGTGCTTCAGTTTCTACGTGCGCCCATTCCTTGCAAAAAAATGAGGTGTTGCCACATGTCCCACTATTTATTTCAGCGAATCATATTGTGACACGTGGTAGAGTTTATTGAAAAGAAAAACAGAAACGTACGGCTCGCTACTTACGCGTTTTCATTCCAGTTTTCGATACAATTTTGTCCCCCACGTGTTTTAATTTATTATTTGTCCCACACTTCTCTGTCCCCCGCGTGTATTAAATTTTAATATTTTTAATGTATTTTTTTAGGTATAAATAGGAGATAAGATGATAGAGTTTAGAAGTTTTTTTGAGTTTGTAATTTCTGTAGTGTTTGTGTGTTGGCTATGGAACACACAGAAGCCATTTTTGGCTTTTGTTGTGTTCTGCGTGTGCCAAATATTTGTTCTAATTGATGTTTTAATTTTCCTTCTTCTTCATCTTATTTTTCTGTATCTGTTATAATTTTAATTTTAATTTTATGAAGTAATTTAATTCTTCTAGGGTTGCATTTGATCTAAATTTATGATACTTTTATTTTAATTATTTTTGATAGATTTATAAGACGTTCGATTTGTTCGTTCTATTTTGTGTTTAATGCTTTTTGATTATTTACGAATCTTATCAAAACGATCTGTGGCACATAAATAAACTTGAAAGAGGCATTTGTGTGTATATTGCTCGTAGATAGAATGACATGTATGATGAAGGATAGGAATATACCCTAATTGTATGTGTGGTCATTTGAAAACTTAAAACGTAATGAATCTTGGTGAATTTAATTCTTATAGAGATATAGTGAATTAATTTAACGAGGTGTGTTTGTATGGAGCTCGGAAGAGATGTATGAATAAAATTAGAAGTTTTCGGTTGACAAATTAAATGTACTAAAAAATGTAAATCAAAAGAAAATAAAATGATTTGAGTTGATTAATTTAGTGAAAAATTACAATCATAGATTTCTTTTATTTTGTTTTTAAACTCTTTTCTTACATTTGTTCGAACCAACGATCGTTTTGAATAAAATCATAGAGAGATAATTTTAGTACTCAACAAACTATAGTAACAAATCTCCGTGGGAACGATAACTTACTTATCAAATTTTATTACTTGTGACCGTGTATGCTTGCACGTTTTTTGTGTGTTGTAAAACGCACAACATGCCCCAATGGATCATTTGGATCTACAAGCTCTGTTACCCGAGGATCCATGAAATATCTACAAACAATGAAGAAATATAAATTAATTAACAATTTTAGGAACATATATATATATATATATATATAAGAGTTATTACAACAATATAAAACATACCTTATGTTTAATTAGGTTGTTGATCGTATACATATATTCCATCACAATCACTTCGAGCCCATGACGAAGAATCATCATCATCAATTAGATCATCACATACATTAGGAAATTTTTTTGGGAAATTACTAATATTGGTTAATGTATCAAGCATAGGTTCGTCATCTTCTAAAGCATCACAATGGTAAAACTCTTTTTGTAGAGGTGTTAACACAACAGACCATCTTGTATCAATTTGATTACTCACGTAAAATACTTGTTTTGCATGAAGTGCTAACGTGAAAGGATCATCAGTGTGACTTATCTTGGATAAATTTACAAGGGTAAATCCAAAATCATCTATTTTATATCCAACATTGATAACATCTTTGACCCAATCACACACGGAAATTGTTTAATGGAAGACCTCATAATCCAATTCCCAAATCTCTTGTATTATATTATAATATGTTCTATGAGAATGTACAGATTACCATCTTTTGAACTGGAAAATTGCATAGTTTGTACAACCATCTTCATACCACTATTCTAATTTACTCGGATTTTTTCCCTAGCTTGAGTCGTAAACCTCGATCCATTTATTGTGAAACTAGAAAATGATTTGACATCGAATTTTGGCCCATGTGTAAGCCATTATAAACTTTCTATTATTTTATGATTGGATTTCTTGAGTTTATCTCGAATCTATGTATACAAAAACATGAAATATGTTTAGAGCAATGTTTTAAATCATTGCATAGATCTAGGAACATACATGCATGAATTTTTGTTTGTGACATGATGAGTGCTCAAAAAGCACTAAAATAACCATGATTTTATGCACATTAATTGATTAAAAATATATATATTTATATGTTTTATCGTATATTTATATAAATTTGTCTTTTTCGGAATCACAGGTATTTTTATTGTTTTTCAGGTATTTTGGCTTAAAAACGCAACTTAAAAACTCAAAGAGGAATACTGGAAGCAATACATCACAAATATATTAATAAATAAATGGGGAAAGATCAACAAATATGGAAAAATTGGACAAAATGGGTCAAAAAGGACAAAAATGTCAGAAAGGAGAAAATCGCGACGCCGCGCCCCAGCGCCCAGCTCCGCCCCAAGCTGCGCGCGGTACTGTTCATCCGCGCAGCACTGCGCGGGCGGCACTGTTCATCCGCACAGCACTACGCACGCGGTACTGTTCATCCGCACAGCACTACGCACGCGGCACTGTTCATACGCGCAGAACTGCGCGCGGTACTGTTCATGTGCAGCCGCCCCCCGTCATGCTGACGTCATCAAATGACGTCAGCAATCACTAATCCGCGTTTTAACATTTTTTTCTCTACTTTTTCTCTCCATCCTCACCTATAAATACCCCCCTTCCCTTCACTTCAAAACACACTTCTCTCTTCTTTCTTTCTCTCATTTCTTAGTTTTTGAGTTTTTCTTAGTTTCTTTCTTAGTTTCTTTCTTAGTTTTTAGTTCAATTCTCTTAGTTTTAGAGTTCTTCTCTTTTTGAGAGGAACTTGTAATGTTTTTGTAATAATTTAGATTTTTGATTAAATAAATGGAAGTGCAAATTCCGCTTGGAGGTTTTCCAGCAACGGGAATAGCATCGAAGTTCTGTAAGGATTTTATTTTCTTTACAGTTATTTTTATGCTTTATTCTTACATGTTATATTTAATTTGTCTGTGATTAAATTTAACTCTGCTGGCTGTTTATAAACATGATATAATAATAAACGTTGTTATGATTGCGAAATATTAAATAGGTGAAAATTTCTAAAATTAATTGATTTTGTTTTTATTCAAGAATTTTATATTAAGAATGTTAGAGAGAAATATATTATTTTTCATTACAAACTTAAAACTGAAAATTAGATTTTAAGGTTTAGAGTGAAACTCTATTTCAAAAGTTTTTATAAGAATTATTATGTGAAAATGTATTGACAACATGTTTTCAATAGTGGTTTTAAAACTTGAAAGTTAGTACTCGGATAATTAAATTTTTATGTTTAATTTGGACACCTTAAATAATGTTTAAATTGTCTAACCCCACCAAAGGTGGCATTTAAATGGTTCATTTTCAATCTCTTAGAAAAAGGAATTAATTTAATTAACCAAATTAGTTATCAACCCCACCCATAGGTGTTAATTGATTTGTTTAGTTAACAAAGAATATCTAACCCCACCAAAGGTGATATTTATATAAAAAAAAGAGAATCAATAAAATATCAATTTATATCTTTAATAACCTAGATAATATGAGCAAGCATAATTAATTTAGTTATTATATCCATAAATACTTCACTAATATAAATGATAAAATTTGCATAAATATTTATTGAATCTGTATTTGTATTTATTTTTAGATAAATATTTATTGAATCTTGTATCTATGTTTATTTTTATGTTATTAGATTATATTTAATTAATCTGTATATATGTTTATTTTATGTTATTAGATTAGGAACACAAAAACCAAACTATCGTGACAGGATGTTTAGGATTTAATTTCGTTTTTAAAAGTTTGAATAATAAATTAAAAACCACATACATTCCTTCCTTAGATCGACCATGGGAGTATACTTATCATTTTCTTTGAAATGATTCGTGCACTTGCGAGAGTTTTATAAATATTAAAACCAAAGTATTGGCAAGAATCGGCGATGCCGGTTTTTGCTAATCAAGTTTTTGCACTTACGTGGTTGTGAAACCAATTAATAAGCTCTCACTTATGTTCATCATATAACCATTTTTCTCCTTCTTTTTTTTATAACTAAGATCGATCTTCAATAAGTTTAAATGCATCCTGTAATGTTCTTAAAGATATATGAAGTATATATCATCATTAATAGTTAAATAAAAAATGATTTTTGCATAAATGGAAATGTTAAACATCACTTACTCTATGTATGGTTGTGCCTCATTATTATTTACCAAAATGATTCGGTGTGCTTTTTCCCATCGAGTGCAATCAATAAACAATTTCTTACTTCCTCCAAGCATAGGGTTACCTATTTGGATCATGTGACATTCTAAGAACGACTTGTGCGTAGGATTCCCAATTTCAGTGCAACCACTAAAGTATTCAGAACAAAACTCAATGGCCTCTTCAGCAATGTAGCGTTCCACCATGCATCCTTCAAGTTGATTTCTATTATTTACATATCCTTTAAGGACTTGCATATATCTCTCAAAAGGATACATCCACCTTAAGTAAGTAGGACCACACAATTGAACCTCTCAAACTAAATGAACATACAAGTGAATCATTATATCGAAGAAAGAAGGAGGAACATATTTTTCAATTAGACAAAAAGTCTCTACCACATCTTTCTGTAAAGAGTTTAACTCGCCAATTGATATAGATTTCTTGCATATTGTATTGAAGAATGAACAAAGCCGAATTATTGATAATCGAACATGTTTTGGAAGAATTGATCTAATAGCAACTAGTAATAACTGTTGCATTAAGATATGACAATCATGTGATTTCAATCCAAAAAGTTTCTTATCGGTGATTGACACAAAATTTCTTAAGTTGGATGAGTAACCATCAGGAACTTTCACACCCTCCAAACATTTACAAAACACATCCTTCTATTTTTTTGACATTGTATATGATCCTGGTGGTAATTATGTTCGATTCTTATCATCTTCCACCCTTGGTTCCAATTCAGGTCGTATGCTTAGTTCCTTTAAATCCAGTCTTACTTTAATTCCATCCTTTGTTTTTCTAGGTATATTAAGTAAAGTACCAATCAAGCTCTCATATAAATTTTTCTCAATGTGCATGACATCTAAGATGTGATGAATGTGTAGGTCTTTCCAATAAGGTAATTCCCAAAATATTGATTTTTTATTCTAACAACCATGGTAAGTCGGTTCAAACTCTTTTTCATTTTCACCCATTTTATTAGTTGACCTCTTTCGTTTCCCTACCTTAGTGAGTTTTTTTTTCATCTTTTCATATCGTTTGAATGTGATACCATTCAATTGCCTTAATATCTCAACACCTCGCAAAGGTCGGGTTGCATGATCATGATCTTCTTCACTATCAAACGGTTTCTTTTGGTGTCTAAACTTGTGTCCAGATGGAAAAAATCTTCTATGTCTTCTATAAGACATCTTTCATCCGTGAACAAGATAAGTTGTAGAAGTTCCATCACTACATATAGGGCATCCGTTGTAACCTTTTGTTGCATGTCCTGATAAATTTCCATAGGCAGGAAAATCATTAATTGTCCATAAAAGGACCCCCCTTAAGTTAAAGTATTCTTTATGTGCAACGTAAACATTTATACCATCATTCCACAATGTCTTTAAATCATCTATCAAAGGCTACAAATATACATCAATATCAACACCGGGTTGTTTCGGTCTTGAGATCAATAATGTTAACATTATGAATTTTCTTTTTATACACAACGAGGGAGGAAGGTTGTATGTTACCATAATTACTGCCCAATAGCTATATCTACTACTAAGGGAACTACGTGGATTAATTCCATCAGCAGTAATGGAAAGGCGAAGATTGCGCGGATCAGATGAAAATGGAGATAAATTATCTACTACTTTCCAATTTGGAGAATCACAAGGATGACGTAGTTCCATCACAAGGTTGTATGTTAACAATGGTTTTTCGGCATCATCTAGAAGTTTTTTAAAGGTTTCGGGATCATCCTCGCGTAGTTCATTTTCAACACTATGAAACATATTTTCTGTCTATACATTATGATAAGATGTTTTCAATCCACTCACATTCTTATTTATCTATTCCCCATGAGTATTATCAATATTTTCTCCATGATAATACCAACATTTATAGCTCAAAAGAATACCACTACAGATTAGGTGATACTTAACTCTGTCAAATTCATGAAATCGTTCATTTTTACATTTAACACATGGGCATCGAATCATACTAGTTCCAGTATTACTATTTTTACAAACAAATTTCATGAAACTTTCAACTCAAGAAATGTAGTCATGCTCAATTCTACACTTTGACATCCAAGATTTGTCAATTTCTATTAATGACATTAATTAAGCATATTAATTCATTATGTATCCAATGAATATATTTCAAGTATTATTATATATAAATTAAGAGATATTAAGAGATATATAAATTAAGAGATGATATAATTAAGAGATATCTTTTTTATACAAATAATATATATATATATATATATATATATATAGTTTTAATAATCTTTTTAAAAAATAGGTATTAAATAAACAAATAGTTAAAAATTATAAAACAAAATTATAAATCATAATTTTGTAATATTTATTTATTGTCACTATTTTTATTTGAACATTTTATTAAAATTATTTTTAAATAAATAATATATTTAAATAATTTTATGTTATAATTTATTATTAAATTTTTTAAAATAATTTTATATTAAAATTTTATTTTATCTCGTATTTTATCCATTTTAATTATTTAATTTTTAAAAAATATTATTTTAATAATAATAATTTATTTTATTTTATAAAAAAAAAATAGAAAACTACTCTTTAAACACAACTCATAGTTTTTATAAAATAAATCCTTTAATTATGTTGTTTTCAACTAAAATATTCTAACCCCATGACTAAAACATTATACAATTAAATCTTAAAAATTCAAAATAATAAGTATTACTTTAAACTTTTAAAATTAAAAATATCTTTTTTAAAATTAAAACACAATTATTTTAAATTATAAAAATAAAATACTTCAATCGCTATACTAGTACCTACTATTCTTTTAAAGCTGTGTGTGCAAGATAGTAACAGAAAAGCTCATAATAATATTTCAATTTTCATAGAACAATTGAACGGTCATTGGTTTGAATGTATATATTATTTCCACATAAAATAAACCAAACATATAATAACAAGTATAATACAAAACATACATAAATAAAAAATTTATACAAAAAATAAAGCAAACTGAATAATATGTAAAAATATTAATAGAAATACTTAAAAGAGTAAATGAATTGACTAAATGGATGAAATGAAGAAGAAATAGGTGTTTTGTAAGTGAGAATAAGTGAGAAAATGGGTATAATATTTTTGAGTATTTTGCTAAAAAAATAGGGGATCTGAAAGATAATAAGAAGAGGAATATAACCCACAAAACGACGTTGGAAATGGTGGTCGGAGGTGACCGGAAATTGAAAAAGAGTGGAGGGTGAGCTCAATTTTGTTAGAAGGGGGAAGAGAAATTTGGAATTTTTGGAATTCTGTTGGTGAAGAAGAGAGAAGAACGGTAATAAAGCGTGGATAGCGTCGGTTCGCCACGTCAACTAATGTTATCCACGTAATTTAAAATTAATTTTTTTTTCAATTATTATTTTATTTGAACTCTTATATATATATATATATATATATATACTATAGAAAAAGAAATAAAATAATTTTAAAATAATATCTAAAAAAATACACAAAATTATATAATTTTAAAAACCAATTGTCTAAAAAAAAAAAAACATTATACTATATATATATATATATCCAACTTAAATTTTAAAGAGTCAAATAAAATAATAATTGATCTAAAAAAACATTGTACCTAAAAAAAATTTCAATTGTAAACTGCATTTTTTAATTTAAAAAATACACGTAGGACGTAGCGTCGGTTGATGTGGCGAATCGACGCTACACAAATGGATAGCATCGGTTCCCTACATCAACCGACGCTATGTCCTACGTGGATAGCTTCAGTTCTACACCGAACCGACTTTAAATTCATTATAAGTCGGGTTTTTTTCAAAAATCAACTTTACATAGCGACTTAAATATCCCTTTTTATAGTAGTGACATCTATGGACAAGGAGCATACTATTCTTCTTGGTAGGCCATTCATTCCCACAACCAAGCCAATTATTGATAACCATGATGGGAGGTTAACCATGACAGTCTTAAGAGAGACTATACATTTTAAAGTTTTTGATTCCTCACATATTCCTTTTATCTCTACTATAGATGAGTGTTCTACCATTGATTATATAGACTCATTTTCTCATCACACGTTTTTCAATAAAAGATGGAGGACAAACTTGAGTATATTTCGAGTATTGATAGGGTAGAGGAAAATTTAGTTGAGAAGTTAATAACAAGGGGGGATTTAGTGTATCAAAGTATACAAACCATAGCCTTAAGCAATTTAAGACATTAAATTAAACTCCAAATGAGGGGCAACCCATTGATATTTTCTTCATTTAATTTTTGAACATTTTTATTTTTTAGTTATAGCTATTTTATTTGGTAGTATTATGGACATTACCTTATTTAGGTTGGGGGTGGACGATACATTGCTATCCTATGTTAATGTTGTTTAGTTTTATTTTTAAATTAAAAGAGCACCGCGGCATGCTTTATTTGTGCTCTAGCATTAGGCTCTCCAGTCATTTTGGCTAGAACATATTTTTCACTTCATGCCATGGCATGGTAAAATATACATCAGGTCACACTAGTCTTAGGTTCTTAGTTGGGGATATTTTCAAGATTGCACCGTAACGTGATAAAATTTTCACCGTAGCATGCATTCAACTTTTACACTACAAACACCACCACCACCACCCCCACATGCGCGCGCGCGCACATACACACACCAAAATGCAAGAAAATAGATCAAACACACAAATTTTTTGAATTTTCCAACACTAATCCCTCCCTTCTCGCCATCTTCAACAAACTTCATAAAATTTCTCAAATTTTTCCCAAACATTTTCACTGGTTATCTCATCTTTTCATCCAAGAAACATCACTAAGGATTGTTTAGACCTCCATTGTAGGGATTCACTTCCAATTTCATCAAATTTGCAGATTTGGCATCCATTACTCATCTTTGACTTCATCACAAAGTGTCTTCAAATTCAACAAGTAAGTGACCCCTAATATTAAGAGAATTACTTTGTGTTGTAGGATGATTTAGAAGTGGATATTTTTGGGTCTAAGAATACAAACCCTAGCTTGGATAAAGAGTGTGTTTAAATTATTTTCTAGAACATACATATTTGGTATTTTTCACATCTTGAACTTGCAGCAGTGACACGTTAAAGGAAAAGTAATGAAAAGGGTAAAGGTACAATTGTGTCACAAGAATTCAATAGAGCTAGATCTGTTAGTTTTGAGGCAAAACAAAGATTTGAGAAAGTTATTGAAATTAATAAAAAAAATTATTATGGAGAGAGGGATTGAATTTAGGGAGCATTTGTTTCTTGGTATGATTGATAAAATATCGTCTCTTGGATGGAGAGGGTTTTTTAAAAGTCCAGTGGGTGTGGTAATGTTCCTAGTTAGATAACTTTATGCCAATATTCCTAAAAATGTGGATTATAAGGAAATGGTTAGGAACATGCTAGTACCCTTTAGTTCATATGCTATAAATACATTTGTGGAATGAGAGATGTAAAACAGGGTGAAAATGAAAAGTTATGTAAATAAGAAAGCAAATAGGAGCCTCATATGTTTATAAACAAGAAAGGCTCAAATGTGAGTAACATGGATCTCATGAATCAAATTCTAGGACTAAGAAGACATTTTATTGCTTATATCATACTTCAATCAAAATCATTAAGCAATAAATATCAAATATGTGACTATAGAAGAATGAAAATGCATTTTACTTCAAGGGATTATTCCTAATATTTTGGTAATAATCATGTCACTATTTTCAAGAATTTATGGTCATAGTATTTAGTTATACTATTTTTTTCGTCTTTTGTTTTTATTTTTCTTTCTTCTTCTTTTTCCCCATGTAAATGTATTGTGATGAGTGGGTATTTTGGCTCTTTGTTTTTTAAGGAATCCCATATGTATAATTTTTTGTAAGGAATCAAGCAACTTTATTTATTCCCCTATTTGTAAAGTACATTGAATATACATAAAAACACACTTTCAATTTCTACTCAAATTATTTAATCAAAGCAATGAAAAATAATTAAATGATACTTCATTAGATTAATTAAAATTCAAACATTAAATGCAAAACTTATAGTAGTTCCCATAATTTAAAATCATAGGAAAAGTGCTTAAAAGAGTAGAAGAAAAATAATCACTCAAACTAAAATACTATTGGCTCAATAGTAATCTCATAAGGTAGTATCCATTACTTGATTCATAAACATCAAAACTTTACAATAATCATTGAATATATTTAATAAATCAAACAAAAAGTGAATAAATTCAATCAGTCACCTAAAATTAACTTCAAGCATGATAATTTTGCATTAGAAAAAATTTAATAGGCATATTTGCACCCCAAACCTAAAAACTAAACACTATCTTCAATGTGTTCAACTATGCATATGTTCAAAAAAGTAATCAAACAGGGAAAATAGATAATTAACTAATAAATAATTGAAAACAACTAAATTAAAACAAAAAAGAAATACTACCAGAAACGTTGGGTTTCCTTCCATCAAGTGTTAGCTTAAATTCTTAGCTAGAAGCTACTTATTCTATTCAAGGAGGTTTCAATGTATCCTTGAAGCATAAGTTCTCTCCTTTGTTTTGGCCTTTCTCAAAAGAAGGCTTTATTGCACATGAAATAGATTTATAACGAGTAATACACATATTGCATTTCTTTGCAAGACAAGAAGACTTACAGTTCAAGTTTATGTCATGGTAACGCGTGATGTGTTCTTTGCAGGCATCATCATGAATTGATTCTATTAGGGTTTTCTTCACTTTCCTATCTATATGTGAATAATTAATTTTATTACTTTTTTTTAAATGAGTGTTTAGATGAGTTAGTAGAATCATTGATAACATATTCATTAACGGTAAAAATAGGAGGAGAGGGAGAAGTTGGAAGCACTTTAAAGTTTGTAGTCTCTCCTAAGACTGTTATGGTGAACTTTCCTTTTTAGACATCAATAACTATGTTGATTGTGGCCATTAATGGCCTACCAAAAGTAATGGTATGCTCCATGTCCTTAGATGGGGTGTCTTATATCTCTATTACTACAAAGTCAACCAGTACAATTATACTCTTTATTTGTAACAATAAATTCTCAACTATTCCCTTTGGATTTCTAATAGCCTATCATCAAGTTGAAGGGACATTGTTGTTGGTTTAAGCTCTCCTAAACCTAGTTGTAAGTATATCAAATATGGAAATATATGGCATGATATTAATACATGCTTCCATGTCTAGTATATGGGTGGACATCTTCTTATTCCCTAAAGTGATATTGATGTTGGAACTTCTAGGATCTTTCACTTTGAGAGGAAATTTTTTTTTGTAGCACCACACTAGTAAGTTCTAACACCAATACTTTCCCATTCTGCTCATATCTTCTTCTTATTCTTTTTTGGAAATAAAGGCCTTGAAAAATTTAGTGTGTGAAGGAATACCAACATCTAAAAGAGATAAATTTATGTTAACTTTGTAAAGTAAATTGAAAATGTTAGTAAATGACTTATCCTATTTGGTGTCCTTGAGACGGTCTGGAAATGGAGTAGGATGTCTATATGGATCAAGTGACTTGTGTAGCATGGTAGAGTTAGTTGACATACCAATTATCTCCTCATTTTATTTATAAGGATTTAATACTTCATCGTCCTTATCTTGGCCTTGGGATTTACTTTTTCCTTTTCTATATTTCCTACATCAGTCGATAAATTATCAAAAAATTCACAAAAATAAGTATTTTCAAAATCTTACCACTTTGATCGGCTATTATAACCATGGCTTGTTCTTGCATCTTTCCATCCTCTTGCCTTTGCATATGCTCAACTATTTTCCCAACTTTACCATCCACCCTTTTCATAGATGCCTCTAAAGAATCCAAACTTTAATTATTTTTGATGTGGTTATCCCTACTCACTTGAATGAAAGCATTCAAGTTATCCTCTAAGGATGGCTTGTTAGGTGGATAGTGTGGCCTTTTTAGTTTAAAATAGGGTCTTGCATTTGGTTTTGGGCTTAAGGTGGGTTATTGTTTCCCTTCCAAGAGAAGTTGGGATGAATCCTCCAATTTGGCTTGTATGTGTTTGCATAAAGGTCAATCCTAAGTCTAGGTTCATACCCCTTAATTGAGTGCACTTGTTCTTGACTAGTACCTGCAAAAGAATCAGCAACAAAAGTATTAGCACCCTGTCCATAAGGTAATTATATTATTTAATTATAAATCAAGATTTAGTCCATCATTAATTTATAATTAAAAATACTTTTAATCATCTAATTTAATCTCAATTAATTAATAATTTTCTTGATTAGGCTTGAAATTGATTATTGAAATTAAATTAAACTATTATTCATTAATTCACAATTAAGCATAAATGACGTTTTTAATGCTTAATTCTATAATATTTTCTTTAATTATAAATCAAATCTTGGATCATCATTAATTTATAATTAAAAATTTTAAGAACATGAACAAGAAATAAATAAAACTTTTATTTATTCAAACTACAAATTTTTTATTTCAATCATTGGAAGCAAAAAACTAAAATCCTATATTATAGAATTAGCCAAACATAATTAAATTAATAAAATTTAATTCAACTACAAAATACATTAGATTACAAAGAGAAAAAATAATATAAAATAATAAAAATACCCCTTCTTAATAAAGATGATTCTAGATCTTTGAATGGGTTGTCATTACCTTCTTCAAATCCTTGGATTTTCTTTACAATTGGAAGGTTTTCTCTTTGTATCTATATATGGATGGTGGAACGACTAGCGTAGTTGGTTGCTTAATCAATGTTGATTCATGTTTTTTTAAGAGAGGTTAGGATTGTATTTATAGGCTAAAATTAGGGTTAAAATGTTTGGAACATGTATTAGAATTTCTAATAAGTTTTTACACTCGGGCCATGGCATTTTACACTCAAGCCATGGCATGATTTATTGTGCATCATGACATGCCTTGATTTTTGATTCTTCAATTGAAACTTGAGTGTTATGCCACGACATGAGATAAGTTGGGCTATGGCACACACAGAAATTTAGGATACACAAGTTGGATCCGAGAGAATATCACCACGTCATGAATAATGTCTCGCTATGGTACATAGAATTTTCAAAATTTAACATTCTTTTTCATTCCGACTTGTGTGAATTATCATTAATTAACCCTGTTTTCACTCATTTTACTCATGTTTGTCTAAAATTCTTCTAAAAGCACTTTAACCTATAAAACAGGATAATACCCTCCAAAACAATATAAAAGCAAAGTAAAATATAAAACTAAATACTTAAAAACATAATAAATAATAGGTCAAGATAATATTCATCAATATTTTTGAAAAGTAAAGTTGAAAGTGCATTTACTTTTTTACTAGAATTTGAAGAACATAATATATGTTAGTTTCATTGTAGTTCCAAAAAGATAACACAATAAGAATATATTTTAAATTTATGATTAAAGCCAAATAGCTAAAAGCAAGATAATTTGTAAGCAATTATATATATTTTTATATAAGCTCCCAGTTAAGTAAATATTTTAGAAATGCAATAGTACTTTCCTTTCAATATTCAGTAATAGTTGGCTCTACTCAACCTTCAGAATATTCAGTATGACATCATGACTAATAGATTTGGTCCATTTCCTAATTAGCTAGAGTGGTGAATAAGTAATCAATGAAATTATGCCAAATTAAAATTTCCCAAATTTCCAGATAAGCAATCATGTGAAACAAATAAAGTGAAAATAAATAAGGATTGACACAATAATGTTTAAGTGGAAACAACCTAGGTCACAACAATGACCTAGGTGGAAAAAGACTAGTCCACTGGATCACTTAACTATCCAATATGAAAATAAGATTAAATTACAAGGTCATGATGTAAACTACTCTCCAAGATAATGCCCCCAAGTAATCTACTTATAAGTCACTACTTTTCTTGATAGTCTTAATAATAAAGGTATTCAGATTCAGACTAAAGTTCTAATAAACTCAAGTCACAAGAGTAATCGAACCTGTTTAGCTAGCACCTAAAATGTTAGCACAATAACATAAGTACAAATTGTGTCCTAGAGTATATTCAAGAATATATCAGTTAATTTTAAATAATCTAACAATCATAAAACAATTAGATTAAGTATAAGTTCAACAAAGAAAGCTTTTCTAAAGTTAAATAATCAAATCAAATAATTATGATAACACAGAAACATTTATTTGATTCAAGCATCCAAGAGCATAATAAAGAAGAAGTTATACGAATATAATTAAAAAATCATAAATTAAATAGGCATATTAATCAAACATAATCACCAATGTTTGAAACATTAATTAAAGAAAGAAACCTAAACAAATATGATCTCATTTTTACAAAACTTTTTGAGAAAGAGAGAGAGAGAGATCATGAAAAAAATTAGAAATTTATAATGAATATAGTTAGTCAAAATATGGAGCATTATGATCTTTATTTAGGAAAGATGAAACATTAATGCTAGGTTAAAGTCATATTACAATTATGTCTATTAAACATTCATAGAGCAGTAAACAATAGGGACAATATTGTAATTGAAATATTTGATTTAAGTAAAAAATTAGGTTAAGTTGAAGCCTTCATCGCACGATCGATCCGGAGCATGCTTGATTGATTGAACCAATAAGGTTGATTGATCGAAACCCTTTTTGATCAATTTTTAAGGTTGGATTAGGTGCAATCCATAACTAAAAAGTCCCGTTCCATCTAGGGTTTCTTAATGATATAGAGGAAGAGTTATGTAATTTGGAGGCAAGAACAAATATCATTAATGAAACGTACATTTTATAAAAATCCCACAATTCACTAAAACAAATTGCTAACATTAAAAGGCCCATAATCAATTAAAACAAAAAAAATTGCTTCCCAAATTAATCCTTGCATCCAATTTAATATTTCAAATCTATCCCTTTTGTAGGATCTTGAGAATCTTTAGAATATTTGTAAACATAAACTTGGTTGGCACCTTAATCTCCATTATTCCCCTCCTCTTCGAAAAGATTCATCCTCGAATCTTAGCTTTGTAAGCAAGTCAATTTGGTATTGAGGATTTAGGTATGAAGTCTATTTGATGTCCCATGTCTCGTAAAGGATGTAATCCATAGGGAGTCTGTTTAGGAAGTTGATCCTCAAAGTCCTACAATAAAGATACACCGACACTAGGCAATGATGAGTTAAGATTTTTTGTAGAAAGATAAACATCCTTGTACATAAGTACAAGTACTTGTTGACTTGCCATCATTGCACTCTTAATCTCTTTTTTCCAGTAAATGCACTCATTCTTTTATTTTTCTCTCCTCGTTCACTTTTCTCTCCTTTTTGCTCACTTTTCTCTTCTTTGTGCTCACTTTTCTCTCTTTTGTGCTCACTTATCTCTCCTTTTTGATTTTCCACTTGCTCACACTTTTGTTTTCTCTCAACTTTCACTATCTTGCTATCCTAATCTAGTCCTCATAAGCTTGCAAAGGTTTGAGAGGGGATAATACGACTTTTCGATTGTTCATTTCAAAAGAGTACCAATTTTTATACTCATCATGCATCACCCTCCTATCAAATTACCATGATCGTCTAAGAAAAATATGAGCAGCATACATTGGTGCCACATCACAAATAACCTTATCCTCATACTTGCCTATTGAAAAAGGAACCCAAACTTGTTTGTTGACATTCACTTCTCCACAATCATTCGACCATTGTATCTTAAATGGTTTGGGATGCTTTTGCCACTTCAAATTCAACTTTTCTACCAACACAATACTAGCAACATTAATGCAGCTCCCACTATCAATAATAAATGTACATAAGAAAAAAAATACTAACTACAAAGAAGATAGCAATATAGATAGTATAAATACGATAATTCCGTCTTCTCAAGGAAAGAATGATTCTGAGTTATACTTAGGGTGGGAAAGAAAGGTTGAGAATGTGTTTGATTGTCATAATTAATCCAAAGAGAAGAAAGTAAAGCTAGTAGCCGTAGAATTTACAGATTATGCTGGTATATGGTGGGATCAAGTGGTGGTCAATAGGCAAAGAAATGGTGAGAGACCTATCCGATCATAGGAAGAGATGAAATTGATGATGCGTAAGAGGTTCATACCTAGCCATTACTATAGGGATTTATATCTATTCCTTTGAGTTCATGGGTTCCTTGGTTGTTCATCTAAAGGGTTAGCATAAAAAAAGCTAAACAAAGTTCTTGATTATAGAAAACCTTTTTGAGATAAGAAAGGCTTGGCTATGTGGAAGAGGATTCTATACCATCATCTTCACTAATAACTTAGTTGGTAGAATCTTCTAACCCTTCTTTACATGATACAAATGGCATTGGTTATAAGGATGAGAGCTCTACTCATTCAACATAAAAAATCACATATGTAAGGCCTTTTAACTTTACTATCACAGTTGTTATTTATGCATAAAGAATTGTTACACCTATAATTGAAAAAATTGTTAATGTTTTTGCCAATATATAATCATTGTGCTAGGAAAGGTCATATTAGGCCCAAGTGTAGATTTTTGTTGGCTATTGCCCATGTTGCTAATCCTTTCCATGCTTCTAGTTATAGGATTCATAATTATCATCCATATTTGAATATTATATCCAATAATTATATTAAAAAACATAAATTTGTTGGTTCAAAGAGACAAGTAAAATTTAACACATTTAATTCTTGGACTAATTATCATCATCCTTCCATACATGTTGTATCTTTATTTAGGATGAATATAAAATCTAAAAGCAATGCTAAGTCCAATAATATGCCTATCAATACTAAGGTAGTTAAGTTCCAACCCAAAGAAATGACAATTCAGGAAAGTTTGGGTTAGTAAAGATTGTCTCTTTCCAGTTATTTGACCATCTTTTGTTGTTCACCTAAGTACTTTAGTTTGAGTTCTTAATTAACCCTAGGTGAGCATCTTTATTATATTTGTTTATTTCTTTTATTTTTTATTGATGGCTCTTTAGCTTTAATAAAAAAAATTATAATAATGAAAAAAAGGAAAGGGGAAACACATGTTTTAAACTTTACATACTATTCTCATACTATTTCAACTCTTCTGATTGACTTTACATTATGCAAATGGACATTTAGATTTGTGCATTTACATACTTTCTCCTATGTAGTGATCGATGTTGACAAGAACTTACTCACAGACTCAGTGAACACACACACACACACACACACACACACACACACACACACACACACACACACACACACACACACACACATATATATATATATATATCATGCTTAAATTTTATGATTACTTTTATGAGATTCTAGGACTTGAGATAACATTGATTGTAAAAGTGTGTTTAAGCTCTATCTTTGTGAAGTTACCGTAGCTAGTGGAGAGGGCTATCTCACAACTAATGTGAAAGTCATCATACAAGATTTATGGCTTGTGCATATTTCCTTAACAAAAAATTATTATAGGAAAATAAAAAATAAAAAAAAATTGCATGCACACAAAGAAAGAGTTAAAAGTCGTTGTACCAAAAAAAAATAAGGAACAAAGATACATAAATAACCAATCCTTCATTTATTAAAAATTAAAAACAAAAGATAAAAATTATCTCTTAGTAGATAATTATATTTTGTGAATGGTAAGGATTCAACTGTAATTTTTCATGTTATGTGATACTATTTTCTTTAAATGTTTCATGACTAGTCATAAACGAACAATTTGATATACTATTGTAATTTAAACATATATCTTACTTTTGGTGATTATCGATATGTCATTGTAAATATTAGTATTTATATGTGTCTTATCTATATACTTATTCTTTCAATACAGAGTCAAAATTTGAACAAGATTATTATTATTATCATCAATTGAGTGTTCTGTTCTAGTCATATCTAAATAAGTCTACTACCCTCAATAACAAAGAAAAATTATTTAAAAATTTTTAAAATTTTTATTTTATTTTACTTTATTTTGTGGAGTCATAGAACTTAGGAGGAGTTTTTTTCATTGCATATATCTTATTCTTGCTCATATTGAATCTAAGCTTCAATTTTATATTACAAACTCATATGACAAAAATGGGAGAGATAATGAACATAGGGAGAGATTACCCAATGTGAAAAATATTATTTAATGTGAAATATTTCACATAGGATGAGAACATCAAAAGTGTTCTATTCATTCAATATGTCACATAGGAACATTAAACTTAATATTTAAATGTTATATCCATTACTACCTTCTTCTTATCACTACTACAAAAGGAGGTATTTAAGTCGAGATTTAAAGTTTGTTTTGGGGAATACCAACTTATAATGAATTTTAAGTCGGTTCATTGAATAACCAACTTAAAACAAATATATTGTAGCATCGGTTGACATGTAGAACCGATGCTACACATAGGATGTAGCATCAGTTCTATGTGTCAAGCAACGCTACACACGTATTTATTTTCCTTTTCTCTTCTTTATCCCCCATCCACAGACAAAACATATTTTTCCAACGTTGTAACCAAACTGACCGACACCTCCTCTACTCTTTCTCATTTTCTGACTACCTCCTTTACCCTTTCTCATTTTCTGGCCACCTCCAACTACCAATTCCAACGCCATTTAGTGGGTTTTCTTCCTATCACAATTCTCTTCTAAATCCCCTATTTTTTGAGCAAAATACTCAAATTTTTATACCTATTTTCTCACTTACAAAACACCATTTTTTTCTTCATTTCCTTCATTTTGTCACTTCATTTACTCTTGTAAGTATTTCTATGAATCATACACACTTCTTATTCATAGTTCTTTATTTTTTGTGTATTGTGTGTTATTATTTATGTGTATAAATTTTTGTATTATGTAGGTTTTGTATTATGTATGTTATTATTTGTATTATGTAGGTTTTGTATTATGTATGTTATTATTTTTATTACGTAGATTTTGTAAAAATTTTCGTAATAAATTAAATAATTCTGTGATATTTTTGTAATAAATTTATATATTTATACATTTAACCTATTTTATATCATTCTGTTGAGAATGATTGTGATTTAAGGTTGGTTTTTCATTTATTTATTTTTGTTAATATGAAATGGAAATATATGATTCAACAATATGATACTCGTTAAAAATTTAGGTTTTAAGTAGTGTAGTTATTTAAAAAAATATTAATTATCACAAAATTGTTATATAAATTTTGTTTTATATATCTTAAATTTGAAATCAACTCAAATGATGTGACATATTATTATTAGTAATTACAATCAATCTCATATAATTATATTTATGTGTATATATTTGTTATGTTTGGTTTTTATGTATTTATTTTTATATGATATTTTGATAGATATTCTAATAATTAGAGAATTCATATATAATAATAATTGAAATATATTGGTTGGATATATATTTAATATGCTTAATTTCATTAATAGAAAATGGACAAATCTTGGATGTTAAAGTATAGAATTGAGCAGGACTACATTTCTAGAGTTAAAAGTTTCTTGTTATTTGCTTGTAGAAATAGTAATAATAAAATTAGTATGATTCGATGTCCACGTGTTAATTGTAAAAATGAGCAATTTCATGATGTTGATGAGGTTAAGTATCACCTTATCCGTAATGGTATTCTTTTGTGTTATAAATGTTGGTATTCTCATGGAGAAAATATTGATAATACTCATGGGGAAGAGATAAATAAGAATGTGAGTGGATTATATACATCTTATCATAATGTACAAATAGAAAATATATTTCATGGTGTTGAAGATGAACTACGTGAGGATGATCATGAGACCTTTAAAAAACTTCTAGAAGATGCCAAAAACTGTTGAATCCAGAGTCCAAGAAATACACTCAAATGTTAGGATTGGTTCATTTGTACAATGTGAAGGAAAAAATGGTTTTTATGACAAGGGATTCACAGAATTACTAAATTTACTAATAGATATGTTTGTTGAAGGTATTGAATTTCCATCTTCAATGTATGAAGTGAAGAAATCTCTTAGTCGATTTGGCATGGAATATCATAAGATTCATGCTTGTTCAAATGATTGCATTCTTTATAGAAAATAATATGAGACATTAGATGATTATCCAATGTGTAATGAATTAAAATGGAAGCATGCTACAAATGAGACCACACCTAAGAAAGGCATGCCCACAAAGGTTCTTTGGTACATTCCTTTGATTCCTCGCTTTTAAATGTTGTTCAAAAGTAAAGAGACATGAAAGATATTGACTTGGTATTCAAATAATCAATCTGATGATGGGGTGCTATGTCATCCTTGTGATTCTCCAAATTGGAAAGTAATAGGTAATTTATCCCTTCAATTTGCTTCTAATTAGTGCAATCTTCATCTTGCCATTGCTGCTGATGGAATTAATCTACATAATTCCCTTAGTAGTAGATATAGCTATTGGCCAGTAATTATGGTAACATACAACCTTCCTCCTTGGTTGTGTATGAAAGGAAAATTCATGATGCTAACATTATTGATCTTATGACTGAAACTACCCGGATTTGATATTGATATATATTTGCAACCTCTGATAGATGATTTAAAGACATTGTGGAATGATGGTATAAATGTTTATGATGCACATAAAGAAGAACACTTTAACTTGAGGGAGGGTCCTTTTATGGACAATTATTGATTTTCCAACCTATGGGAACCTATCAAGACATGCAACAAAAGGTTATTTGGATGCCCTATATATAATTATGGCACTTCTACAACTTATATTTTTCACAGACGAAAGATGTCTTATAGAAGACATAGAATATTTTTGCCATCTGGACATAAGTTTAGATACCAAAAGAAACTGTTAGATGGTGAAGAAGATCATGATCCAACACCCCAAACTTTGTGAGGTGTTGAGATATTAAGGAAATTGAATGGTATGACATTCAAACTATATGAAAGATGAAAAAAAGAATACTCACCAATGTAGGGAAAAGTAAGAAATCAACTAATAAAAGGGGTGAAAAGGAAAATGTTACTAAATCAGTAGATCATGGTTATTGGAATAAGAAATCAATATTTTGGGAATTAACTTATTGGAAAGACCTACACATTCATTACATCTTAGACGTTATGCACATTGAGAAAAATGTATGTGAGAGATTGATTGGTACATTACTTAATATACCTAGAAAAACGAAGGATGGAATTAAAGCAAGACTGGATTTAAAGAAACTAGGCATATGACTTGCATTGGCACCAAGGGTGGAAAATGATAAGAATCGAACATATTTTCTACTAGCATCATATACAATGTCAACAAAAAAAATGATGTGTTTTGAAAATGTTTGGTGGGTGTAAAATTTTCTGATGCTCAGTCATCCAACTTAAGAAATTTTGTGTCTATCACCGATAAGAAACTTTATGGATTGAAATAACATGACTGTCATAACTTAATGCAATAGTTATTTCCACTTGCTATTAGATCAATTATTCCAAAACATGTTCGATTATAAATAATTCATCTTTTTTCATTCTTCAACACAATATGAAAGAAATCTATATCAATTGGTGAGTTAAACTCTTTATAGAAAGATGTTGTAAAGAATTTGTGTCTAATTGAAAAATATTTTACTCCTTTTTTCGATATAATGATTCACTTGTGTGTTCATTTAGTTCATGAGATTCAATTGTGTGGTCCTACTTACTTAAGGTGGATGTATCCTTTTGAGAGATACATGTGAGTTTTTAAAGGATATATAAATAATAAAAATTGTCTTGAAGGATGCACGGTGGAGCGTTACATTGGTGAAGAAGCCATTGAATTTTGTTCTAAATACTTTAGTGGTTGCACTGAAATTGGGAATCCTACGCACAAGTTGTTCTTAGAATGTCACATGATCCAAGTAGGTAACCCTATGCTTGGTGGAAGTAAGAAATTTTTATTGATCGCACTCGGTGGGAAAAAAACCCACCGAATTATTTTGGTAAATAATAATGAGGCATAACCGTATATAGAGTAAGTGATAACATGTTCACCCTTTACATTTAAAATGAAATTATTTTTTATTCAACTATTAATGATATCTAATTTACATATCTTTAATAACATTAAAGAATGTATTTAAACTTTCTAAAGATCGATCCTCGTTATAAAATAAAAAGGAGGAGAAAAACTGTTGTATAATGAACATAAGGGAAAGTTTATCAATTGGTTTCGCAACCATGTAAGTGTCACATACAAGAATTTATTAGTACTTCTATACAATGTTTTAAACAAATTTCATGTTTTTATATGCATAGATTCGAGTTGAACTTAACAAACTCAATCATAAAATAACAGAAAATTTATAATGGCTTTCACATGATCCAAAATTCGATATCAAATCATATTCTAGTTTCACAATTAATGGATCGAGGTTTATGACTCAAGCAAGGGGCAAAGTCCGAGTAAATCAAAATAGTGGTGTGAAGATGGTTGCACAAACTATGAAATTGTCCAGTTCAAAAGATGGTAATCATGTACTTTCTTATAGAACATATTATGGTATAATTCAAGAAATTTGAAAAATCTATTATGAAGTCTTCCATGAAACAATATTCTTGTGTGATTGGGTGATAACTGTATTTTATATAGTTATTTTCACATATTTTATTAATTAAAACTGCTATGTTCTTAATGTTTTTAGTTAATTTTAGTTTAATAAATTAATATTTATTGTTTTTATTTTATTTTAATAAAAATTAAATAATTTGTATCGAAAACGTACTTAATTGCAAATATATATCCAAAAATATAATTTCAAATAAAAGAGTGTTTAATTGCAATTTGTAAAAGTCAAAAATATAATTTAAATTAAAATTGGGCTTAATTTTAATTATTGAAAGTTTAAAAATTTAATTTAAATTACCAAAAGGGCTATATTGCAATTAAACAAAGTTCAAAATGGAATTTGAAATATATTTGTGGGTGAAAATACAATTAAATAAAAATAAGTTTTCTGCGCAGGTGAATAATTCCACGCGGCATCATCCACGGTTCAATGTGGACCGTCAGATCAACGCAGAAACGGTTAGGATGGGCGCGTGTTCTTCAAACCCGACCAAGGAGAGTGGGAGCAGAAATTCATTTCATGCGGCGCGGCGCCCGAGTGGGACCCACTGGCCGCGCAGACTGGCGTGCAAGGTGGGTCCCACATGTCGGCTGCGCAGAATTCTCCGAGGCGCATCGCTCACCGTTGGATCCGTTGAACGGTCCAGATTGCAACACGTGGGTCCAGCTGTCGCGCACCGAGCCGCTACCCGACATGTTCCCGTGCGTTGCGCTGCATCGTTTTTCCATGAGCCCGACCTGCACGTCCAATGAAACGTTGCCACGTGTCTCTGAATTGCTCGCAGCCAATCACATGGCGACACGTGGCATGCATATAAGAAAAAAAAAATTTATAAACGCGCAGAATTGTTTTCTCGCGTTATAATTTTTTATTCCCCCCCATGTATTCGTGTCCCCCGCTAATATTAAAAAAAATAATATAATAATATTAAAAAAAAAGGGAATAATTAAATAGTGGGGGATATATTTAACGGGAATTTTTTCTTATTGTACGCGTTTTAGTTTTTCTTTTTTTTCGCAGAATCCTCTCTTCTTCATTTTTCTCATATTTTCTGTACATAGAGTTTTTCTCTCAAAAAAGTGGTGAAGGATTTTCGAGTTCTTCTACCTATTTTGATTATTTCCTCTTAAGAAGTTTAATTTTTCCCTCTCTGCGTGTCTCTTTTACACGCAGAAAATTTTATTTTAACATTTTTGTTTTGTATTCTCTTAGGGAAATTACAGAGAAAGAGGTTGATGAAGAAGAATGAAATGGAAGAAATTATTTTTCATTGAGGAATCCTAAAAGAGTTTCTCCTAACTCATTTTCTTTTAATTTTTTGTTTCTCTGCAATGTTTTATTCTTGTGGTGTTGTAATTTTAATTTCTGCTATGAACTAATATATTCGTTCTAGGATTGGAGTGTTACGTAAATTATGAAACTAGAAGTAATTATTTTTGAATGATTTATGGAACTGTTTTGAGTTGTTTATTTTATCTGCTTAAAATGTTTTTAATAATCGGAAGATTAATTAACTGATATGTGACATTTAAATAAACTTGAAAAAGGAATTTATGTGGGGTGCTCGGGATAAAATAACGCATATACATAAGGGATAGAAATATACTTTTATTGCATGTGTAACTTTTGAGAACTCAGAACTTAATAAATCTGATTGAAATTAATTCTCATAGGAATATAGTGAATCATTTTAACTGGATATGTCTGTATGGAGCTTGAAAGAGATATATGGATAAATTAGGAGTTCTTGGTTAATAACTTAAAACAGAAGAACATAAATCAAGAGAGAATAAAATATTCAAGTGAATTAATTTGGGTAAACTGCAATCCTAGAAATTTCATAAAAATTATTAAAAAGAAAAAAAAAGTATTGTTTGAGTCAAACTGCATAAAATTATTGATTGTTAGAATAAAATTAGGTTTAAATAATTTTAGTAATTAACAAGAGTTTGTAACATTTCTCTGTGGGAACGATAATTTATTTATCATATTATTACTTGAGACCGTGTATACTTGCACGTTTTTTGTGTGTTGTAAAACACACAACAAGTTTTTGGCGCCGTTGCCGGGGATTTTGTTTTACCATTTTCATTGTTGATACTAATTCCAATTAATCTGATTTTAGTTAAAAAAAATATTTAAATTAATATTTGGTTTTATTACTTACTGTTATTTTCTTAGATTTGTGTGTTTATTTATGTTTTTATTTATTTATTTTATTTCTTTATTTCTTGTTAGATTTCTGGATTAAGGAAAACGTTGTATGCGACGCATAAGAAATCTTGACATAGTTCCTTTAGATCTAGAAATCCATAGAACTATTTTGAATTTAAAGAAAAATAATAAACAAGACACATTAGAACATCTAGTTATGGATAATGAAATTCCAGAAGTAGAAGAACCAAAATCCTTAAGAGATTATGCAGTGCCTATGGTTGGCGGCATTCATTCAAGCATAAGAAGACCATCAATTCAAGCTAATAATTTTGAAATTAAGCCTGCAATAATTCATATGATTCAAACTTCAGTTCAATTTGGAGGTTTACCTCATGATGATCCAAACTCCCATATTGCAAACTTTCTAGAGATTTGTGACACCTTTAGGCATAATAGAGTCACTGATGATGCTATTCGGTTGAGACTTTTTCCTTTTTCACTTAGGGAAAAGGCTAAAAATTGGTTGAATTCATTACCATGTGGATCTATCACTACTTGGGAAGATTTGGCGCAAAAAAATTTGGCCAAATACTTTCCACCAGCAAAAACTGCACGGATGAGAAATGAAATCACCACTTTTGTGCAGTTTAACTCAGAATCATTATATGAAGCTTGGGAGAGGTACAAGGAGCTACTTAGAAGATGTCCTCACCACGGATTACCGAAGTGGCTTCAAGTGCAAACATTTTATAATAGTTTGATGGGACAAACCAGAAACATGATTGACGCTGCAGCAGGTGGTGCTCTAATGGGGAAATCAATTGATGAAGCTTACAACTTATTAGAGGAAATGGCTTCAAATAGTTATGAGTGGGCATCAGAGAGGATGTTGCCTAAGAAAGCAGCTGGAATTCATGAGATTGATGCTATGACCGCTTTAATTGCACAAGTATCCACATTAGTAAAAAAGATGGATACCATGGGTGTCCATTCTATTCAGAGTCCTTTTGTGGCATGTGAAATTTGCAATGGAAATCATGCTAGTGAGAGATGTCCTCACAACGCTGAATCTGTCAATTTTGTTTCCAATTACAATAGGAATCAAAACAATCAAAACAATCCCTACTCCAACACTTACAATCCAGGATGGAAGAATCACCCTAATTTTTCTTAGAGTAATAATCAAGGCCAATCATCTTCTATGAAGCCTACTCATCCTCCAGGTTTTCATAATCAAGTTCCACAACAAGAGAGAAAACCTTCATTGGAGGATATGTTTGCTCAATACATGGCTAAGAACGAGACTATTCTCCAGAATCAGGCAACATCGATTAGAAATCTCGAAGTTCAATTGGGTCAACTAGCTACTGCTGTCAACAACCGCCCTCAAGGAGCTTTACCTAGTGATACCGAAATCAATCCAAAAAGGGATGGAAAAGAGCATTGTAAAGCAGTTACATTGAGAAGTGGAAAAGAGTTAGAAGAAATACACAAGCCCATTTCTCCACCAACTCTTATTGTTAAAGCTATTGACCCAGAAAAACAAGAAAAAGCTAATGAGAGGGTCGAAGAAAATGAATTAATAGAGAATCCTTTAAAAAAACCATTTCCAGATAATCTCGATCCTTATAATCCACCAATTCCATTTCCTCAGCGCTTCTACAAGCAAAAGTTGGATAAACAGTTCTCCAAGTTTCTTGAAGTATTTAAGAAACTTCATATTAACATTCCTTTTGCTGATGCATTGGAGCAAATGCCCAGTTATGTGAAATTTATGAAAGACATTCTCTCTAAAAAAGGAGGTTAGGTGATTTTGAGACAGTTGCTCTCACAGAGGAGTGTAGTGCCATCCTTCAGAAGAAGCTACCACCTAAGCTGAAAGATCCAGGAATTTTTACCATTCCTTGTACTATTGGTGAAAAATTCTTTGGTAGAGCTCTGTGCGATCTGGGCGCAAGCATTAATTTAATGCCACTATCCATCTATCAGAGACTTGGATTAGGATAAGCACAACCGACCACTGTGACTCTGCAACTTGCAGATAGGTCGTTGAAACACCCAAGAGGTATTATAGAGGATGTGCTTGTTAAGGTTGACAAATTTATCTTTCCTGTAGATTTCATAATTCTTGACATGGAGGATGATAAAGAGATTCCTATTATTCTCGGGAGACCATTTTTAGCAACTGGTAGGACTTTGATTGATGTTCAAAAAGGAGAGCTCACCATGAGAGTTCAAGACCAAGAGGTAACTTTCAATGTCTTTAAAGCTATAAAATTTCCAAGAGAATCTGATATGTGCCTCAGAGTTGACATGGTAAATGATTTAGTTGAAAGCAATTTCAAGGAAAATTTGAGTACTGATGCTTTGGAACTTGCACTTGTGAATGACAATATTATTGATAACTTTGATTCTCTTGAATATCTCAAGTTACTTGAAGCATCCCCACAACTCGTTAGTCTTCAAACTGAAAAAGAAGCATCACAAGTTGTAGCACTGTCTAAGTTTACCTATGTGAAGCAATCTATGGAACAAAAACCACTATTAGAGCTTAAACCATTGCCTAACCATTTGAGATATGCTTATTTGGGTGAAATGTCAACCATGCCTGTGATTATTTTAGCATCTCTAGATGAAGATCAAGAAAAGAAGTTGTTAAGAGTGTTGAGAAATTACAAGCTGGCATTAGGGTGGTCTATCTCTGACATTAAAGGAATTAGCCCTTCACTATGCATGCACAAGATCTTGTTTGAGGAAGATTTCAAACCTACTATTGAGCATCAACGTCGTCTGAATCTAATCATGAAGGAGGTAGTAAAAGATGAGATCATTAAATGGTTAGATGTAGGTATTATCTATCCTATTTCAGATAGCTCTTGGGTCAGTCCAATTCATTGTGTTCCGAAGAAAGGAGGAATTACAGTGGAGGTTAATAGCAACAATGAGCTGATTCCCACAAGGAAAGTGACGGGTTGGCGAGTATGTATGGATTATAGGAAGCTCAATAAGGCCACTCGAAAGGATCATTTTCCTCTTCCATTTATTGACCAAATGCTAGACAGATTGGCAGGACATTCTTTCTATTATTTCTTGGATGGATATTCAGGATACAACCAAATTGCTATCGCACCTGAGGATCAAGAGAAGACCACTTTCACTTGTCCATATGGAACTTTTGCCTTTCGAAGAATGCCGTTTGGACTTTGCAATGCCCCAGCCACTTTTCAAAGGTGTATGATGGCTATCTTCTCAAACATGGTGGAAAATTTCATTGAGATATTTATGGACGACTTCTCAGTGTTTGGAGATTCATTTGATATGTGCTTGCATAACCTTTCTTTGGTCTTACAAAAATGCGAAGAAACAAACTTGGTTTTAAATTGGGAAAAGTGCCACTTCATGGTAGAAGAAGGTGTTGTTCTTGGCCATCTAATTTCGTCAAAGGGAATTGAAGTGGATAGGGCAAAGATTGAAACCATTGAGAAACTACCGCCTCCAACCTCGGTGAAAGGAATTAGAAGTTTTCTTGGCCATGTAGGATTCTACAGGCGATTCATAAAGGATTTCTCAAAGATATCTAAGCCTCTTTGCAACCTTTTGGAGAAAGATACAAAATTCATATTTGACGAAGATTGTTTTGAAGCTTTTCGGGTTTTGAAAGAAAAGTTGATCACGGCTCCCATCATTATTGCACCAGATTGGAACCTACCGTTCGAGTTCATGTGTGATGCCAGTGATTTTGCGGTAGGAGCTGTTTTAGGACAACGAAAAAAGAAAGTTTTCCATGCCATTTACTATGCCAGCAAAACTTTGACCGAAGCTCAACTGAATTATGCTACCACTGAAAAAGAATTACTTGTTGTTGTATATGCTTTTGAAAAGTTTCGTTCCTACCTAATCGGCACTAAGGTGATAGTTTATATGGACCATTCTGCTATAAAATATCTTATGGCTAAGAAAGATGCAAAACCGAGATTGATTAGATGGATCCTCCTACTGCAAGAATTTGATTTGGAGATCAAGGATAAAAAGGGAACCGAAAATCAAGTGGCTGATCATCTATCGAGATTGGAGAATAATAATGGAGCCGTAGACAAGACAATCATTGGTGAGACTTTTCCTGATGAGCGACTATTTTTCTTAGATCATAGAAGTGTGCCATGGTACGCAGATTATGTTAATTATATCGTAAGCAATGTGCTCCCTCCTGAAATGTCTTTCCAACAAAAGAAAAAATTCTTACATGATGTTAAGTACTATTTATGGGATGAGCCTTACTTGTTTAAGCATTGTGCAGATCAAATTATCAGAAGGTGTGTCCCAAGGGAAGAAATTGAAAATATACTTAAACATTGTCATTCTTCAGCCTACGGAGGCCATTTTGGTAGAGAAAGAACAGCAGCTAAGGTTCTTCAATCTGGTTTTTACTGGCCAAATCTGTTTAAGGATACACATTCCTTTGTTTCACAATGTGACAGGTGCCAAAGAGTAGGTAACATTTCTAAGAAACACGAGATGCCTCTAAACAATATTCTTGAGGTAGAAATATTTGATGTCTGGGGAATTGATTTCATGGGGCCGTTTGTCTCTTCTTACAACAATCTCTACATTCTGGTTGCTGTGGATTATGTTTCTAAATGGGTAGAGGCAATTCCCTTGCCTACCAATGATTCTAAAGTAGTGTTAAATTTTCTAAAGAAAAACATTTTTACTCGTTTTGGCACCCCAAGGGCAATCATAAGCGATGGGGGAACTCATTTTTGCAACAAATATTTTGACACCCTCCTTGCTAAATACGGTGTCTCTCACAAGGTCGCAACTGCTTACCATCCTCAAACTAGTGGACAAGTGGAGATATCAAACAAAGAGGTGAAGAGGATCTTGGAGAAGACGGTAAATCCTTCAAGGAAGGATTGGTCTAAAAGGTTGGATGATGCACTCTGGGCATACCGAACAGCATATAAGAGACCCATTGGGATGTCCCCATATCGGTTAGTGTTTGGAAAAGCTTGTCATCTCCCGGTTGAATTAGAGCACCATGCGTATTGGGCTATCAAAAATTTAAATTTTGATTTAGGAGCCGCTGGCGAAAAACGTCTCCTACAACTCAATGAGATGGACGAGATTCGTTTACACGCTTATGAAAATGCCGAGATTTATAAGGAAAAAACGAAGAGGTGGCATGACAACAAAATCTTGCATCGACACTTTGAACCAGGACAAAAAGTACTCCTCTTCAACTCTCGTTTGAAGTTCTTCTCGGGAAAATTGAAATCTAAGTGGTCAGGGCCTTTCATTATTATCAAGGTACACCCATATGGAGCTGTTGAGATTAAAGGTGAAGAAGCACAAAACAGTTTCCAAGTGAACGGGCAAAGACTCAAACATTATTGGGGGGTGACATTGATCGTCAAAAGTCCACCATTTTCTTATCCGATCCAACCTAAACCAAGGATAAAGGCAGTCAAGCTGATGACTCTAAATCAAGCGCTTCTTGGGAGGCAACCCATATGTTTTAATTTTTATTTATTTGTTTATTTTCTTTTAGAACATGTAGTAGTTGCATATTTCTTCATGCTGTTATTTTGTTTTGATAGGTGCAAATCGGAGGAGAACGATTTTGGAATTCAATCTCACAAGTCAACTCACCATTCAGGGAAGTTTCTTTTAACACATCTCCTTTGTTCTTTAAATTTCCACACATTGGGGACAATGTGTATATTAAGTTTGGGGGTGTTGAAATTAAACTTATTGAAAATATTGCTTGATGTTGTTGCTTGTCTAGTTTTGTTTGTTTGGTTGATCGAACATCAGAAGATATTTTGCGTTTAATGGTGACCTAAATTTGTTATGTCATTTCTTCATTTTAAGTAATACATAACTCCTTGAAAAATTCGAATATTGTCTAAGCGATGAATAATTTTTACGTATGTTTCAGTTTTACAAATTGAAATATTTATGATCACTTGTCTGTAATTTTGAATTGCTATGGTAATTTAGAAAATGTTTATATGAGTATGGGATTCGATTGATATGTGTGGTATCACAACTCTTAGAATTTATTTGATTTTCTCTCGAGGCGAAATTATAGATAACATTTAACTAAGAAAATGATTTAGGCCATCTTTGGATCGTTTGAGCCTTTCTATCTACCTTCACATACTTTATCCATAGTATACCCCTTTGAGCTACAAAGTTCTATATATATTTTTATTTCATTTCAAAGCCTACTAAAATATATATATATATATATATATATACATGTGGAGATATGTCCATTTTTCTTATCAAACTAAGACAATTGTTAGTAAATATTGAATTATATATCGAAAAGAAAAAAAAAAGAAGAAAAAAAAAACAGAAAGGGTTATTGTATGTGATGTTAAATCCCAAATTGGGAAATATTTATTGTGATGATAGAAAATCTCTTGTTTCAATCCTAAAATGTTTAGGAAAAGTTGAGCCAAATATATCCTTTATCCTACCTTTACCTAAGCCATACATTACAAGCTTAATTAAGTCCTATTGATTTTTGGTTGTGTTTGTCTACATTAGTGGAGAGAGAAATGAAAAATAAACGTATGAGATTTGTGATTTCATCAAAATCGGTTTGATTTTATATTTGCATAAACTGATCCGGATTGCATGCGACTAAAAATGAAAAGACTTTACACACACTACAATTCATTGTGAAAATGGAATATATTTGAAATTGATTTTGATACTTAGATAAAATTCTTTTATTTCTTTGAGTTATGTAAATTGGAATGACCAAAAAGAAATATTTTGAAAATCACTATTTTAAATGCAGTTATCTTTGTTTTATTTCTTTTCGTTTGCTCGAGGACTAGCAAAGACTTAAGTTTGAGGGTGTTGATAACTGTATTTTATATAGTTATTTTCACATATTTTATTAATTAAAACTGCTATGTTATTAATGTTTTTAGGTAATTTTAGTTTAATAAATTAATATTTATTGTTTTTATTTTATTTTAATAAAAATTAAATAATTTGTATCGAAAACGTACTTAATTGCAAATATATATCCAAAAATATAATTTCAAATAAAAGAGTGTTTAATTGCAATTTGTAAAAGTCAAAAATATAATTTAAATTAAAATTGGGCTTAATTTTAATTATTGAAAGTTTAAAAATTTAATTTAAATTACCAAAAGGGCTATATTGCAATTAAACAAAGTTCAAAATGGAATTTGAAATATATTTGTGGGTGAAAATACAATTAAATAAAAATAAGTTTTCTGCGCAGGTGAATAATTCCACGCGGCATCATCCACGGTTCAATGTGGACCGTCAGATCAATGCAGAAACGGTTAGGATGGGCGCGTGTTCTTCAAACCCGACCAAGGAGAGTGGGAGCAGAAATTCATTTCATGCGGCGCGGCGCCCGAGTGGGACCCACTGGCCGCGCAGACTGGCGTGCAAGGTGGGTCCCACATGTCGGCTGCGCAGAATTCTCCGAGGCGCATCGCTCACCGTTGGATTCGTTGAACGGTCCAGATTGCAACACGTGGGTCCAGCTGTCGCGCACCGAGCCGCTACCCGACATGTTCCCGTGCGTTGCGCTGCATCGTTTTTCCATGAGCCCGACCTGCACGTCCAATGAAACGTTGCCACGTGTCTCTAAATTGCTCGCAGCCAATCACATGGCGACACGTGGCATGCATATAAGAAAAAAAAAATTTATAAACGCGCAGAATTGTTTTCTCGCGTTATAATTTTTTATTCCCCCCCATGTATTCGTGTCCCCCGCTAATATTAAAAAAAATAATATAATAATATTAAAAAAAAAAGGGAATAATTAAATAGTGGGGGATATATTTAACGGGAATTTTTTCTTATTGTACGCGTTTTAGTTTTTCTTTTTTTTCGCAGAATCCTCTCTTCTTCATTTTTCTCATATTTTCTGTACATAGAGTTTTTCTCTCAAAAAAGTGGTGAAGGATTTTCGAGTTCTTCTACCTATTTTGATTATTTCCTCTTAAGAAGTTTAATTTTTCCCTCTCTGCGTGTCTCTTTTACACGCAGAAAATTTTATTTTAACATTTTTGTTTTGTATTCTCTTAGGGAAATTACAGAGAAAGAGGTTGATGAAGAAGAATGAAATGGAAGAAATTATTTTTCATTGAGGAATCCTAAAAGAGTTTCTCCTAACTCATTTTCTTTTAATTTTTTGTTTCTCTGCAATGTTTTATTCTTGTGGTGTTGTAATTTTAATTTCTGCTATGAACTAATATATTCGTTCTAGGATTGCAGTGTTACGTAAATTATGAAACTAGAAGTAATTATTTTTGAATGATTTATGGAACTGTTTTGAGTTGTTTATTTTATCTGCTTAAAATGTTTTTAATAATCGGAAGATTAATTAACTGATATGTGACATTTAAATAAACTTGAAAAAGGAATTTATGTGGGGTGCTCGGGATAAAATAACGCATATACATAAGGGATAGAAATATACTTTTATTGCATGTGTAACTTTTGAGAACTCAGAACTTAATAAATCTGATTGAAATTAATTCTCATAGGAATATAGTGAATCATTTTAACTGGATATGTCTGTATGGAGCTTGAAAGAGATATATGGATAAATTAGGAGTTCTTGGTTAATAACTTAAAACAGAAGAACATAAATCAAGAGAGAATAAAATATTCAAGTGAATTAATTTGGGTAAACTGCAATCCTAGAAATTTCATAAAAATTGTTAAAAAGAAAAAAAAAGTATTGTTTGAGTCAAACTGCATAAAATTATTGATTGTTAGAATAAAATTAGGTTTAAATAATTTTAGTAATTAACAAGAGTTTGTAACATTTCTCTGTGGGAACAATAATTTATTTATCATATTATTACTTGAGACCGTGTATACTTGCACGTTTTTTGTGTGTTGTAAAACACACAAAATTGGGTCAAAGATGTTATCAATGTTGGATATAAAATAGATGATTTTGGATTTACCCTTGTAAATTTATCCAAGATAAGTCACATTGATGATCCTTTCACTTTAACATTTCATGCAAAACAAATATTTTACGTGAGCAATAAAATTGACACAAGATAGTTTGTTGTGTTAACGCCTCCACAAAAAGAGTTCTACCATTGTGATGCTTTAAAAGATGATGACATGCTTGACACATTATCCAATATTAGTCATTTCTCAAACAAATTTCCAAGTGTATGTGATGATCTAATTGATGACAATGATTCTTCGTCATGGACTGGAAGTGATTTTGAGGGAATATATATATACAATCAACAACCTAATTAAACATAATGATGTTCTATATTATTCTAATAACTCTTGCATGTTTATATGTATGGACTTAAAATTTTCAATTAATTTCTATTTCATCACAGTTTGTAGATATTTCATGGATCCTAAGGTATCAGAGCTTGTAGATCCAAATGATCCATTGAGGCATTTGAAAAGAATGGGTTGGGCAAATATAACTAATGCTTCACTTAACCCAAATGATAAAGTACTCGTTCTATTTGATGATATTGGTAATCCATTAGGAGAAAATGGCCAACAATTGAAATCCTCTATTGGTAGACTTGTGAATTCAAGTATACCATCAATAAAAATGATTGGACTAAGGTCGATGAAGTTGAAAAGTTTAAAATATGGAAAACCATTTGTGTAATTTTATTTTATTTTATAATTAATTACATATATTATATATTTTTTTGTATTATATCCCATCTTTTGTACTGTGTTTTTATAGAATCATTATAATGTCCCTGACACTTGGATGAGAAAGTGTTATAAGATTTCAAATAAGGCATGGAAGGAATACGAAACTTCCATATTGGCTAGAAATTATGTGTTTCCATATTTGGAACTACTTGATGAAGTAGAATTATACAAAATTCCTGAAGAACACTCCTAGATTGAACTCCAAGTTTGGAAATACTTCATAGATATAGACGTATAGATGAATTTCAAATTATTAGGGAAGAACATCAGAATATACGAATGCAGAATATTCTTCCTAATTGTACTGGGAGGTCTTCAAATCCTAATGTTAGACAAAAATGGTATTATTAAGTTATTAATTTATAAATATTTTTATATTTATTTTCCTCAAATTTGAGTTGATGTCATGGTTAATAAATTTATTTAAATTATATAGGAAGTTGAATTAGGTAGATCGATTATCTGCTCTGAATTGTATATAGAAATAAAGACCCCCAAAACAAAGAAGTCAAGATCAATGACTAAATGAGGAGAAGAACAACTAAATAAGTTGGTTAGTAATTTAACTTGATACAAACTCCTTATGTTTTTTGCTAATTGATGTAATAATGTATGATATGTTTGTTTGCTTTATTATTTGTAGAGAGCTGTTCAAAAATAAAAATCCAGGGTAGCAATAATTGAACATCTAGGGAGATGCTATATATCATGCATTCAGACGTGAGCATCCTAGTTGTGTTAAGGGAGGAAGCCAATATGATGGTTATATGAATTTTTTAACATTCCAAAACAAAATCCTCTGATGGTCAATAAGGAGAAGTATTGTAAAATTGAAGAAGAATTTAGTTCCTTTTAGGACTTAGTGTTAAGTGAGATTTCCATTTTAAAAGAATATCAATCACAACACATGTTAGGCATAACATTATACTAAAATCAGGGCATGCCACCTATGCAATATCATGGCGCCCAACCTATATCTTGTATGTGATATAATCATCCTATTGGTCCTTTCTTTATGCCAAGAATGTAGAGGCAAGCAGGTATTGGTTCAATATCTCCAATGCAATCTGTGCATTCTTACTATCCATTATATTATGATGAATATTTTGATGAGAATCTCCTTCCAATAGCTACCCCACATGAGAGTCCTTCTCTATTTGATGAATCATTTGTGGTATGATTTAAAGTTTATATAGATAGTATATTATTTTTATTTTTTATTATATATTTTATTTATTATATATAAGGTTTAATTTTATTATAGAATATGAAATATTTGTTGAAACATCCATCATCATGGACTTTTTTGCTATTGAAATAGTACAACAATTGAGCGATGATCGAATGATTCATAATAAATATTTTCTAAATTATTGGAGAATAGTAATTGATCAATCATTGCTCCATGATTGTCCACTACTTGTGCCTTCTAATGCTACCACAGTCCAAGAAGCAGTTGGACAATATGTGGCTTGGCCGTCGTGTCAAGTTTTGATAAATTTTGACATGGTACTATTTCTTTACTTAAGATAAACACTTTTTTACTACTATTATATTATTATTCTTTTATTGTTACTAATATATATAATACTTCTTCTTTAATCTATTATACCAGAATTAGTATGTGTGACACATTTATGAGATATAAAACAAGTATCTTGTAGTAAATCTATGTCTAGTGGGTAATCATCACGCACTAAGTCATTCAAGAAGAAGCCATGTAAAAAGTATAGTTATGATTATGCAATAAATTTCAACAGAAATCTTGGCTCTTTGATGACTATTATTTTGAGGGCATCTAGCATAAATGATGGATGGATTGTGCCACTTCCTATAGAAATTTCTAGTGTAGATATTGGCCAAACATATATATCGATCGAGTGTATATTGCAGCAGTTTTAATATCAAATGATCGATGTAAGTATAATTCAAGTATGGATAAGGTGAGTCCTCAATCAGTAGTTGATAATTTTTATTTATGAAGAACATATATATGTATATTTATATTATCTAATTATTTTTATATATTTATTTTATATATGGCATTTTATTATCGGTTTTAACATAATCACTCATCACATTTATCAATGTTCTATGATTCGTCATTTGTCAATCAATATCAAGAGAAGGATGTTAGCATCAGAGCTAAACAATTATGTGATAGGACATTAACACTTAACAGAAATTAGAAGTTGATAATCCCTTAGCTATTAAAGTTTGAAAAAGGTCAAGATCATTGGATGTTGGTAATCCTTGATCTATATGATAATTATGTTCGGTATTGTGACTCAACTTCCATAGAATTAAGTAAAAATACAAAAACAGTTGTTGAAATGTAAGAGTTATAGCTAGCTATTTTTCTTTGTAATATTTAGTAAAAAATAATCTTTTTAAACTTTGATCGGGCATAGAAGCTATGGAATAAGAGTAAGTGCATTGCCCTTAAGAAATCTCATAAGTTTATATGGGACAAAGTTATGGTATGTACAAGCGAATATTAATAATTTAATTAATTTTACTATTGAATAATAAAGATGTTCGAATATGGAAAATCATGTACACTTGTTTTTTGTTGGTTGCACAATAAAATGATGGAGTCATGTATGGTTACTATGTCATGAAGTTTATGAGCAACATCATTACAAATATCAAAATTCCAATTAAAGACATGGTAATCTCTTTGACCATTATATCTTTTTAACAAATATGAGTTATTTTTAATGAATTCATGATATTACATTCTTATTTTGATCACACATAATTATATCATCACAAGAAGAATCAATAGAAGATTCTGATGATCTTGAATAGCATATGAAAATATCATGGTAATTTTTATAATACTTTAATTTCTCTATTCATGTGTTTGAAGTTTGGGTAGCTTGTTTGATGGATGTTTATGTGCATGTATTTAGGGGAATAAATTGTTATATTGACCTGTTTTTTGCCCAAACTTCATCTCATCTCTCTTGCCTAGTTTCCCTGGTATGACAACATCATGGTATTCATTGGCCAACCAAGTATGGGAAAACCACTAAGAATTATCATATCTTTAAGAGTAATTATTGTTTCACCGGGGGGAAATACAAAAGTATTAGTTTATGGGCACTAAAACTCAACCAACCTATCTAACAAATAAGAGTTACATTTGAATTCATATTTAGAGCTCATTATATCATTAAAAATACCAGCTTGATTCCAGATAGTTTCATATTTATAGACAAAAGATTAATATAGTGCTAATATGATTTTGAAGGGATGAGGTTATTATTATATCACTCCAGTGTCGATGTGGTAATCTCTTTTACTAATATTTTAACATATATAAGTTATTCTTTGTGAATTCATGATATTACATTTTTATTTTGAATTTAAATACATATAATTCTTTGGTTGGAACAAGTCGGGCTATGATATGCAAATTTCTAATGATTTACGCGAAGAATGGACAAAACACATGGTTCAAATTACAACATCACAAGAAGAATCAAGAGAAGAATTTGATGATCTTGAATAACATAGAACAACCCTATGGTAATTTTTATAATGCTTTAATTTATCTATTCCTGTATCTCTGAAGTTTGGGCTGCTTGTTAGATGGATGTTTATGTACTCATGTATTTAGGGGAATGAATTGTTATATGGACCAGCCGTTTTTTCCCAAATTCCATCTCATCTCTCTTGCCTAGTTTCATGGTCACTATGTTGGTGATTCTAAGCAAACCACACTTCCTCTCCTTGAAATAAAGTGGGACTATCAAAAAATCTTTGACAAAAGAGATGACATCTTTTATTTGTAATTTAAGTTATATATATATATATATATATATATATATATATATGTATATATATATATATATATATATGTATTTTATATAAATTATTTTTTGTAATAAATTTAATTCTCAAGTAATAATTAATATTTATTTTTCAATTATTTGTATTATTTAAACTTTGTTAAACAGATTTTGGTTTTTTTCCTGTTATTATGTGATCGAATATAAGTTCTGAGTATAGTAGAAAATGAGTAAAATTTGTAAAAAGACAAATATAGAATTTAAAGTCGGTTCACTGAGTGAATCGACTTTAAATTTTAAGTCTGAGCATTTAAATTCGGTTAATAACTAACTTTAATACATCATTTTGGTGTAGTGTATATTTGCTTCTTTGCTTTTTCTATTATTATAAACACTGAACTAATAAAAAATGAGTCTTTCGAGACAAGTTGTATGCCTCTTTGAATATTTGTTTTTCAGTGTACATATGAACTGTCAAGATTCAAGCGAAGATGGTTACACCAAATTATAGGATAGTTTCACTATGTAAACTTCTTTTTCCTATGAGTGTGATGTAATGACAGATGTTTTGTTACATGAATATGCCAAAGGGGGAGATTGTAAGGTTTATGAGTATTAGTGATATTTATGAACAAAATATTTAAATGTAATTTAGTTACTTTGAGCTTTTCAAGATCACTATTCAAGCCAAAGAAACTATTGAGCTTCACGTAAACATATTTTAGATATACTTCTATTCTTATGCACGTTAAATTTCATATTAGACATATAAGAACAATTAGTGTATTGGATACTCAATTAATCAATTAATGTCTAGATCGATCAAGGATCTATCTATTACGATCTAAGTCCTCTTGGGATGATTTTAAAATTAGGGTAGATCAAAGTTTTGAGTTCAATTGATCAAGGGACTAAATCGATCGAGATTCGATCGTATTCGATCTACTTGGTCTCTAGTTTTTATTAATCATTTCCTATAAAAGACTAAAACACTTAAAATAAAAAGTTCACAATTAACTAAAACAAAAATTGTTAACATTAAAAGGCCTATAATTAATTAAAACATAAAAAATTGCTTCCTAAATTAATCCTTACATCCAATTTAATATTCCAAATCTATCCCTTATGTAGGATCTTGAGAATCTTTAGAATATTTTTAAACATAAAATTGGTTGGCACCTCAATCTCCATTACTTTTTAGCTCTAATGGTCATCCACTTTTCAGCTTCCTTTGATTCTTCGAGTTTCTACACAAGATTCTTGTTTTTCTCTTTAAGATCTGCAATAGTTGAATTCAAAACATTAGCACATTTAGAAAATTCATTTTTTTTCTTATTTCTATAATTGAGGAATTTATTTCGAAGAATATAAGTTTATCATTTAGTTTAGTTACTTCTACAAGTAACTTATCCTTTTGTTTCTTACTACCAATTAAGTCTATAAACAATTCATCAAGATTATTTGCATTAAATTTATTAAGTAGGAATTTAGAATTACATTCCTCATAGTTTGAATCAATGTCAGACTTACTGGAATGTCCGCCAGTAGTTGCAGTAAATTCCAAGTAGTTGGTGCCATAATTTTATGAGTTATTAGGATTGTTGTTCTCACTTTCTCAACCGCTAAGGGTAGCATTGAAAGCTTTTATAGTTCTTTTCTTTTTGTTAGCACACTCAACTGCAATATAACCAATCCCATTGCATTCAAAATATCTAGGTCCCATGGATTTTAGTTTTCTTACCTTTGAAACTCATAGGTTTAAGTTCTATTATATTCTAATCCCTTGAACAGCTTGGTTTCCAGTTACTCTATGAATTTCTTTGGTTGAATATTTTCTTGATTCTTTTGGCTAATATTTTCAATTTTTCATCAACCTTATCATTTTTATTATAACCATCATCAATCATGATAGTTTTGAAGTGATACCTTTGTTCTTTAGAGGTGTTTGAAAAATTATCTCAAAGGTTTAAAGTGAGCCAACGAATTCCTCAATTTTAATGGTGTCTACATCCTTGCTTTCATCAATGAAAGTGACCTTTGCATGAAAGTGATCTTATAATGAGCAAAGAATCTTTTGAAAGATCCTAAAATCATCAATTTTCTCTCCAAGATTGGTAGAAATTTTAGTAATATCACATAATTTTACTTAGAATTCAAAAAGTATGTCATCTTCTTTCATCCAATGGTTTTCAAATTAAGTATCAAGTATGAAAAGTTTAGTTTGTTTAACTTGTGTAGTGTCCTCATAGGCAACTTCTAAAATATCCTAAGCATACTTAACATTATCAACATTTAAGATACGACTAAACTCTTCAGAAAACATAGCACTAAAGATAGCATTAATATCTATTTGCTTCCAGTTACTAGTAGTTATATCTTGAGTGGTCCATTCGTTCCTAGGTATAAGTGTGACAACATTATCTTTGGTAACTGTAAATGGTTCCCAACTCTAAATAACAAAATTTTAGACACTCTGATCTATAGAATATAGAACGGCTATCATACGAGCCCTCCAATATAGGTAGTCAAACCCATCAAAGAAAAGTGCATGAATTGTAGATGAACCCTCTCTAAAATGATCCATAATAAGGTTATAGGAAAATACTAAACATATCTAGGGACCCGTTCTGATACCAATTGAAATTTTTTAGTTACAGATCTAATTAACTAGATGAGTTGAATAGATCATTAATCAAATTACATCAAATTACACCAAATTAAAATTTTACAAATGGCTAGACAAGCAATGGTGTGTAAATAAAATAAATAAGGATTAACATACGATATTTTAGGTGGAAACAACCTAGGTCACAACTATAATTAACCTAATAGAAAAACCATCAGTCTACCAACCTTCATAACTATCCATTGTGAAATTAAGGTTCAATTACAAGGCCAAGACTTAAAATATCCTTTAAGATAATGCCCCTAGGTAATCTAGTTACAAGCTACTACTTTCCTTCATAGTTTTCACAAGAAAGGTGTTTGGATTTGGACCAACCTTTTCATAAAATCGAGACATGAGTAATCAAACCCATTCAATCAGCTCCTGAATTGTTAGAATAATAACATAAGTACAAAGTTTGTCCTAGAGTAGATTCAATAATGAATAAACCTAACTAGAAGATTCAAGAATAAATCAGTTAATTTTAAATCATCTAGTAACCCTAGAACAAGAAGATTGAGTATAGGTTCAATAAAGATAGCTTCTCTAAAGTTAAATAATTAAATCAAATAATTATGATATTATACACAGAAATATTTGATCCAAGAATCTAAGAACATAATAAAGAAGAAGCTATATGGATATATAATTAAAATATCATAAATTAAATAAACTTATTAATCAATCAAATATAACCACCAATATTTGACAGATTAATTAAAGAAAGAAACATAAATAAATATGATCTTGTTTTTGTAAAAACATTTGAGAGAGAGAGAGAGCACGGAAATAATTAGAAAACTATAATGAATAAGATTGGTTAAAATATGGAGCATTAGGTTCTTTATATAGAAAAGGTGAAACCCTAATGCTAGGTTAAAGTCCAATTATACTTCCTTGCATTAAAAAATTCATAAATAAATACATAATAGGGACAATATGGTAATTTTAATGTTAGGCTCGAGTAAACTATTAGGTTAAAGTTGAATAACTCATCGCTTGATCAATCTAGACCAAGCTTGATTGATCAGATCAATGATGTCGATCGATGGACGAAACACTTTTGAATTAATCCAAGTAATAATTAATAAAAGCCCAAGGCCAAGTAGATTAGGATAGATTATTGATTGATCAATTATCTCAATTGATCAAATCCAAAACTTCGATTGATCTACCCAAATTTTAAAACAAACTCAAGAATACTTAGATCATTGTAGATCAATACTTGATCAATCTACCTCCTCAATTGATCTAGATATTACTCAATCAATCGAGTCACCTATATTTTAAATGTTCCTATATATCTAATATAAAGTCTAACATGCATAAGAATAGAAGTATACCTAAAATATGTTCAGTTAAAGCTTGGTAGTTTCTTCAACTTAAATACTAAAAGAAATAAAGGAATGTGGTTATAATCAATTATAACAAGATATACACAAAGAATTTTCAAAACTAAGAAAAGATGTATACATGTATAGAAATAATGAAAATATAGGTTATAAATATGATCTCTTAAAAGGACTAAAAGAAGATTCACATAGAAGATCAGATGCCCTGATTCCTAAAAATGAAGAAAGTTATGTGAAAAAAGATATATTTCCAATTTAATGGAATATAGAAAAAAATTGAAAGAAAATTCATGAACCCTAAAAATAGGGATAAAGAAAAATTAGTTAGTTTATTGAAACCAACTAATGAAGAAATAGAAGAACATTATAATGAACAACTTTGTACAAACAAAGAAGAATATGATATGACAATAATCAGTGAGACTAATTCTAAACCAAAAAACATGAACCCTAAAAGGTCATATGAAACCAATTTCATTACCAGTTCCATACCAAGAAGGAATATCTAACCCACATAGCACTATTACAAAACAGGGCTTTAAATTTAGTTAAAACCAAATTTAAATGAAAAGACTTAAAATTTAAAGTCAGTTCACGAGTTGAAACGATTTTAAATGTAAAATCGATTCAACGCATGAACCGACTTTAAATTTAAAGTTAGTTCACGAGTTGAACTGACTTTAAACGTAAAGTCGGTTCACGCTTTGAACCAACTTTACACTTAAATTTAGTTCAACCCGTGAACCGACTTTAAATTATTTTTTATATATTTTACTTTTTTCTACTCTACTAAGAACTTGTATTTGATAACATAAACTTGTATTCGATCACATAATAGCAGAAAAAAAACCAAAATCTGTTTAACAAAGTTTAAATAATACAAATAATTGAAAAATTAAATATAATTAATTATTTGAGAATTAAATTTATTAAAAATAATAATTTATATACAATACATATATATATATATATATATATATTTATATTTAAATTACAAATAAAATGATGTATCTCTTTTGTCATGAATTTTGTGATATTTCCATTTTATTTCAAGGAGAATAAGTTTGGTTTGCTTAGAATCACCAACATAGTAACCAGGAAACTAAGCAAGAGAGATGAGATGGAGTTTGGCCAAAAAAAAGCTGGGTCGTATAACAATTCATTCCCCTAAATACATGAGCACATAAACATTCATAAAAAAAAACATCCCAAACTTCAGAGACACAATAATAGATAAATTAAAACATTATAAAAATTACCATTGTGTTGTTCTATGTTATATAAGATCATCAAATTCTTCTCCTGATTCTTCTTATGATGTTATAATTTGACCTATGTGTTTTGTCCATTCTTCTTGTAAATCATCAAAAAATTGCATATCCAACTTGTTCCAACCAAAGAACTATATGTAATTAAATTCAAAATAAGAATGTAATATCATGAATTCACCAAAAATAACTTATATATGTTAAAAGATTAGTAAAAAATATTACCACATCAACACCAGAGTGATATAATAATAACCCTCATAGCCTGCCTTGTTCCAACCAAAGAACTATATGTAATTAAATTCAAAATAAGAATGTAATATCACTAATTCACAAAAAATAACTTATATATGTTAAAAGATTAGTAAAAGAGATTACCACATTGACATGAGAGTGATGTAATAATAAACCTCATAGTCCGACTTGTTCCAACCAAAGAACTATATGTAATTAAATTCAAAATAAGAATGTAATATCATGAATTCACAAAAAATAACTTATATATGTTAAAATATTAGTAAACAAGATTACCACATCGACATCAGAGTGATATATAATAATAACCACATCCATTCGAAATCATATTAGCACTGTATTAATTTGGAATAAAGCTGGTATTTTTAATGCTATAATGAGCTCTAAATATGAAGTCAAGTATAAATTTAATATGTTACTTGGGTTGGTCGAGTTTTGGTGCCAAAATACTAATACTTTTTTTATTTCCTTGGGATGAACCAACAATTACTCTTGAAGATATGATGATTCTTGGTGGTTTTCCTATACTTGGTTGGCTAGTGTCCATATAACAATTCATTCCCCTAAATACATGAGCACACATAAACATCCATCAAACAAGATGCCCAAACTTTATACACAGTAATAGAAAATTAAAGCTTTATAAAAATTACCATGATGTTGTCACATGCTATTCCATTTCATTAGAATCTTCTCCTAATTCTTCTTGTGATGATATAATTTGAACCATGTGTTTTGTCCATTTCTCTCATAAATCATCAAAACTTTACGGGTCATAGCCCATCTTGTTCCAACCAAAGAACTACATGTATTTAAATTCAAAATAAGAATGTAATTTCATGAATTCACAAAAAATAACTCATATATGTTAAAAATGTGTATTGGTAAAATAGATTATCACATATTTAATTGGAATGTTGATATTTGTGATGATTTCACTCATAAACTTCATGAAATAGTAACCACACATGACTCCATCATTTTGTTGTGGAATCTACAAAAAACAAGTGTACATGATTTTCCATATTCAAACATATTTATTATTCAATAGTAAAATTATTAATATTCACTTGTACATATTATAACTTTGTCCCATATAAGCTTATGAGATTTTTTAAGGGCAATGCCTCTACTCTTGTTCCACAGCTTTCATGTCCTATAAAAGTTTAAAATGGTTAGTTTTTTATTAAATATTACAAAGAACAATAGAAGAAAAATAGCTAGCTATAACTCTTACATTTCAACAACTTCTTTTGTATCTTTACTCAATTCTATAGAAGCTGAGTCACAGTACAAAACATGATTGCCATACAGATCAAGGATTACCAACATCCAATGATCTTAGTGATGAGTGCTCAAAAAGCACTAAAATTACCATGATTTTATGCACATTAATTGATTAAATATATATATATATATATATATATATGTGCTTTATCATATATTTATATAAATTTGTCTTTTCGGAATCACGGGTATTTTTATTGTTTTTCAAATATTTTGGCTTAAAAACGTAACTTAAAGACTCAAAGAGGAATACTGGAAGCAATACATCACAAATATATTAATAAATAAATGGAGAAAGGTCAACAAATATGGAAAAATTGGACAAAATGGGTCAAAAAGGTCAAAAAGGAGAAAATCGCGCCTCCGCGCCGCCCAGCTGCACCAATCCCCACGCGTGCCAGCGCCCAGACCCGCGCGCGCCAGTGCCCAGCTGCGCGCGCAGCGCCCCAGTTCCGCACCAAGCCGTGCGTGCCTTGCTCCAGATCCGTGTGCGCTGTTACTATTCCCGCGCACGCCGACGCCCATTTGCCCCATTTTTCACGTGCAGCCACCCCCATGACGTCATGCTGACGTCATCAATGACCTTAGCATTTGCACTCCACATTTTTACATTTTTTTAAACATTTTTTCACTCACTTTTTCTCTCCATCCTCACCTATAAATACCCCCATTCCCTTCACTTCAAAACACACCTCAAAACACATTCTTTTCTCTCTTTCTTTCTCTCTTTTCTTAGATTTTTAGTTTTTCTTAGTTTTTAGTTCATTTCTCTTAGTTTTAGAGTTCTTCCCTTTTTGGGAAGAACTAGTTATGTTTTTGTAATTTATTAGCTTTTTGATTCAATAAATGGGAGTGCAAATTCCGCTTGGAGGTTTTCTAACAACGGGAATAGCATCGAAGTTCTGTAAGGATTTTATTTTCTTTACAGTTATTTTTTATGCTTTATTCTTACATGTTATATTTAATTTGTCTGTGATTAAATTTAACTGTGCTGGCTGTTTATAAACATGATGTAATAATAACTTTGTTATGCTTACGAAATATTAAATAGGTGAAAATCTCTAAAATGAATTGATTTTGTTTTTATTCAAGATTTTATATTAAGAATGTTATAGAGAAATATATTATTTTTCATTACAAACTTAAACCTGAAAATTAGATTTTAAGGTTTAGTTATCCGGTCTGATTTAGAGTAGTGCTCTTTTATTTGTTGGTACAATCGCCCGGTAGTTAGAGTGAAGCTCTATTTCAAAAGTTTTTATAAGAATTATTATCTAAAAATGTATTGACAACATGTTTTCAGTAGTGGTTTTAAAACTTGAAAGTTAGTACTCGGATAACTAAATTTTTAAGTTTAATTTGGACACCTTGAATAAAATTTAAACTGTCTAACCCCACCAAAGGTGGCATTTAAATGGTTCATTTTCAATCTCTTAGAAAAAGGAATTAATTTAATTAAGCAAATTGGTTATCAACCCCACCCATAGGTGTTAATTGATTTGTTTAGTTAACAAAGAATATCTAACCCCACCAAAGGTGGTATTCATACAAAAAAGGGAGAATCAATAAATATCAATTCATATCTTTAATAACCTAGATAATATGAGCAAGCATAATTAACTTAGTTATTATATCCATAAATACTCTGCCATTATAAATGATAAAATTTGCATAAATGTTTATTGAATCTATGTTTATTTTTATATCAGTAGATTAAAAACACAAAACCCCAAAATATCGTGACAGGATGTTTAGGATTTAATTTCGTTTTTAAAGTTTGAATAATAAATTAAAAACCACATACATTCCTTCCTTAGATCGACCTTGGGAGTATACTTATCATTTTCTACGAAATGATTCGTGCACTTGCGAGAGTTTTATAAATATTAAAACCAAAGTATTGGCAAGAATCGGCGATGCCGGTTTTTGCTCATCACTTAGCCCTGTTCAAACTTTAGTGGCTAAGGGATTATTAACTTGTAATTTCTGTTAAGCGTTAATCCCCATCACATAATTGTTTAGCTCTGATGCTAACATCCTTCTCTTGATATTGATTGACAAATGACGAATCATAGAACATTGATAAATGTGTTGAGTGATTATGTTAAAGTCGATAATAACATGCCCTATATAAAATAAATATATAAAAATAATTAGATAATATAAATATACATATATATGTTCTACATAAATGAAAATTATCAACTACTGATTGAGGAATTACCTTGTCCATACTTGAATTATTCAATCAATCATTTTATATTCAAATAGCTGTAGTAGGCACTTGATTGATATATATGTTTGACCGATGTCTTAACCATAAATTTCTATAGAAAGTGGCATAATACATCCATCATTTATGCTAGATGCCCTCACAACAATAGTCATCAAAGAGTCAAGATTTCTACTGAAGTTTAAAGCGTAATCATAACTATACTTTTTCCATGGCTTCTTCTTGAATGACTTAGTGTGAGATAATTGGCCACTAGACATAGATTTACCACGAGATACTTGCTTTGTATCTCTTAAATATCCCATACTTACTAATTTTTGTATAATAAACTAAAGAAGAAGTATTATATATGTTAGTAACAATAATAAAATAATAATATAATAGTAGTAAAAAAAGTGTTATCTTAAGTAAAAAAATAGTACCACGTAAAAATTTATTACAACTTGACTCGATGGCTAAGCCACATATTGTCCAATTGCCTCTTGCACTGTGGTAGCATTAGAAGGCACAGGTAGTGGAAAATCATGGAGCCATGATTGATCAACTACTATTCACCAATGATTTGGCAAATATTGATTATGAATCATCTGATCATTGCTCTATTGTTGTACCGTTCCAATAGCAACAAAGTTCGTTGATCAAGGATGTTTCAACAAACATTTCATATTCTATAAAAAATTTAAGTGTTACAAATAATAAATAAAATATAGAATAAAAAATAAAAAATAAAAATAAAAGACTATCTACATAAACTTTAAATCTTAACACAAATGATTCATCAAATAGAGGACTCTCATATATGGTAGCTATTGGAAGTACATTATCATCAAAACGTTTATCGTGATGTGATAAATGGTAAGAATGCATTGATTGCATTGGAGAAAATGAACCACTACCTGATTGCATATGCATTCTTGGCATAAAGGGAGGACCAATAGGATGACTATATCCCATACAGGATATAAGTTGGGTGTCCTGAGATTGCATATGTGACATGCCTGGCCAATATAGCATGCCCTGATTGTAGTATACTGCCATACCTGACATGTGTTATCATTGATACTCTTTTAAAGTGGAAATCTCACTTAACATTGAGGCCTTAAATGAGCTGAGTTCTTCTTCAATTTTATGGTACTTCTCCTTATTGACCATCTGAGGCTTTTGTTTTTGAATGTTAAAATACTCAATATAACCATCATATTAGCTTCTTCACCTAAGACAACCAGTATGCTCACCTCCAAATGCATGATATATAGCATCTCTCTCGGGTTGTTTGATTATTTCACCCCTGACTATTTGTTCTTGAACAACTCTCTACAAATAATAAAGTAAACAAATGTATCATCATTATTACATCAATTAGCAAAAATCATAAGGACTTTGTATCAATTTAAATTACTAACCAACTTATTTAGTTGTTCTTCTCCTCACTTAGTTATTGGTCTTAACTTCTTTGTTTTAGAGGTCTTTATTTCAATGTACAATTTTGATCGGGTAATCGGTCTACCCAATTCAACTTCCTAAATAAATTAAATAAGTTTATTAACCATGACATCAACTTAAATTTGAGGAAAATAAATATAAAAATATTTAGAAATTAACACAAATTAATAATGCCATTCTATATCTAACTTCAGGATTTAAAGACCTCTTAGTACAGTTAGGAAAAATATTGTGCATTTGTATATTCTGATGTTCTTCCCTAATAATTTAAAATTCATCTGTACCTCTATAATCCATGAAGTCTTTCCAAACTTGAGGTGTAATCCAGGGGTTTCCTTCAGGAATTTTGTATAGTTCTACTTCATCAAGTAGTTCCAAATATGGAAACACATAATTTCTGGCCAATCTAGAAGTTTTGTATTCCTTCCATGTCTTATTTTCAATCTTATTACACTTGCTCTTCCAACTGTTAGGGACTTTATGATGATTCTATAAAAACACACTACAAAAGATGAGATACAATACAAAAAAGATATAATATATGTAATTAGTTATAAAATAAAAGAGACTTACACATATAGTTTTCTATATTTTCACCTTTTTAGCTTTGTCAACCTAAGTCCAATCATTTATATTGATTGGTATACTTGACTTCACAAGTCTACCAATAAAGGATTTCAATTGTTGGTCATTTTTCCCTATTGGATTACCAATAACATCAAATAGAATTGCTACTCTATCATCTGAGTTAAATAGAGCATCAGGTATATTAGACCAACCCCTTCTTTTAAAATGCCCCAATGGATCATTTGGATCTACAAGATTTGGTACCCTAGGATCCATGAAATATCTGCAAGAAATGATGAAATATAAATTAATTGACAATTTTAAGTCCATACATATAAACATCCAAGAGTTATTAGAATAATATAGAACATACATTATGTTTAATTAGGTTGTTGATCGTATACATATATTCCTTCACAATCACTTCGAGTCCAAGACAAAGAATCATCATTATCAACTAGATCATCACATGCATTAGGCAATTTGTTTGAGAAATGACTAATATGGGATAATGTATCAAGCATAGGGTCACCATCTTCTAAAGCATCACAATGGTAGAACTCTTTTTGTGGAGGCGCTAACACAACAGACCATCTTGTGTCAATATGATCGCTCAAGTAAAATACATGTTTTGCATGAAGTGCTAACGTGAAAGGATCATCAATGTGACTTATCTTGGATAAATTTACAAGGGTAAATCCAAAATCATCTATTTTATATCCAATATTGATAACATCTTTCACCCAATCACCCAATCAAACAAAAACATTGTTTCATGGAAGACCTTATAATCGAGTTCCTAAGTTTCTTGAATTATACCATAATATGTTCTATTAGAAAGTACATGATTACCATCTTTTAAACTAGCAAATTTCATAGTTTGTGTAACCAACTTTACACCACTATTCTGATTTACTCAAACTTTGTCTCTTGCTTGAGTCGTAAACCGTGATCCACTAAGAACAACTTTGACGTTGTGTTTAACCATTACAATTTTGACGTTGAACATCTTCCAGGACATAAGAATAACTTAGCAAATGCTCTTACCAAAGAATTAACACCTTTAATTATTTTTATGCTTTCAGGAATGGAACATCTTGACATCAAAATCAAGATAAAGGAAAATGAGATAAAAATCATCTAGGAACAAGTAATAAAATTTGATAAGTGAGTTATCGTTCGCACGAAAATTTGTCACTATAGTTTGTTGAGTACTAAAATTATCTCTCTCTGATTTTATCCAAAACGATCGTTGATTTGGAAAAAGTTTAAGAAAAGAGTTTAATAACAAAATAAAAGAAATCTAGGATTGCAATTTTTCACCAAAGTAATCAACTCAAATCATATTATTTTCTCTTGATTTATATTTTTATAGTACATTTAATTTGTCAACGGAAAACTTCTAATTTTATCCATACATCTCTTCCGAGCTCTGTATAGACACACCTCGCTAAATTAATTCACTATATTCCTATGAGAATTAAATTCACCAAGATTCATTACGTTCAAAGTTTTCCAATAATTGCACATACAATAAAGAATGTTTCTCTCCTTTCATCATACATGTTACCCTAAACACGAGAAATATACACAAAAATGCCTCTTCCAAGTTTATTTAAGTGTCATGAATCATTTGATAAAATTCATAAATAATCAAAAGCATTAAGCACAAATAGAATAAACAAATCGAATGTCTTATAAATCGTTCAAAAATAATTAAAATCAAAGCTTCAGAAATTTAGATAAAATGCAACCCTAGAAAAATTAAATTACTTCATAAATTTAAATTAAAATTACAGTAGTTAAGGAAAATGAGATGAATAACAAAAGAAAATTAAATCATTTCGGATCGTAAATATTTGGCACACGCAGAACACAACAGAAGCCAAAAAGGGCTTTTGCGTGTTCCACAGTCCAGCCCCGAACACGACTAAAAATCTCAAATTCTAAACTCCAATAAACTCTTTAACTCTATCATAATATCCCCTATTTATAACATCAAATTTCTAAAAAAATACATTTAAAAATATATTTTTTATACGCGAGGGACAAATATGTATGGAGAAAATAATTAAATAATACACATGAGGGACAAAAATGATCAAAAATGCAAAATTGGGAACGTGCGCGTCGTTGTTTCTTTTTCAATTCACGCTGCCACGGGTCGCGATATGATTCGCTAAAATCTAAAGTGGGACACGTGGCAGCATATCACTGGATATCAAGGATGGGCACAAGTGGAAATGCCGCACGGGATTAGAGGCGCGAGAACGTGGGGACAGCAGTTGGAATGCGTGCGTGATCCTGTGTTTTCACGCTCACCAAACCTTGTCATGTGTCAGAATATGATTCGCTGAAATATAAAGTGGGACACGTGGCAACTTATGATTCGTTGTATAACCGGATTCGTTGTATAACCGGGCGCATGTGAATCGGCCGCACGAGATCATGCCTTGGTTGACGCGTGAGACACGTGGGTCCCACCCTCCACTCCGGCATGTGCTACAGGTAGGCCCCACTCGGCGCACCGAGCGGCATGAACGAGAAAACCTACACCCAATCGCTTTGGTCGGGTTTGAAAGACACGCACCAATCTTGGTCGTTTCTTGTCTCATCTAACGGCTCACGTTGCACGCGTGGATGATGGCGCGTGGGCTTCTCTTCCCCTGTGCAGAAAAAATAAATTTTCTTAATTGCATTTTGACCCACAAATTTAATTCAAATTACATTTTAAACTTTATTTAATTACAATTAAGCCCTTTTCTAATTTAAATTAAATTTTAAACTTTTATAATTAAAATTAAGCCTGATTTTAATTTAAATTATATTTTCGAATTTTATAAATTATAATTAAGTACTCTTTTATTTGAAATTATATTTTTGGACATAAATTTGCAATTAAGTACGTTTTCGATTCAAATTACTTAATTTTCTTAAAAATATTATCCTTAACAAATAAACAGTAAATACTAATTTATTAAACTAAAATTAACTAAAAATGTGAAGAATATAACAATTATAATTAATAAAATAGATGAAAATAATTATATAAAATACAGTTATCACCCAATCACACAAAAATATTGCTTCATGGAAGACCTTATAATCGAGTTCCCAAGTTTCTTGAATTATACCATAATATGTTCTATTAGAAAGTACACGATTACCATCTTTTGAAGTAGCAAATTGCATAGTTTGTGTAACCAACTTTACACCACTATTCTGATTTACTCGAACTTTGTCTCTTACTTGAGTCGTAAACCATGATCCACTAGGAACAACTTTGACGTTGTGTTTAACCATTACAATTTTGATGTTGAACATCTTCCAGGACATAAGAATAACTTAGCAGATGCTCTTACCAGAGAATTAACACCTCTAATTATTTTTATGCTTTCAGGAATGGAACATCTTGACATCAAAATAAAGATAAAGGAAAATGAGATAAAAATCCTCTAGGAACAACTCGAGCTACTATATCTTGAGAAATCTCTTATGGAGAAAGAAAGAAACTGAAAGAATTTAATTGTTTAAAACAACCTTTAGAGTCTAAAATCTCAAAAGAAGAATCTTAATTAAAAATTCAATCTAAAGAAGGTGAAACTTCTAACGAAAGAATTCAAAATGAAAATAAAGAACCTAATAGTTCACAAGAAAGAAAAACTTCTGAAACCAAAAATTTCAACTGGATAGATGAGAAAGAAAAAGAAGAACATAAAAAAGTTTATATGGTCTACAATAGCCCAAAACCAGGAATTTATAACTAGACAGAAGCTAGTAAATCTTTTCTAGGAATTAGTAGAGTAACTCATAAAGCCTTCATCAACATAATAGAAACTGAAGACAGTTATGCCAACTACAAAACACCAAAACTAATAACCCCATAAGAAATAGTAAGAAATTATTCTACAACACTACAATAACAACCAACAACTCCAAGAAGATTGAAAAATCTCTATAACTTGGCCAAGAAAACTACCCAAGAACATATTGAAGATATGGAGTTCTATATCACAGACAAGGAATTTCTTGCAAGAAATAAATTCAATATCTTAGAAGGAGCTGATTTAATATTTGTTTATAAATTTTTCCATGCAGGATTAATAGAAAATATATATCTAGGGTTTAATTTAAGTGAATTGAATTATTTCCCAAAAAAATTTAAAAGAGCAATCAAGAACTTTATAAGGAAGATTAAAACAGGTGACAAACCTGTTTATCTTAGATTTTTTAGTTCATTAATGGACTAGAATGAGGAATGATGTATCAGTCCCTACCATTTCATCAAGATATGGATTTCCAACACAAACAAAGAAGTTCCCCAACCAAGACCACTTCCAAAAAAGGAATTTAACACAAAAGAACTCATGTACTAAGAGGTCAAATGTTAAGCTAACACTACTACAAAAAGTGGTACTTAAGTTGCTGTGTAAAGTCAGTTTTTGGAAAAAAACCGAATTACAATGAATTTAAGGTCAGTTTACTGTAGAACCGATGCTATCCACGTAAGAAGTAGCGTCGGTTGACATGGTAAACCGACATTATCCACTCATGTAGCATCGGTTCGCCATATCAACCGAGGCTATGTCCTATGTGGATAGCATCGGTTGATGAGGAGAACCGACTTTATGTCCTACGTGTATTTTTTAAATTAAAAAATGCATGCAGTTTACAATTGAAATTTTTTTAGGTCAATTATTATTTTATTTGACTCTTTAAAATTTAAGTTTGATATATATATATATAAATATATATAGTATAATATTTCCTTTTTTTAGACAATTAGTTTTTAAAATTATATAATTTTGTTTATTTGTTTGGATATTTAAATTTATGTACGTACGTATAATATATCTTTATTTAATTTTGTGTATTTTTTAAATATTATTGTAAAATTATTATTTTTTTCTTTTTCTATAGTACGTATATATATAAGAGTTTAAATAAAATAATAATTGATAAAAAAAATCAATTTTAAATTGTGTGGATAGCGTCGGTTGATGTGGCGAACCGACGCTAGCCACGTGGGTAGCATCGGTTGACGTGGCGATCCGAGGCTAGCCACGTGAGTAGCGTCGGTTTTCCCCATCAACCGACACTATCCACGTAATATTACTGTTCGACTCTCTTCTTCACTGTAGAAACCCAAAACATTTTCATTTCTCTTCTCCACTTCTCCCAAAATCGAGCTCACTCACCCTCTTTCTCAATTTCTGGCCACCTCCGACCACCATTTGCAACGCCGTTTTATGGGTTATATTCCTCTTCTCATTATATTTCAAATCTACTATTTTTTAAGCGAAATACTCAAATTTTGTATACCCATTTTTTCACTTATTCTCACTTACAAAACATTTTTTTTTCTTCATTTCCTTCATTTAGTCACTTCATAACATTCTTGTAAGTATTTCTATTAATTTTGTAGCTTATTATTCAATTTGTTTTATTTTTTCTATAAATTTTTGATTTATGTATGCTTTTTATTATGTTTGTTATTATATGTTTGGCTTATTTTCTGTGGAAATAATATCTGAATGTTGTGGGTTTGAGGAACTATAATATTTACCGTACGTGGGTAAATTTATTTATATATAAATAATTATATTTTATTAAGTAAAAGTAATATATTTGTAAAATGATTAAAATGATAATTGTTTTGTATTATATATCTTTTGATATATATTCTAATAATTAGAGAATTTATATATAATAATACTTGAAATATACACATTGGATACATAATTAATTAATATGCTATAATTTTTTTTATATATAAATAATTATATTTTATTAAGTAAAAGTAATACATTTGTAAAATGATTAAAATGATAACTATTTTGTATTATGTATGTTTTGATATATATTCTAATAATTAGGGAATTTATATATAATAATACTTGAAATATATTCATTAGATACATAATTAATTAATGTCATTAATAGAAAATGGACAAATCTTGGATGTCAAAGTGTAGAATTGAGCATGACTATATTTTTGGAGTTGAAAGTTTTATGGAATTTACTTTTAAAAATAGTAATACTAGGATGATTCGATGCCCATGTGTTAAATGTAAAAGTGAGCGATTTTATGAATTTGACGAGGTTAAGTATCACCTTATCCGTAATAGTATTATTTTGAGCTATAAATGTTCGTATTATCATGGAGAAAATATTGACAGAAAATGGATTACATACATTTTATCATAATGTACAGACAGAAAATATATTTCATGGTGTTGAAGATGAATTATGCGAGGATAATCTCGAAACCTTTAAAAAACTTATAGAAAATGTCGAAAAACCGTTGTATCCAAAATGCCAAAAATACACTAAAATGACGGGATTAGTTCATTTGTACAATGTGAAGGCAAAACATGGTTTTTCTGACAACGGATTCACAGAATTACTAAATCTACTAGTCGAAAGGTTTCCTGAGGGTATTGAATTTCCATCTTCAATGTATGAAGTAAAAAAATCTCTTAGTCGATTTGGCATGGAATATCATAAGATTCATGTTTGTCCAAATGATTGCATTCTTTACAGAAAATAATATGAGACATTAGATGATTGTCTGATGTGTAAAGAATCGAGATGTAAGCATGGTACAAATGAGACAACACATAAGAAAGGCGTGCCTGCAAAGGTTCTTTGGTACTTTCCTCTGATTCCTCACTTTCAAAGGTTGTTCAATAGTAAAGATACATCAAAGATGTTGACTTGGCATTCAGATAATCGATCTGATGATGGGGTGCTACGTCATACTTGTGATTCTCCATATTGGAAAGTAGTAGATAATTTATCTCCTCAATTTTCATCTGATCCGCACAATCTTCGTCTTGCCATTGCTCCTGATGGAATTAATCCACATAATTCCCTTAGTAGTAGATATAGTTGTTTGCCAGTAATTATGATAACATACAACTTTCCCCCCTAGTTGTGTATGAAAAGAAAATTCACGATTTTAAAATTATTGATCTCAAGACCGAAACAACCCGGTGTTGATATTGATGTATATTTGTAGCCTCTGATCGATGATTTAAAGACGTTGTGGAATGATTGTGTAAATGCTTACGATGCACATAAAAAAGAACACTCTAACTTGAAGTGGGTCCTTTTATGGACAATTAATGATTTTCCTGCCTATGGAAACTTATTAGGACATGCAACAAAGGGTTACAAGGGATGCCCTATATTTAGTGATGGAACTTCTACAACTTATCTTGTTCACGGACGAAAGATGTCTTATAGAAGACATAGAAGATTTTTTCCATCTGGACACAAATTTAGATACTAAAAAAAACCGTTCGATGGTGAAGAAGATCATGATCATGCAACCCGACCTTTTCAAGGTGTTGAGATATTAAGGAAATTGAATGGTATGACATTCAAACGATATGGAAAGATGAAAAAAAAACTCACTAAGGTAGGGAAACAAAAGAGGTGAACTAATGAAATTGGTGAAAATGAAAGAGTTTGAATCGACTTACCATGATTGTTGGAATAAAAATCAATATTTTGGGAATTACCTTATTGGAAATACCTATACATTCGTCACATCTTAGATGTCATGCACATTGAGAAAAATATATGTGAGAGCTTGATTGGTACTTTACTTAATATACCTGGAAAAACAAAGGATGGAATTAAAGTAAGACTGGATTTAAAGGAACTAAGCATACAACCTGAATTGGAACCAAGGGTGGAAAATGATAAAAATCGAACATACTTACCACCAGCATCATATACAATGTCAACAAAATAGAAGGATGTGTTTTGTAAATGTTTGGAGGGTGTGAAAGTTCCTAATGGTTACTCATCCAACTTAAGAAATTTTGTGTCTATCACCGATAAGAAACTTTATGGATTGAAATCACATGATTGTCATATCTTAATGCAACAGTTATTACCAGTTGCTATTCAATCAATTCTTCCAAAACATGTTCGATTATCAATAATTCGACTTTGTTCATTCTTCAATACAATATGCAAGAAATCTATATCAATTGACGAGTTAAATTCTTTACAAAAAGATGTTGTAGAATCTTTGTGTCTAATTGAAAAATATTTTCCTCCTTCTTTCTTCGATATAATGATTCACTTGTGTGTTCATTTAGTTTGAGAGGTTCAATTGTGTGGTCCTACTTTCTTAACGTGGATGTAACCTTTTGAGAGATATATGCAAGTCCTTAAAGGATATGTAAATAATAGAAATCGACCTGAAGAATGCATAGTGGAACGCTACATTGCTAAATAGGTCATTGAGTTTTGTTCTAAATACTTTAGTGGTTGCACTGAAATTGGGAATCCTACGCACAAGTTGTTCTTAAAACGTCACATGATCCAAGTAGGTAACCCTATGCTTGGTAGAAGTAAGAAATTGTTTATGGGTCGCACTCAATGGGAAAAATACACCGAATCATTTTGGTAAATAATAATGAGGCACAACCGTATATAGAGTAAATGATGTTCAACCTTTCCATTTATGCAAAAAATATTTTTTATTTAACTATTAATGATGATAAATACTTCATATATATTTAATAACATTATATGATGCATTTAAACTTATTGAAGATCGATATTCGTTATAAAAAAAGAAAAAAAATGATTATATGAAGAACATAAGCGAGAGCTTATTAATTGGTTTTGCAACCATGTAAGTGTCACAAACAAAAATTCATGCATGTATGTTCCTAGATCTATTCAATGTTTTAAAACTTTGCTTTAAACACATTTCATGTTTTTTGTATACATAGATTCGAGATGAACTCAAGAAACTTAATCATAAAATATCAGAAAGTTTACAATAGCTTACAAATGGGCCAAAATTCGATGTCAAATCAATTTATAGTTTCATAATAAATGGATCGAGGTTTACGACTTAAGCTAGTGACAAAGGATGAAAATCCTTTCAAAATTCTTATTTAACCTTAAGGTGTATTAATTATTATCATATGAATAAAATGAAATTATATCACTATTTCCTAACAAGTCAAATATCACAAATATCATAAACCATCATGTTTTAAGGATATTAAGAGACTATTTTAGATACTATTTTTTTGAAAATTATAAATACACTGTATGTACATAAGAAAAAACATATTTATATAATATAAATAGGACAAAATAATGTGCATTAACTTATCAGAATAATATCTTATAAATATCGAATCATTAGTACATAAATTAGAATTTTTAGATTTAACAAATAAAAAAATAATTTTAAATTTTAAAAGACAATAAATTTAAGATTATAAATAAGTAATCAACATAACGAAAAATATAATATACACTACAATTGTAACAAATATAAAAAAAAAATTAAATTTATACTAATAAAAATAAGCTTTTTGGACAAATTATTATCTTATACAAAAACCATCGATTAAATCACTATTCACCTCAATTAAAAATTTATTTCGATATGCATAAATTAGTATCAGACTCAAAAAATAATATTATAAATAGTAATATATGAAAAATTAACAACATTAAAAATTAAAGACATCAATGATATTAGCTATAAAATTTATAGATATTTTAGATAATTTTATAAACTTTGAAGTTACGAGTGAATATATACTAAACCTCCCAACCATTTGAAATATTATCTCGTGTCTACCAAGAATGGAAGACGAGGCAAAGATTGACAAAAGCTATCCATTTCAAGAGACGATATAACGCCAACTAGAATTAGCAAATGATGACTGATGCAAGTAGATCAAATGATACTTTTAAAATCAAATATTCATGGCTGCTTGGAAATCTGAATATAGCACAAGTTTGTTTTCAAACAAAACTTTGGTGAAATTTATAAAACTAAGTCAACCCAGCTTAGTACCAGTCTATATAATTTTCTTACAATAAATTGATTTATCCTCGCAGAAAACCTTTATAAAACCTAAAATTGTATGAAAACTCTTCCAGAACAAATAAGAACATATACTTAAACAACATAATAACGATCTATTTAAGCTTTGTTCCGAGCAAACAAACATTTCTTCACAGGAAAAGGAAAAAAGAAAAAGAAAAAACCAAATGGTCATAAGAAAATTGACGAACAAACTCGCCCTATCCACATAACCAATCGTCGTACCAGATGTCCGAACTTTATCTTCCATAACCCAACCATGTGGCAACCAATTCGTGTCCTGTTCCACTCCTTTTCTTTTGGGTCAAACCGCCGGCGCACCTTGTGCAGGCACTCAGCTCTATTCGAGCTCTATGAAGCTCTGAACTCCGTAACGAAAGTAGACGATCCACATGCCCGAGTCGTTGTACAGTCTGTAGTGTTGGTAGTTTGGGGGCTTCGAACTCCGATATAGCTTTGGGAGGTTGGAAGCGAACCTCCTGTCCAGAAGCCAAGGCTGCTTGCCAATGGAGGTGGAGAGTGGGAGGCTCGATAAAGGAAATGATGGTTCGAACCCTATTCTATCAATAAGGGTAAAATTGATAGTTTACATAAATGTCCAAGTGGTCCAAGTGAGTAAAAGTAGTAAAAGGTATTTATCCTAGTATTCTTTTTATAATTAGTATAATTTAATCTCCTGGTTATAATGTTTTTAAATATTTTAATTTTTTTTTGTTAATTTTAATTTTTTAGATGAAAGAAGTTTTTTAAATCCAATCAAGTTAAACCTTATTAATATTACACAAGTAGATGTTTGAAAATAAAAATACCTCAAAAAATTGAAAAAATAAAATAAAATAAAGTTGTAAAATGTCAAAATTAGCTTAAAATTATTTAAGAATAAGATAATTAAAATGTATCAATTTAAAATAATATGACTAATAATAATCACATATGCAATCTTTTTTATATTAATATTAACAAATTATTTTTTTAGATATTTATTAAAAATATCCTCAAGTTTTGAAATAATATAAAAAATAATTCCAAGATTTCAATAATATCATAAATACTCTCTAAACTTACTCAAAGTTAAAATTAATGAAAATGAATAATAATTCTATATATAGAAATAATAGAAAATAAAAATATATTAAAAGTAAAAACATAAGACATCTTAAGATGTTTCTCTTAAAAAATGATAATTAGTAAAAAAAATTGAAGAAATTCAAAAAGTAAGAATAAATCTTAAAAAATAAGATGGATTTAAAGATACATCATTTTTAATAGTAAGAAAAATATTTTTAAGAAAAGATTTAATTTATTATAGAATAAATAATAAAGAAATAAGTATCATATTATAGATGCAAAAGGAATATATAATTTATCATTAATTAATAAAGAAATCATAACGAATAAACTTTCAAAAATTCCTGAAAATGCCAAAGAAAAATTTAGATACATTCATTTAGAAAAAATCCAAATATTAATAAAATCACATTTTAGAGAATGAATTGATATATCAATAAAACTAGTATTACTAGATAATAAAATAATAAATAGGAAAAATGATTTACTAGAAATGATTTATGGTAACTTAAAATAGCATATATTAGAATTCACAGCATAATCTAAGTTTACTATTATTATTCATGATAATAACTTAAATCAAATGTTAAGTTTAGTTTATGAATTTGAAAGAAGAGAATTAATGAAAAAAATAAATCATTTATTTTCAATATGCTACATTGTAAGGTATTCATTAACAAACAATCATAAAAATTCAATATATGGACAAAATGAATTTATAGAAATAGATAAAACCTTTGGGGACTTAGACAAATAATAAAAAAAGAAAATAAAAATGATTGCCCATTAAGGAATGAGAAATGTAGATGTTAGATTTACAATGAGGAAGGACATTATGCCAATGAATACTCTAATAGGCTTCAACATAAGAAAGAATTTAAAAAGGAATATCCATAGAAAGCAAAAATCTTAAAAGAACCTTTTAAGATGAAATTAAAATCAATTGAGTAATCATATATAAATGATACTTACAATATTTATCTATTTGATGAATCTAAGGAGAAAATAACATACTCAAAATATAGGTACTCTTCATTAGAAGATGAATGATTTGTATAGTATTACAATTCCAAATAGTACCTATATTAACTATGACTGAAATTTAAAGGTTATTACAGTTATCATTTATATGCATATATAGATATAGGAGCTAATATGTGTGTAGTAAGTAAATATGTATTCCCATAAGAATACTGAAAAGAGGCACTAAAGATTTAATTGTAAGAATTACTAATAATACTACAATAAATTTTAATAAAACAAAAATAAAGAAGAAGTTATAAGAAATATGATCAAAATATCACAAACCAATTAAGCTTATTAATCAATCAAACACAACAAAAAATGTTTGATAAATTAACTAAATAAAGAAGCCTAAAGAATTATGATCTAATAGTTGTAAAATAAGAGAGAGAGAGAGAGAGAGAGAGAGAGAGAGAGAGAGAGATGAAGAGACTAATTCTCTTGTGTGGTTAGAAAGCCTTACATATATGGTTTTTGATGTTGAAGGAGTAGAGCTCACATCCTTATAACCAATGTCATGTGTATCATACGAGGAGGACATGTTTAAAGGTTGGACAAATTTAGTTGATTTTGAAGAAGATGGTAAACATACTTTATTCTCCATCTAGTTTTCCATAATCCAAAACTTTGTTCAACCTTTTAGCTTCAATTCTTAACCTCCTTACTACTTCCTTTGATTGTTCTAGTTCTGACATAAGATATTTGTTTTTTTGTTTAAAATCTGCAAGACTTGAATTCAAAAATTTTGCATATTCAAATAGCTCAATATTTTCTTTTTCTATAATTGAGGAATATATTTGAAAGGATTAAATTTTTTGAGTAGAAATTCAACATCGCTTTTCTCATTGTCTGAATTAATGTCAGACTTATCAGATTGTCCACCAGCAATTGTAGTAAATGCCAAGTAGTTGGTTCCAGATTCAACTGGATTATTGTTGTCATTTTTAAAGTCAGTAAGTGTAGCATTGAAAGTTGTTCCATCTTGGTTATTCTTGTTTTCACATTCAACTACGAAGAGAACAAAACCCATATATTTAAAACATTAAAGTCCAGTGGATTTAGATTTCTTACCATTATTATTCACAGATTAGAGTTCTCTCATATTTTGATTCATTTGACAACTTGATTGTCCTTTATTTTGAGGATTCTTTATATAGATGATTTTATTAAATCTTCTAATTAAGAGTATCAGTTCTTCATCATCATTGTCACTATCTTCAATCATAGTAATTTTGAAAGTGAAAGCTTTGTTCTTTGGAGGTTTTCAAAAGCTCATCTCAAAGGTTTGAAGTGAGCCAACATGTTCCTCTATTTTGATGGTGTCCATATCCTTAATTTCATCAATGGCAATGACCTTTGCATGGAAACGATCTGGTAATGAGGAGAAAATCGCTCAAACTATCTTGAAATCATCAATTTTCTCGCCAGGATTGGCAGAGGTGTTATTGATATCATATAATCTAATAAAAAATTTAGAGAAAGTTTCATCTTCTTTCATCATAAGATTTTCAAATTGACTACCAAGCATGCCATGTTTAGCTCATTTAACTTGTGTGGTTGTCTCATGGGCAACTTTTAAAATATCCTAAGTATGCTTAGCAATATCAACATGAGAACTATGATGAAACTCATCAGCAAACACAATACTTAGAATAACGTCAATGCCCTTTTAATTCTAGTTACTAGTAGCTTTATCTTGATTGGTCCATTTGTTCCTAGGCTTAGGGGTGACGACATTCTCCTTGGTAACCATAGGTGGTTCCCAACCATGAAGAATAGAGTTCCATATGATTTCATCTATAGATCATAGAAAAAGGCTCTCATATGAGCATTCCAATATAGGTAATTAAGCTCATCAAAGTAAGGTGCATGGGTTACAATTGAACCCTTTTTCTCAAGTAATCCATAATAAGGTCCTAGTCATAGTAAGTATATCTAGTGATTGCTCTGATACCAAATAAAAGGTCATTTAGTTATTGATCTAATTATCTCATTAGTAGAATATTAGTTAAAGTATGATAAATTAAAAATTTATAAGCGACCAAGAATGCAATCACATGTAAATAAAGTAATACGAAAAATAATGATAAGCACATGAGATTTTTAGGTAGAAACAACCTAGGCCACACCAATGACCTAAGAGGAAAACCACCGGTCCACCGGACCAGCTAACTATTCACTATGAAAAATAAGTATCCAATTACAATATTAGGACTCAAACTATACACCCAGGTAATGCCCCCAAGTAATCTACTAACAAGTTTCTGCTTTCATCATAGTCTCTACAAGAATGATGTTCGGATCAAGACCAACATTCCAATAACTTTAGTCACACAAGTAATTGAGCATGTAAAGGTGGCACCTAAAAAATTTAGCACAATAACACAAGTTCAAATGTATGTCCTAGAGCATATTCAAAAATAAATAACCCTAACTAGATGACTTAATAAATATTTAAGATAAACCAAAATCAGTAACAACTCTAGAACATATGTTTAAGCACAACTTCAATAAAGATAGCTTCTTTAAAAATTAATAATAAAACCAAATAATTATGATATGATACACACAATTATTTGATCCAACAATTCAAGAACAAAAATAAAAAAGAAGCTATAAGAACATATGATCAAAATATGATAAACCAATTAGGCTTATTAATCAATCAAATACAATTATCAAATGTTTGATAAGTTAACTAAATAAAGAAGCATAAATAATTATGATCTTATATTTGCAAAATAGAAGATAGATTAAGATGAAAAGAATGAATCTCTTGTGTGGTTAGTTTCAATTGTATGCTTAGGTTTATATTTATAGAATATTTTGAAGCACTTTAGGTCAAAGTAAAATTACCATCTTGTCCATAAAATCAATTAAAAGAGTTTTAAGAAATAAAGACAATATAATAAATGACCAATCCAATTCATAAAAAGAAATAGGTTTTAAAATCAAAGCTCTAGTTGCTCGATCGATCTAATCAAGTGCTCAATCGATTAAGTACATAGTTTGATTGATTGAATGTCCTCTCGATTGATCCATCATAGCAATTAATTAATTCTCAAAAAATGGATCAATCTAGTCATTAATCTTGATCGATTGAATACTAATTCCTCAAACGATCTAGTCATATAAATAATTAATTCAACAGATAATATAGCTCGATTGATCTAGTCACTACTCGATCGATTGAGTAGCATATTTTCAAATTGTTCCTATGTGTCTAATATGCAATCTAATATGCATGAGAATAGAGATATACCTGAGATGTGATTGTTGAAGCTCGATAGTTTCTTCAGCTTGAAAAGTACTCTTCTAAGACACACCTAGAAATTGAGATATATTCGTTAGAGCTCAATAGTTTATTTAGCTTGAAAGTATTCTTGAAAGATACATCTAGAAACTAAAATTATATTTAGATGTTTTCTTCACAAATATCATCAATACTCACATAGATCTTACAGTAATAAATTAAATTAAAGGAAAAATAAGAATGAGTAATAGGTTACCTCCCATCCAAAACTATATTTATCATCTTTAGTGAGACATTGCTTAGGGGACCTCATCATTTAGTAAACCCAATGTTCCCTCATCATTGAGTTTAGTTGTTGATCTATCAAGGCAACATATATTTTCCTTCCTTCTACAAGTGTTCAGCAAGTTGCTCAACTTGTACCTTCACCTTTTTTATGGAAGCCTCCACTAAATTGAACCTCTTAATAGTTTTAGAATGGTAATCTCTACTGACTTGAATGAAAGCATTCAAGTAATCCTCAAGAGTTAAATGATTGGGAGAATTATGAGGCATCTACTAGTGGTATTGCTACCCTATTGATTGGAGCCCAAGACGAATGGAGGATTTTTTTACCTCTAGGAAGAGTTGGGATGATTCCTCCATCCTAGTTAAAGGTATTTTCAGTAGGGTTGTACCTAGGTCTTGGTTGGTTCCAGATGAATGTTTGAAAAGAAATAAATATAAAATGATTTTATGTAATTTAAATGTTAAAATAGATTTGTATTTGAATAATTTTATCATTATTTTAGCAAATCTATTTTTTTTGGAATCATAAGTATGTTTTGTAATTTTTTTTTATGTATTTATAGCTTCAAATTGATTCAACTAATAAACACTTGAAAAATAGTACCTGTAAGCACTTAGTTGCCAACATGAATGTTAAAATAATAACATATGCATTGCTTACATATGTTTCAACCTAATGTAAAGTGATGCGGACTTTCTAGGTGAACAATCCTAGGAACCCACAAACTCAAAGGAATAAGAACGATTGATTTGCTAAGAATGTGTTGAAGATAATCATATTAGAACCCTAAGGATACAAAGTCCTTAAAACCCCAACTTTGAGATGCCACAAATGATAATCACTTCCTTTGATAAGTTGAATTCAAGCATTCAATGAAGAACACAAGGCAAAGCAAAAACTTTTATGAAATAATTTTTTTTTAATAATATCAGTTCTTCCCCCATTACATGGCTTTTGTTTTCTTTTATAAACAAAAGAAACCTAGATGAAATTTACCCTAAAGAAATGCCTAGGCTCCACTTCAAGCCTAAAGCAAACCCTAAGCGTAAGTTCAACCCTAATGGGCCTATTTAGTTATGGATTCCATCTTCAAAAATATAAGACAAAGACTGATAAATAAAACAGAAAAAGTCCACAATTAATTAAAATAAAAAATTTCTTTCTAAATTAATCCTTGCATCTAACTTGATCTTCCAAATCTATCCCTTGCATAAGATCTTGAGAATATTTCTAGGATCTTGAGAATATTTGTGAATCTTGAGAATATTTGTAAACATCAACTTGGTTAGCACCTCAATCTCCATTATAAGGGATGAAATACAAAAAGAATTCTAGAAGCTTAAATCAACATGGGCTGCAGTAAAGTTTTATGTATGCCATATCATGGGAAAATGGAACATGATTCAAATGTATTCCAGACTAGCGTATGCCATGGCTCAAATAGAATGCATATTGCAACACTCAATCATATGATCCACATTTTTTTTCTCTTTCACCATGTGTTTCCACCCTATATAAACCCCTAACCTTCTTTTGTAATTATCATCCCTCTCAACTCTTTCTTAGCTTTCTCTTAGATTTCTTAGTTTTTTAATTTTTCTTTAATTCTTCTTTCAATTTGAAAGTTAAACAAAGTTTAGTTTATATAGTAGCTCTTTCAATTCAATAAACACTATTGGTAAATCTGTTTGGAGATTTTTCATATACAAAAATAATACTGAAATTGTATACTTGGAATGATACTCTTGAGATATAAAATTTTGAATGTATTCTTCTATTTTCAAATTAATTTTATGTATTGTTTTGAATGCTATTTTAATTTATTGATTATTTACTAAATTAAGCAAGTCTAGCTGAAAATATTATGGGTTTGTTATACTTGTGAAATATTAAAGTTGGTAAACATTTTTTATAAAATAAATTAAGTTTTATTTCTTGATCAAGATTTATACAATTTTTTTTAAAGAAAAATATATTGACGAAATATTTTTCATAATAAACTTAAAATATGAAAGTTAGATTTATGATTTAATTATTTGGATCTGATTTAGAGTCAATGTCTTTCATTTGGATTTGATTATATCGATTTGAGTAATACTCTATTTCAAATATTTTTATAAGAATTACTATTTGAAAATATATTAATGACATTTTTTGTAATAGATTTTAAAATCTAAGGGTTATTTTCCAAATATTTAAATTTTATTTCCAACTTTTACACCTTGAATGAGAGTTTAAATTGTTAGACCTTACGAAAGGCAAAAATTAAATGATTTGTTAATCTCGTAGAAAAAAACATAATTTAATTAAAATTAATTGATAGACCAAACTAAAGGCGCTAAGTGATTTTAATTAATAACAAATAGCAGACCCAACTGAAGGTGTTATTTTATATATAAGAAAAAATCAATAATCTTAATTTATATTTTTAATATCCTAATTAATATTGAGTAAGTATGATTGATAATCTAATTTATCCCATAAATTCTCCATTGAGTGATAAATGTTATTTGCCTAATGTTTGTTAAATCTATCTTTTATTTTATGTCATTAGTTTAGATATTTCAAAACCCAAACTTTGTAATAGGATGTTTAGGTTTAATTTTTATTTTTAAGAATTTTGTTAAGTTATTTAAAAACCATGTAGTTCTTCTTTAGACCGACCTTGAAAGTATACTTGTTATTTCTTACAAACTGATTTGTACACTTGCGAGTTATTTTATAAATATAAACTTGAGCATCAATACTCTTCCAATGCATTGACCTATCAGGTCTAGTAAATGTTTTTCCTTGGTAGGGATAGGTATCAACATTGTGTGCAAAGTACTACATAGTGAGAAGTGTAACTTGATCAATTGTGTAGGTTGCTTAGATACTTCAGTACTAAACTCTATTTCATGGACTCCAACCCTTATCACTTGCAAGCTTTTATATTGGGAATTTTCACCCAATATCTCAAAGAGATTGTAAGTCTCTACGGTAGCATTGCCAATGATGAACTGATATTGTGGTGTCAATCCATCATCAAAAAACTTATTTTGTAGTTATAAAGGGTAGTTATGATGTGTGCATTGAGTAAGGAAGAGTTTGAACATATCCCAAGACTTGTGGAAAAATTCTCTCTCCATCTGAGAGAAAGTATCTATTTTTGCTCTCAGATGTTTTCTTATGGGAATATAATGTTTCCATGAATTTATTATATACATCCTATCAGGTCATCGAAGAACCTAAGGGGAATGACATCAGCCAAGCATTGGCTTTGTCCTTTAGGGTGTAGGGGAAACATTGCATCCTCAGTTAGTCTTTGGTAAGTACACCAAGAGGGAATATTTGGACTATGGAATGAAAGTCCCTAATGAAAGACAAAGTGTTTTCACTAGGTAGTTTGTGAAAAGAAGATAACATGGAAAAAATGAATATTTCTCAATTCATAGATCCTTTCAGCCTCATGATAACTGTATATTATATAGTTATTTTCATCTATTTTATTAATTATAATTGCTAGTTTCTTGACATTTTTATTTAATTTTAGTTGAATAAATTAATAATTACTGTTTATTTGTTAAGGAATATATTTTTAAGAAAATTAAAGAATTTGAATCGAAAACGTACTTAATTGCAAATTTATATCTAAAAATATAATTTAAAATGAAAGAGTGTTTAATTGCAATTAATAAAAGTCTAAAATATAATTTGAATTAAAATCGGGCATAATTTTAATTATTAAAAGTTTAAAATTTAATTTGAATTAAATTGGAGGGCTAAAATGCAATTAAGAAAAGTTTATTTTTCTGTGCAAGAGAGAAGAAGTCCACGCGCATCTACCCACGCGTGCCACGTGAACCATCAGATTAGAAAAACAACCACGAAGATGCGCGCGCGTCTTTCAAACCAGACCAAAGCGATTGGACGCAGGTTTTATGGCTGCACGCTGCTCGGTACCAGTGTGGGGCTCACCTGTCGTGCAGGCCGACATGTAGGGTGGGACCCACATGTCTTTATACGTCTGCCAAAATCCACGATTTCCTACGGTGCAATCACATGTGCCCATTTATCCCACCAATTGAAAGATGTCACGTGTCCCACCATTCCTTTTCAGCCAATCATATGCTGACACGTGGCACATTTCGGTGAACGTAAAAACGCAGAATCACACACGTGTTCCAGTAGCTATCCCCTATTTTCTTGGCGCCGCTTATCTTGTGCGACAATTCCTCGTGTGCCCGTTCTTGGCACCCTATGAGATGCTACCATGTGGTCCTCCTATTCCTTTCAGCGAATCAGATGTTGACATGTGGCATGCTATTTGAATTAAAATATATCAGAAACGGCTCCCCTCTGTTTTGTCTCTCACACGTATATTAAAATAAAATTTTCGATATCGAATGTCGATACGCGTGGCTGCGTAATTAAAAAAATGTATTTTTTAGATGTATTTTTTTTAGATATAAATAGGGCATTTATTGCTGAAGTTTTAACTTTTTAGTTTTGGAATTTTTGGAGAGTTTGGGTTCTAGACAGTGGTACACGCAGAAGCCATTTTTGGCTTCTGTTGTGTTCTGCGTGTGCCAAATATTTTAGAAAGAGATGAAGTTTTAATTTTCTTTGTGTTCTTCATCTAAAATTCCTTAACTGCTGTAATTTTAATTTTTATTATGAAATAATTTAATTTTTCTAGGGTTGCATTTTATCTAAATTTATGAAGCTTGAGTTTAATTATTTTTGAAAGATTTATAAGACTTTTAATTTGTTTATTCTATTTGTGCTTAATGCTTTTGATTATTGGAAAATTTATCAAATGATACGTGGCACTTAAATAAACTTGGAAGAGGCATTTTTGTGTATATTGTCCATTGATAGAATAACATATATATATGAAGGATAGGAATATACATTTATCGTATGTGTGGTCATTTTAGAACTTAGAACGTAATGAATCTTGGTGAATTTAATTCTCATAGGAATATAGTGAATTAATTTAGTGAGGTGTGTTTATACGGAGCTCGGAAGAGATGTATTGATAAATTTAAAAGTTTTCGGTTAACAAATTAAATTTACTAAAAAAATATAAATCAAGAGAAAATAATATGATTCGAGTGGATTAATTTGGTGAAAAACTGCAATCCTAGAGTTCTTTTATTTTGTTATAAAACTCTTTATTTAACTTGTTCCAAATCAACGATTGTTTTGGATAAAATTAGAGTGAAATAATTTTAGTAATCAACAAACTATAGTGACAAATCTCCGTGGGAATGATAACTCACTTATCAAATTTTATTACTTGTGATCATATATACTTGCACGTTTTATGTTCTCCAAAAAGAGACAACACCTCATCCTATTGGATTAAGGAAGTAGCAGTGCCAATAACTGTCTTTGCATACTCCTTCATGATAGTTTCCCTAGGTCATGAATTTTTTCCCATAATTATATGTTCAAGAGGAGGATCTAGGTCTAGTTAAAGGTCTTATTCAACTAAAGGCTATAGGAACTCAGTGCCTTCTTAACAATTCTTTGCATTTATTTATTTTATGTAAGGTGCAAGAGGATATACCCTTAGGATCTCCTACCTCCCATAAACTATTAAAACAAAAAAAATTAAAAATCACATGTCAAGTAGATAAAAATAAAAGGATAAAATTAATATATAAGTATGTTACAAATAATTTATAATACAAATAGTTTATGATTAAAGAAATTCATGATAGAATAATTTATAATACAATATAATTATAATATAAACAATAATAATACAAGTTTAATACATAATTACAAAAATTTAAGGTTTACGATACAATTTATACATGTTAGTACACAAAAATATTAAACAAGATATTTAATAAAAAGAAAATTAAAATTACAAAATTAAAAATGAATAAAAAGAATTGAAATAAGAAAGGAAAGGCTCCACTATTTAAAAATAAAAAAAATCATGGATATTTATAACACAAATTGTTTTACTATTTTTAATAATAAAAATTTAAAAACTCTATTCCTCCCGACAATGGTGCCAAAAACTTGATGCTTGAGTTTTGTATTTGATAAATAGCTCACAAATGCATGAATCACTTTATAAAAAGCAATAAGATTAGTCTAAAAAGGAATTACGTGATTTTTAAATAAACCTAAACAATATGTCATAATATTTGGTTTTGAAATATCTACACTAATAATATAAAATAATAAAAGATAAAGGATATATAGGTTTACATAAACTATAGGCATAAATGAAATTCATTAATTAATGGAGAACTAATGGGATAAACTAGTTGATTATGTTTGGTAAATTAATTAGATTAATAAAATATAAACTTAGATTTATTGATTCTTTCTTATGTATACAAATAGAGCTCTTGATCAGATCTACTATTTGTTATTAATTAAAATCAATTAGCACCTTTAGTAGTGGCTATCAATTAATTTTAATTAAATTATGTTCATTTTTTAAGAAATTAACAAATCATTTAACTTGCCACCTTCGGTAGGGTCTAACAAGTTAAACCTCTATTCAACCTATCTAAATTAGTTTTTAGATTGATGAATCCGAACTAACTTTCATATTTTAAAATCTATTACAAAAAAATCATTAATATATTTTAAAATAATAATTCTTATAAACTTTTTTGAAATAGAGTATGACTCTAAATCAGCTCTAGATTCATGTTTCTAAAACCTAATTTTCATATTTGAAATCTATTGCGATCAATAATAAATATTGTAAAATTCTTGAATAGAAAATAATATATGTTTAATAATTATTTAAAATATTCACCTATTTTAATATTACACAAGCATAATACATAACTAAAGTCTCATTATCACAATTATTCAAACATGCTCAACTTAATAAATTGCCAATATATTAAAAATAATATTGAAAAAAATACATTAAATCAAATTTGTAAATAGAATACAATTAAAGTTAATACCTTAACTATATTTTTATAGATAACTTCTGCCACAATCTGTTATCTAGAAAATCTCTTTATTACTGTCACTATTTGTGATAACCTAATATAAACTATTTATAACATAAGCATTAACTAAAAATTATTCAACTCTTAAATTTGAAAAATTTAAAGAAAAAGTAATAGAAAAATAAGAAAAGAAAAGATGCTAAAGCTGAAGGGATATAACAAATGAATAATAAGATAAGGGAATGAAGGTATTTATAGGTAAGAAAACATTGCAAAAAGAAGAGAAAAATGAATCGTACGGTCACTCATCATGGCACACATTTTTCACCATCGTGGGCCGCATTGATTTAGTATGAATTTAAATTATGATCAAAGGCACTCACATAGCAACACACGTTTAACTACAATTTCTTTGTATTTCAAACCCTCACATTTTGGTTGGAACATATGTTAGGCTTATATAAGTTATTCTTTTATTCTTTATGGGTACAATTGAGTGATTTTAGGTATGATTCTTCATGTGTTGATCTTTTTAATCATTTGAAGCTATAAATATCTAAAAAAATAACAAAATATACTTATGATTCCATAAACATAGATTTCCTAAAATAATGAGAAAATTATACAAATACAAATATATATTTTTACATTAAAGTTCAAATAAATCACCTAATATTTAGTGCTTTTAAGCACACAATAATCTCAATTGGGGTGTCATATGCTTTTGAGGTAGAACTTTATATGGCTATACACACGGTGATGTATGCAAACAACTTAGGCTGGAGGAAACTTTGGTTGGAGTCGGACTCAACTTATGTTGTCACTCCCTTTTGGATTGGATTGCTCTTAGTGATATAGAAATGTTACTTTGCTTAGGTTGACTGTTTAAAGAAATTTAATTGTATGGTGTTTTATTATTCCCATATTTATAGAGAGGGTAATGTTGTAGCTGATAATATAGCATCTTAGGTCCTTAGTATTTGTGCAACAACTTGGTGGTAGGAGGCCCCATCATTTGCTAGGTCTTTCTTTTATTCGGATGCTAGTAGCAAACCTAATTATAGGTTTTGTAGTTGAGATTTATTTTGTATCTCTTTTTTCTATTTATTTAATAGTATTTGAAGTTAAGGGACTAGATGAGGAGGGTGCTAAGGAGGTATAAACCTAAATAAAATATCCTAATGTACCTACTGAGGCATGTTAGTTACAATCTTTCAATAAAAAAAACAAATAAAAAATCTTTGAACACTACATAAAAATCTCATTTTGAAGGCCTAAAGGGCAATAGTTGTCATGTTAATAAATTATATTAAATTATAAAGTTTTGAAAATTTTGACCTCATTTTTCTATAGATCTCTTTTGGTGAAAATTAATGCTTTAATTTCCTCTACCAAAAAGTAAGCTTGCTAATTTTAATTTATTACCACTTACTTTAGATGTGGTGATATTATCAAATTTTTATAGCCCAAATTATTATGCTACCAAGATAATTCAATAATGAAAAATTTATCCAATAATAATCATTTAACAGTAATTAATTATAAGAATATAGATAATACATACACTTTTGTTATGATGATGAAAGTTTGTAAAATACAGATCTAATTAACCTACAAGAGGTGAATAGGTTATTTTCAGTTTTTGTCAATTTATAATTTAATAACCTAAACAAAGCTATCACGCATGCAATCACATGTAAAAGTAAAGTACAGAAATGAAAGAATATACGATGTTTTTAGGTGGAAACAACCTAGGCCAAAACTATGACTTAAGAAGAAAACCATTGGTCCACTATACCACCTAACCTTACACTATGAAAACCAAATGTTCAAGTACAAACTCGGTCTTGTGCTACCCTCCCTAGTCTACAATCTCAATGTACCTTACTTACCACTCCTGCTCTATTTTTATAGTTTCTAATATTAGTGTGAGTGGTATACGGACCAACATTTCAATAAGCTTCTTGTCAATAAGATACATTCATGAATCAGCTGCAAAAGGGTTAGCACAAAAATACAAGTGTCCATATGTGTTCTAGATGAGTCAAAATATATGTCACTTAAATCAAATAAACTAGAAAATCATAGAGCAAAATCGATTAAGCACAAGTTTAATAAAAATAGCATCTTTCAAATTTAATAATCAAATCAAATAATTATGATCACACATAAAATTATTTAATCTAAACATGTAAAAATATAGTCAAGAAAAAGCTGTATATTAAGATAAAAAATATCAAAAAAATTTACTAATAAATACCTCTGGTACGGTACTAATTTGGTATTAACCAACTTATGTATTCTCTTGTGCTTCAATTGCTTAAGATTCATTAATCAATAAAATATTGAAATTGCTAAATCATTAAACTCTTCCAATAAAAGGTTTGTCTCATCAACTATCTTGAAAGAAAGTATGATAACTGTTTTTGTAGTATTGATGAAGACATATCTGTTTGTGCTAGGGTTTGTGTTTTTGGGTGTTTGGTTCCTATGGCTTATCATTATGAGACAACTTCATAAAATACCTTCTATTGGATTGATGATGCTAGTGAAAATGATTTCTCTCTTCAAGACTTTTATGATTAGCTAGGTTATAGAACTTAAAACTATAGAAGAATTTGATCAAGATTAATGACCAACAGAAAGAAAAAGAGAAAGATCATTTGGATATTTTGAGTCCATTATTGAATCTCTCTCATGGAAGTGAGAAAGATACAAAAAATTTAAAGATGAGCTTAGAAAATCACATCAAGTACTTTCAACCTCTCCAACGAGACAATGAGAAGTATTTGTCTAATATTAAGGATCTCGTGAATTATATTCATAACATTGAACTAAAAATTTCTTCTATACAAGTTAGTCTAGACCCTACTTCTAAGGACTATAAGAAAGTTGAGCAATTGGAATAAGAGATCTTCATGCTTGAAAACAAAAAGGTCTACTTAAGTCCTTTTTGATTGATTATGAAGTTGAGATTGAGAATCATCAATTTCATCTAGAGAATTTTTCTCATAAAGTTAAGTTGTTAGAATCCTACTTAAGGGACAAAGCATAAATGACTGTGTCTCTCTACATAACAACTACATATTGAAAGAAAATTAGAAGAAACCCAAGAAACTATTTAGAAGTTGTCTTTGGGAACTTTACATCTTGATGAGATGTTGAAAATTGGTAAGACTCATGATGACCTGAGAGGTCTTGGATACATTAATGATCAAGCTACTCCCTATTTGTTGTCCACTTAGTTCGTTAGGGAATAAAATCTTGCTCAGGTGGATTATATGCATGATTACTCTTTAGATGTCCTACATGCTAATTGTGATTCTCTCTCTCCTTCTTCTAACTCATATGAGTTCCTCTCCATTGCTACTTATAGAGATGAAGCTCCATTCCCTGATAAGAATGTTTTGGGGTTATGTTGTAGAATTACTTAATCATTCATTAGGACTTAGTAATGAAGCTTTGATGATTCAGTATGAAGTCGTTATGCTTCTTGAAGATTATAAGTCCTCCCTAGTTATTGATAATGGTGCTTTTGATCTAAAGTGCAATATTGTCCATATTGCACTAAAATTTCAAACCTCTAGCAGTTGGTATTTTGATAGTGGGTGTTCTCACCATATGATTGAAGATAAGTCCTTCCCCAACTTTGTTCAAGTTAATTAATGATAGGTCTATTACTTTTGCTAAAGAGAATAAAGTTATTATTTGTAGTAAAGGGTCTATTAGTGCTCTTGGAATCCTGAAACTCAAGGATATTCTCTTTGTGGATGGTCTAAAAGCAAATCTTATCAATATAATTCAAATATCTAAAGATAAGTGCTTAGTTAAATTCAATGAAAAAATGCACTATTTATGATAGCTCTAGAAGGGTTATGGTTAAGGGAATTAGATTAGAAGATAAATGTTATTGTCTTGGTGACACCCTTGATCTCATATGCATCAAATTCATCTCAGTTTAGAGGAGCTTTGGCACCAAATATTGAGTCACATGCCCTACAAGATTCTAAAAACATGTTCAAGTCTTGAGATTGTTAGACGTCTCCCTTCGATCTCTAAAATTCTTGATCATATCTGTGATCCTTGCCAATTGGGTAAGTAAAGTAAGAGTGAACTTAAAAAATCAATATCTCTCCACTTTGAGGCCTCTAGAACTTTTTCACATGCAACTAGCATTAGGGGAAGAAAGAACATTATGGTGGTGGTTGATTACTACTCTAGGTACTTTTAGGTTATATTTCTCAAGGAAAATATATGAAGCCTTTGTCAATTTCAAGACTTTATATGTTAAAATTCAAAATGAAGAGGGTAATTCCCATTAGAGGCATAATAAAGATTAGAAGTGATCCTGGTAAGGAATTTGAAAATTCTACATTTAAGTCAATTTGTGACAACTTGGGTATTTAGCACGAGTTCTCTTATCCTAAGACTCTTAGAATGGAATTTTTTAAAGAAAGAAAAGTCATCCAAGGAATGGATAAAGTAATATTGACTAATAAAAACTAAGTAAGACCTTTATGGGATGAAGATGTAAGTATTGCTTGTTACATCTTGAACCAATGTTTCTTGAGACCTGATTCTTTTCATTCTCCTTATAAGCTGATGAGCATTATTTTAACCTATAATTCGCTATGTTTTTAAGCATTAATTTTATGTTTTATTTTAGTATTATCATGTTTTTAGGTTAATGTGTTTTGGAAGAATCTTGGATGAGTACAGTGCAATAAATGGTAACTCACAAAGTTGAAATGAACCAAAATATCAAAAACTAGGAAATAAAATATCAAAAACTAGGAAATAGGTGCACGCCATTGCCTTAACATACTCCATTCCATGACAAGGTTCTCTCGTGTAGCATTTGGTGATTATGGAAATTCAACACGCACTGCAGTGTAAAAATAAGCATGCCTTGGCACGATGCTCTTAGGTTGCATTAGAGGATCTTACTTTTCTATCGTACAACAATGCCAAGTATTCTGCCCATTGCCCACGCGTGTTTAATGGCCATAAATCCTAATATGCAAAGTGATACATTCCTAAAACGAACAAATATCTTATGATTTATTGGAATAAAAAGAATGAATTAGATTTTAATATTGCATTTCAAGCTACATATTTTATAAATTTTATTATCAGAATCAAAGGTATTTTTTATGTATTTTATGTATTTTTGGTCTTAAAATATTTAAATGATGAAAGACCAATCAAATCTCACAACCAAGCGTATAATTTTCATATGATGGTTGACGTAAATGTAGATATGTTTACAATATACATCAAGGAGGGGTGAAAAAATTAAAGTCAAAATTAAGGGTGTATCGTGGCATGATTATATATATGTCACAACATAGCTCTGTTCTGGAATCTCTCAAAACTTGAAACAAAGTCGCACTGTGGCACGAGCCGATGCACATTGTGGCACACAGACAAATTTTCACTCCAACATTGGATTTCAAGTACATGTCTATCCAAATAGTTCCATATATATTACATTAGCATTTTAAATGTTTTAGGTCTTTACAACCATATCCTAACTAATTGTAATTACATTGTAACTCTTTTACTATAAATATGTTGATAAGGTTAACAACAAAAGTAGTCACAGGTTAAGACACATATTAAGCCACAATTTAAGTATCTATTATAAGTATAAAAATTTATAGAAAATACATAGGTCTACAGAGAAATTAAAGGCTTGAGACAAGATAAAATTCAAAAAGGCAATTAAGGAGTTATAAATCAGCCATTGATATTAATCAATAGTTTCTTCTTCAAGTATCTATTATTTTAATTACGATTCTACCTAGCTAATTTATTTATGTAATTCTAGGAAATTTTCAACTTTAGATTATGATTTTAATTGATAAAATATTATGATGATTTTTAGATTACGTCCTTGAGTTTTGATGTGTTTGATTCTATGATTAAATTCCAAAACTATGTATATATGAATTAGAGTAATTAACTAATTTATTATATGTGAATGTTTACTAGTTTAAGATGTTCATGCTATATCTTGGGAATCTATAGATTTCTATTTATTTCATCAGTTAGGGTATTCACTAATATTATTATTCGAAGTTATAACTTATTACTTTGTGGTAGTGTGACGAGTAGAATTGATGCCTTCATTAAAGGTTATTAAGAATTGTGATCTTACTAAGTTTAGTTATCTCATTTTTAGATTATAATTCAATGAATGAATTATCTAGCAACTATGATTAGGTTTTTCTAATTTAGGATTGATTTACGATGGTATTCTACTTCAATTAAAAGTAAAAAAAGGTGGGTTGGTAGTCGTTATTGACTAGTGCATAGATTTCCCAAGCTAGAGTTGTTAATTTAAGGATAGTTCTAATATTGACTCATGATATAATTTGTTCAATAATAGGCTAGTGGTAAGGGTTGTTCCATGATCTCATATTTCTCTTGATCTGTGTGCTCATGTATTTTATTTATTATTTTAAAAAAATGTCAACACCTTTTTTGGTAATTTACTAATAAGCTAATAAAGTGTGGTATTTATTGTAGTAATTCTTGTGGGTTCGAGAACCTTTGTTCTTGAATTACTTATCACTTGTACAATTTGATCGCATATAATTGCGTGTTTCCAAGCGTATCACATAAAAAACATGTTTTACTAAAAACCTCACCTATAAATACACTATAAACTCCTCTTAAACCATATACATCCTTATAAGCTACCTATAGCCATATTTTTCATTCCATAACATAGAAAATAGAGAGAAAGCTCCCAATTGTGAAGTTTATTCTAAGGATTACAAGAAGGCAATCAACCAATTCAAAGATTTGGAATCACATATCAAAAAGGGTTATTTTTATTATTAGACCTATTTTTTTCTCTATGTAATCTGAATATATTTATTGTAATTGAATTAATTTTGGTGAATTTATTTATGTTAGGCCAACTTTTGTTATGGAATTTTAGTCTTGCTTTCAATGAATGGAAGAACAATTTTATGATTTAATTAAATAAAAATTGATTTACTTTTTGTTCATATTTTTCATATCTTTAATTATAAATTAATAATTGATAAAATCATAATTTATAATTTAAGAGAATATTTTAAAATTAAGCATTAGACACATCATCTATGCTTGGTTGTGCATTTACAAACACGATTCTAATTTAATTTCATTGATTTGTGTTAAATAAGATGGTTTATGTATTTCTCTTAGGTTTACCAATTAATCAATTTCAAGCTCAAACCTAGAAATTATTGGTTAATTTAGAATTGTGGGTGCTCACTATGATCATTGGGGATTCGTTTATTTAAAGGAAAAATCTATAATTCTAATTTTTATGAAAATCATTTAATTTGTTCTTTCTATGAATGGATAGGAAACTAATTTCTCATATTTTTTTCATTATCAATTCAGCTATAATTTACTTGTTTTAATTTAGTTATTTAATCAATTTAGAATTTACAATATTTCTCTCAATCGACCATTTTTAAAATGTTTAGGACTGTTTATTTTAACTAATTTAGAAAATAGTTTAACTTTTTAAAACACCTACTAATTCCTTTAGAGACTGGCCTCGAGTAAACTTATCATTAGTCTTCTAGTTATTCATGCACTTGTGAGCAATCAAAATGTGTGCCTCATAAGCTTATGCTTGGAAACAAACACAACATAAAGCATCTTCATGTGTTTCAGAGCATATGTTATGTTCTCTAGGATAGAGAAAATTTAGACAAGTTTGAACTTAAGAGTGATCATGACATCTTTCTTAGATATTCTTACAACAACCGAGTCTATCGTGTCTATAATCTTAGATCCTCTAATTTGGTGGAATCCATCAATTTTTTTATTGATTATTGATGAGCGAAAACCGACATCGTCGATTCTTGCCAATACTTTGGTTTTAATATTTATAAAACTCTCGCAAGTGCACGAATCATTTCGAAGAAAATGATAAGTATACTCCCAAGGTCGATCTAAGGAAGGAATGTATGTGGTTTTTAATTTATTATTCAAACTTTTAAAAACGAAATTAAATCCTAAACATCCTGTCACGATAGTTTGGTTTTTGTGTTTCTAATCTAATAACATAAAAAATAAATATAGATACACATTCAATAAATATAATCTAATAACATAAAAATAAACATAGATACAGATTCAATAAATATAATCTAATAACATAAAAATAAACATAGATACAGATTCAATAAATATAATCTAATAACATAAAAATAAACATAGATACAGATACAGATTCAATAAATATTTATGCAAATTTTATCATTTATAATAGTTGAGTATTTATGGATATAATAACTAAATTAATTATGCTTGCTCATATTATCTAGGTTATTAAAGATATAAATTGATATTTTATTAATTCTCTCTTTTTTATATGAATACTACCTTTGGTGGGGTTAGATATTCTTTGTTAACTAAACAAATCAATTAACACCTATGGGTGGGGTTGATAACTAATTTGGTTAATTAAATTAATTCCTTTTTCTAAGAGATTGAAAATGAACCATTTAAATGCCACCTTTGGTGGGGTTAGACAGTTTAAACTTTATTCAAGGTGTCCAAATTAAACATAAGAATTTAATTATCCGAGTACTAACTTTCAAGTTTTAAAACCATTACTGAAAACATGTTGTCATTACATTTTTACATAATAATTCTTATAAAAACTTTTGAAATAGAGTTTCACTCTAACTACCGGGCGATTGTACCAACAAATAAAAGAGCACTACTCTAAATTAGACCGGATAACTAAACCTTAAAATCTAATTTTCAGATTTAAGTTTGTAATGAAAAATAATATATTTCTCTCTAACATTCTTAATATAAAATTTTAAATAAAAATAAAATCAATTCATTTTAGAAATTTTCACCTATTTAATATTTCACAAGCATAACAACGTTATTATTATATCATGTTTACAAATAAGCAGCAGAGTTTAATTTAATCACAGACAAATTAAATATAACATGTAAGAATAAAGCATAAAAATAACTGTAAAGAAAATAAAATCCTTACAGAACTTTGATGCTATTCCCGTTGCTGGAAAACCTCCAAGCGGAATTTGCACTCCCATTTATTGAATCAAAAAGCTAAAAAAATTACAAAAACATAACTAGTTCTTCCCAAAAAGGGAATAACTCTAAAACTAAGAGAAATTAACTAAAAACTAAGAAAGAAACTAAGAAAAGCTTAAAAACTAAGAAATGAGAGAAAGAAAGAGAAGAGAAGAATGGTTTTGAGGTCTGTTTAGGAGTGAAGGGAAGGAGGTATTTATAGGTGAGGATGGAGAGAAAAAGTGAGTGAAAAAATGTTAAAAAAATGTAAAAACGCGGAATGGAATTGTTGAGGTCATTTATGACGTCATGGGGTGGCTGCACGTGAAAAATGGGGCGAAACGGGCGTCGGTGCGCGGAGGGCAGCTGGGCGCGCGCTGGGGCGTGCGCGGATTGGGAGGCAGGCGCGCGCGGGACTGGGCGCGCGGCGACACGATTTTCTCCTTTTTGACATTTTTGACCTTTTTGTCCCATTTTGTCCAATTTTTCCATATTTGTTGACATTTCCCCATTTATTTATTAATATATTTGTGATGTGTTGCTTCCAGTATTCCTCTTTGAGTCTTTAAGTTACGTTTTTAAGCCAAAATACCTGAAAAACAATAAAAATACCCGTGATTCCGAAAAAGACAAATTTATATAAATATATGATAAAACATATAAATATATATATTTTTAATCAATTAATGTGCATAAAATCATGGTAATTTTAGTGCTTTTTGAGCACTCATCACAACCCCCAACCAGCTTCTTGCTAGTCCCTTAGCAAGAGAATTGATAAAAACTAAAAATTAAACTATCCTAAATCACTTTCGTGGATTGAAACGGTTGCATTTAGCCTATGCAACAAGCCTTTAAACCCCTAGGTTGCCCTAGTGGACGAGTTTGAGGCTCGTGAGGGTTTTCAGTAATGATACCCACAAACATTGAACTAAATGTAAAAATGAAAAGAAACAATAAAAACAATCAAATCAAAAACTAAAATTACAACAAAATCAAAAATTAATTTAAGAATAAAAGAAAACAACATATCACAAAAAGGTCTCATTCTTTTTAATCTCCTTTAAGATCATAATTAAAATCTCAAGCATAAGTTATTTTAATCTCTTTAAACAATCATGATTTATTATAATAATTAGTCGAAAATCATTTTCATATTTCCTATCAAAAATGTATCAATTTAATTTTACCCAATTTCAGTGTCATGAATCAGAATTCACTTCGACTCTATTCCTCACAAGTCAATACTCTCAAAACACTGAATCCTATGGGTTCTAACACTCATACTAATTTATATGCGAAAGAGTTGATGTATAGAAATGAACTAATATGTTCACATATGTATAAAGAATAAAGGCTCAAAGTGTTATTTTAACATTGATCTCATGAAAGGAATCGAATGTATAAATTATAAAGATATCATATATAAAAATTATTTTCATGCATAAATCAAACTCATTAAGAAAGAATTTCAAGATATATGCTTTTTACAAATGAAGAAATTGCAATGACTTTTTAGGGAATTACTTCCTATATCTTTCTTTTGTAATTAGCCTGTACTCACAACTTTGTAGGGAATGTGGGTCATAGTATGTAGATGATACTATATATTTTTTTTATCTCTCTATTTTTTTTAGAGAGTCAACCCATGTACAGATTGTACTTTTTTTTTTAGGATTTTGGTGAGTGGTTAATTTTGTGGCTTTTCTGTTTGATCTTGGTTTAGGTAACCCCAGATATGTCTTTTTGTTTTTGTAGTAGTCATGCATGAATGAGATATAAGCATATACTATCAATTTCTACTCAAATCATTTAATCTAAACAAAAATAAAAAAAAAATATGATACTCTATTAAGATGAGAAAAAAAATTCATACATTCAATGCTAATACCTATAGAGATCATCTAAAATTTTGAATAAATAAGAAATGTGTTTGGAGTAGAAAAAATATATATTTCTCTCTGAATAAAAGAAATTAGGCTCAAATTATATCTCACAAGGGTAGTCTCCACTTAAAAAAAAATTCGTAAACACCGATTTTGGGTTTAATATAATTTCCACATTTTATCAAGAAATACTAGTTATGACAAAAACTAACTAATTATCAAAAATAATTACAAAATATTTCATGATATGTTTTCAAAAATTAATCTAATAGTACCAAAGACTTAACTATTTACTTAAATTTGATTTAAAGAAATGATAAATTTTTGTGAGAAAAAAAATATATATATATATATATATATATTTTAAGCATGGTAACTTTTCACCACCCCCAACCTAGAACTTACATTGTCCTCAATGTAACAACTGCAAATTAAAGATAAAGAGAAAAGAGGAGAAAGATTACCTATTTCTTGAGAATGTGTAAGTAGTAATGAAGAAATGCAGATGTATCCATCATATTCATCATTAAAGTGTATACAGACAGATCGTTGTGAACTTCTAACATCTCAACAAATATTTTTAGTTTTAATAATTTAAAAATTATTCACATATAATTAAATTAAAATAAACAATAAAATTAAGTAAATAAAACAAATAACAATAAAAAAAATTACCTAAAATGATGGGTTGCCTCCCATCCAGCGCTTAGTTTAACGTCTTAGCAAGACGTAACTTTTTGGTGCTAAGGGTTACTCAGCCAAATGCAATCCATTTTAGCAATGTTGTTTGGTTCTTCTAAATAAGGCTTGACGCGATGGCCATTGACTTTGAACATTTTTTGTGTCTTGGAGTCCAATAGTTCTACTACTCCATGTTCAAATACCTGAATTATTTTGAATGGTCCATCCCATCTTGATCTCAGCTTTCCTGGAAACAATCTCAAACGAGAGTTAAATAAAAGAACTTTCATTCCAGGGTGAAGAGTCTTAGGAACTAGCCTCTTGTCATGATAGCGCTTAGTACGCTCTTTGTATAATTTGGCATTCTCATAGGCTTCATTCCTAATTTCTTCCAACTCATGAAGCTGGAGTAATCGTTTTTCACCTCCTTATCTAAATCCATGTTTAACTCTTTAATTGCCCAGTAAGCCTTGTGTTCAAGTTCAACTGGAAGGTGGCACGCTTTCCCAAAGATTAACCGGTAAGGGCTCATCCCAATAGGTGATTTGTAAGCGGTGCGGTATGCCCATAAGGCATCATTTAACTTAAATGCCCAATCCTTCCTTGAAGGACACACAATGCGTTCCAATATTCCCTTAATTTTCCTATTACTTACTTCCACTAAACCGGAAGTTTGAGGATGATATGGAGTAGCTACTTTATGTGTGATGTTGTACTTATTTAGTACTCCATCAAAGAGTTTGTTACAAAAATGGCTACCTCCATCACTTATTATAGCTCTAGGCGTTCCGAACCTACTGAATATTAAATCTTTCAAGAATTTCACAACAACATTAGCATCATTGGTTTTGGTGGGGATAGCTTTTACCCACTTGGATACATAATCCACAGCAACCAAAATATATTGAAAACCATTAGATGGGGGAAAAGGATCCATAAAGTCAATCCCATATACATCAAAGAGTTCAACAACTAAATTAGATGTCAAAGGCATTTCATCTCTTTTTCTTATGTTTCCTATTCTTTGACATCTATCACAATGTGCACAAAACATATGAGCATCTTTAAAAAGAGTGGGCCAAAAGAATCCAGACTATAATACCTTACGGGCTGTCTTTTCACCACCAAAATGACCCCCACAATGAAGTTCATGACAAAAAGTTAGAATGCTCTTATGTTCTTCTTCAGGTACATATCTCCGGATGACTTGATCTTGACCAATCTTGTATAAATAAGAGTCATCTCAGAAATAGTCCTTAATAGTTTTAAAAAACCTTTTCTTGTCCTGATATGAAGTGTTAGGTCGCAAAACACCAGTGGCAAGATAGTTTACAATATCAGCATACCATGGGTTCAGACCTATGAAAAATAACTGTTCATCAGGAAAGGTTTCAACTATATCTTCATTACTCTCATTTTTAAGAGAATGGAAGTCAGAAATCAACCTAGACAAATGGTCAGCTACTAAGTTTTCACTGCCTCTCTTAATCCTTGATTTCTAGGTCAAATTCTTGTAAGAGTAAGACCCACCTGATTAATCTTGGCTTGGAATTTGGTTTACTTAATAGGTATCTTAAAGCAGCATGATCAGAATGCACAATCACTTTAGATCCTACTAAATAAGATCAAAATTTGTCTAAAGAAAACACTATAGCCAAGAATTCCTTTTCAGTGGTGGTATAATTCATTTGGGCATCATTGAGTGTTTTGCTAGCATAGTAGATGACATGCAAACGCTTATCCACTCTTTGTCCCAAGACTGCTTCTATAGCATAATCAGAAGCATCACACATTCTTTCAAAAGGTAAAGACCAGTTTGGTGCCATAATAATAGGGGTAGATGTTAGTTTCTCTTTCAAGGTATTAAAGGAAATAAGGCAATCATTGTTGAAATCAAAATAAACATCTTTTGATAGCAAGTTACATAAGGGATGACTTATTTTAGAGAAGTCTTTAATAAATCGTCTGTAAAATCCTACATGTCCTAAGAAGCTTCTTATCCCCTTCACAGATGTAGGGGGAGGTAGTTTGGATATCAATTCAACTTTTGCCTTATCAATTTCAATACCCTTATTTGAAATTATATGCCCTAAAAATATCCCTTGTTGAACCATAAAATGACTTTTCTCCCAACTAAGGGTGAGATTGCATTCAATGCATCTTTCTAAAACCAAGGTCAATTTATGTAAGCAATCATCAAATGAGTTCCCAAAGACAGAGAAATCATCCATGAAAATCTCAATGAATTTTTCCACCATGTCTGAGAAAATAGATATCATGCATCTCTGGAAAGTGGCAGGGGCATTGCATAACCCAAATGGCATTCTACGAAAAGAAAATGTCCCAAAAGGACATGTAAATGTGGTCTTTTCCTGATCTTCTGGTGCTATGGGTACTTGATAATATCTAGATAATCCATCTAAAAAATAGTAAAATTCGTGCCCAGCTAATCTTTCCAACATTTGATCAATGAATGGAAGAGGAAAGTGATCCTTTTTAGTATATAAATTTAGTTTCCTAAAATCTATACACATTCTCCATCCAGTGATTATTCTAGTGGGCACTAATTCACTTTTGTCATTTTTAACAACTGTTATCCCAGATTTCTTAGGTACCACATGCACTGGACTAACCCATTTACTATCCGCAATAGGATAGATAATCCCTTCTTCTAATAATTTAAGAATTTCTTTTTTAACTACCTCTTGCATATTTGGGTTTAGTCTTCTTTGGGCCTCTCGTACAGGTTTAGCACCATCCTCCAAGTTGATCTTGTGCATACACATTGTAGGACTAATGCCTCTTATATCCCCTATACTCCAACCTATAGATTTCTTAAACTGTTTAAGCACTTTGATGAGTTCCTTTTCTTGTGGTTTGGTCAAGGTTGAAGAAATTATCACTGGATAAGTTTCTCCTTCTCCCAGAAACACATATTTTAAGTGCTCAGGTAAGTCTTTAAGTTCAAGTTCAGGTGGATTGGCCTCTTTACTAGATGAAGAACTGGGTAGATTTAAAAGTGTGCTAGATTTTGTTATTACTTCATCATTGTCTAGTTGTTTAAGGTACCCCTTAATTTCCTCATCTAAATCTTCTTCGACCTCTTCAAGTGTAAGAACAGTTTCAAGCTTGTCTTCTATTCTGGTTTGGAAAAAGGTGCTTTGGACAAGATTATCCAAAGGGTCAACATCGAATATTTCATCGATGGCAGAAATAGAAGGAAAAGGTGAAGAATCAAAAACTTTAAAATGAACAGTCTCTCCTAAGACTGTCATTGTCAAATTTCCATCTTGGACATCAATAATAGTTTTAGTAGTTGCCATAAATGGTCTACCAAGCAATATTGTGTGCTCTCTGTCCAATGCTGGATTTTCTTGCATATCCAGAACCACAAAGTCAACAGGTATTATCAGTTTGTCTACCTGCACCAACACATCCTCAACTACTCCCTCTGGATATTTAAGAGATCTATCTGCAAGTTGAAGGGACATAGTTGTGGGTTCTAAATCCCCTAGATTGAGCTGTAAGAATATAGAGTAGGGCATCAAATTTATACTAGCACCTAAATCAAGCATTGCTTTAGCAACCTTCCTATCCCCCATAGTTATGTTTATAATAAAACTTCCAGGGTCTTTCAACTTAGGGGGTAGTTTGTGCTGAAGTACAGCACTAGAAATTTCTGATACTACTACTCATTCATTCAGTTCATACCTCATTTTCTTAGTGTTCAACTCTTTGAAAAACTTGGCATATGAGGGCACATTCATGATCACTTCTAATAATGGTAAATTGATATTTACTTTAGAGAGCATATTAAAAAGATCATAGAATTTCTTATCTTGTTTGGATTCTTTTAACCGGTGGGGAAAAGGTACTTGCATCTGGTGTGGTTCTGTTGTCTTTTGAATTTTGGGGGTGTCAGATGACCCCCCCAATGAGTTTTTCAGAAGGCTTGTTAAGTTTAACACTTGTTTCTCCTTTTTGCGAGATTAGAATATCGCCTTCTTTGTTACCTGAACTACAAGGTAGATTGTTAGAGATTTCAGGTAAACTGGTATTGACTACCTTACCACTTCGAAGGGTTCTTACATCCTTTGCTTGTTCTGGTTGACTAGGCAACTTTCCTGGTTCTTTCTTTTGTATTTGTTCAGCCAGTTGCCCAACTTTAGATTCAATCCTTTTAACCGAAGCCTCCATGGTGTTCAACCTTTGATTAGTCATTAATTGGTTGTCACGACTAACTTGAATAAAAGCATTCAAGCTATCTTCTAAGGTTGGCTTAAAAGATTGGCTTGGTGGGTAAGGGTGGTTGTTATCTGACCTTAGTGTTGGATATTGGGTGTAGGCTGGGTGATTATAGGTGTTTGGATGATACCTTTGAAAAGATTGGACTTCCTCTATGGCATCGACACTAGAATCACAAGTATTTGAACAATTATGAGTACCATGCCCAATTGAACAACACACTTCACACACCTCTTGATTTGAAATTTGGTGGGTAGTGAGAAATTGCACTTGTTTAGTCAATTCAGCAAGTTGCAAGGTTATCTCATTATCAGAGCCAACTTCATTGACCCTTGCTTTCCTTCTACCACCTCTTTGTTGGGAATTAGAACCCAATAGCTCATAAAGATTATAGGTTTCCTCTGCGGTTTTTTCTCCTACAGCACCTCCAGCAGCATTGTCAACCATGTATTGACTCTGCAGTGTCAATCCGTCATAAAAGAATTAGTTTTGTAGCTGTAATGGAAAGCTATGATTGTGACATTGAATGAAAAGGAGTTTGAATCGTTCCCAAGCTTCATGAAAGGGCTCTTCATACATTTGAGAAAATGTTGCTATCTTCGTCCTTAGATCAACAGTCTTTTGATGGGAATAGAACCTACCCATAAAAATTTCATATACTGCCTCCCAAGTTTTAAGAGAACCTAACTGTAGAGTAATGAACCATGACCAAGCTTTATCCTTAAGGGTGTAAGGAAAACACCTCATCCTAAGTTGATCTTCATTAATTGCATGTAGTGGAAAGGTTTGGACAATAGCATAGAATTCTCGAATGAAATGCAAAGGGTCTTCATTAAGGATACCGTGAAAGGAAGGCAATAAAGAATAATGAATCTTTTTCAATTCATAATTCCTTGCAGCCTCTTGTAATTGGATGCCGGAAGTTACATTGCCAATGATTGGCATTGTATAGTCTTTCATCTTTTTCCGCCTATCTTCAGCATCTCCCATTGTTGTTTGTAGTTGAAAATGATCCTCCTCCTATTGTGTATCAACATTTTTCTTTAAAAAAAACAATAGTAGATATCTCTAAGAAATATTTATAACTTGATAAAATGTATAGGCTTAAAAAAAATGCGAGGAACCTAAATTTTTTTATTTTTATTTTATTTTATTAATTTTTTTTACGCTAAATTTAAAAGAATGGACATAATTTTTGAAACAAACGAATTTATTTCATTTGAATTTTATTACACACAGAATAAAACTAAAACAAAGGAAAATACAATAATGGGTGACCTCCCATGTAGGACTAAAATTTATCGTCTTCTAGTAAGACGTTGCTTGGAGATTGCAGAATGACAAACTCAATGTCTCTTCTTCATTGAATTTATTTTACCCTATTTGACTATCAAATTAGTCTTTGCTTTGTTTTTGCAAATGTTCAACTAACTGTTCTACTTGAACTTCCACCTTTTTGATAGAATTAAGCTTCCACAGAGTCCAACTGTTGATTGGTTTTAGATTGGTTATCCCTACAAACTTGAATAAAAGAATTCAAGTTGTCCTCCAGGGTTGATTTATTGGGAATGCTTCTTAGAATAGGTGGGTGGAATTGCTGGCCTGGCTGGTCAAGTATGAGGACAGTGATGTCTTTGAAATTTTGGGCTCTAATAAGAATGTTGTGAGTGATGAGACTTGCTATCTACTGCCAATCCTCCTAAGCCACCAAAGACTACCGAAGATGAAGAAAATGAATCTTCTCTTCCCAAATAGGCTAAGGGTGCACATTAAAATGAAAACATCATTCGTGACATAAGCCTCTAAACTATATATGTTACTCTTCTACTATTCTTCCTAAAAAATTTAAGAAAGCCTGGTAGGATGTACATTGGGTCAATTCCATGCAAAAAGAACTTACCAGTTTCAAAGGAATGATGTATGGTATCTAGGTCATAGACCAAAAGATAAATATGTTATTCGTACACGTTGGCTATACAAGAAAAAAGAGGATGAGAATGTCGTGATTGCCAAAAACAAATCAAGACTTATAGCACAGGGTTATACTTAGATAAAGGGTATTGACTTTGAGGAAATGTTTTCACTTGTTACCCACCTTGAATCAATAAGATAGTTGATTGAGTTAGCCCATTACTTTGGTTTCAATCTATATAAAATGGATGTCAAAAGTGTTTTCCTAAATGATGTTATCAAGAAGGAAGTTCAAATCAAGCTATGAAGTTATAGAAAATCTTTTATTGGAAACAAGCTTTTCGCACCTAGTATGAGTGCCTAGCCATATTCATTCTCATCAATGGTTTTTAGAAAGGTAGTGGTGACAAATGCTTATTCATTTAGAGAATAAAAGTAGAAGTGGTGGTTTCCCAAGTTTATGTTGATGATATCACCTTTGGATCCACAAAGGATGACCTTTCTCAAGATTTTTCCTTAACCATGCAAAATGATTTTGAGATGAGTTTGGTCAAATAAATGAAGTTCTTCCTTGCCTTTTAAGTTAAACAATTGAAAGATGAAATCTTCCTCCCTTAAGCTAAAAATTCCAAAGTGTTAGTTAAGAAATTTGGGTTTGATAAAGATAAAATTTCTCGTACTCCAATGAGAACTTCTATTCTTCTCCCATTGGATCTTTCCGGAAAAAAACTTTGAGCAAACTTTGTATTGGACTATGATTGGGATTATACTCTATTTGACTATGAGTCCCTATAATATCTCTTTCAACATTGGTGTTTCTGCTAGATTTCAGGACTACCCCAAAGAGTCTCATATTGCTGTAATAAAAAGGGTTATAAAGTATGTTAGTCAGACTTCATATTTAGGGATATATATACACAAGACACAACTATTGAGTGGTAAGTTATTCTGATGCTAATTGGGCTAAAAGTAATGATGACCACAAAAGCACTTCAGGTGGTTGCTTCTACTTAGGAAACTCTTTGATTTTTGATGCACAAAAACTTGATTATCAAATTTTATAAATTTATAAAAATCTCACAAGTGCACGAATCACTTATAATATGTGAAAAGTATACTCCTAAGGCATGTCTAAAGAGAAGCTATATGGTTTTAATAATTCATGAAATTTCTTTATTAAAAAATAGGAAAATAAAAACCTAAACATCCTATCATAATATTTGAGATTTTGAAAAGATTAAACTAATGACATAAATAATAAAATAATGAAAGAGATATTTGACTCAAACAAATTCAAGGCATATATTAATTTAACAATCAATGGAGAATTAATGAAAATTTTAGTTAGTTGAAAATATTTATTAGAATATTTTAAGTTAATTAAGTATAAATCCAAATTACTGGTTCTCCCTTTATATATAAATAATGCCTTCGGTAGGGTCACTATTCGTTATTAATTAAATCACTTAATGCCTTCTGTCGGGTCACCATTTAATTTGATTAGTTTTTGCCTAATGCCTAAAGAATTAACATACCATATAATTTGATACCTTCGATCGGGTTACTATTTAATTTGATTAGTTTATGCCTAATGTCTATAGAATTAACACACCATATAATTCGATACCTTCGGTTGGGTTACCAATTTAAACTCCAATTTAAGCTATTTAAATGAGATCTAGATGATGTATTTAAAACCTATTTCTCATATTTTAAATCTATTACAAAAACAATTCGTCAATATATTAATCAATAATAAATCTTTTAGAAATCTTGAAATAGAAAATAATTTGTACTTATTAATTATTAAAAATATTCGTCTAAATAATCTACACAAATATAGAAACATAACCAAATACCCATTATAACAATCATCTAAACATGCCCAAAATTAATAAACTATCAGAAAATTAATTTCATCAAATCCAAGAAATACAAGAGTTTATTGAAAAGAAATAAAAATACAGATTAAATCTTAATACCCAAAAGTAGATAGATAGATATGCCTTGTTCCATAGTTGTGATCTTGATCTTCACAATAAACCCTAATTTCTAGCAACCTTTTTGTATTAATTGATCTAAAAAATCTCCCTATTGTTGCCTCTTATTTGTTATTACCTAACTGAAATTATGTATAAACTAAACCTAAACTAATAACATAAAACAAGAAGAACAAATAATGGCTTCCCATAAAGACAAAAACTATGTACTCATTGTATATTATTGTCTAACTCACTGATATAGAGAAAATCAAAACATATATATAGGTTGAGACTGGCATAAGGGCTTTGGGTTGAATTAAAATAGATGCACCGTGGCCTAGGTTTTACACCACCGCGATCGAGATATGTAGAGCATCACCAATTCTATCCCAAACCACTCATGTCGTGACACACTAATTCCACACTGTGGTACAGAAAATGTTTATGCAAAGAGGAGTGTGTTGTAGCCCAAAATAATCCTCACTACAACATGACATGTTTAACTTGAATTCTTGCCTTACATCTCTTACATACTCGCTGGTTGTTCATGTAAGGCTTAAATTCCTTATTCCTTTAAGCTTTTAAGGTGTAAATCGAATGCTTAAAGTGTTTTTCTTCATGTGTTGATAAATTTATACATATAAAGTTAAAAATACATGAAATATAATAGAAATGTTACTGATTTTGAACATATAGATTTGCATAAATAATGATAAAACCATGCATAATGAAATCTATTCATTCACATTTAAGTATGCTAAAATAACAAAATATTTTCCTATTCTAAATTGCATATAAACTAAACCTAAACTAATAACATAAAATAAGAAGAACAACTAACAACTACCCAAACTACCTACTAATTCTATATTATTTTCTGACTCATTATCCTTGAGAAAAACAAAACATTCATATAGGCTAAGGCTATTGCAAGAGCATTGAGCCAAATTAAAAAAGGCACATTATGGCATAGAAAGTGTAATGTGCCTAGTGAATTTATATAAAGAAGAGTGCACCATGGCCCAAAATAATTCTCGTAGAAATACGATATGATTAACTTGAACTCTTCCCTTGTACTTATTATATACTGACTCGTTCTTCATATATGGCTCATATGTGCTATTCCTTTACACTTTTAAGGTATCAATTGAGTGATTTAGGTGCTATTCTTCATGTTTTCATAAATTTATATATTTGAAGCTAAAACACCTTAAATAAAAAATATATATAAGTAATTTCAAACATATAGATTTGTATAAATAATGATAAAAACATGCATAATCAAATCTATTTACTCGCTTTTAAGTACAATAAAATCCCAAAAAAAAATTCCTAATCTAAATTATGTATAAACTAAACCTAAACTAATAACATAAAATAAGACGAATAGCTGACGACTACCCAGAAAAAAAATAAAAACTACATACTAATTCTATATTATTATTTGACTCACTAACCTAGAGAAAATCAAAACATATATATAAGCTAAGGATGGTGCGAGGGCTTCAAGTCAAATTAAAATGGGGCATCGTATCCCAGGGTTCCCATGGCCTTAAAGCTTCACCAATTCTATCCCGAATAGGTCACATCATGACACACTATATACACACTGTAGCACAGAAACTGTAATATGCCTAGTGAATTTATGCATAGAGGAGTGCACTATGGCCCACAATAATCCTCATCAAGGCATGATATGTTTAACTTGAATTCTTGCATTGCACCTCTCGCAAAATGGATGATTCTTCATGTATGGTTTACATGTCTTATTCCTTTAAGACATTTAGGTGTAAATTGATTACTTCAGATGTTGTTATTCATGTGTTAATAAATTTATACATTTGAAACTAAAATATAACAAAAAATACCCATGATTCAAAACATATAGATTTTCATAAATAATGATAAAAACATACACAATCAAATCTTTTTAATCATATTTAGGTACAATAAAATCACAAAATATTAGTTGTATTAAGTACTCATCAATTTTCTGGCATAGTAAAAAGCAAAGCTAAGTTTCTCTATCAACTATTGAAACAAAGTATATTGCAGTAGATTTATGTTGCTCTCAACTTTTAAGGATGAAGAAGATGCTAATAGACTATGGTATAATGGTAAAGAATCTTGTTATTCTTTATGACAACACCAATTCCATCTACATTTCAAAAATCTTGTCCATCATTCAAGAGCCAAACATATCAATATTCGACATCATTTCATTAGAGATTTAGTAGAGTCAAACACGTTGTTGTTGCATCATATAAGTAATGCCCTTTATCTTGTTGATTTGTTCCTTAAATCTTCAGATTCTCTTAGGTTGGAATCCTTAAGAAAGACTATTGGTGTGTACATTTCTCCTTGAGACTGCATGTGGTGTTTTTTTAGGGGTGTGTATACTTGAAGAATCTTGTAGGTATTTTTATTTTTTTCTCTATGCTCCTTGTTTATTCCATGTTTATTTTATTTTCTATGTTTGTTGTGTTGCATGTTATCTTAATGTTATTACTTTAATATTCTCTAGTGATTGCATGATTATTAGGATTAGTCCATGATTGTATGCATTCGCTCAATCATATAAGGGTGTTCTTTTTGATTTTTTTTTTTTTGCAAAAAAAGGATAAGTTTGTTTGCACAACTCGTAATTTGTTGTTTTGCTATGTGTTGCATGAGTATGTGAGTGTATGGTATACTGTATATTTGGTTTCCTAATTTGCATACACCTAGGGAAAGTGTAGCATATAGTTAGGAGGAGTTGCGTGAACCAATGCTTTTCTTTTATATGTTTATCTGTGTTTAGCCTATATGTGTATACTTGTGTAGGGATAACACTATAATTCTTCTAGTTAGAATACACATCGGTTTGCAAGATGCACTCATAAGTATGTGTTATTTCTTGCATACAGATAATAGATTTAGGTGGAGTTCATACATGCAGCATGGATGTGTTGATTCATGTAGATGGTTAGAACATGGATGTGTTGATTCATGTAGATGGTTAGAACACAACAAGACATATTCACTTGACATAAGTGTGGTTAGAGGGTTTGGATTATGTGTCATTGTTGTTCTTTGGAACAAACTTCTTTACACCATATTACCTAATTGTCTCTTGTTAAGGTGAGATTCTATTTAGTTGTGCAATGTTTTGCCATGAAAAGGCAAAGGGGGAGATTGTAAGTCCTTAAGCATTAGCTGCCATTCCTATGAGAAAACATAGAATCTATTTTATTTGATTAATGTTTTGTTATTAATGGTTAGTACTTGACACAATCATATAGTTGGTTACATTTTGTATGTTTTCATTTTTACACACACCGTGGGGTTTGGTTCGTTAGTATGCATACTAGGTTTATTTTCATGTTTTTGCTTAAGCTATTTTATAGGTATTTATAGAATATCACTTGGAAACATTTTGAAACAAAAAATATAATTTTTTTCTGTGTGCTTGACTGGGTTTTTCCACTCCCTTGCTACCCTAACTGATGAGTGTATAATGGATATTACTCACACCATCATGGATGACAAGCCTCATCACAGGAAAAGGCAAAGAGGGTGACGAGGGGCCGATGAGCAACTCAAACTACTTGATTTTTTTATAAATACCCATCTTTTAATTGCTTGAGTAATTAGAGAAACATGGAAAAACTCTAGAAAATTTGAAACTTGTTATTTTTAAAAGAATTTTTTTCTAATTTTAGATTCATAATACCTTTATTGTGATTTTGGTACTAGTGGTCAATGAGAGTTTTTAGAAAAAAAAAATCATTTTATCTAGTTGGTTAATTAAAAGGAATTAAACACCTGAGATATAGATTGCTTTTAGGTTCTAGAGCTTGGATTTTCCTACCATTAGGGTTCACATATATTGACCATTGGTGATTGATCATTCCACCTTGTGATGGTAGGGTTCAAGTTAGCTTGCATCATAGTAGCTACGGAGACAACTAGTAAGGGAAACATAGGAGCAATGTGGGAAGATGTCCCAACTCATAGAGGTATTAAAGATATATAAAGTTGGAAAAAGATTTATTTTTTTATTGGATTTTTTGCTATGAAATGGTTTCCATATGTAACTCAAGGATTTTACCACATATGCAGGGGTATGGGTTTACCTCATTATTTCTCTATGTTTACATGCTCATTTTTTGGTTAGTACAATCACTATTCAGTCCATGTATGTACCAACATATGTTGATCTTATTGTGTATAAATTGTTTTTTTAAGTTAAATTAATGCATCTTCTTTTTTGATTAATTTACTTTGTTTCCTTCTATTATGTTAATCCTCTTACTTTTTTTATAAACTGTCATTCTTTTGCTAATTATGAGTTGGGGATGAGTCTCCCAGAGTCTTTGACTCCTTTTCCTGGTCGGTTACTAAGTAGTGGACTTCTCAAGTACTTCTAGGCTAGAAATATCATTACACTAATTTAATTAATTTGGTGGTTGATGCCTACTAAGATAAAAAAAAATATTAGTTAATTTGGTTTAAAATTGTTAAATAAATTAGATGGTACTTTTGATGCCAAATTTTTTCAACACCAGGTAGGAATATCCTCCATTAATATGTGAGATGAATAAAGAGTTTGGACCTTGGACCATCGTGTAAGAGGAGTGATCATTGGCCCTCTGATGCTTACGTTAGTAACAAGATGATGAAGATTAGAAGAGATCTGTGATATTGCTCTATGATAATGAGAAAATATACTATTTGGCTGTGACTATCTGTTATGTGAGAGATATCATATCTAAAGTTCTAGTGATTGTGTACATATGTGTGTATATATCAGAGAAAAAATTAACCTAATGGACATCTCTTATCCTAATAGGATTGACTTGTTATAGCCTTGTAGACATTTATCCTTAATTATCTTTGTTTTGGATAATTATTTGGCCTTTATCTCTTTGGGATAATTACCTTATGGTCATACTTATATGATGACTCTGCACTTACTAAACTTGGCCCATAAGGCTCTTTGCCAACTAGGACCACTCTTTCCTTGGTATATGGGATGTATGAAATTACCCCCAATATCAACCCCCTTCCAATTACATAGCAACATTGGGCTCACTCTTGTGTATTTTTTTACTTGCCCAAGTGAGGGAATTCATCCTGTGTATGGCTATTCAAAACATGCAATGTGACATCTTTTCACTGGTGATTCTTCCAAATTTCCAATTGGACTTTTAATTATGGATTGGGGTTGAAGTTAACATTTTTATTAAGGAAGTCAATCTTGTTTTGAAGGGAAATTGAAAACTCAAATCCTAAGCTTTGATCCCTTAAGCTTGGCCAAGAAATCATGGACAACAAATATGGCCTTGAATAGATGGGTGAGATCATTTCTCCACCTCTATATATACAAGCTTCCATTCTCTTGAATTCTTCACAACTCATAATATTTTCTTAGAGCTCATACCTTGAGATGAAATAGGGAGTGAAAAGACGTGGGAGAACATTCTTCAAGGTAATTTCTTCTCTATTTATTTTTGTTTCTTTAGGTTGTATGTAGTGTAGAATAATTATTTTTTCATCATTCAAACACTTTGCACCCCACAATACTTATAATAAAATTTTCAGCATGGGAAGTGATCAATACCAGATCTATGGATATCTAAGACCAAGTCTGCTAGAAACTATGTGTAAACTAAGGTGGATGAGAGTCAGTATGGGTAGCTCTCCTTAGTGGAAGAATGGATGTTGGATGGATGCATGGTCAACAAAGCCTTAGTCAGAAGGGCTTTGACTGGTGGCACCCTGGTCGGCCCATCTCTAGTCAGTACCTAACCGCCCAACGATAACCTACCCTATGATGTCTTAGCCAATTGTCCTCTTTGCATTAGTATTTTGGTTAATACTTCCTTGACTAGAAGTCTTCTAGTCAGTATCCCTTTGATCAGTGCTTCCTAAGCCACTGGTTCTCTGGCCAACAACAGTAAGCCAAGTTGGGTTATTTCCCCAGTCCATCCTAACATTGTAGTTCCTCTTATTTCCAAGGCCATCCCAACATTGTAGTTCCTCCCACACTATTTACAAAAGTCATTTAGGTACCTTTTTGGTGCAAGTGAGGTCTTCAAGTGATGAATACTTGTGTTCTATTTCAATAGGTATTTCTATGTGCTGGCTAAGTACTAATTAAACGAGGATGAGTTCTTTTATATGAACTCTTTTCATTCCAAGATTACAAATCCCTTCTTAGATTTGATAGGGGAGATGTTTTGGAGCAACCCTCTTTCTGGTTCAGTCTTTATTTTTTTGCTAACCACATTTTTGTAGGTTACGACTCCTTTTCCCACACATAGTACAAAATTTCTTGATCAATGTTGGAACAACTCTAGGAAATGTTTTGCCCAAATACTATAGGGTGTTACTTAGTTGTTAAGTGCTCTGGAAGGAGTATGGTAGAGAACTAACTATTAAGGAGTTCAAATATTGCTACCATTCATGCTTATAGGAAGGTAATAGAGACTATCTCCATTTTAAGCCCTACTATTAGCGTATCCCATTTGACAACTTACTAGATACTAAAAAAGGGTGGAAAAATTCCCTCTTCACTACAATGGGCAATTTTAACGTTTTGTCCCTTGATATTCCTCCTACAATGACCCATTTGAAAAGAAATTGTAAGGTGTTTGAGATTTAGTCTTTTATTGTATGTTTTCTATGTCTTAACTTATTTCTTTTTGTTTGCAATGCGTTGGATGCAAGAGGGTGTTAATCTTGAGTAGAAAAATTTATCTACTATCTCTACTAACTTCCTTCATTGAGGCAAAGTAGCGACCAATTCATCTTTCCCAAGTGGATCACTTATTAGGGTTTAAACCTAACTGTAGTTGATTGATGAGTGCTCAAAAAGCACTAAACTTACCATGATTTTATGCACATTAATTGATTAAAAATATATATATTTATATGATTTTATCATATATTTATATAAATCTGTCTTTTCGAAATCACGGGTATTTTTATTGTTTTTTAGGTATTTTCACTTAAAAACTAAACTTAAAGACTTAAAAAGGAATACTCGAGGAAATACATTACAAATATATTCATAAATAAATGAGTAAAAGTCAACAAATATGGAAAAATTGGACAAAATGGGTCAAAAAGGAGGATATCGCGCACTCAGTCGCGCGGCCACCACGCGCGACGCACCCAGCAATGCGCGCGCCAGCTCTCCCTTCTACGCACTCCAGCTCTCCCGTCTGCGCGCGCCTACGCCCAGCCTGCTCCCATCCGTGCGCACACCGCTGCCCGTCTGCGTGCGCCGCTGCGCCCATCTGCCTCTTCTGTGCGCACTGCCGCACCACACCAATAAGACATCATCAGTATGACGTCATCATTCACTACCCCATGTTCTCTTTATAACTAAACACACCTCAAAACACATTTTCTCTTCTCTTTCTTACTCTCATTTCTTAGTTTTTAAGTTCTTCTTAGTTTCTAGCTTTTCTAGTTAGTTTTTTTAGTTTTAGAGTTCTTCTCTTTTTGAGAAGAACTAGTTATATTTTTATAATTTATTTTCTTTTTGATTTAATAAATGGGAGTGCAAATTTCGCTTAGATGTTTTCCAGCAACGGGAATAACAACAAAATACTGTAAATATTTTATTTTCTTTATAGTTATTTTTTATGCTTTATTCTTACATGTTATATTTAATTTTTCTGTGATTAAATTTCACTTTGGTGGCTATTTGTAAACATGATATAATAATAACGTTGTTATGCTTGCGAAATATTAAATAGGTAAAAATCTCTAAAATGAATTGATTTTATTTTTATTCAAGATTTTATATTCACAATGTTAGAGAGAAATATATTATTTTTCATTACAAACTTAAATCTGAAAATTAGATTTTAAGGTTTAATTATCCTATCTGATTTAGAGTAGTGCTCTTTTATTTGTTGGTACAATCGCCCGGTAGTTAGAATGAAGCTATATTTCAAAAGTTTTTATAAGAATTATTATCTGAAAATGTATTGACAACATATTTTCAGTAGTAGTTTTAAAACTTGAAAGTTAGTACTCAGATAATTAAATTCTTAGATTTAATTTGGACACCTTGAATAAAGTTTAAACTGTCTAATCCCACCAAAGGTGGCATTTAAATGGTTCATTTTCAATCTCTTAGAGAAAGGAATTAATTTAATTAACCAAATTAGTTATCAACCTCAACCATAGGTGTTAATTGATTTGTTTAGTTAACAAAGAATATCTAACCCCACCAAATGTGGTATTCATATAAAAAAGAGAGAATCAATAAATATCAATTTATATCTTTAATAACCTAAATAATATGAACAATCATAATTAACTTAGTTATTATATCCATAAATACTCCACTATTTTAACAGATAAAATTTGCATAAATGTTTATTGAATCTTTATCTATATTTATTTTTATGTTATTAGGTAAAAACACACAAAAACCCAAATAGCGTAACAGGATGTTTAGGATTTAATTTCGTTTTTAAAAGTTTGAATAATAAATTAAAAACCACATATATTTCTCCCTTAGATCGACCTTGGGAGTATACTTATCATTTTCTATTAAATGATTCGTGCACTTGTGAGAGTTTTAGTACTCAACAAGCTATAGTAACAAATCTCTGTGGGAACGATAACTTACTTATCAAATATTATTACTTGTGACCGTGATAAGTAAGTTATCGTTCCTACGGAAATTTGTTACTATAGTTTTTGAGTACTAAAATTATCTCTCTCTGATTTTATTCAAAACGATCGTTGATTCGAACAAATTTAAGAAAAAAGTTTAATAAAAAAATAAAGAAATCTAGGATTGCAATTTTTCACCAAATTAATCAACTCAAATCATGTTATTTTCTATTGATTTATATTGTTTTAGTACATTTAATTTTTCAACCGAAAACTTCTAATTTTATTCATACATCTCTTCCAAGCTCCGCACAAACAAATCTCATTAAATTAATTCACTATATTCCCAATAGAATTAAATTCACCAAGATTCATTACGTTCTAAGTTCTCAAATGGCCACACATACAATTAGGGTATATTCCTATCATTCATCATACATGTTATTCTATCTATGCGCAATATACACAAAAATGTCTCTTCCAAGTTTATTTATGTGTCACGGATCATTTGATAAAATTCGTAAATAATCAAAAGCATTAAGAACAAAATAAAATAAAGAACTCAAACGTCTTATAAATCGTTCAAAAATAACTAAAATAAAAGCTTCATAAATTTAGATCAAATGCAACCCTAGAAAAATTAAATTACTTCATAAATTTAAAATAAAATTACAGAGATACAGAAAATTAAAACATCACTTAGCACAAATATTTGGCACACGTAGAACACAACAGAAGCCAAAAAATGGCTTCTGCGTGTTCTGCAGTCCAAAACCGAACAATACAAAAAATCTCAAAAACTAAACACTCCAAAACTTTTTTACTCTATCATAATATCCCCTATTTATAGCTAAAAAAATACATCTAAAATAATACATTTTTTTTCAAAAATGCGTAAAAAAAATTGCATCAAAAATAAAATCGACGCGTATCGATATTCGATATCGAAAACATTATTTTAATTCACGTGTGAGACAAACAGCAGAGGTGTCGTTTCTCATTTTTAATTCAAAGTGCATGCCACGTGTTAGCGTCTGATTCGCTGCAAGCATTAATATGGACACGTGGTGGAATTTCATTGGCTTCGGGAAACGATTACACGTGGATCAACCGCACGGGAAAATGGCGCAAGGGATGTGCGAGGGGACAACGGTTGGACGCGTCAGACATGTGGGTCCCACTCGGGTACCGAGCGGCGTGAAATACAAAAACCTGCACCCACGCGAGTTGGTCGAGTGTGATAGAGACGCGTGCATCGTAGCCGTTTCTTCGCTGATCGGACGGTCCATGTTGCGCGCAAACTTCTTCCCTCCTGCACAAAAAATAAATTTTAATTAATTGCATTTTGACCCACAAATTTAATTCAAATTACATTTTAAACTTTCTTTAATTACAGTTAAGCCTTTTTCTAATTTAAATTAAATTTTTAAACTTTTAATAATTAAAATTAAGCCCGATTTTAATTTAAATTATATTTTCGACTTTTATAAATTGGAATTAAGAACTCTATTATTTGAAATTATATTTTTGGACATAAATTTGCAATTAAGTAAGTTTTTGATACAAATTATTTAATTTTCTTAAAATATAAAAAAAATAGTAAATACTAATTTATTAAACTAAAATTAACTAAAAATATGAAGAACATAGCAATTATAATTAATAAAATAGATGAAAATAACTATATAAAATACAATTATGAGTATTCAAAAGCTTGGGGCTTCTAAGAGTAATAGATCCCTTAACTATTGGTTAACCATTCCTAGATAAAGTTCTTTGAAGGTCAAGTCCCTTCTAGCACCTAGTGACATTCAAACTGACCTAACTCGATAGTGGATGAGTCTTCTCCAGGACCCATTAACCTAGATGAGGATATATTGGATCCATATGAGCCCTCTATTGTTCTAAATGTTCTAGAGCTTTCTAGGCTTACCCATAATGATATATATGCCTTTGTGATAAGATCATGATAGTTTATTGAGGACTTGGAATGGGCCATAATTTCAAGTATTGACTTGGAAAGATGTTTGGTAGTTATCGAGGAGGCATTTGGTAGGGTAGTCAACATTAGAGATACTTCTAAAGCTATCTGTCATGAGTTAGAGACTCAATTAGAGGATTTCAAGAGAGGAAGATTTAAGCCAAGTCTATAATGACTTAGGAGGCAACCATGAGAGAGGTCAATCGATTAGATAATTTCTTAGTAGAGGAGTAGGCTACTTGGACCATAGAGAAGGAATGGATTAATAAACTGTCTGAGAATATACTCTTGGTGTGAAAGCAGCTATAGGTGACCACCATAGAAGTTGGTACAACTAGAGTCCAAGACATTGTTGAGTACTATGACTCTGATAAACATGTTAAATATACTTTGGATGTTTGGGCTCATGATTTCTAGACTACGATGATATAGTTCAATTGGATTAATGAACTGTCTAGAGAATATTCTTCTTGAGACTATTTTCCCATCTTCAGAGAGATGTGCTTCATAGTACAATGTGTCACCTCTTAATGAGAGTGTGATTGTTCTAGAAATTTTGGCAATGAATATTTCAAGAAGATAAAACATGATGATGGGTTGGTAGTGTAGCTTTGAATATTGCTAGGTGTAAACACTAGCACCATATAGCCCTTTATTCATTTTACTATTAGGTTAGTCTAGAATTGATGTATCCATCCACTAAAGTGTATGTACTTAGTGGATTTACTTTTATTCTCATATATCTTTTTGTATAGACTTTCTAGGCATGACTATGCTCTCATTATTTCATTGGATCTTATATTACTTCTACACTTTGTCTTTTACTTGTACTTTTAGCATTACTTCTAAACCTGATAATTGTCTCATCTGTTTTTGAGACTATGGACCTCTAAGTTAACATGTTAGTCTAAGAGGATGTACTGTCATAAAATAGAGTACAAATCCTAATGTTGAGATGTACGGGGATAGGTTTCTCAACCTATGGCTCAATCCCATCTGGTCAACCATACGCATGTTCAGTCTCTTTCTTGGCCAGCCAGCCACATTCTTGTTGGTCAAAATGTTGCTTGGCTAAGCCCCTCGGTCTATCAGCCCCTACTAGGAATACTTGAATTTATACAAATGGTCTAAGCATGAGATAGTTCTCAACTTGTAGGAATTTTCGTCATCATTTCATCGGAGATCTATAGTCTTATGGCCAAAATCTTGTAAAGTTGAGTCTACATTCTTAATGCAATGTAAGAACTTAAGGAGTTTCTTGAACCTAAGAAGGTGTGGATTTTACGTAATGGCTCATTTTTAGTGTCTTTGGCCAATTAAAGGTTGATACCAACCTCATTAAGCTATTCTCTACATTAGTTGTAGTCTAGACTGTATTGAATATTGTTAAGATACATCCAATTTGTAATATAATGTGCCTAGCTTCTGTAGACTATTAGATCGTTAGGCTTTAAAAACATAGAGCTCACCTATCGTGATACTTCTTATTCACTACTTTGATAGAGGTACATTCCTTGTGGGGCATTGAGGATTTTATTACGCTCACCCAAGGTGGCTTGGCTTTTAAGCCATACCCTCTTACAACATTTATAGCTAACTAAGAGGTAATTAAACCAAGTTAAGATGTTATCCATGTTATTTGTAGTCTAGACTATATAGCCTATAATTTGGGTATGCCCTTGTTGTAACTTAATGAGCCTAGCTTATGTGGATTGTTTATTGGTTTGGGCCCTAAGGCATAAAGTTTCCTCGGGATGCTTCTTATTCACTACCTTAGCAAGGGTTCATGCCCTGGCATGATACTTATGATTTTATTATGCTTATTCTCAATGTGTCAAAGCTCTCAAGCCATAGCCCCTTTTGAAGGTCTATGGCTGATTAATAAGTGATTAGACAAAGTTAAGTTGTTCTCAAGATTAGTTGTAATTTGGACCCCAAAGCTTATGATTAGGGTGCATCCTTTCTGTAGTTTAACGTACCCTAGAACTCACCTACCAAGATGCCTTTTATTCACTACTTTAGCAGAGGGTGCATGTCCTAGCTTGGTATTGGGGATTTTATGACACTCAGTTCCTAGTGGTATTGTACTAATGGCCTTATACTTTTTAAAGGCAAGGTAGCTTAGATCTACTTATTGATTTCATACTGGACTTTTTATCTTGTCAAATCACCCAAGTCTAGACTTATGATTGTAGAAAAAAGGTATGTATTCTAAGGGCTCCCTTTATTAATAACAACAAATTTAAATTATAATAGTTTTTAAAATGTTCTTGGAACATAAATTGAAATAGCACTGATCAAGGAAATTGTAAAAAATTAAAGTAAAAAGGAAAACTAATCGGTTAAGCATTTTCTATTCCTAGCCGAGTAGGACTTTTACTTCTAGCTCATCTAGATCCCCATGGTGTAGCATTCTCTAGCTCAATTTTTCTCTCTATGTACTATTGTCCCCATGTCAGTTAGAAACTTTAAGGCTAGGTGGTAGGTTAAAGCTATAGCAATAGTCCTATGTAAGAAAGGCCTGCCTAGGATCTAATTGTATGAGGATGGGCAGTCCATAATGAGGAAGTCTACCATAATGATTCTTGTATTGGTATCATGTCCAATTATGATTTTCAAGGTCACATTTCCTACTAGGATGAGTGGAAATCCAAAGAATCCTACCAAAGGGTTAGTTAATGGCTTCAAAGGCTAGGAGAGCTTCACTTGCTTCCAAGCTTTTGAGAATCGAATGTTGATTGCACTGCTGATATCATCAATATTTGATGCAAAGTTATGTTGGCCACTTGAAGGGTGACTATCTGGGCATCTATGTGAGGATGGATCAATCTACATGATTCTCTTTTTAAAATGTTATGTTTGAGCCAGTGAGTTTAGGATCTTCACCCAAGTTGTGTGTAACATCAACCTGTAGAATTTCTAGGCAAAATATGGCCTCCCGGATGAGTTCTTTATAGGCATTATTAGAACTACACCCAATTGGATGTCCCATGCTGACTCTAACCTCTCGTACTTCCTCCTTAAGTTCCTAGTTGTTCTCAATCGAGTGGACAGTGTCTTTATAAAACCTACAATATTAGGACTTGTCCCAACTGAGGTTTTTTTCTATTTCTTGGGCCAACGTACAATATGTTGGCATTCAAATTGGATTAGCATATCCTCTCTTGTTGCATTAATAGGGATGTAAGTTTGGAAACTTCATCCATAATAGATGAGATTTTTGTGCTTGTTTTTTCTATTATCTTTCTAGTCTAATCTGGACCACTTATTGGCATGGCATGAAGGCTAATCTCTACCCCTACACTTCTACTCTCTAGCCTTCTTCTTAGGAGGTTCTTGGTTTTTCCTATTGGAAAGCATCTCATCCATATTGATGTAAGTGTTCACTAGTTTTGTGGCCTCATAATATATTATTATTGGGAAATCGTTGGCGATATCCATCCATAAAGCTCTCTAGCGTAGGAATTGATGTAAGGTTATAATGTCTATAAAGTCTAGGAAATATTATACTTGTATATTGTTGAATTAGTCAAAGAAGTCTTTTAAGGACTTATCCCATCCATATTGTAAGGTTAGTAGTTATGCCAGGGTTTTTGACCTCCTTTTCTTGATTGAGAAATGAGACAAAAATTACTTCCCAAATTTTGTAAAGGAATTAATAATTTGGGCTTTAAATTATAGTACTACGTGTTGACCTTATCTATCAATGCAAGCTAGAAAGCTTGACACCTAACCTCATCGATGTAGGCATAGAGATACATCCAACCCTTGAATTTTTCCAAATGCTCCAATGGTCTTTTGTGTTGTCATATATGTCTATATTAGGTAGCTTAAACTTAATACAAAGTGGGATGGACATGATCTCTAGGGTGAATGGGAACTAAGTAGATATTTCTAGGTTCGGGAGTATACCTCGATTCAACCTCTATTAGACCTCTTTTAATTGTTTAGCAAGTTAGTCAATCATGGGACGAAGGATAGTTGGTACTTCATCCTGAATCTTGATCTTGGGGTAGCCATTGACCACTAAAGCTACTTGGTCAGCATGGTTGGTTTGAATAGAGTATCCCTACTACATGTCTCAAGGTGATGGTGTAGATCACAATGGATAGATGCATTTTAGGTAGGCCCTAACCTATCCAAGATAAGTGGATCTATGGGACGATGATCTAGCATTCGAGGCTAGATCTCTCTAATTAGTACAGGTAGATATAGTCTACTCAAGTGGATGGTCATCCTGCTAGCCAAGCCCTATGTGGTTACGAGTCTGACCTTGTGCATTATGGACATTGGAGGATGTCGTAAGGCCATTTTCTGGAACGATAATTGGAACAGGAAATAGTGGCCATGGTAGGCGCTCCATAATGGCCTGAAGTGTATTTTCTATCAATTCTAGATGAGCTCAGATGATATGATAAGTTCCTAAAAAGCACTCTTAGTGATTTATCGAAGTTAATTAGGAAAAATAAGTTTTAATATTGCATTTTTACTTAATTATATAACAAAATTTGTTTTCAAAATCATAGGGTATGCTTTGATGTATTTATGGTATTTTGATCATAAAAAGATACAAATAAAAAGATTGAAGTTTAAACCATAGGTCCAAAGCAACAAGAATGAAATATTCAACAATTAGAGCATAATTGTCAAACAATGGAAGACATAAATGCAAATATTATACACAATATACATCAACATTTATCTATAGAAAGAATTCAAAAAATCCAGTCCACACTATGGCATGAAAAAAGTGCATTGTGGTGGACTACTCTCGAGTTGTAAACTATGAACATAATTTGGTTGCACACCATGGCATGGAATAACATACATCATGGCCTCAGTGTCATGAATCAACATTAACACCCAGTTTTTCAGTATTTTTTCCCACTTGTTTTCAACTAAACCTATTAGTATAAATATGCTAATTAAGGTTAATAATTTAAAAAATCTCTACTGGAGAAAAAAAGAAGAATAAGATTTGAGGAGGCAATTAAAAGAGTTGAATATCAATTTCGAAGACAATAGTCTAAGTTTTCTTCTCCTTTATTTTTTTTATCATGAATACTATTTTGATTATATATTTTTTTCTATGAATAGCTAATTTTTTATTTGATTGTGAGTGATTTCAAAACCCAAGACACAAATTGCAATTAATTAATGGAATTTATTATACTCTTAATATTTCATTCTTCTTGATAATGTATTAATTCTCTATTTTAAGATTTGCATGAATTTCTTAATTATTCAAGTGTACAATTGAATAATTAGGTTAATTCATCGTTAATTAATTTATTTGATTAGTCACGTAATGACTTGATCAATTTAATTTAAATAACTAATGATAAATTTCTTGTAATAAAAATTAACTCAATATAATTAAATTGAGCTTATGAGTTTAACCTTGATCCTTGCTTATTAAATGTTTTTGATAGATTAAATTTAGAGATCTTATTCTAGGTTTTTTATTAAAAAGAGTTTGAATTAAGAGTTTATTTAATTTAACGAATAGGTAAGAAAAAGTTGAGAGTTTCGAGCTTGTAAATTTCTATAAGGTTGTATAATCAAAGAATAGGAAGTTAGGATATATTTTTATTAATTTGTAATACATGCTAATGGTGAAGAATAATTCTACAATCTTCTTTTATTCATATTTTCATTGTAATATTTAAAACCTATTTTAGTTTATTAGTTCAAATTTATAGATTTAATTTTCAATTTACAACAAACAAAACCCCTATTTTTGTAAAAAAGAGTTTTTTTCTAAAATCATTTGTGAAAAATATCATTACTTGTTATATACTACATTATGACATTTTAAGTAATTTAAAGTAAGGCTTAAATTGACAATTCATTTGAAAGCATCAATTTTTAGCCCATATTGTGAGGCATTTTTTGTAAAATTATTTTTATTTACTTTTATTTATTTTTAAATATTTTATATTATTTCAAAAAGATATATTTATTTATTTATTTTTTTAATTATTCTTACTTAATTAGTTTCTTGTCTTTATTTGTTTTTCTCAGTCATAGTGAATGACCTCACATTACAATATGAGAAATAATTCACGCATTACACTTTTGCTTGAGCAAGTAATTCAAACAAATCTTGCATTTTCATGTGATTCATTTGACAATTCAGATCATTCCAATAACGAAGAAAATGACTTTGAATAATCCACATCGAACTCTTAAGGAGATGGTTGCACCAGCTTTAAATTAAAAATTGTTGTGCATTCAATACAATGACAATCGTGATAATCTTGAATTGAAGTCTAGCACGATTCATCTTTTGGCTACTTTTTGAGGTCTAGTTGGTGAGGATCCAACAAACATCTGAAGGAATTTCATGTGGTTTGTTTTAGCAAGAAACAAAATGTCACTACTGAAGAATGATACTCAAGGCATTCTCATTCTCTTTAGTTGATAGCGCTAAAGAGTGGTTATACCACTTATCATCTAAGATTATTAATAATTAGAATGAGATAAAACAAATCTTCTTAGAGAAATATGTTTTAGCTTCTAGAACCACTATCACTCGAAAAGAAATTTATGGTATTCATGAGCCTAACGAAGAAATGTTTTATGAGTATTGAGAGCATTTCAAGAAACTATATGCTAGTTTCCCTCACCATCAAATAAATAAGATGCTCTTAATCCAATACCTTTGTGAGAGATTGATACCCATGGATAGAAGCATGATTAATGTAGAAAGTAGTGATGCATTGGTTAATAAAACTTCAGATAATGCAAGAAATACTATTACCACTATGACTAAAAAGGCTCAATAGTTTGGAAACCTTTCTAATCCACTACACATGTTAATGAAGTTGGAGTTCCAATTAATAATGATTAACAACTGAGCACATTTACTTTAATTGTACAATAATTAGCATAAGGATAGGTAAAAGCTTGTGGACTTTGTACTAACATTAGACACCCAATAAATATGTGTCCAACTATTCAAGATCCTAATGTGCATGGAACAATAAAATGATATGAGTGGATACCAAGGACAAAAAATTCAAAGATTTGACCTCTTCTCCTACACTCACAATTTTGGTTGGAGGGAACACCTTAACTTTATCTATTCTAGAGACAATCAAGTAGCTGCCCCTACTAATTCACTAGGTTTTTCTTACCCAAGAGTCTAGCAACCTTATCAAGTAAGGCCATAAAATCATCCCCCACCTCAATGTAAATCTCTAGATGATTTAATAAGTTCAGTAGCATCCAACACTGTTCAATTCTAGCAAGATTCTATCAGGTTTCAACAAGATACAAAAGCTTCTATTAAGAATCTTGAAAATCAATTAGTCAATTAGCTACTTTTGTTGGAAGATTATAAGCACAAGGATCCAGAAAACTTCCCTCGTAACCCATGGTCAATCCTAGGGAGAATTTAGTGCTATCTCATTGAAGCGGTAAGAAACTTGAAAAAGCTCACAAGGAGCTAACCAATGATAAAAAGACTAAATATGAGCTAATTCAAGTGGAAGACAAGGCAACCGACCTCAAGAAAGAAAAACAACCATTAAAGATAAAATCTAAAGTTTCAATTTCCACTTATGAACCTCCTATGCCTTTTCCTAGTAGGTTTTCGTAATCAAAGAAAAAGGAGCATAAGTAAAAACATTTGAACACCTTTCAAAAAGTACAAGTTAACATTTTGCTATTGGATACCATCATGAAAGTACCTCCTTATTGTGCACCAATAAGCAAAAGCTCAAAGGAAATGAGGTGGTGAGCATGAGAGATAATATTTCGGCAATCTTGCAAAGGAAACTCCCACCAAAATGCAAGGATCTAAGTAGCTTTTCCATATCATGCATTACACGTAACACTAAATTTGAACAAGCTATGCTAGATCTAGGTGCTTCAATTAATGTCATACTTTACTCTATTTATACTAATTTAAAGCTTGGTTACCTTAAATAGACTGGCGTAGTCATTCAACTAGCTAATAGATCTAACCTTTATCCAATGAGATTTTTGGAAGATGTTTTAGAGCATGTGAATGAGCTTTTCTTTCTGGTTGATTTCATATACTTGATATGAAAGATGACTTCACTAATAAGGAAACACCCTTGCTCTTAGGTGGGCCTTTCATGAGAATAGCATGTACAGAGATAAATATATATGATGGAAATTTGAAAAGGGAGTTTGATGGAGAGGTTATTTGCTTTGATTTATTTGAAGAAATGAGGTTGACAACCAAAAAGAAGGGAGAACCACACAGAAAATTGAATCCATCACTATATATGAAGAATGGTTAAAGAATCATTTTGAAGAAAAGTTAGGCTAAGGATATTAAACTAAATGTTAAATAGGAGGCAATCTATTGAGATTTGTTTTCTTTCATTTTAGTTTATTTTTGAACAATTTTATTTCTTGATGATTTTTTTTATTTGGTGATAATGTGGAAATTATCTGATTTAGGTTAGGGGTTGATACATTGTAATTTAATGTTATTTAATTTCTAATTTAATTTAGAAAAATTGAGAATTTTTTATTTTTGGAAGCATGCTGCGACAAAGTGGTCTTAGGTTGTAAACTAGAAAAAAAATTGTTTTCTTGCATCGCAGCATGAAATATTGTGCTCTGTGGCCTATGTGTAAATTTTTCACTTATATATAGCTCTCTACGCAAGACACAACACAAAAAAATTAGTTAACTTTTATTTTATTTTATTTTCATTTGTTATGATTTTGTGTACTTAATTTATATATTTATTTATTTATGCTTTGGACAATGTTTGTTTGATATAGAACCCCTAATTTCATAACTTTTTGATGATGTGTGATATACATGAGGTACACTGTAACTCTCTATGTGTGATAGAACTTGATTTAGATGATGGATGCAACAAGAGCAGTAACTGGACAACCATGATTAATCACACTATGCTACTACAAGAAGGGTAACTTTTCTTTTCTTTTCTTCCTTTCCTTAGATTTACATTTGAACATTATGGATAAGGTACATTGTAGGTTAGAGTGAGGGAAAATTTCCTTAGAAATTTTGAATTCTAGAATTTTCAAACATTTCTTTTCAAAAAATTTATGTTTTGTAGATTTAGTTGTTTTGTTTACTCATTATTTTATTTTATATTTAATTTTATTTCGAGTCAATTTATATGTCAATGATAGGAATAAGATTGTGATAACACTAAAATATAGAAGATTTTAATTTTTACTTCTGTTAAAGTATGATTTGGATGTAATTTTCATTTAGTTTGAGATTCTTTTGGTATGTTATAAGAATGTTTGGTTAATCTAAGTACTTATGCGTGTTTTGTGTGTGAATTTTACATGAACATAATTAAGGTTTCAAAAATCTCTTGAACTTATTTGAAAATCACTTAAGATGTAATCATACACAGTGCTTAGGGAAAGATTTAGGCCATTTCTAGATCTTTGAGCTTTGTCAAGCTTACCACTTGTCTTTTTGTCACTAGCATCCCTTTAAGCCTATATAGAGTATACAATTGGCCTTAATTTTTCTTTCTTTAACCTATTATAGCTTATCTTTTTATTAGCCAAAGAAACATACTATTCTATCCTTCTAATCTCTAAGAGGACTTAACATGAACACACATTTGGTACAAACTTTCCAAAAAGAAAGTATGAAAATTTGAGTATAAATAAACTACAACCCAAAAAATATTAAAAATAATAGGGCAGAGGTTGTATAAATTCAATGTTGGATTTAAAAAGGATGAAAGGTTTTTGTGAATCAATTTTTTTTATCTCTTTTGTTATAACAAAATGGAGAGAAAAGGAAAAAAAAGGGAACAAGAAAAAAAGGAGGGAAAAAAGAGAAGGTATAGTGATATTTGATACAATGTGAAATTATACCCATAGTGTACTTAACTATGGATGTGAAAGTAACTAATGGCTTGAAGAGTTAGGTAACATATAAAGCTATTCTATAACTTAAAATCGTGATGTTTGAATTTAACTAATTTCTCTTATTTTTATGACTCACCTTCCGTTTTTTCATAGCTCTAAACCACAGTTTAACGTTACGATCCTAATAAAGACCTATTGATCTAAGGTAATGTTCCCATTATATATTAGTGGAGATTGATTTGAAATTAAGCCTATGGAATTTGTGATTATAATGCTTACACATATCATATTTGCATAATCTTGACATTAAAATTTTGGTTCTTTAAATGTCATACATGAAATCATCCGATATTGAGATTAAAGGTTTGCATTTAGATGAATGTTTAAGAGTTGATTACGAAAGTAAAATTAATGTTTGAATTATTTGATCGTAAGTGATACTTGAATATTATGTATGTTATGTGTTATGGGTGATTTTTCAAACAAAGATATCAATTGATTCGGAAGCCAAATTTTATTTTTGTTTATTTGATTTAATTTAATTTAATTTGGTTTAGTTTGGATATTTGTAGGTGTCATCATCGAAAGCCCCCACAAGACTATAATTCGTCCACTAAGACCACCTCAGGGTTTAAAAACTTGTTACATATGCTAAATGCAATCGAGATAATCTACGGAAGTGATTTAAGTTACATTATATTCAAATTGTTTCTTTTTTTTTAGAGATCACTTAAATCGCTTAGCTTGCTAAGGACTAGCTAGAAGCTGGTTGGAGTTGTGATAAGTGCTTAAAAATCACACTTACTTGGTAATTTATCGAAATTGATTGGGAAAATTAAGTTTTAATATTGTATTTTTACTTAATTATATGAAAAAATATGTTTTTGAAATTATGAGGTATGTTTTGTTGTATTTCAAGCATTTTGATAGTAAAAATATACAAAATGAAAGAATTAAAGTTGAAAGCATAAGTCCAAACTAACAAGAATGAAATATTCAGCATGTGAAGCATAATTGTCAAACAATGGAGAGCCTAAATGTAAATATTATACACAAAAATACATTAGAATTTATCTAAGGAAAGAATTATGAAAATCCATTCTACACCATGGCTAATTACTCTAAGTTGTAAATTGGGAACATAAATTGGTCGTGCGTCATGGAATAGAATAATATGTAACGACCTGAGTGTCGTAAATCAACATTAATTAGCACCCAACTTTTAGTCTTTTTATTCCATTTGTTCCCCTTTAAACCTAGTAGTATAAATAAGCTAATTAGGATTAATAATTAAAAAATCTCTACCTGAAACAAAAAGAAGAACAAGATTTAAAGAGGCAATTAAAAGAGTTGAAGATCATTTCCAAAGACAATAGTCCAAGCTTTCTTCTCCTTTATTTTATTTGCTATCATGAATACTATTGTGATTTTATTGTTTTCTATGAGTAGCTAATTTTCTATTTGGCTATGGATGATTTTAAGCCCTAGCCAAGGATTACAATTAATTAATAGAATCTGTTATACTCTAATTTTTCATTCTTCTTCATTATGAATTAATTTTCTATTAATTAATAGAATATGTTATACTCTAATTTTTCATTCTTCTTCATTATGAATTAATTTTCTATTTTAAGATTTGTATGAGTTTCTTGATTATTCAGTTATATAATTGAATAATTATATTAATTCACTGTTAATCAATTTAGTTGATTGAGTACGTAATCGATTAATCAATTTAAATAACTATTGATAATTGTTTGCAATGAGAATTAATACTCAGGATAATTAAACTCGGCTTATGAGTTTAACCATGATCCAATATGCTTCTTGAAATTAAATGTTTTTGATAGATTAAATTTTGAAAGGTTTTTTCTAGGTCGTCTATTAGAAAGAGTTTGAGTCAAGAGATTATTTAATTCAACAAATAGGTAAAAAGATGTGAAAGCTTTTGAGTTTGTGAATTTCTTCAAGTTGTTATAATTGAAGAATATGAAGTTAGGATATACTTCTATTGATTTGCAATTCATACTAGTGGTTAAATTATCCTGCAGTCATCTTTTTTCATATTTTCATTGTAATATTTAAAACATAATTTTATTTTATTATTTTTAGTTGATAGATTTAATTTTCAATTTACAACAACAAAATCCTCCCAATTTCGTAAATAAGAGTTGTTTTCTAAAAATTTCTATGAGAAAGGCTCTTATTTTTTATATACTAAACAATGAAATTTTAAATAATTTAAAGTAAGGTTTAAATTTACTGTTCATTTAAACACAACTCCTGTGCTTCTTCTGGACCTATCCACTCTTTGTAGGGGACAGGACTAGGTGCAACACCTATGTTTATGATGGGCTATGGCAGAGTAGAAAGGACTGGCAGACGTTGGACCTTCTCCTGATTATTAGTCACGCTCTGAGCGAAAAAAACTAGTTGTCTAGTCCATGATCTCTCTTAAAAGTCCAGAGAGACAAGTTAGCGAAGTGATGGACCAGATGAATGTGAGGTTTTCTTTTTAAAAAAAGTTTATCTCTTTTCAAAGACCTATGTGAATTTTTTGCAGATTAAGAACTTAGAGAACTTTTTTGAGAATCTTACAATTTTTTATTTTTTCAACTATGTGATTCTCTATTATGTGAGAGATATCATAAATTCTCATGATTGTTTACATATATGAGTATATATAAGAGAAAGAATTAACGTGATGGTTATCTCTTATTAAAATAAGATTGATTTGTTATAACATTGTAGATATTTATCATTAGCTTTTTAGGATAATTATTCAATATTTTATCTCTTTAGATAATTATCTTGTAAGACTATTTGCTTATTGAAACCAATCTTTGCTTGTAACTTAGGATGTTTAAAATAACCCTCATTTTTTTTAGGGATCAAATTAAAACACTACTTCTACTCAAACCTTTTTTAGCACTTTAATGTTCTCGTTTGGACCTGCCCAGCTCAATATTTTTAAAACTCTATAATTTACTCAAGTAAACACCACTTATCATCATCACTTAAGTTTTACTAATTTTGCACCATTTCTAATTTTTTTCATAAAATTTAATCTAAATTTTAAAATTTAATTAAAATAATTTAATTAAAATTTTAAAATTATATTTTTTTACAATTTAGTGCATTAACTTTATAATTTTAGAACATTTTCCATTTGGCTAAATTTTTAAATTTTAAAAGTTCCGATACCAGATCTTCTAAAATAGTTGTAAGATCGAAGTACATAATTGGTAAAAATTAGGGAGCACGGGTGTTTTTTTACCCGTTAGCAATATTTCAATATATATTCTTTTTAATTTGAAAATTTTAGTTTTCTCCTTTTTTTACCACATATCAAATTTATAACAAAACTTTCCATTTTTTCCTATTAATTCTCAACTTATTTAAAAATTTCCCAAAAATACAATGATGATAATTATATTTTGCTTAATATCAACCCATACCTAGTTTTTGCTTTCATTTCCATGAATTATTATCTTTGACCACTTGTTTAATTTATCTTTGTTTTTATATATCATACCTTCAAAGTTTATATATATATATATATATATATTATAATATCCAACCGGAAACAATCATACGAACAGCGATGTCTTTAAACATATATTTAAAAATGGATTGATGTTACCAAATTTATATAAAAGAAATTAGTCACTTGAACATATGTTTAAAAATTTCTTTTATATAAATTTGGGTAACATCAATCCATTTAAATTGAAAAATCTGATACATCAAATTCAAATCAGATTGAATTGATAACTCTAATAATTGGATTGGATCGAATTTAAATTAAAAATTATAAAACCCGTTTAAATTCAGATTAATAGATTTTATAATCCGTTATATTAAATCCCGATCGAATTATTATTAAATTATAAATAATTGTATATTTTATTTTATATTATGTTTACTATAATTATATTATTTTATTATTTTAACTTAAAAAATAAATATAAACATTTATAATATTTTAACAATTGTACATACATATTTTTAATTTTTTTAATTGTGACTAAAAATAATAATATTTATTACAAAAATATAAATTCAAAATTTGTATATATCATGTTTTATATATAACAATAATTTATAAATAAATTTCAATATTAATATTTTCATATCCAATTCGAAAAAATCCAAACAATTCGGATTCAAATTAGTTTAGATTAATTATATCATCATATCATATTTGGATTAAAAATCTTAAAATCTATTTGAATCGATCAAAAACAAATAATTTTTGTTCAAATTGACCAAAAATAGATAATTTCCATTGAAAATTGTTTCGTCAACCACGTAGAGCTATTAATCACAAAATCACAAGCTGACATTGTTGAGTCTCTAAGCAAAAGTCATGAACCATTAATCGTAGTCGTGAACAATTTTTGATAAAATCAATCTTGCTTCTGTACTCGAAACCAAAAATATAAATATCTTTGGGGTGCACAACACCAGTGCTGAACAAGGGACAGCTGTTGGATCACCAACTAACATTGTACCAATATATCTTTTGGACTCTGAGCACGACTATATTTTGGGGAAAATGTTAATAGGTACGTAATCACACATTTGTGAAAGCTACTAAAAGGTGGGGAAATCTCCATTTTGGTCAAATTACAAATACCTTCTCCGAACTAGCTTAAATGACAGTATTCCAATAAAAGGAAATAGTTCGAATCCTCTAAACCCAAGTATCAATAGCTTTTAAAAAAATGATACCAATACTTAGCCAGTGTTATAAAAGTGATGGCTTTTCTTTCCATGCAGAACATCATGGGCATATTTTTTCTTTTTCTTTATTTTTTTTTGGGGGAATAAAAATCCGCATAATTCATTTTCAAAGTAAATGCTAAACAAGCAACTACATAATGTGTTAATTTCTCCTTTTTATCGTTATTTTAATTTGTCTCACTAGACAATGTAATTGACATTCCAAAAATCTGATATGGTCCCAGAACTGTAGATCTTTACAGAACAAAGCAAAAATAAACCGATAATGCACATGTATTTCCTCATAAATTGAGTTACCTATAAAAAGAATTCTCAACCCTAAAATGATGATGAACAATTTGCCTACTATCATAATTGAGAATCCACTGACCACTTTTATGTAAAGAGACCTTCTCTGATCTCAACTATTGTTACAGATTTCCAGATCCAAGCCACATCGCCACCTGCCAAAGTTACAAGACTTGTAAAATTTATCAATGTTTTAAGAATAAAAAGCATACTAGATAACCGCTGTGAAGTCTCCAGTCTTCACTCTCCACTATGACAAGTCATGTGTGCATGTATACATTCTGATATGGATAGCAAAATAATAAGACTCGTAAAATTCATTAATGTTTTTAAGAATAAAAGCACATTAGATAACCGCTGTGAAGTCTCCACCATCCACTATGCTGTACTACAAGGTTTAAGTCACAGACAAACCAAGTAAATTTCATTCATTCCTAATAGCCTATAGTTAACGAAACTTTCTTGCATCTGCAAAAGAATAAATTATACAAGCATTAATCAAATGCTTTTGGCAATTACATCATTCAAAGTATACTCATGGCCTTCATTATTCTTTTCAGTTTCAGAAGGCCATGGGCCTTGATACTTAAAGCTTTCCATGGAATATACAGAAAATCTCTCCCATTATTCGTTTCCAAGGATCTCAACTCTTGCTGAATAGTTAATACCATGCCACTTTTTGTCCTCTTCTATGAGAATTCTCTTCTTTCTGAAATGACATTACATTTACTGATAAGCATTCATCAGGTGGTTCAAGGAAGAAATGTGAAGGTTTGATCTGAACTTAGTATCTACAGTACAACAGCAAGTTAATCAAACTTGTATGGTACAAGTATATCAATTTATACAAGAAAATTATTTTACAACTTAATGCATGCATCAATATACATGTCACAATGTAATTGGTCCACTACTATTAGTAAGTGGTTCCACAATTACTTTAACATCCTACATCCCAAATTTACATCCAATCCAATACTGAATTATCAATTGATGCATACAACTTGATGTTTGCATGACTAACTTGTACATGGAATAACATTTACTGCAATTCCTCCTAAAGTCCCCTTCTTTCTAGAGAGCAAAGCAGTATTTTGTACTCAGCAGAAGGTCGTAAGCTAAAACAGTTGAAGAATACCGAGCTAGTTCCACCCTCACCCAACTAAGAGGAAAAATATTAAAAAAAGGTGAACAAGAAGAGAAAGTGGAGCTAGAAAAGAGACTGAACGAGAAAAAAAAGATTAATCAGGTCCTATACTTCAAGAGAAGAAAGCAGCATTTGGTACACAGGACAATAAAGGACATAAGTTAAACAGTTGGAAAGTACCAAGCTCTCTCCACCCTCCTCCCAAAATGAGAGAGAAGAAATAAAGAAAAAAGGGTACATAAGAAAAGGAGAAAGTGGACAAGGTGGCAGAAGAGAAGGGAAGACTGATCAATCAGGCCTTGTACACAACCGTGAATGCTTTAACCATAATCAATAGCAAACACATCCAAATGCAATGTGAATGTCTAGGCCAAGCTTCATCATAAAGCTTCTTATAAGTTGAAACCAGAGCACTCTCCAAAGCAGTTCCAGTTACAAGCCCAATAAAACTAACGAGGGAACATGTATATATACAAGTGGGAACAAGTACATGGCACAAACACTTGTAACACACACGAAACAAAATGCATACACAAACACAAACTCAAAAACTTTTCAAATATTAAATTCTAAGCTGATAAAGGGGGATTAACTCTGCCAACTACAATAATAATTAGTTTATTAAATGAACTTCTACATCAAACATTGGTTTCTGGATGGTCAATTAATCACAAACAGACGTAGCTTGCCTTCTGCTTCACCAAAAGAGAGAAATAGTTACTATGTTCCTAAATTCAAGTCTATTTTCTGAAAATTTATTGACATAGACTTTCTAAAGTATCGGCAGCATCATTAGAAGATAAAAAAGTAAGAATTATTGGGGACTATTTGATTGCAGTTAAAAGTTTTCTGAAATAAAATAATGTTCTCTTGTCAACAATTCTCATCAGCTCCACCATATATTTTTTTTCCAAATTGAAAAGTTCGTTCTGTATTCTATATAACCAGAAAACAACAAAAAGCAACAGAGTCAAAAAGTTACAATGTTCCTAAATTCAAGTCTATTTTCTGAAAATTTTATTTTCCAACACATTTTACAGCAGTGTATTTATCATCAACGGGTTTCAACCGGGTTCCTTCTAGTAGCTGGGCAATAGCCTTAACAGTTAGCTACATAACCATCACAAGAGGATCCATTTGCTGCAAAATAACTGCTTTGATGATCAGTCCACTTCCATTACACAATAGTACTCTTAAATCTACACTTTAATGAATTTATAATGTTGTTGAGGAAAAAAAGAAGCAAAAAGGAACATGAAATCAAACCCAATAATGCTGCCTCTTCCCTAATTAGGGGAATATCATTCCCCAATCCCGAGTCCATTATTCCAAGATCAATCAAATAGGGAGAACAAACATTTGCCGAGAAGCCTAAGAATGTATATTCTCCACAAAAATTGTCGAAGCAGTTGCAAGGAAATATCAAGCAAAATATTCAAAGTAATCTAAACCATCATTCATTAAAAGCATTATGCACATTGTACACTACCATCTTTATACGCCTAAAAAGGATACATAAAGATCAAGAGCATTGCTGGTGTTACGAGTGCAGTACCAATAATTGTCAATAAAAATCCTGTCTAGGCTCTGATCCAGTATTCTGATCCCCTACATTTCCAGAGTTTGATCCATCACTGTTTTCATTGTTAGTGCCACTTTCATTGTTACTAGTCTCTGCAGGTGAACCAACTGTCCTTAACAGCCACGGCAATGAAATAGTAAACCTCCTCTCCAAAGTGCGTGGTGTAAGAACACTTTCTCCAGTGCCTGGATTATTTCCACCATCGCCACCAACACTGGCATCAGCACCACCGCCACTACTACTAGAAGAATCAAACACACCAGCCAAATGATTTTGATTCCCATGGGACGGGTTCCCACAAGTCCTCTGATCATAATCTGGATCATCGGTGAGCAACTCATAACGACACACAGGGCAAGAATTATGCAATTCCAACCAAGGAAGTATACAATTTGAATGATAAATGTGTTTGCAGGGCAATTGTTTGGCTTCTTTGCCAAGCTCAAACTCGTCCTTACATACCGCACACTGTGACGAATCCGAACCCAAAATTTCTTCGGTAATCTTCACCACAGGCAAACCCTCCACAGTCGATTTGGATGCCGGTGGTGTTCCATATCTATTCGGATCATTCTCAGCAAGCTGTTGGATCAATTGTTCTAAACCATGTCCAAAAAAGTAATCTCCAAGATTAAGATTTGAGGGAACGCGTATTCCGCTAGGATCCCCAGGATTACTATCAATGAAAAACTGAACATTTGCCCCATTATTCCTTAGGGTTTGCAAATAGTTTTGTATAAACATAAAGGGGTTGAAAGCGTCCGGATCCTGAAACGTCCGAGACGGTGCTCCATCAAAAAGAGCAGCGAGATCTGAGAAATCATCAACAATGGCTTCGCCACCACCACCACCACCAATGCCAGCGGCACCAGAATCAGAGGAGGCGTTAGGTGAGAATAGAAAAGGGGGAAAACCGCTGGTTCCAAAAGAGGAAGGGTCTGATGAGAAATACAAGAAAGGATTAGGAGTGGTGTTAGGGCTAGGGTTAGGGTTATCAAGTTCTTCGAGAAAGCCACCACTACAGACGGGACAGACTAGATCGGAGGCAGGTGAAGGGGTTAGGGTGACGGAGTGGTTACACTGGTAACAAAAGTAAAGCTGAGGCCCAGCGCTGGCGACAACGACGGAGTTGCCTCCTGTAGACGACATGTCGTTTTTTAGACAGAAATAAAGAAGGGGAAGATGAAGGAGATTGATCTGGAACGACGACGAAAATGGTAAGAAAAAATAGGAGATAATTGGTGTAAAAACGAAAAGTGCTTTAGAGAGATTTGTGTAAAAAATGGGAGATGCAAAAAAAATAAAAAAATATAGAGAAATTGTAAAAAATAATGTGTAAAATTTATAACAATAAAATACTGTTAAAAATGCTTTGTCCAAAAAAAAACAAATCAATAAGATTCACTGTATAAATCTTATATTTATTTTAAAAAATAATATTTAAATTTTATATTTATTTTTTTAAATAATTTTATTCTATTGTTATAAAAAAATAAATGTATAAAAATAAATTATCATTTTTTATGTTTTTTTATGTTATTTATTTATTTATTTATTTATTATTCTTTCTATGTGTACTTTCTTAAAACTAAAATATTTTTTATTTAATATAATTGAAAAAATAAAAAATAAAATAAAAAAATTATTTTATCATTATATAATCATTTTTTAATAATAATATAACTAAACTGTTACAAAAAATAAATTTAAAATTTAAGTGTTATTTTTATAATAAGTATAAAACTCTAACGGTATTTATCTTAAAAAAATAGTATTCAATATTAAATAAATATAATTTTAAGACTAAATGAATTTAAATAGTTACAGATTGATTTAACTTTATTTAAATACTAAATATAAATTTAAATAGTTATAGTTTGATTTAATATTATTCAAATACTAAATATAAAATGATATGTTAAAAAAATTTAATAATAAAATATTTAAAAAAATAAATAGTTGTAAAGGAAACTACCATCAAAATAGCTTACTTACGGTGAGTTTTTTTTTTTTTAATTAACCTACCAATCTAACCTTAGAGTGAAACCTAACCTATACTTTTCTTTTTGGAGATTGTTTAGTCTACTTAATATGTTCGATTGTAGATTTTAAAAATAATAAAACTGATACAAATAAATCGAATTTACTCTTTGAATACACTAATTTATAAGTATTATTTATTATTTATGTATTTATATATTATAATATCTATTATTATTAAATTATAATTATAATTATATTAATATTTTATATAATTTTTTCTTTTTCTCACAATCTTCTTTTTTTTCTTTTTTTTATATATATCTTTAAAAATTTAGTAACAATGGTCACATGTTACGATAAAAAAATCGATATATATATATATATAAACTTAAAAGCTCAAAAGCTCAAAAGAGTTATACTATGAATAAAACATATGAAGATAGATAGAAACACTCAAGCGATACAAAGATAGTCTAAATCATTTTATTAATTAAATGTTGTTTAGGATTTCACCTCGAGAGAAAATCAAACAAATTCTAAAAACTGTGACACCAAAGAACATCAATTGAATTACATATTCACATAAACCTTCTCTAAATTAGCATAACAACTCAAACATCAAGACTAGTGCTCATAAATAGTCATTCTTATAAAAATGAAACTTACTCAAAAATTTGCACACAAACTTAGACAATATTCAATTTTTTCAAAGAGCCATGCATTAGTTAAACCGAAGAAATAAAAATAAATCACAATAAAAAGCAAAATATCTTCAATCAATCAAACAAATAAAGTTTCACAAGCAACAATATCCAGAAAATATTTCAACTAAGTTCAATCTCTTTACCACCCCAAAACTTAATATGCACATTGTGCTCAATGTGTGAAAGTTAAAGAACAAATAGGATGAGTTTAAAGAAACTTCCTGGTTTGGTTGTAAGATTAAAATCCAAAAATAGCTCTAATACATGTTAAACTAAATAAGAAAAATAGAAAATTAAAACACATGGGTTGCTTCCCAAGAAACGTTTGATTTAGAGTCATTAACTTGACTTTCCATTTGTTTTTTTGCTTTCAGGGAGGTTCAAATATTGTGCGATAAATAAAAGTTTCAACTTACCAGAAAATTGAAAAATAAATTTAAGCAACTAACAATAAGCATAAATATATATATATATATTGAACTACAATCAGATTGATTGGTATTACTATCAACAAAAATAGTAAACAAATCCCCGACAATGGCGCCAAAAACTTGTTGTATTTTTAAGAGAACATGAAAACGTGCAAGTATACACGGTCACAAGTAATAAAATGATAAGTAAAATATTGTTCCCATGGAGATTTGTTACTATTATTAGTCAAGTACTAAAATTGTTTCAATCTGATTTTATCCAAACAATCGAAAGGTTGGTAGTTTAATTAACTAATTTTTTTTAACAATAAATAAGAAAATTCTAGGATTGTAGTTTCACCAAATTAATCCACTCGAATCATATTATTTTCTCTTGATTTATATTTTTTTGAATTTAATTTGTCAACCAAGAACTCCTAATTTTATCTATATATCTCTTCCGAGCACCATATAGACACATCTCGCTAAAATAATTCACTATATTCCTATAAGAATTAAATTCACCAAGATTCATTATGTTCAAAGTTCTCAAATATCCACACGTACAATAAAAGTATATTCCTATCCCTTATATATACATGTTATTCTATCAACGAGCAACACATAAAAATTCATTTTCTAAGTTTATTTAAGTGTCACAAATCAATTGATAAATTTTCTAATCATCAAAATCATTAAACACAAATAGAATAAACAAATTAAAAAACTCATAAATCGTTCAAAAATAATTCATTCAAGCTTCATAAATTAAGCTACAACGCAACTCTAGAAAAATTAAATTACTTCATAACAAAAATTAAAATTACAAAACGAAAATATTAAAGCATTTAAGGAATATTAGATGAAGAAAAACAAAAAGAAAATTAAAAGTGTTTCTGTTCTAATTTCTCCTATGCAGAACCAGAACATAAGTTAAAAATGGATTCTGCGTGTTCCATATTCCTCTGTCTAACCCCCCTAATTTTATTGCAATAATCACCTATTTATAGCTCCAGCTCTCGAAAAAAAATACATCACAAAATATACAAAATATTACATCAAAAATAATATTTAAACACGCGTGGGAGACACAAAACTGGCTGGACACCATGCGCGTTTCTGCCTTTTTATTTTACAAAACTCATGCCACGTGTCGACACTTGATTTGTTGGAAGAATAATCAAGACACGTGGTAGCTTCATATTTGGTGGAATGGGAGGGCGCACTCACCTGATCCTCATCGTTGATTGTATGATCTAACGGTGTGTGATGCATGTTGATAATGGCGCGCGTGGTCCTCTTTTCCCTACGCAGAAAAAAAATTTTATTTAATTGCATTTTATCCCTCCAATTTAATTCAAATTAACTTTTAAAATTTTGATATTTGCAATTAAGCCCTCTTTTAATTTAAATTATATTTTCAGCTTTTATTATTTGCAATTAAGTTCTTTTTCAATTCAAATTCTTTAATTTTCCTTAAAAATATATTTCTTAAAAAACTAATGGTAAATATTAAATTAATAAATTAAAATTAACTAAAAACATTAAGAACATAGTAATTATAATTAATAAATTGGACAAAATAACTGTATAATATACAGTTATCATACGTAAAATTAAAAATATAACTAAAACATAGCTTAGAGTGTTATCTAAGAAATATCCAACTCTAAGATTATAAGTAAATATTAGCAAATTCTTTATCAAGATACTCTTAAAACTTTGAGATACTCTTTAAAGGAAATGTTAGCATCTTTTATGTCAATGAACATATATATTTACAAGAAAAAGATGATTTTTTTTATTGAGGAACTGAAAAAATGATAGATTTAGATAGATAAATTGTTTTCAGTAACCAATTTCTGATACCAAATGATGTAGACTCTCTAGGGGAACAACCAAACTTACTCACGAACTCAATGGAATAGGAACAATAGATTTGCTAAGAACGTGTTAAAGATGATCAGATTAGAACCCTAAGGAAAAAAAATCCTTAAAACCCCAATATTGAGATACCATAAAAGATGATCACTCCTTTTGACAAATCTAATTCAAGCATTCAATCAAGAACACTAGAAGGAAAAGAAAAAAGATTTCTAAAATAAATTTTCATTAATGATATCAATTCTCCCTCCATTAAAAGGCTGTTGTTTTCTTTTATAAGCAACAAAATTGTAGACAAAATTTATCTTAAGGAAAAGAACTCTAGATGTAATTAAACCCTAGTGGACCTACTTAGTTGTGGATTAGGCCTAATCCATCCTTAAAGAATAAAAGACAAAATATTTATGATAAATAAGACATATAAAGTCCACAATTCAATAAAACAAAAATGGTTAACCCTAAATGGCCCATAATTAACTAAAACAAAAAAACTTTGCTTCTTAAATTAATCCTTATGTTTGATATTTCAAATCTATCCCTTGTGTAGGATCATGAGAATATTTGTAGGATCTTGAGAATCTTTAGAATATATGTAAATATACTCCTAGTCAAAACCCCAGTCTCCATTACAAATCTATTGAACAAAACCAAAAGTAAGCAAAACGAAAAAGATGTGACAAAAACTTTAAATCCTTGGTAAGTTATGTAAACGATGGAATTTGGGTTTGAAAAATGCAAGTACAAAGACAATGCCCACTCATATTATGGGAATCGATACGAGTTTCAATTTAATATATTATAATAGTCGTTTCGATACCCGAGTAAAAATTTTAGCCATTTGAAATTGCAACTCCAATTTATCAAATTATTTTATTGAAACTATGAACAGTAGCACACTTCTTTTTCTTTTTTTTCCTTTTCTTTTTTTGAAGAACAATGATTGATTGAACACATAAATAAAGAATAAGAAATAGATACTAAGATTTTAAAGAGTTATACGAAACGAAATTCAAAGATGAAAACAACAACAACAACCAAATTAAAAGAGAACACAAGACTTGAATGATGATTTTTTTTAAATCAAGGACTCAAAGGAAACTACAAAACGAAATACAAAGACAAAAACAATAAAAACTAAATTTAAAGAAAACTAAAAGACATGAAGGAAGAACTTTTTGTGAATTAAGAAAATGTAGAAAAGAATTGAAATAAGAAAAAGATGATTTTGTTTATTTAGGAACTAAAAAATTGATAGATTTAGATAAATAAATTGTTTTCAACAACCAATGCTCTGATACCAAACGATGCAGACTATTTAGGGGAACAACCCAAGGAACCCACGAACTCAATGGAATTGGAATGATTGATTCCCTAAGAACGTGTTGAAGATGATCCAATTAGAACCCAAAGGAAACAAAGACCTTAAAATCTCAATGCCAGAAAAGATGATCACTCCCTTTGATAAGTCTAATTCAAGCATTCAATCAAAAACACTATAAGGCAAAGTAAAAATCCTTCTAAAATAAATTTTCAATAAAGAAATATGTTCTTCCTCGATTACAAGGCTACTATTTTCTTTTATAAGCAATAATACCCCATACAAAATTTATCTTAAAGAAAAGAACCTAGACGTAATTTAACACAAGTGGGTCTACTTAGTTGTGGATTAGGTCTAATCCATCCTTAAAGAATAAAAGACTAAAAAGATATATTACAAATAAGACATATAAAAGTCCATAATTCAATAAACCAAAAATTGTTAACAATAATAGGCCATTAATTAACTAAAACAAAAATATTTCTTCCTAAATTAATCCTTGCATTTGATATTCCAAATATATCCCTTGTGTAGGATCATGAGAATAGTTGTAGGATCTTGAGAATCTTTTGAATATTGTAAACATACTCTTGGTCAGAACCTCAATCTCCATTACAACTCTATTTAACAAAACTGAAAGCAAGCAAAACGGAAAAGGTACGAAAAAAATTTGAAACCCTCGGTAAGGGAAGTAAATGATGGAATTTGGGTTTGAAAATGAGGATACATAGACAAGGACCACTTGGCTTATGAGAATTGATACGAGCTTCAGTTTGATATATTATAATAGTCATTTCGATATTTAAGTCAAAAGTTATTGAAAGAAAACACAAGACTTGAAAGACGATTTTTGTTTTAAATCATGGACTCAGAGGAAACTACAAAATGAAATACAAAGAAAAAAACAATAATTTTTTTTAAGAAAAGTAAAAGTCTTTGAGGAAGAATGTTTTTTTTTTGTGAACCAAGGAAATGCTAAAAAGAACTTAAACAAGAAAAAAATGATTTTTTTATTCATGAACTGAAAAAATAATAGATTTAGATAGATAAACTGTGTTCAACAACTAATACTCTAATACCAAATGATGTGGACCCTCTAGAAAAATAATCCAATAAACCTACTGATGATTTACATAATTTATCACTTCTTGACTTTAAATTTTAATCTAATTTTAGTTAATATTTATTGATTTTAGACTTTATTTTTATTATTTAAATTTTATTATAGATTTGAAGATAATAAAGATCTAAAATTTTAGAAGCATATCATCTAAATATTCTCAAATTTAAATTAAGTTTTATTTAAATTAAATATATATATAAGGGTAGCTGCATAGGATATAGATATACATAAGAAGAAGAAAAAAAAAGGAGATTGAGGATAGAGATATAAATTATATATATATATATATATATATATGGAGCTGGGAGATTAAAACGGAGAGAGGTTATATATATATATATATATAAAAAGGAGAGATATAGAGACGGCGAGAAGGTGAATACAAATAAATAAAAACCTAGAAGATAGAAACAAAAAAAAATGGAAGACAACTAAAGAAACCAGATAAGAGAGTGTGACTGTGCAGGAATTGGGAAAAAGAAAAACAAAACCCGGGATAAGACATTAAAACAGATTCTTTTTGTGATTCAATTTTCCTTCAATTCTTCTTAGAAAATTATGATGAATTCGTTTATGTTAAATTTAATTTTTAGCGTGAATTTTTTTTTTAAATTTTTAGGAAAAAATGTAATTTAATTTTAAACTATAATTGATTTTTTATGTTAATTTGAATTATTTCTATATTTGTTTGATTTATTCTGAGTTTAATTCTTCTAATTAACTAACTATTAATTAGATGATTTTAGTATTGTGATTTACTATCAAAAGAGAAAATTATAGGATAAATTTGGAATATTTTGACATAGGTAAATATATAAATCGAAAGACTTGTATGAATCTCTATAGTTTTAAAAATCATTGATCTTAATGATTTTTTGCTTTATTAAATTGAATATTCTTGTGTAAATTAATGAATAAGATTATTTACAATTGACTATTGAAAGAGACTTTTGGATATTTTGGAGATTGCTAACAAACATAAATAATTAAATTCAATTAGCTAGATGATAAAGAATAGCGAGGGATTAGGTGAAATCGATTTTCTAGAAGTTTTCTTTTTATTAATTTGATCTTTGAACATCTTTATTTTCTTTTGCATATTTTCTTTAAATTGATTTTATTTTAAATTTCAATTACAACAAGCTTAGTGATTTGTCTAAATAAAATTGAGATTAGTATAATTTTGGTATTTGTCAAAAGTAAGTTACTAATCCCTGAGTACGATACTCTAATTATCATTTTATTATAAGACTACGATACTGTACACTTGCAGTTTTGCACCAATCAAGTTTTTGGAGTCGTTGTCAGGGATTGATTTTTTCTTATTTTTACCAATATTGATACAAAGTAATTTTAGTTTTAATTTAGAATTATATTTTTTTTTGCTAAGTGTGTTTAGACGTTGGATGTGTTGTGCTAGAACTCGAAACATTATTCCTTTTGATCTGGAGATTGAAAGGACCTTTAGATCACAAAGAAAGAAGAAAGTACTAGCCATGGCTGTAGAAGAACATAATGCACAACCACCACCTTGAAGTATTATGTAAAGCCAACTATGAATGACAATTATTCAGGTGTAAGACACCAGACTATTAATACCAATGATTTTGAGCTCAAACCTGTGTTGATTAGCATGGTGCAACAAGCCCAATTTAGTGGATCACCACTTGATGATCCCAATATTCATTTGGCAATGTTTTTGAAGATTTGTGACACTATAAAGATGAATGGTGTTACTGAAGACACTATTAGACTAAGGTTGTTTCCTTTTTCATTGAGGGGCAAGGCTAGAAGTTGGTTACAATCTCTACAACTGGGAAGCATAATTAGTTGGCAGGACATGACAAAAAAGTTTATTGCTAAATTCTTTCCACTTACAAAAATAGCCCAACTCAAGAGTGAGATTGGTCAATTTAGACAAAATGATTTTGAGACACTTTATGAAACATGAGAAAGGTATAAAGATATGATTCGGCGTTGCCCTCAATATGGATTACTAGATTGGTTGCAAATTTAGATGTTCTATAATAGGCTAAATGGGCAAACTAGAACTATAGTTGATGCTACTTCTGGTGGAACTTTGATGTCAAAGACACCCGAAGGTGCTACTTCTCTTTTAAAAGGAATGGCCTCAAACAACTATCAATGGCCAACTAAAAAAGATCTATGGCTAAGAAAGTTGTTGGGATTCATGAAATGGAACTGTTTGCGGCCCTTTCAGCTCAAATAGCTTCTCTATCTCATCATATTTTAGCCTTGACAACCCAAAGAATACCACAAAGTGTAGAATATGTTACAGATTCAAGTATGACTATTCCGATGAATGAAACAAGTTAAGAACAAGTTCAATACATCAACAATCGAAACTACAACTATCCTGGTAATCTTATGCTAAATTACTACCATCTAGGGCTTTGAAATCATGATAATTTATCTTATGGAAACACAAAGAATGTGCTGCGACCTCCTCCAGGGTTCAATAGTCAACCAAGCGAGAAGAAAAATCTTGAAGTGAAAATTGGGAAACTAGCCACAACCATCAATGCTCAACAAAGAGGAATTTTTCCTAGCAATACAGAAGGGAATCCAAAGGAACAATGCAATGCCATTACACTTAGGAGTGGAAGAGAAATTGAGAGATTACCATCAAAGGAAATCGAGTCCACCTCTACAGTTCCAAACAATGGCCAAAGCAATCATAAAGAAGAAGAAGAGGAGATTTATGATGACACACTAAGAGAGACTAACATACCTCCATCAATTTCATTTCCTAACAATCCTCTTATTCTCTATACTCCATTTCCTTATCCTTAACACTTTCAAAAACCAAAATTAGATAAAAATATTCTAAGTTTTTGGATATCTTTAATAAAATTCACATAAATATTCCTTTTGTAGATGCCTTGGAACAGATGCCAAATTATGCCAAATTTCTGAAGGACATCATTTCCAAGAAGAGAAGGTTGGAGGATTTTGAAACAACGAAACTTTCTGAAGAATGTAGTGCCATTCTTCAAAAGAAATTACCTCAAAAATTAAAAGATTCAAGAAGTTTCACTTTTCCTTGCACTATTGGAAATTCATTTTTTGAGAAAGTTTTATGTGATCTTGCTAGCATTAATCTTATGCCATTTTCTATCTATAGGAAATTGGGACTTGGAGAGATGAAACAAATAACAATTTCTTTACAGCTAGCAGACTGATTCATCAAGTATCCACGTGGAATCATAGAAAATGTATTGGTAAAGGTGGATAAATTTATTTTTCTTGCTAATTTTATGGTGTTAGATATGGATGAAGACCAAGATATCCCACTAATTCTTGGTCGACCATTCTTGGCTATGAGAAGGGTTTAAATGGATGTTCAAAAGGGTAAGTTAACATTGAGAGTGAACAAGGAACAATTTATATTCAAAATTTACAAAGCTATGAGATTTCCAGAAGATCCAAGCACTTACTTTCGAGTAGATGTCATTGACCAATGTGTAGTAAAAGATTTCCAGAAGATCCAAGCACTTACTTTCGAGTAGATATCATTGACCAATGTGTAGTAAAAGCCTTTCAAGAGGATATGCCAGCCGATCACCTAGAACTATATATTACCACTTCATCTCATGCTTATGATTTCAATAACTTTATTGTTTGTGAACCTGATTTACCTTTTGTTAGTGAAGAATTTCTCCACTATGTATTTGTCTTGGAAGCATTGCAGTAGGTTACATCATGTAGCACAGAAGTGGAGAGGCTAGAGCCAATGGTAGCAAAGACGCATTCTATAATCTCTATAGAAAAAGTGCAGCAAACTACAACTTTAGAGTTGAAGCAATTGCCTGATCATCTTCGCTATGTGTTCTTAGGTGATAATTACACCTTTCCAGTGATTGTTGTGGCATCACTTACACTTGAAGAAAAGGAAAAGTTACTACATGTGTTAAGGGAGCATAGAACAACATTAGGATGGACTATCTCTAACTAAAAGGTATAAGTCCATCCATTTGCATGCATAAGATTCCAATGGAGGAACCTTAAAAACCATCAATCGAGCCTCAAAGAAGATTAAATCCAGCAATAAAGGAAGTTATGAGAGTTGAAATTTTAAAGCTCTTCAATGTTGGAATTATTTATGCTATTTTAGACAGCTCATGGATAAGTCCAGTGCATGTTGTACCAAAAAAGGATGGAATGGCGATGGTGAAAAATGACAACAATGAGCTTATTCCTACAAGAATAGTCATTGGTTGAACAAAGCAACAAGGAAGGATCATTTTCCACTTCTATTCATTGATCAAATGCTAAATCGGTTGGCTAGATATCCTTATTATTTCTTCTTAGATGGTTATTCAGGGTATAACAAGATTGCTATAGCCCCCGAAGATCAGGAGAAAACTACATTCACATGCCCCTACAAAACATTTTCTTTTAGAAAGATGCCCTTTGGACTATGCAATGCCTCAACAACATTTCAACATTGCATGATGACTATTTTTCTGATACGGTGGAAGATATAATGAAAATTTTCATTGATGACTTTTCAATTTTTAGTACATCTTTTGATCATTGTTTGCATAATTTAGCTATTGTTTTGCAAAGATGTCAAGATAAAAATCTTGTCCTAACCTAAGAGAAGTGTAATTTCATGGTTCAAAAAGGGATAGTGCTTGGCCATAGAGTGTCATCTAAAGGAATTGAGGTTGATCGAGCTAAAATTGCAACCATAGAAGAACTACCACTTCCAAAAAAAGTGAGGGGAATCAACAATTTTTTGGGACATGTAGGATTTTCTAGAAGATTTATAAAGGATTTTTCTAAACTCTCTAAACCTTTATGTAATCATCTTGAATAAAAATTCCGCATTTGACTTTGATGATGTTTGTTTACAAGCCTTTAATGTAATCATGGAGAAATTGATTTCAACACCAGTAATGATTGTACCTAATTGGATTCAACCTTTTGAAATCACGTGTGATGCAAGTGATTTTGCAATTGGAGCAGTGTTGGGACAAAAGTGAGACAAACCTTTTAAGGCCATATACTATGCAAGTCAGACAATGAATGAAGCCTAATTGAATATACAACAATTGAGAAGAAGATGCTTACTGTGGTGTTTTCTTGTGACAAATTTTGGTCATACCTTATGGTACAAAGGTGATTGTGTTCATTGATCATGTTATTTGTTTAGCAAGAAGGATGCTAAGTCTAGATTGATTTGTTGGATTCTTCTTCTTCAAGAATTTGGTTTGGAAGTTCGAGATAAGAAAGGAAGTGAAAATTTAGTTGCTAACCATCTCTCTCAGATAAAAATTTACATTTAAAAAGAAAGTTTAAATTAAATAATCTACATTATGTTTGCTCTATTTAATCAAAGTGTGAAAAAAAAGAAATATAGAAAGTGAAAGGAAAGAATTGAAAAAGGGTTAAAACGGTTTAAATTAGTAAAACTATGAGTATTAAGGCAATCACAACTTAAAAAAAAAGGAATTTTTTTTTATTGATTTGAAGATTTTTTTTTATTATTTAAATTTTATTACAGATTTAAAGATAACGAAGATCCAAAATTTTAGAAATATATCATCTAAAAATTTAAATTTAAATTAAACTTTATTTAAATTATATATATATATATATATATATATATATATCACGGCAAGATGGATATATATAGTCCTCTACACAGTTTATATATATATATATATATATATATATATATATATATATATATATATATATATATATATATATATATATATATATATATATATATATATATATATATCACGGCAAGATAGATATATTATATATATATATATATATATATATATATATATAGAAGAACCAGCTAAGGGGAGGAGTTGCATATGATATAGATATATAAAAGGGAAAAAAAGGAGATTAAGGACATAGATATAAATTATATATATATGGCGCTGGGAGATTGAAAGGGAGAGAAGTTTTATAGATTTATATATATATATAAATAAAGAGGAGAGATACAGAGACGACGAGAAGGTGAATACAAATAAATAAAAAGCTAGAAGACAGAAACAAAAAAAAAGGGAGAGAACGAAAGAAACCAGATAAGAGAATCTGATTGTGCAGGAACCGGAAAAAAGAGAAAGAAAACTATGGAGAATACACGAAAGGAGATTCTTTTTGCAATTCTTTTTTTTTCTTCAAATATTTTCATAAAATTATAATGAATTCGTTTATATTAAATTTAGTTTTTAACATGAATTAGTTTTTCTTTATTATAAGAAAAAAACGTAATTTAATTTTGAACTATGATTGATTTTCTATGTTAATTTGAATTATTTATTTTTATGTTTGTCTGATTTATTCTGAGTTTAATGATTCTAATTAACTGTCCATTAATTATATAATTTTAGTTTTATGATTTATTATCGAAAGATGAAATTATAAGGTAAATATTAAATATTTTAATATAAGTAAATATAGATATCGAAAGATTTATATGAACCTGTGTAGTTTTAAAAATCATTAATCTTGATGATTTCTTGTTTTATTAACTTTCATATTCTTGTGTAAATTAATAAAAAAAATTATTTTTAATTAACTATCGAAAGAGATTTTTGGATGTTTTTGGAGATTATTAACAAATAGAGAGAATTAAATTCAATTAGCTAGAGACTTTTCTTCCTATTATTTTGATATTTGAACATATTTATTTTTGTTTACATATTTTTTTTTGCGTATATTTCTTTAAATTAATTTTATTTTAAGGAAAACTAAAAGTCTTTAAGGAAGAATTTTTGTGAATGGAAACGCGGAAAAGAACTTAAACAAGAAAAAAGATTATTCTTTTTATTCATGAACTGAAAATATGATAGATTTAGATAGATAAATTATTTTTAGCAACTAATGCTCTAATAGAAAATTATGTGGACCCTCTAGGGGAACAACCCAAGAAACCCACGAACTCAATGGAATAAGAATGATTGGTTCACTAAGAATGTGTTGAAGATGATCCGATTGGAAACCAAAGGAAACAAAGTGCTTAAATCCACAATCTTGAGACGCCACAAAAGATGATCACTCTCTTTATAAGTCTAATTCAAGCATTCAATCAAGAACACAAGAAGGTAAAGTAAATATCATTTTGAAATAAATTTTCATTAATGATGTTAGTTCACCCTCCAATAAAAGGCTGTTATTTTCTTTTATAAGCAATAAAACCTAGACGAAATTTATCTTAAAGAAAACAACCCAAGACGTAATTCAACCCTAGTGGGCCTACTTAGTTGTGAATATGGCCTAATCCATCCTTAAAGAAAAAAAGACAAAAGACATACGATAAATAAGACATATAAAAGTCCACAATTCACAAAAATAAAAATTTCTAACCATAAAAGGCCAATAATTAAATAAAACAAAAAATTGATTCCTAAATTAATCATTGCGCTCGATAATCAAAATATATCACTTGTGTAGGATCTTGATATTCTTTAGAATATTTGTAAACATACTTTTGGTCAGAACCTCAATCTCTTTTATAGCTATATTGAACAAAACCGAAAGCAAGAAAAATGAAAAAAAGTGTGACAAAAACTTTAAACCCTCATTAAGGGAAGTAAACGATGGAATTTGGGTTCGAAAAATGCAGGTATGATGACAAGGCTTACTCAACTTATGAGAATCAATACATGTTTCGATTTGATATATTATATTAGTTATTTTGATATATTATCAAATTTTTTTGTTTGCAATTTTGAACATGAGCACACTTCTTTTTTTTTTCTTCTCCTTTTTTTTGAAGAACAATGATTGATTGAACACAAAAATAAGGAACAAGAAAAAAATACCAAGATTTCAAAGAGAAGTAAGAAACAAAATCCAAAGATAAAAACAACAACAATGAAATTTAAGGAAAACAAAAGACTTGAAGGACGTTTTTTTTAAAATCAAGGACTTAGAGGAAACTACAAAACGAAATCCAAAGAAAAAGACAACTAAAATAAAATTCAAAGAAAACTAAGTGACTTGAAGGAAGGATTGTTTTTTGTGAATCAAGAAAACATATAAAAGAACAGAAACAAGAAAAGATGATTTTTTTTATTCAGAAACTAAAAAATGATAGATTTAGATAGATAAACTATTTTTAGCAACCAACGCTCTAATAATAAACGATCCGGACCCTCTAGGGGAACAACCCAAGGAACCGACAAATTCAATAGAATAGGAAAGATTGATTCGCTAAGAACGTGTTATAGATGATCCTATTAGAATCCTATGGAAACAAAGACCTCAAAACCCCAACTTTGAGACAGCACAAAAGATGATCACTCCCTTTTACAAATCTAATTCAAGCATTCAATTAAGAACACTAGAAGGCAAAGCAAACAGTTTTTTGAAATAAATTTTCATTATAGAAGGCTAATTTGTTCTTTTATAAGCAGAAATACCCTATACGAAATTTATCTTAAAGAAAAGAACCCTAGACATAATTCAACCCTAGTGGGCCTACTGATTTGTGGATTGGGCCTAATCCATTCTTAAAGAATAGAAGACTTAAAATAATTATGATAAAAAAGGCATATAAAAGTTCACAATTCATTAAAAAAAATTGCTAACCACAAAATGAGCATAATTAACTAAAAAAACAATTGCTTCATACGCTTAATTAGAACTTCAATCTCCATTATAGTTCTATTGAATGAAACTGAAAGAAGCAAAACAGAAAAGGTGCGACAAAAACTTTAAACCCTCGATAAGGTAAGTAAACGTTGGAATTTGGGTTTTAGAAATGTGGGTACTAAGGCAAGGCCTACTCGGATTATAGGAATCAATATGATCTTCGATTTTATATATTATAATAGTCAGTTTGATACCTGAGTCAAAAGTTATAACTGTTTAAAGTTACAACTTCGATTTATCAATTTGTTTTTGCAAGTATGAACTGCAACATACTTCTTTTTTTTCTTTATCTTTTTTTTGAAGAACAATAATTGATTGAACAAAAAAATGAAGAACAAGATAAATATACCAAGATTTCAAAGAGAAGTACGAAATGAAATCCAAAGATGAAAACAACAATAACGAAATTGAAAGAAAACACAAGACTTGAAGGACGATTTGTTTTGAAATCAAGGACTTAAAGCAAACTACTAAACGAAATCCAAAGAAAAAAATACAATGAAAACAAAATTTATAGAAAACTAAAAAACAGGTAGGAAGGATATTTTTGTGAATCAAGAAAATGTAGAAAATAATTGAAACAAGAAAAAAATGATTTTTTTTATTCTAGAACTGAAAAAATGATAGATTTAGATAGATAAACTGTTTTCAGCAACCAATGCTCTAATACTAGACAATACGGACCCTCTAGGGGAAAAACCCAAGGAACCCATGAACTTAATAGAATAGGAAATATTGATTCGCTAAGAATGTGTTGAAGATGATCTGATTAGAACCCTAAGGGAACAAAGACCATAAAAACCCAACTTTGAGTTCTTAGCGAATCAATCTTTCCTATTCCATTGAGTTCATGGGTTCCTTGGGTTGTTCCCCTAGAGGGTCCGCATCGTCTAGTATCACTCCATTTGATAATTCTAATTCAAACATTCAATCAAGAACACTAGAAGGAATAGCAAAAAGCTTTCTGAAATAAATTTTCCTTTAAGAAATCTGTTCTCCCTCTATTACAAGGCTACTATTTTCTTTTATAAGCAACAATACCCTATAAAAATTTATCTTAAATAAAAGAACCCTAGACATAATTCAACATAAGTTGGCCTACTTAGTTATGAATTGGGCCTAATCCATCTTTAAAGAATAAAAGACTAAAAATACTTATAATGAATTAGAAATATAAAAGTACATAATTCACTAAAACAAAAATTACTAACCATAAAAGGCCCATTATTAACTAAAACAAAAACAATTGCTTATTAAATTAATCCTTGCGTTTGATGTTCCAAATCTATATCTTGTGTTGGATCATGAGAAAAGTTGTAGGATCTTGAGAATGTTTAAAATATTTGTAAACATACCCTTGGTCAGAACCTCAATCTCCATTATAGCTCTATTGAACAAAACCGAAAGAAGCAAAACGAAAAAGGTGCGACAAAAACATTAAACCCTCAACAAGGTAAGTAAAATTTGGAATTTGGGTTCAAGAAATATAGGTATTAAGGAAAGGCTTGCTCGGATTTTAAGAATCAATACGAGCTTCGATTTTATATATTATAATAGTCCTTTTGATACCCGAGTCAAAAGTTATAGCTGTTTAAAATTACAACTCCGCTTTATTAATTGTTTTTTGTAACTGTGAACAACAACGCACTTTTTTATTTTTTTAAGAACAATAATTGATTGAACATAGAAATAAAGAACAAGATAAAGATACCAAGATTTCAAAGAAAACTACAAAATGAAATTCAAAGATGAAAAGAATAACAACGAAATTGAAAGAAAACAAAAGATTTGAAGGACAATTGTTTTTTGAAATCTAGGACTTAGAGGAAACTACAAAACGAAATCCAAAGAAAAAGACAACAATTTTTTTTTAAAGAAAACTAAGTGACATGAAGAATGGTTTGTTTTTTGTGAATCAAGAAAACGTAGAAAAGAACTTAAACAAGAAAAAAATGATTTTTTTATTCAGAAATTGAAAAATGATAGATTTAGATAGATAAACTGTTTTTAGCAACCAATGCTCTGATACTAAATGATTCGGACACTCTAGGGGAATAACCCAAGGAACCCATGAACTCAATGGAATAAGAAAGATTGATTCGCTAAGAACGTGTTATAGATGATCCGAATAGAACCCTAAGGAAACAAAGACCTTAAAACCCCTACAACAATTGGGAAAAAGTAAGTAAATTCATTCTTAGGTTTAGTGGAGTAACTCATAGAACCTTCATCAATAGGATAGGAGCTGAAGGTAGTTATGCCAATTATAAAATGCCAAAATTAATAACTCCAGAAAAATTATAAAATATTACTCTGTAGTACTATAATAAAAACCAGCATCACCAAACAGGTTAAAAACTCTGGAAAAGATAGTATGATCACCAATACTATTTAAAGAGGCACCCCTCATAGAAGTAACAAAGGTTGTACGACCACTAATACTAATCAGGGAAACAACTTTCAGGAGCACATAAGCCATTGAAGAAGAAAATATCAATACAAGAATTTATCTAAACCATAATGGTTAAGCCTTTATAACTTAGCCAGGAATTCTATCCAAGAACATATCGTAGATATGAAATTCTACACCACAAAAGAGGAATTTCTTGCATGAAGTAAATTTAATATCCTTAAAGAGCTAATCAATTTTTTGTCTGTATGGAATATCATGCAAGTCTTATTGAGAATTTGTATCCACGAAATAATTTAAGTAAATTAAATTATTTTCTTGAAAATTTCAAAAGGCTGTTAAGAACTTTAAAAAGAAGATTAGAGTAAGTAACAAATCTATCTCAGATTTTTTAGTTCACTAATGGATTTGAATGAATGTTGTTTTAATCCCTACCATTTTATCAAGCTAGGGATTTCTAGCACAAACATAGAAGTTCTCAAGCCAAGGGCACTTCTAGAAAAGGAATCCAATACAAATGAACTTTGTGTATTAAGAGGCCATAAGCTATGACAAGTTTACCATGAACTCAAAAATATTGATTACTCTACTAAGATCAAAGTAAATTATTCAACCATTAAAGTTATCATTACTTTTCATAATAACATGGCTCTCACTGAAGAAGATTGTGAAAAAATTAGCAAAATTGAGGTAAATTTTAGCAACAACTTAAAAAATTATCAAGAAATAAGGAAGGCTTTTTACTTCTGTGCCAAAAAAACAACTAAAGACCACAGATGCATTTATTGCATCAAGGATCAAAAATTCAAAGATGTGTCATTATCTGCATCATCAAAACTATCTGTAGAAAATGACAAGAAAGAATGAAGACAAAAGACTATCAATAGACGATCACAAAGAATAAATAAAGATATAGAACTCACATCTTTAGTTGGAAACACATGCCAAGGAAAAGGAATGGCTGGAATCCAAAAGCCAAAAGCCGATGAATTATTAAAGTAAGGGTAAAATAATGATTCTTCATTTTGTAAACAACGATTCATTGCTTTATAAAAAGAATCCTTATTTTCATTATAAGGGTACAATTTCAAGAAAAGCATAATCTCTACTCTAAAAAATTATTTATCTAGTAGTTATATATCTATGAATCATGAGCATCGAATCTCTTCAAGGTTCTTAGTTGACTTTTATTATTGTAGTAATTATCAAATTTATGAATAAAATGGAGTATAGTCACGCTTTTTCTACTTCTTAGTAGGTCTAATTTAGACACCATAATATGTACGGCTATAAAGATTGCATTATTACTAGGAAAGTATTATAGTTTGAATAAATTGACGCATATCAGGTGTAATAAAAGAAGGCAAACAACATAAAAGAAGATTGTGATGAACCCATTAAATTCAGTATGATAATTATAACTTTAAGTTAATTAAAAATCTTGAATATTTAAATGTGTTCATAACACATATAAAACTAATAAATAAATAAAATGAGTAAAAATTAGACAATATTATAATAAGGAAATTAAAGATTTATCTTTAATTAATAACATACATGAACTAACAATAACTAGGTGTTAAAAAGCAATAATATACATGAACTAACAATACCTAGGCGTTAAAAAGCTAGCCTCAATTTGGTACGAGAACCATATGAATGAAAAATACATCGTTAAATTGAAAGTTAACAATGTTAACCATTTTAGGACATTAGTGATATAAACTATAAAATCTTAAGGACATTAGAGTTTTTTTTTTACAAATCTCAAGAACATAAGTAAAGATATACTGAACCATTAAATTTTTTACTATCTTTCAACCTGATCATGATTCAACTCAAAAATCTAGTAGAAATAAATTTTCTTTTGATCCAAAAAAAAATAAAGAAAATTATGTTCATCTCAACATGAGATAACATATTATAATCCTTTGAATTTTATATTACTTGGTTACTCAAAGATTTTATTATTAATATCTAAAAATATATATGTATAGTATTTTTAAATATGACTTAAATATATGATATATATATATATATATATATCTCGCATAAAAAAGATTAAAAATAAAATTTCATCACGTAAAAGAGATTAAAAATAAAATTTTATCTTTTAAAAAAATTATATTATTTAATTAAATTAATTTTAATTTATTAAAATTATTGATACCATTTTTATTATCTAATCAACTTTTGTCACCTAACCTAATTTCAAATCTCAAGTTAGATGAATAAATGAAATGAAAAAAAAGTACCAGCATAATAGATCCGCACCTGAAGTCTGGTCCCAGTCAATTCAACTGATATTGTTTCAAATCAAATCTGAAATTATATCATGATAAAGGAACGAAGTGATATTGCTTTACTTGACACATCTTATGTATCAAATGACATGAGATGTGTTGATACAAACAGCACACCGTTCTAGTGTTGCGTTGTCTGCAGAGAATTTTCACATAATTTTTTTAAAATTCAAGACTAGATATGCACTACTAACAAATATACATCCAGTTCTACATCAAAACTGACGTAACCTTGAAAGTGCAAAATTAATCAAGAAACCACAACGTTATTTATGGTCCCCACCATTGCTTTGAAATACAAATGTTGTTTCACTTTTTGTTGAAATAAGTTTGATATATCAGTGTTGAAACAATATTACCGATAACTTGGAATGAACTGTTTGGGTTGAGTCGCGGATTAGATCGCTCTCTTTAAGACATTTCGTGGCTCTACCCAATTTTTACAAGCAAACACAACCCCGTCGTCCTCAGGATAAAACAGCCCAAAATCTGTTGTTTTTGTCTCAGAACTTCACTGCACTGATGAAGACTATAATGCTACACCTGAAAAATTTGTTGCTCGGAAAATTGAAAAAATAACCTAGAATTGCAGAGAGATTTTTTATTTCGTAGTGGGATGAGATAGCAGATTGGTATATAAAACTGAGAGCTAAGGCCCTCTATTTATATGTTTCAGAAACTGTGTGGCCATTATGATAATAACGGTAATGTTGGGGATGGAGACCGTAACAATCATTCTGAGTAATAAAGAGTAACAGTCATTTTCTGAGTAAAGACGAGTAACATACATTTTTGTGAGTAAAGACAAATAACGGCAATTTTTCTGAATAAAGAAAAGTAACGAACATTGATGATAAAAGAAAACAACGACCACATTCTGAGTAAAAGGAAATAACAGTTGTTTTTTTAAAGAGAAATATATATATATATATATATAACAACCATTTTCTAATTAGAAACGTTTTTGTAAAAAATAATTTTTCAAAAAATAAAATGCGACCTCACCTCTCCCCTTCCACAAAAGTGGGTACCCGTTGGGGCCCAATCCCAATAGCCAACTTTTCACTATTTATACCTATTTTAAATAATGTAAAAAAGCAATGTGGGACAAGGTTTTACAATTTTTTATAAACTTCATCTTTTCCAACAATCATTTTTTTATAAACTTCATCTTTTCCAACAATCCCCCGCTTGAATTTTATATAAAAATAATTTTCATCGAGAAACCGATCAATTAAAATTATAAGATTGTGCATAAGCAAAAAAGGTGTCTATTGACTTGAACCTTTGCATAGTATTGATGCTTTAGAATATACTAGAGTAACTCGTAGTTTTGAACTCTATCTCTAACAATCATCACATACACAACCTTTCCAAGGTGTAGTTCTAAAAGCCCATGCTTTATGGCCATGCACGTGTATCCCAGTATAGTGAACGCTCTAGTAAATTTTGCCCAAAATATTTCATAGGAAATGGCCACACCTCCACATTCACATAGGTGAGTCTATCAAGAGTACTCCTATAGCTATGTACTCCACTCCACATAGAGTATAGAACTCATTAAGAGTTTAACAATTAACTCATCCTTTTCTATCGCTTCAGGACTTCATGCTTCTAATAATATAGAATGGGATTTGAAAAATAGCATGATACAACTCATATCACTTCATGACTTGTTATTACCCTTTGAACTTATTTTTTTGGGATCTCCAGTCTATAAGTTGGGTTACCATCACAAGTGACTCTTCATTCTAAGGGCATTAATCCCATTTCTTTTGAGGTTTTGAAAACCTTCTCTCTCGGTAATCCTTTCGTAAAAGGATCTGCCAAATTTTTATTAGAACGTACATAATCCACTCTTACAGCTCTCGTAGATAGAAATTCTCTAACCGTACTATGCTTACGACGTATCTGTCGTTTCTTGCCGTTGTAGTAACGATTCTGAATCTTTGTAATAACAGCGGTACTATCGCTGTGGATCAAGATAGTTGGTATCGGTCTTTCCCATAAAGGGATCTCAGCTAATAGACTTCTTAGCCAGCCTGCTTCTTTACTAGCAGTGGCTAGTGCTATCATTTCAGACTCCATTGTAGATTGAGCCAATATTGTATGTTTCTTAGACTTCTAAGAAACAACTCCACTAGCTATGTTAAATATATAGCCACTAGTTACTTTGGAGTCTTCCGAAAAAGTGCTCCAATCTACATCGCTATATCCTTCTAAAACAACGGGATACTTTTTATAATGTAACCCAAGGTTCATAGTTCTCTTATGGTATCTCATAACCCTTTCAATAGCATTCCAATGCTCTACACTAGGTCTACTGGTAAATCTACATAGTAGTCCCACAACATAAGCTATGTCTGGTCTAGTGCAATCAGTAGCGTAACGTAAGCTACCAATGATGCTTGCATACTCAGTTTGTCTAACACCGTCTCCGGTATTCTTGAACAACTTTACACTAGGATCATAAGAAGTATATGCAGGTTTACAGTTAAAGTAATTATATTTCTTTAAGATCTTCTCAATGTAGTGAGATTGATCTAGAGAAATTCCCTTTTTAGACCTAGTTATCTTTATACCAAGGATTACACTTGCTTCTCTGAGATCTTTCATATCAAAATTAGCATTTAACAAAGTTTTCACATTATTCACAGCATAAATATTTGATCCAAAAATAAGTATGTCATCCACATATAAACATATAATAGTGCAAATATTATTTTCTAATTTATAATAAATGCATTTGTCACTTTCATTTATTTTGAATCCATGTGAGATAACTAGATTATCAAATTTTTCATGCCATTGCTTAGGTGCTTGTTTTAGACCATAAAGAGATTTATCTAGTTTACAAACTTTATTTTCTTGACCTGGGATAACAAAACCTTCAGGTTGATCCATATAAATTTCTTCTTTTAAATCACCATTTAAGAAAGTAGTTTTAACATCAATTTGATGTAGTACTAAATCATGGATAGCATCAAGAGAAAAAAGTACACGTATGGAAGTTGTTTGTGTGACTAGTGAAAAGGTATAAAAGAAATCTACATTTTCCCTTTGCCTATACCCTTTAACTACAAGACGAGCTTTATACTTTTCAATAGTACCATCGGGTTTTAATTTCTTTTTTAGTATCCATTTACATCCAATGGTTTTGCAACCAGGAGGTAAATCAACTAAATGCCAAGTCTTATTATACTCAAGTGAGTCCATTTCATCATTTATGGCCTTTTCCCATAAATTGGCATCTAAAGAAGATAATGATTCTGTAAGAGTTTGGGGATCTTCATCAAAGGTATAAGCATAAAAATCAGACCCAAAATCCTTAGGGGTTCAAGCTCGTTTACTTCTTCTAATTTCAGTGTTTAATTCTTCATTTTGTTCAGTAGTTTTAGTTATGGGTAAACTACTTGAAGACGAGCCCCCACTATTTTTAAATTTAAAAGGAAACCTATGTTCATAGAAGTCAGCATCATTTGATTCTATAACTACATGATCTTTTAAGTCATAAAATTTATAAGCTTTACTATTCATAGTGTATCCTATGAATACACACTCATATGCTCTACTAGCAAGTTTATTTCTTTTAGGATCAGGGATCCTAACATAGGCTAAACAACCCCAAGTTTTAAAATAAGTTAAATTAGGTTTCTTATTTTTCAAAATTTCATAAGGTGAAATTTTATTTGTAGATTTAGGCACTCTATTTAGCACATAGAAAATAGTTAATAAAATTTATCCCCACCAATGGGAAGCAACACCAGAGTTTAATAAAATTGCAACAACTGATTCAGTAAAAGTTCTATTTTTTCTTTCAGCTTTGCCATTCATTTCAGGAGAATAAGGTGCAGTTTTTTCATGAATGATTCCATGAGTTTTATAAAAATCATTAAAGATATTGGAATCATATTCAGTGCCTCTAATACTTCGAAACCTTTTTATTTTTCTATTAAGTTGATTCTCAATCTCAGTCATAAATATTTTAAACATATCAAACGCTTCACTTTTATTTTTCATTAGATATACATAAGTGTAATCTAAACAATCATCTATAAAAGTTATAAAATAGCGTTTTCCATTTCTTGTTAAATTTCCATCAAGTTCACATATGTCAGAATGTATTAATTCTAAAGGTTCAGATTCTCTAACTATTGATTTATGTGAAGTTTTGGTTATTTTAGCTTGACTACAAAAATCACATTTTTCAAAATCATTCAAAGATAGTTTAGGAATTAGTTCTAAAGTACTCATGTTCTTGATTATACGTTTATTAACATGACAAAGTCTAGCATGACAAATATTAAAAGAACTCAACATATAAGTAGAAGAAGAGGTTTTATTGATTTCAACATTTAATTTAAACATGTCATTAGTGGCGTACCCTTTCCCAACAAATATATTATTTTTTAGTTATAGTATATAAATCAACCCCTATAGTTTGAGTAAACCCAGCTTTGTTAAAAAGATAGCCTGAAATTAAGTTATTTCTCATATCTGGAGTATGTAGGACATCCTTCAAGATGACAGTCTTTCGAGAGGTAAACTTCAATACGACCTCACTAGTACTAGCAACTTTAGTGGAATGAGAGTCACCCAACAACACTTTCTTATCCTCAGAATCAGAATAGGACTTGAACATGTCTCGATCATAGTAGACATGGCGAGAAGCACCGGTGTCCACCCACCACCACTCGGATCCACCAACAAAATTGACTTCAGATATCATAGCAATAAGTTGATCTTCCGTAAGGTTCGCTTGTGGGGTAGGACGATTCCTGTTTCGGCAGTTCCTAGCCAAGTGGCCAGGTCTGTTACAACTATAACACATGAATGTGTTATTCCTTAAGGGGGTTGAGGTCCATTCTGGGAAGGATAGTTTCTATTTCTATTTTGGTGGTTACGGTTTTGGTTATTATTACGATTATGAGATTTCATATTTCTACCTTTAGGTTTCAGAATTGTAGAGGAGGGTTTCTTATTGGTACTGTTATTTGAGACTACGAGTACTTCATCTCTTTGGTCTTGCTTTCAGACTTCTTCTTCTATTCTTTAACGACTTATAAGACTTTCTAAAGAAAATTCCTTAGTTTTATGCCTAAGTGTATTCTTAAAATATTTCCAAGTAGGGGGTAATTTATCTATTATAACAGCTACTTGAAATTGTTCATCTAAATTCATACCTTCAGAAGTTATTTCATGTGCTATCTTCTGCAGTTCGTGTGATTGAGCTTCCACTGATTTGCCATCAATCATTTGAAACTTCATGTATCTACTAACATCATACTTCTTAGTTCCAGCTTCCTCAGTGTCGTACTTCTTTTGAAGTGCTTCCCAAATTTCCTTAATAGACTTATCACAATTATAATAATCATACAAGTCATCAGCTAAACCGTTAAGAATATAATTTTTGCATAGAAAATCATTTTCCATCCAGGTGTTTAAATCCTTAGTTGCAGCTTCGATAGGAGGGTTTGACTGTATTGGTTTTTCAGTAATAAGAGCAAAAATGAATTTTTTCATGGTTAAGAAAAACAACATTTTTTGTCTCCATCTTTTAAAGTGTAGTCCTTCAAAATGGAATGGTTTGTTTAGATAAGCAGTTAGCATTTCAGTAGTCATGGCACATAGAATCGTCATAAAATTGTTGAAACAAGTTTGATATAACAGTGTTGAAACAATATTACCGATAACTTGGAATGAATTGCTTGGGTTGAGTCGCGGACTAGGTCGCTCTCTTTAAGACGATTCGTGGCTCTACCCAATTTGTGCAAACAAACACAACCCCGATGTCCCCAGGATAAAACAGCCCAGAATCTGTTGTTTCTGTCTCAGAACTTCACTGTACTGATGAAGACTGGAATGCTACATCTGAAAAATTTGTTGCTCGGAAAACTGAAAAAATAACTTAGAATTGCAGAGAGATTTTTTATTTCGTAATGGGATGAGATAGTAGATTGGTATATAAAACTGAGAGTTGAGGCCCTCTATTTATAGGTTTCAGAAACCGTGTAGCCATTATGATAATAACGATAATGTCTGAGATGGAGACCGTAACAGTCAGTTTGAGTAATGAAGAGTAACGATCATTTTCTAAGTAAAGACGAGTAACAGATATTTTTGTGAGTAAAGACAAATAACGGCTATTTTTCTGAATAAAGAAAAGTAATGGAGACTTGGTAATTAAGACCCAGATCCCCCAGTTGATTCAAATGAAGGACTTAATAAAATTGGTGATCCAAATCCATAGGAGCTTGAAACTATGGAAAAAATTCCATAAGACATGCTCCACCTTCTTAGGGAAATCACTAGTCGAAAATACAAGATTATTGTCACCTTTGTATTTCCCGAAAACTCAAACTTGATATAATAGCATTTTTTATATAGGCGCCGATCTCAATTGTATTAACCCAAAACTTGTCCCACAAAAATTCCATTAAGAAACAAGTGAGCAAATTAACTTAGCTAATAGTTCGAAGATGAACATCATTGAAAAACTGAAATTGTAATCCTCAACAAAACATGTTTAATCAAAACCCCATTCGTAATGGTATCTGATATCAGCCATGGGGTAATATTAGGTACACCATTTATAAATGTCATCACAACATATCTTGCCAAACATTTTCAAGACCTCTTTCAAATTTGACAAAGAAACACTCTGTTTTCTCTTTGTTGATGAACCCAAAACTTGAAATCTCAATCTCATTCGATCTAATTCCATTTATCAAAATGAGATTTCTACCCTCATCAAACATAGAGAAAAGTACCTTCTCTATCTAAAAAAAATTCAATTTCACACCATAGAAAGAAAACTCCAAAACTTGGAGGTAGAAAACAAAATCTCCAAACTAAAAACCTCTTTTGAGAAAGTGGTATATTCTGACTTACCATATGAACCAACTCTCCATGAAATGGATATCTCCATAAAAGCGAGGCCAATTCAAATGAATGTTGGCCTCGAACAATTTTTCTGAAAGGAGATTAATGACCTCTTATCTAAGAAATTAATTTCAAAATCTAGATTTCCGTGGAACACCTCAATCAGTCATCAACTACAAACCTCTTAATAAGGTTTTAAAATGGATTATGTACCCTATTCCAAACAAAAAATACCTTATTCAAACCTTCACCTCTCTAGTGCAAGAAAGTTGTCAAACCTTCACCACGCATTTCAAACCCACATAGAATGAGAAAAGATTCCCTCCTCTCTGTATATTTTCAACCTTCTCTAGGTATGTTAATGGGTCTTAAAACTTGTTATATCCAAGGTAGTTAATATTACTTGCCTATTTAAGGTAAAATGATGGTCTTCATTCGCAATCTCCAAAACTATTTTAAAACTAGCCATAGATCAATGGCTAATCAAAATTGGTAATAGAACAACCAATCTACTATAGGCCAATGTACAAATAAAATGGGCTTTTAAACCCACAATGATTTTGGGATGTTAACCCTGATACATGATTGGGCTTTTAACCCTAATGAATTTGGGTTCTTAGACCTGTAATATAGATGGAGTCACAGACCTATTTATATAAATATTTTAAATTTTATGGACGATCTTTACCCATCCAAAATAATATATCTTAATTGGGGGCTTCTATTTTTAACGGGTAGTTGGAAGGAGCTTTGGAGGCTAATGATGATGGTCATTTGGTTTCGTTTGAAGAAACCTCCTTTTGGCTGGATGCTTTAGAGGGATTTTCAAAATATTCCCTAAGTTGATGAAGTTCTAGCTTAATGGTTTTAATCTCAGCTTTAAGTCTTGGATTTGACTTTGTGACTTTGGGTTTTAGGTTTTCTTCCACTTAAGGATTTTAGTGAGGTCATAATGGCCTGTGCTGGTTAATGGAAGCTCAAAAGGTTTTGGTTGTGTATGGGGTTTTGCCAAGATATTGGTCAAATGATCTAGGTATACTTGTGTAAGATCAAGGTCGTTTAACCTAAGGATTTTTTCTTGGAGTTGATTTTCTTCCTTGGTTAACATGTTGATTTATTTTGAATGACGAGTGTCAGAGTTAGTAGATGCTAACTCATAAACCTATGGATTTTGGTCATTAGAGTCTTCAATCCAAGGTTTAGACTCCGATGGGGATGATTCATCTATCATTAAGGTAGAAATTTTGTTTAATGTTTCTTCTCCGAGGTCTAGCTCATGAAGTTTTTTAATTCACTTGCAATAATTTATAGTATGGCCTTTAGTACTGCATTTATAACATGTAAACTCTTTAAATTTTTTAAAGGGTTTATTATGGGTTTTAGAATCTTTGTTAAAGGTTCTTTTATAAGGATTTTTATAAAAATCCTTTTGAGGTTTTGATAAGAATGTTATCTATATTTTGAAAACGATTTATATGGTTTTAAATAAGATTTTCAGACATGTTGTTTACTGTAGTTTCCACCACAGTGTTTGATTGTGGGAATAAATTTATCAAACTATTTACAAAATGATAATTTCCCTCTTTGAGATTTTAAGCTCCTATTTCATTTGTTTTTGGATCTTCAAATCTTGAGAGACCTAAAGTCTTTGTTTTTGTACGAAACTAATCAATTCATCATTGGTTAGTTGATCATAAGAGATGAAGTGATTTCCATACGTTCCGCAAATTTTGTTTCTAACCTTATCTTCTAGAAGTAGAGAAAGTCCGGCTAAGAACTTTTCTTTCTAGAAAGGTTGGTTGGAATGTTCTCTTAACATGAATCTGTTAAGAAAAATAGTTTAATAATTTTTAAAATCACTCATCTTCTCACAATGTAGGTTAGAGAGAAGATCAATGTTTTTATCTTTCAAATGGGAATAGTTTCCCATAAAATGATGTGATATAGTAAAAAGTATTGTGGAGACTACATCTTGAATAGGTTCTCCATGATGAACAAGTATGGGTTCTCCATAATCTCTAGTTAGTATAGCATTAAAGATATCTGACTGTTATTGTTTAGATAAGTGATGATCCCACCATCCTTTTAGTTGGTTTGAGAAGCCAGCTATTAGAAGTTTGACAACTATTTTGTCTGATGAACCAGACTTGGTTTTGTAAGCATTTGATACCATTGCCATTTGTTTTAATGTGTTTAAAATTTAAGGTTATGTCATACTATCTATGTTCCATTCATAGATAGATGACACGTTATATCTTGGTTGTATAACTTGATTTGGTTGGGTACCTATATCTAACTGTGGGTACCTATTTGGAATAGGTTGTTACCAAGTAAATTTTTGAATTTGAGGAGTCAGTTCAAGAGATAGTTCTTGAAAGGCTTCCTCGTCAAAGGTAGTAGGGTCTTGATTGTTTAAAACACTAATAGTATGAGCTAGGTTTTGTGGGGACTTAGGTGTTTGAGGTGACCCAAGGACAACTAGACCTATTTTAAAGTTTGATCTTTGTTCTTCAATTTAAGACTTATGAATGCCTCTAATTAGATCAACTTTGGATAATAATTCTTCCTAGGCTGATTCAGAGACTTGGAAGGGTTTAAAAATAGGAGTTTGAACTTTACTATCTATGGCTTTATAGGAAGTATAAGGAATATCATTCTTTTGATTCTTTTCTATCCTAGTGAGCTATTTACCTAAGGTACTTAGGATGATATTGGTAAAGTTGTTTTGGGCAACTATGTTTTTGAGGTTGGTAGCATAGTCTTCCTGAAGGTTTTTCATGTGACAGGCTTCAACCATGGCTTGAGCATATGGAAATATGATTGGTCTTAATGGAAGGTTTTCAGCCTTAATTGGACCATATAGGGTTTTCCATACTAGTGTTTTCTTTTTGGTGCTGACATGTCAATTATTTCAACTGGTTCAACAGTTTTTGGTTTCTTTAGGTAATGTGGCTTGTTTGAAAGGGTATTTATATCCCTTGTAAGAGTAGTATAATTCAAGCGAGTTGAAGAATTATATATATTTTTTGGAAATGGTTAACATACCTATTATGTTTCCTCATGAAGCTTGCTTGGTTTTCTTAAGAGTATTTATTGATAAACTAGGTTTTGATATGGCTATTATATGAAGCATTAATTTATAAATGTAGGGTTTCTATGTCTAGCAATTTAAACTCATTATGTAAGCCATTTAATTCATGTTCTTGGGCTACTGTAAGTGATAGGGCTTGAGAAGCAATTGGTGATGGTGGAGGTGAATCACTCATATCCAGTGTTGGGTCAATAGTTTAGACTGGTTGAGGTACTAGTGTACTATAGTCTACTTTTTTGATTGTTGGTATAGGTATATCTGATGTGGAATGCCTAGGTCTGGTTTTGAGAGGTAGGTTAAGAGATGACAAGTCTGAGATATTAGTTGACGAAGGATAAGAATACCTCGAACTAGTACCTTTGTCAAAGCTTAATTTGATGCTACCATCTTTAAATTGGGTTATATCCCTAAGTTGGGTATTTTGCTCAAGTTCTTGTAGTTATGACTCTAGTTGAGTCACACCTTCAAAAAGCCATTCATCTGGTAAGGTGATTTGTTCCATGTTATAGGTTTTGGGATAATTTTGTTAGATCTTGTGAGATCTGTTTACATGAGTGTTTCTCCCTTTTTAGAATGGTGAATGTGTCCAATGTTGAATGTGTCCAATGTTGAATTAATATATCATTGCTTTGTAATGCACTCTAAATATGAAGACAATTGGGATAGATCCTGGGATCATATCATAGTTATATGTTTTGATTTGTAATGTAAGTAACTTCATGATATTTTTGTCACTTAAGGAGATTATAAAGTTAGGGAAATAGTCAAATGATATCGGTCTCAAACAGAGACTCGATTTAACTATTCCTAACAAAGAATCTTGAAAGTTATTGAATCTAGTATCTCGAAGAGTTGCTAGGATTGATGTGTTTAGACCTTATTTGGTCAAGGGTTTTAATCCAACTTGGACTTATTCTATATGAACATAATTGAAGAGATTTTCAATATGTTTTTGTAATGATTCTTTTGAAAATAGTTCAATGCTTTCGAAAGGTGAAGAGAGTTGAATATTCCTCTCCACGGGTTTGCTCGTGTTATTTTGAAAAGATTTATCATCTTTGTTTTATAAATTTGATCATTATGAATCCGGGTAATTCTCCAAGTATCAATTGATTTTGAAAAGTTTTCAATAGTGAGTTCGTCACTAATGATTTTTGTTACTTGAAGAGGAAGATGATGATTTTGATGTAGATGAAGAAAGAGGAAAATTAAAATTAGACATTTTTTTTCATGAATTTAAACTAAAAGATGTAAAATTAAAACTTGGAATAAATTTAAACTAGAAAATTAAAATTAAAACTTAAATTGAAAGATTGTAAACTTATGAAAACTAACAATCAATATAATATTCTTACTTGTTAATAATGAATTCTTAATATTTAATATAACTTTCTTCAATTAACTATCAAGATGTTTAATTATACTTTTGAAATTAAGTTAAGGAAATATTCTAAATTGTTATACATAAAATGATCAAGTATGTGTTTAATATATATATATATATATAGGAACAAATATTTATTTCTATAATCAAGGTAACTCATGTCTTTTTCCCTATATAATGCAAATCAATGGTCAAGATATAGTCATCACATGGAACATGACCCTAAAATTCGCATTCCCAAGAATTTTCCTTAGTTTCTTTGTTATTATGTCCTAAACCCTTGGAACTCATTGCAACCAAGAGTCTATTAACACAGTTAATAGAGACACTATCATGTACATTCCCCAATCCCCATAATGTTTTTGATGAGCATTTAAGTCAACTAATTCACCAACCTCCAAAGTACTAAAAAAACTTAAAAAGGGAAAACAAAATGTAAATCATGTAGTCCTTTCAATCTTTATTAGCATTCCCATGTACAAAACACGGAGTCTGTTTATTTTACTTAATGTATTTGTCTTCCTCTATGAAAGGTTGACTACTGATGATCAGTAATGCAAATACACACATAGTTATGTACACTTTGTATGTGAACATGATTACACATACCACGACATTGATTTTCATAGTGTGCATGCTAGGTTGAGTGTTGTGGTTTTTGTTTTGTTGTGTTTGCGGGTATTTGGCAAAAATTACTCGGTGATTTTTAAAACCAAAAATCACATTTTTGGTGAATTTTTTGCCACCTTGATGTCCCCCTCATCTAGCTAATGGGTCGGTGAGGTACTCCAAAGGCTAAATTTTTTTCTATAAATACCCTTTTTAATTGTTTCTTAATTATAAAAATTGAAGAAAAACTATATCAAATTAATATCTTGTTTTTCTGATTTCGGATAACTATATTACCTTGAGTGTATGTTCAATATTAGTGATTTATGATTGTATGGGAAAAACCGTGCTTTTGAATGATGAGTAATCAAGGAACTGTTTGGTAGTGAGACTAAAATAGCATTTTTAAGTTATGAGTACTTAAGACTATTTTACTATTGGGTTGTGAGCAATACCGTGTTATTGGTATTGAGCTAAGTTATATCTATAAGTTTCCAAGACAGTGATTGGTAGTTATTATGGTTGAGGTGGCTCATACATTGTTAATCGTTTGTTACTAATCACATAATTGTATGCGATGTCGGTTCTAAGGGAGGTAGTTAGGGTAGAATAGTTCCGATTGATAGAGGTATTTGTATTTATACTTTTATTGAGTTGTATATGTTTATTATTTTTAGTGAATTGCTTGCTTCCAAGTGGTTTCCATAAGTAACCTGAGGATATTACCACATAGGTAGGGGTTCTATGTGGGCTTACCTCGTTACATCTTGTATTATGCATGATTAGTTATTAAGTTAGTATAATTTGAGTTTTAATTGTGTATATACCGACATATTAGATTTAGATTGTGATTAGAAATCTTATTTGAATTATGTTGTTGCATACTTTCTTTCCCTTTCTTGTAGCATGCTTATAGCCTTCTAATTATTTCTTCTGCTGTTTTAAATTAATTTTCCTACTCTCTAATTAATTTATATTTCTTTTACTTATTATTTGCTTTTTATTTATTTCCATTGCTTGCAAGTTTGGTGTGAGTCTCTAAGAAGCCATTATCTCCTTACCCTGGTTATTTACTGGATGTCATACTCTTTCTTTTGATATGCTATGAGAGTACGATCACCATTTACCAAATATGTTCCCATATATGAGGTCTTGAAGTGATCGAAAATACTATATAGCTTTTCTAGTATATATGCCTGTTTCACATGCTATATGATGCTTGCCCTATTTTTTCATGTTATAGTCTAGACAGGTGCCTGTAAGGCACACCATCATTATTGTGTTTATCACACATTGTTATTTATTATATATTGGTTGTTTTAGTTGTGTATTGAATTAAATATGTTATTTTGTACTTCCACAATATTGTCTACTTAATTCATGTTGTGAGACTTGCTTAGCCAAGTTGTAATAGAGCTTGCGAAAAGATTCCATGGGTTGCCTTTTTCACCTCTCATTTAGATCTTGGATGCCTATTTAAATTAGAAGAACAATTAACCTATGTAAAATTATTCCTACTTATAAAAATCTCATACAAAATCTTAGATTTTAGTGATTAAAAACTAATCTATTAAATGGATTCAACAAAAGCCCTATCTTTTTTTTTTCTTTTTATTGGACGATTGCAACAAGTCAAAAAGCTGTATGACTCTATTATCAATAATAAAAGTATTGTAACTAAAATTGAAATTAACCCAAATTTTTCCTAGTGAACTAGTTTCTAGAGTTTTAAAAGCTGGCATCAAATTGGAAGTTTTTGCTTAATTTAGTTGCCACGTTACCCCAATGGAAAAAAATAAAAAATTACAAGGTACTTGACAAAGCCTCCTGAAATGAAGCATTAATTCTATAGGAATAAATATGCAATGCGTACACAGATTAAGAAATTTTGATGCTCAACAAAACTACTCAAGGACTAATACCTTGCCCACTTATAGCATCTTCTTGTTACATAAAATCACACAATTATACCCAAATATAAATTGTTTATATGGTGTTTGTGATCTAATTAGAATTCATAGTTCACCATTCATGCATCTAATCCAGTATCAATAAATAAAGATTTTCGATTATAATAATGTAAAATTAACTTCAATAGTAACTGTGTTCTATCATTGCCACAACCAAATAATAACAGAACCAGTTTCTTCCCAATTCCAAGATGGAAACAATAATTTCAAATGAACTATTTTGTCATTTTAAAAAAGAATATCCACATTGCAAAAGCATTTGTACATTCAAGAGAGAAAGAAACGCAAGCAGTGCTTAATCCCACAGTTGAGCTTGAAAAAATATGATGTGAATGCAACCAGAAATGTACGTAAGAATACATAAATACCTAAGATGTGATCATTGAGACTCGATAATTTCCTCGACTTGAAAATATTCTTCTAAGACACATGATGACACTACGAAAGTAGTCATTAGAGTATTTTTTTTACTTAATATATACTTGTTTTATTCAATAAATAGTATTTTTATAGCAAAAATATTAAAATATAAATATTTTCGTGAAAAAGGATGAAAATATAGTTTTTGAATTTTTTAAGATTTTTAATGCAAGTCAATTAGGAGCTACCACGTGGCCTGCCACACAGATGCCACGTAAGTAGGGACAACAAATCACGTTACACCAGTGATGAGTGCTCAAAAAGCACTAAAATTACCATGATTTTATGTACATTAATTGATTAATATATATATATATATATATATATTTATATGTTTTATCATATATTTATATATATTTGTCTTTTTTGTAATCAAGGGTATTTTTATTGTTTTTCAGGTATTTTGGCTTAAAAACGCAACTTAAAGACTCAAAGAGGAATACTGGAAGCAATACATCACAAATATATTAATAAATAAATGGGGAAAACTCAACAAATATGGAAAAATTGGACAAAATGGGTCAAAAAGGAGAAAATCGCGCTGCCGCGCCGCCCAACCCAGCCGCCCAACCGCGCGGGCACCAGAGCCCAGCGCTCCAGTCCCGCACCAAGCTGCGCGCGCCTTGCCCCAGATCCGCGTGCGCCGACGCCCGTGTCGCCCCATTTTTCACGTGCAGCCGCCCCATGACGTCATGCTGACGTCATCAATGACCTCAGCATTTGCACTCCGTGTTTTTACAGTTTTTTAACATTTTCTCACTCACATTTTCTCTCCATCCTCACCTATAAATACCCCTTTCCCTTCACTTCTAAAAACACCTCAAAATACATTCTTTTCTCTCTTTTCTTAGATTTTTAGTTTTCTTTAGTTTTTCTTAGTTTTTAGCTTTTCTTAGTTAATTTCTCTTAGTTTTAGAGTTCTTCCCTTTTTGGGAAGAACTAGTTATGTTTTTTGTAATTTCTTAACTTTTTGATTCAATAAATTGGAGTGCAAATTCCGCTTGGAGGTTTTCCAACAACGAGAATAGCGTCGAAGTTCTATAAGGATTTTATTTTCTTTACAGTTATTTTTTATGCTTTATTCTTACATGTTATATTTAATTTGTCTGTGATTAAATTTAACTTTGCTAGCTGTTTATAAACATGATGTAATAATAACGTTGTTATGCTTGCGAAATATTAAATAGGTAAATATCTCTAAAATGAATTGATTTTGTTTTTATTCAAGATTTTATATTAAGAATGTTAGAGAGAAATATTTTATTTTTCATTACAAACTTAAACCTGAAAATTAGATTTTAAGGTTTAGTTATCCGGTCTGATTTAGAGTAGTGCTCTTTTATTTGATGGTACAATCGCCCGGTAGTTAGAGTGAAGCTCTATTTCAAAAGTTTTTATAAGAATTATTATCTAAAAATGTATTGACGACATGTTTTCAGTAGTGGTTTTAAAACTTGAAAGTTAGTACTCGGATAACTAAATTCTTAGGTTTAATTTGGACACCTTGAATAGAGTTTAAACTGTCTAACCCCACCAAAGGTGGCATTTAAATGGTTCATTTTCAATCTCTTAGAAAAAGGAATTAATTTAATTAAGCAAATTCGTTATCAACCCCACCCATAGGTGTTAATTGATTTGTTTAGTTAACAAAGAATATCTAACCCCACCAAAGGTGGTATTCATACAAAAAAGGGAGAATCAATAAATATCAATTCATATCTTTAATAACCTAAATAATATGAGCAAGCATAATTAACTTAGTTATTATATCCATAAATACTCCACCATTATATATAAATATATGATAAAACATATAAATATATATATATATATATATATTAATCAATTAATGTGCATAAAATCATGGTAATTTTAGTGCTTTTTGAGCACTCATCAACCAGGTATGAGGAGGATGAACTGCCTACAACATGTCAGCACGACGTTCAGTCCAAGTTCGGAGATTGGTCAACTCACCCTGCCATGTGTTGCCAATTAATTACTCCTCATTTTCTACCCATGTGCCACGCTATCTATTTATGCGAATCACGTTGCGCCGTGTGGCGTTGACTCAGTGGATGTTGACTCTGACCGATTTCTCCTGCCACGCGTTATGCTATGATTCACCCAGTGAATTCTGTGTGCTACATGTCGCGTTGTGATTGGATGGAGATGTTTTGTTTTGCTTGTTTTGATCACAACCCTTGACCTGAAGCCGATCTACTGATCCAGATCACACTTGAGCTATATTTAAGCCCTTAATTACTCCATAAACCCTAAAGGGTTGTAATTAGCATAATTTTGGTTAGTTTTTGGAGCTAAAAAGAGAAAAATTCAAGAGAGGATACAATTTTGGTAGAGATTCAAGAGGAGATTAATACTACAGTTCAAGAGATTAATTGTATTTATTCTTTTATTTTTTTCTTTCTTTATGAAAAATACGAGCTTTTTGAACACAATTATGAATAGTTAATTTATTAATCTAGGAATTTTATGAACCTAATTTTCACTATGTGATAATTTAATATTTTACCTTAATTATAATTTTAATTTAACAATATTATTTAATTTGATTTGTATGCTATTAATTGTTTGACTAATAATTTATCTATAGAACCAATTAAATAGATTTGAGAGAATTATTTAATTGTTTGTTTTGATTAAATAACATGCATAGTTTCTAGGCAGAGATGTATGATTCTTATATATGTGATCAATAATTGATGAACTTAATGAGTAGTATGCAATTTAATTGACATGAAAGTTTGATTAAATTAATTACTATATGGTGTGTAGTTTACTTGAGAGAGGAATACATGCTAGGTTAGATTCAATTGATCATGTAATTAATTAATGATTATATTGTGGGAATTTTAGTGATTTGAATATTTAGAAAATTGCCGGATTAAGTATTCCTAGATATTTTCTCATATATCTTCTTAGCTACCAAAACTAATTTAATTAATTATTGTTATTTAATTTTAGTTATTTTAATTTTTCTTCCTTAAAATATAAAAATACAATTTGTTTTTTACTTTTTTTAGTTTAAAAATTAGTTTCTAATAAAATAATCTCTGTCGGAACGATTTTTTCTTATTATTATATTACTTGTTGCAATACGTATACTTGTATATTTATGGCACACACAATTTGTATGGCGATCAAGTTTTTGACACCGTTGCTGGGGATTGTAAATATTAGAAATTAATAATTTTTTTAATTTTAATTTTAGTAATTTTTCTTAATTTTTTTTCTTTACTTTAATTTTAATTTTAATTTACCTATTCTCTTTTATTGACTTATTTTATTTATTTATTTTAGTTAAGTTATTTTATTTATTATTTATTATTTTTTAATTTTAATTATTTAATTAATTTATTTAGTTGTTTATTTTTTTAATTTTTATTTATTATTTCTTTTTAATTTAGATACATTCTTTAGTGTTATTAGAGGTGTAGAGTAGAAAATGGATAGCAATAGTTATCCATGGTCAATGAATGGAATGATAGCCACAAGAAGAGTAGGTGGAATGCATGAGGTAAATGATATCATGGCACTTACAACTCAAGTGTCCTCTTTGATAAATCTTTTGATGGTTCAAAATTCGCGAGCAAGTATAAACTAGGTCCAAGATTCAAAGGTGTTGTGTGTGTTTTGTGATAGAGCCCATTTTTTGATAATTGTCTAAATAATCATGAATCGATCTTCTATGTAGGTAATATAAACCAAAACAATGATCCATACTCAAACACATATAGCTTAGGATGGAGACAACATTCAAATTTCTCTTGGAATAACAACAATAAGGGTGGTAATCAATTCACCTATCAATCATTTCCACCACCTAGTTTCCAACAATTAGAAGCCCAAGAAAAGAAGCCACCTACTGAGGACAATATAAATGTCTTAATGGGGCTGATGAAAGAATTCATCCAATCATTTAATACAAAAGTGTTAATTCAAGAGGCTTCAATTTGAAATTTGGAGAACCAAATGAGGCAACTTACTCAGGCTATAAGTCAAGGGCCTCAATGTGACCTTTCAAGTGACACAATTGTAAACCCAAGAAGAGAATGTAAGGACGGGTGCAATGCCATAGCCTTGATGAGTGGTAAAACTTTAGAGCAGGAACATAAGACAAAAAAGGATGAAGAGAAACATGAAAATAACAAGGATGGGGAGGAACTAGTGGATAAAGAGAGTACTGAAAAGGAAATAATTCAACCAAAGAAAAAAACTTTTACAAACCCACTATTCCTTTCCCTCAAAGACTAAAAAAGCGAAAGTTAGATACGTAGTTTTCAAATTTTTTGGAAGTCTTTAAGAAGCTACACATAAACATACCATTTGTAGAGGCACTTGAATAAATTTTGTCTTATGCCAAATTCATGAAGGATATACTATCAAAGAAAAAGAGGCTTGGAGATCATGAAACAATAACCATGACTGAAGGTTGTAGTGTCATCCTTGATAGAAAACTACCACAAAAATTGAAAGATACAGGTAGTTTTAACATCCCTTGCACTATTGGGAACCTCCATTTTGGCAAGGAACTATGTGACTTTGTTTCTAGCATTAACCTCATGCCATTATTGGTCTTCAAGAGATCGGGGGTTGGTAAATCCAAACCCATTTTAGTAACATTACAAATGGAAGATAGATGGATTAAGAGACCTCAGTGGTAGAAGATTAGCTAGTAAAAGTAGAAAAAATCATCTTTTCGACAGACTTCATTGTGCTAGACATGTAAGAGAACCATGACATTCCTATCACACTTTGTTGTCCATTCTTAGAATCTGGAAGAGCACTCATTGATGTATAAAAATGTGAACTTACAATGAGAATGCAAGATGAACAAATACTTTTTAAAGTTTTTAAAGAATTTGAACCTCTGACATTGATAGTGCTAATGAATGCTTAAGGATAAATGTTATTGATTATGGGAATAACTTGAAAGAAAATGTTGAGTCACCTATACTTAAGACTATTACACGTGATGCTATGAACAAGGACATAAACTCACCAAAAAACAACTCAACTTGTTTTAACATTGAAAGTATGGCATTGAAGGTTGATATTGTGGACTATGTGAACTTTTTGAAGGATGCGCCTCTCATGTGTGGATCAAAGGCAATTTTGGAAAATTTTGAGATAAGATCTATGATCAAATCATCAATTGAAGAGCCACCAAGTTTAGACCCTACACTTTTACCCTTCCATCTCTAGTCAAGTATGAAAGTGAAAGAGTCCAATGGAGAGGTGAGAAAGCTGTTAGAAATACATAAATTGGATGAGTTACGATGGAGTGCTTATAAGAATGCCAAAAATTTCAAAAAGAAAAAAAATATGGCATGCGAATAGAATCGAGTATGGTGTTTATGAACCAGAACATAAAGTATTATTAAACAAATCAAGACTCAAATTTTTTCCAGGAAAACTCAAAAGTAAATGGATACAAAGGGATGTGCCTTAAGACTTGATAGGACCATCTAGTCAAGGATGTTAAACGTAGCGCTGGTTGGGAGGCAACCCAACGTTATTTTATTTATATTTTCAATGTTTTTGTTTTGTAGGTGAATAATTTGGAGAGCAATGGTGCAACAAGAATAAGAATTTCAACGACAGTTGTGGTATGCCATGATTAAATGAGTTTTCTTTTCTTTTACCTTTTCATATTTATATATGCACATCGGGGACAATGTGTAATTTTAGTTTGGGGGAGAGAATTTCATTCTCTATTTAGTATTTAGTATGCATTTTAATTTTTTAGGGAATTGTTTTAGGATATTTTTAATCATGATGTGGGTAGAAATTAATGAATATATGGAAACTAAATTCATGCATGCTTGATATGAAACATATGAACTCAATGACAAAAATTGGTTGTCATGAATAGGATAAGGAATGTAACATATTTGTTAAGATATTTACATTAATCATATGACATGCTTACTAATTTTGATTGGATTGATTCAAATTATTATGCCCATATTCATGGTTTATTTTGGTGTGCTTATTGAGATAAAATTTGTAGTGAGTTGTGCAAGTTGCTACCAAGTTATAGAATCTATTTGATCTTCCCTTGAGGCGAAATCCTAAATAGTATTTAGCAAGAGAAATTATTTAGGTTTTATTTGGATCGATTGAGCCTCTCAAGGTAACCAATGTTAATATATTTAGTCATCCATTTGAGCTTAACAAAAAACCTTTCATATTTTTAAGCCAAATTTTATGCCTAACTAATAAGCATTACCTTTACCCTTACACCTTTATCTTCTATGAAAAGAAAAGAAAAATGAAATCATGCATGTGTTATGCTATAACGTAAGGTGAAATGTAATGCACCCTAAAAAAAAATAATAAGAAGAATAACTCACAACACAATTATCCCTCTAAAGAAAAGAAAATAGAATTAAGAATAAGTTTGGGGGTGTTGTGAAGTTAAAATAAAAGAAAAGAAAAGAAAAGAGATGTGGAATACAAGAATATGAAAAGAATGACAAAAAAGGGTGCACTGAAATATCAAGTAAAAGCTCAATTGTAGTTAAAATGTGCATGATGAAAAAAATAAGAAAAAGCTAAGGTGTAGAAAGAGCCTAAATGTCTTCATTTATCGACCCTCACCTAAGCTTTACATTACAACCACGTAAAGTCCTTATTGATCTTGAGCTACGTGCATATTTATATTAGTGGAGAGGGATATGAAAAATAGACTTATGAGACTTGCTCTAAAATTGAATTGATTAGCATACTCATATAGGTTGATTTCATGAGTGCATTGGATGATATCATGTACAACACACACACAAGAATCAATTTTTCAAAAAACCTTGCATATCCTTGTATTGATGGAACATTGATTGATGAATATGTGAATCTTCTTATCATAGAATTGTATGAATTTTAAGAGGGATAGTTTTCATGAAATATGCATAGACTAATAAAAGTATATTTATGAATATACTACTCATGTTATTTTATTTAGTTATACTTGGCTTTACTTGAGTACAAGTAAAGAGTTAAGTTTAGGGATGTGATGACTCTATGAAAATAAAGTCATTAGTGCACTTTTTTACTTAATATTTAATTGTTTTATTCAATAAATTGTATTTTTATGGCAAACAATATTAAAATATAAATTTTTTTGTGAAAAAGGGTGAAAATATAATTTTTGGAATTTGTTTGAAATTTTTATAGATTTTTATGAATTTTTAACACAGGATCGATCAAGAGCTGCCACATGGCCTGTCATATAAGTAGGGAGAACGAATCACATTACACCAGGTGTAAGGAGGACGAACTGCACACAATGTGTCAATAAGGCGTTTAATATGATTTCGGAGATCAGTCAACTTGCCCTACCACATGTCACCACACCATTACTCCCTACGTTCCACCCATGTGCCACGCCATCCATTTTTGTGAGTCATATTGTATCGCGTGGTACTAACTTAGCTGACATTGACTCTAACCGATCTCCCCTACCACACATCGTGCTTTGATTTGCCCAGTCAATTCTATGTGCCATGTGTCGCACTATGATTGGATGAAGATGTTGGTTTTGCTTGTTTTGATCACTGATGAGCGAAAACCGGCATCGCCGATTCTTGCCAATACTTTGGTTTTAATATTTATAAAACTCTCGCAAGTGCACGAATCATTTCGTAGAAAATGATAAGTATACTCCCAAGGTCGATCTAAGGAAGGAATGTATGTGGTTTCTAATTTATTATTCAAACTTTTAAAAACGAAATTAAATCCTAAACATCCTGTCACGATATTTTGGGGTTTTGTGTTTTTTTTAATCTACTTACATAAAAATAAACATAGATTCAATAAACATTTATGAAAATTTTATCATTTATAATGGCGGAGTATTTATGGATATAATAACTAAGTTAATTATGCTTGCTCATATTATCTAGGTTATTAAAGATATGAATTGATATTTATTGATTCTCCCTTTTTTGTATGAATACCACCTTTGGTGGGGTTAGATATTCTTTGTTAACTAAACAAATCAATTAACACCTATGGGTAGGGTTGATAACTAATATGCTTAATTAAATTAATTCCTTTTTTTTCTAAGAGATTGAAAATGAACCATTTAAATACCACCTTTGGTGGGGTTAGACAGTTTAAACTTTATTCAATGTGTCCAAATTAAACCTAAGAATTTAGTTATCCGATTACTAACTTTCAAGTTTTAAAACCACTACCGAAAACATGTCGTCAATACATTTTCAGATAATAATTCTTATAAAAACTTTTGAAATAGAGCTTCACTTTAACTACCGGGCGATTGTACCATCAAATAAAAGAGCACTACTCTAAATCAGACCGGATAACTAAACCTTAAAATCTAATTTTCAGGTTTAAGTTTGTAATGAAAAATAATATATTTCTCTCTAACATTCTTAATATAAAATCATGAATAAAAATAAAATCAATCCATTTTAGAGATTTTTACCTATTTAATATTTCGCAAGCATAACAACGTCATTATTACATCATGTTTACTAAACAGCCAGCATAGTTAAATTTAACCACAGACAAATTAAATATAACATGTAAGAATAAAGCATAAAAAATAACTGTAAAGAAAATAAAATCCTTACAGAACTTCGACGCTATTCCCGTTGCTGGAAAAACTCCAAGCGGAATTTGCACTCCCATTTATTGAATCAAAGAGCTAAAATATTACAAAAACATAACTAGTTCTTCCCAAAAAGGGAAGAACTCTAAATCTAAGAGAAATTAACTAAGAAAAGCTAAAAACTAAGAAAACATAAGAAAAACTAAAAATCTAAGAAAAGAGAGAAAGAAAGAAGAGAGAAGTGTGTTTTTTTAAGGTGTGTTTTGAAGTGAAGGGAAGGGGGGTATTTATAGGTGAGGATGGAGAGAAAAAGTAGAGAAAAAAATGTTAAAAAAATGTTAAAAAATGTAAAAACGCGGATTAGTGATTGCTGACGTCATTTGATGACGTCAGCATGATGGGGGCGGCTGCACAGTACCGCGGATGAACAGTACCGCGCGCAGCTTGGGCCGGAGCTGGGCGCTGGGGCGCGGCGGCTGGGCGGCGCGATTTTCTCCTTTTTGACATTTTTGTCCTTTTTGACCCATTTTGTCCAATTTTTCCATATTTGTTGACCTTTCCCCATTTATTTATTAATATATTTGTGATGTATTGCTTCCAGTATTCCTCTTTGAGTTTTTAAGTTGCGTTTTTAAGCCAAAATACCTGAAAAACAATAAAAATACCCGTGATTCCGAAAAAGACAAATTTATATAAATATATGATAAAACATATAAATATATATTTTTAATCAATTAATGTGCATAAAATCATGGTTATTTTAGTGCTTTTTGAGCACTCATCAATCACAACCCTTGATCTGAAGCTAATCTGCCGGTCCAAATCACACCTCAGCTATATTTAAGCCCCTAATTATTCCATAAACCCTAAGAGGATGTAATGAGCATAATTTTGGTCAATTTTTAGAGCTAAAAAGAGAGAAAAATTCAAGAGAGAATACAATTTTGGTGGAGATTCAAGAGGAGATTAATAGTATAATTCAAGAAATTGATTGTATTTCTTCTTATACTCTTTTCTTTATCAATTTTTATATCTTTCTTTATGAAAAATATGAGCTTTATGAACACAATTATGGGTAATTAATTTATTAATTTGTGGATCTTATGAACCCAATTTTGACCATATGATGATTTAATATTTTACCTCAATCATAATTTTAATTGAATTATATTATTTAATCTGATTTGTAGGTTATTAATTGTTTGGCCAATAATTTATCTATAGAGGCAATTAAATAGATTTGAGAGAATTATTTAATTATTTTTCTTGATTAAATAATATGCATAGTTTCTAGGCCGAGATGTATGATTCTTATGTATGTGATTCATAATTGATGAACTACACTACTAAAAAACATACATATGGTCTCAGACCTATGGCCTCGATTTTTATTAATAACCGTGACCATAAGTTATATTAATTGTTTTTTCATGTTTTTTCTTTTTTTTCTTTCCTTCTCTCTATCTCTCTTTTTTTCCCTTCTCCCACACCCACACCCTCTCTCTCTTTCTTTTTTTCTTTCTTCTTTCTTCTCCTAGATCTGAAATTTCATTTTTCCAGATTTGATTCTTCCTCTTCCCCTATCGTGATTATTCCTCCTCTTCCTGTCTCTTCTTCCTCTTCCTCCTCTTCCCAGCTCACTGGTTTGGTGGTCACTGTTCGATGGGTCGTTGTTCACTAGTTTGTTGGCCACTGGGTCATTATTCACTGGTCGCTAGTCGTTGGACGCTGGACGCTGGATGCTGGTTGTTGGTAGCTGGACACTGGTTGCTGGTGCACTATGCGCTTGTGCTGGTGTGCTGTACTGGTGCTGGTGCGGTGCGTTGGTACTGGTACGCTGCGCTGGTGCATGGTGCCTGGTGCCTGGTGTTGATGTTGATACAGGTATAAAAGGAGAGAAAATTCTAGAATCTGAAAGGGGTCTCTGACCTTATAATTGTTGTTCCTATCAGCAGACCCATTCTTCCTTTATCCCTTCTTTGGAAAATTCTGAAATTTGAAACTTATTCTGCTCTTAATTTATCAAATCTTTGAAGTTTCTTATTTAAGGTAGTTTTCAGCTCTCTTGCTTTGTCTTGATCTATATGTTGATGTGATTATTTTAAGAGATGAGTTAATATTTTGTGTGATAACATTTAGGTTGGTGTTTTAAGTTCATGATCTGAAGCTGATTTGTAATTTGTTAGGTAGGATTTAGCGTTCTATCTGTAGCAGATAATTAGTTTTTGTGATCTTCGGCTGCATCGAGCTGAAAATAGTTATCCTAGACATTCTCTTTTAGCATATTTTATCCATATTTTGGGAAAGAAAGTAACTTTGAAAAATCAGCCAAGGGTTTTTTCTTACCTACACTTATGACTAGTTTGAAAGCATAAATGACAATAATTTATGCTTTTGGATCTAAGTAATGTGCTGGCTAACGCTTTTTTGTCTTCTGTTCATTTCATTTCAGTTGACTATGTATATTTTAGGAGTACTGTTATAGGGGAAAGCTTACATACTTATTTGTACGGTATTAACTGGTGGATAATTTTTTATCTACATCACACAGGTACTCTTCTTTGTCTCTATTTACATGTGTATTTATGCATCTGTGTCTCTTTTCTAGCAAGCATGACTTGTTATTAAAACAGTGTTGATCAAAATATTAATGTCCTGGTAGAATTGTTAGGATGCACCATTACAAGCCCTGAAAGCCTTCTTGTTTATGAATATGTTCCAAATCAAAGCCTACATGATTACTTTTTCAGAGGTACTATTGACTTTAAAATCTGTAATCTTTTCATGTATGGTCACGTTCTTTTCTTTTACTTATTCCTCTTTTGATTGTTATTGGTACTATTGTTGTTAAATTGATTTAAATCTCTCTGCTATTGGTGCTGCGCTACTGGTTCTACTGTTGTGCGACGCTAGTGCTGGTGCTGCTGGCGCTGAGTTGGTGTTGCTGATGGCACTGTGCTGGTGCTGTGTGCTGGTGTTACTGATGGCGCTGTGCTGGTGCTGCGATGTGCTGGTGCTGGTTCTGGTGCGTTGCACTGGCACTGCTGCGCCGCTGCCAGTGTTGGTAATATTAAGTTTTTTTTTCATATTTGTAATTAATACTAAAAAGTTAGTTTGTAATACTAATTTTTTTTGTGTATAATAAACTCTCAAATGTAATTATAATTATAATTTTAATATAATATGATTTTTAATATTATAATTAATAAATTTATTGTAATTTATATTGATTTTTAATATTGTAATTACTAATTGTATTTTTTTTTTGTAATTTATGTATATCCTATGGCCTCGGTTTTCTAATAACCAAGGCTATAGGTAATATATAGTCTCTTTCACTTAGGCCTCGATTCTTATAACTGTGGCCATAGACCTAAGGCCACGGTTAAAAACCGAGGTCGTATGTATGTTTTGTAGTAGTGACTTAATGAGTACTATGCAATTTAATTGGAAAGAGAGTGTGATTAAATTAATTACTATATGTTGTATAGTTTACTTGAGAGAGGAATACATGCTAGGTTAGATTCAATTGATTATGTAATTAATTAATGATTATATTGAAGGGATTTTAGCGATTCGTATGTTTAAAAAATTGGGAGATTAAGTATTCCTAGATACATTCTCATATATCTTCTTAGTTACCAAAACTGATTTAATTAATTATTACTATTTACTTTTAGTTATTTTAATTTTGCTTCCTTAAAATATAAAAACCCAAAAAAAATTAATTTTTACTTTTTTTAATTTTAAAAATTAGTTTATAATTAAATAATAACCATAGGAACGAACTTTTCTTATCATTATATTACTTATTGCAATATGTATACTTACGTATTCATTGCACACACAATTTTTGTGGTAATAAACACACCTAAAACTAAAATTACATTTAGAAATTTTACTCACGAATATCACTAACATTCATATAGACCTTACAATGCTAAAACGAAGAAGGAAGCAAAGAAGATGATGGCGATGTTGTTGAGGATATTGAATATGATAAAAATACTCCTTTCTCTTTTCAACATGTCAATGCTTCTCTTGATAACATCGATGAGGTAAAATCTCTTACACAATCTTCTAGTCCTATTTTGGATACTCTTACTAGTTATCTCTTAAATTTTTGATATAATAAGGATAATCCCCTAAATTGACAGTTACTAGATACTGAAAGAAATGGATCAAAGTATTCAATTACCAAGTATGTATCTACTTAGAGATTATCAAATCCTCTCCAAAGGTTTATGCATGAGGTGTTTGTACATCATATTATTAACAAGACATAAGAAGGCTTACAATATCCACAGTGGGTGCAAGTAATAAAAGAAGAATTAGAGGCTCTAAAAAATAATGGAACATGGGTTCTTGTTTCATTACCACCATGTTACACTACATCATGAAACATTAAAGCTATATATAATCTACAACGAACATTATATAGACTAAAACAGTCACCTCGAGCATGGTTTGGACGTTTTAGCTTGGCCATGAAAAAGTACGATTTTCAATAGAACAACTTAGATCATAAAATTTTCTTGAAATATCAAAAAGGCAAGGTCATTGCTTTAATAATCTATATGCATGACATAATTATCATAGGGATGATGAAGTAGAAATCTACAAACTTCAAAAGCAATTAGGCACCGAATTTGAGATGAAGAACTTAAGAAGATTAAAATACTTTTTAAGAATAGAACTTGTTAGATCAAGTCAAGGTATATTTATTTCCCAACTAAAGTATATGCAGGCTTATCATCTGAAGTAGGGATGATTGATTGCAAGCTGGCTAATACACCATTTGTTCAAAATCTTAAACTTGGAGAGCATCTAGATCAAATACCAACCTTAGTGAGAGGTATCCAAGATTAGTGGGCAGACTAAGTTTTTTTTATATCTCATACTCATCTTGATATTACTTATACTATCAACATAATAAGTCAATTTATACACAATCTTATGAACAGAACATGAGTATGGTGATTCGGATACTTGGTTACCTAAAATATTTCCCAGGTAGAGGGCTTATATTTCTAAGGATAACCATCTTAACATTGATGGTTATATAAATGCAAATTGAGTAGGGAAAAGTCAAATAGCACAATCATTGTAGTAAGTTCTATGGCATAGTTTCCTACGGCCAAGGTCGTTTATGTAGAAAACACCTATCAAATTAGTACATATTATATTAGCAGAGAAAAAAACAAAAATAAAAATAAATAGAACAACTTGTCCAAGTTAAAAAAAAAATACAGTTGAAAGGGAAAAAGTCAGAGTAAAGTTCAATTGTTACATTCCATTTTCAAAGAAATAGATCTAAAATTGAAGTTATAGACTATAAAAAAAATAATAGTAATGGACCCGCCATGAACTGCAATAGTAAAAAACAATTATTAGCTAATTTCCCAAAGGAATAACCAAAGATAGATTATCCAAAAGAGGATGGTAGCAGTTGCAGTTGATTAGAGAAATAAAAAAAGAGGATGGTTAGTAGTTCCAATTGATTAGAGAAATAAAAAATAGAGGATGGCTAACGGCAACGGAGGAGGATAATGGGTAGAGGAAAGAAGAAGGGTTACTAATGGGAAAAAGGGTCAGTAATGGGCTGATGTATTTAAAAGAAAATAAACTTCAATCGAGCCAGCCCGTATGTAGCTCATTATTGGTAGAATAAGTAATGGACTAAAAAAAATCTGGCACATGAATTCTAAAATCCAAAAATTCAGTATAAATAATTTAACTGTACACAGAAATTTTAAACAATGTTTTAAAATATAGGTACATATATATATTGGCAAATTTTCACATAAAAAATCGGATGGAATAAGAAAACAATTGAAAATATCTACATGCCTCATTGGACCCTTTGCCAAGTCCCTCAGCGGATCCCTCACTTGATCCTCGTAGAACCCTTGGTAAGGGTGATCAGTGAGGAAAAGTTTTGCCTATAAATTTCATTAAATTTACCCATTTTCTCACACCACAATTTCTCTCTCTCCTTTCTCTCTCTCAAATTTTCTCTCTAAATTGTTGAAATTTTTAACATATTTTGAAAGAAATTTTGAGGATAAATATTAATAAGTTTGGGTTCAAAAGTTTAACAACGTAACAACTTTCTAGGTAGGGTTTTCTACTCTAACTTTTAAACTCTTGAATTATTATTTTTTTAAAATTCTCATGCATCACTTGTTAGGAATAAAAAGAAAAAACCATATGTGATGATTTACATAATAAATATTATAAATGTTGTTTATATGAAATACTCATTATGATCTGTTTTAACTATGCATATATGGAAAAATTACATAGAAGAAGTATTACATTTTGATATGAAATATTACACATATGACATCTGAGATGTTTGTTCATGCATCACGAAAATAGTTTTATTTTGTGGAGAGTATGCTTGAATGTTGTCTTGTGGAGTATGGTACCCATGGGCTATTGGTTGCAATGGACTATTTTTCTACGGACTACAAGTGCACATCGTATCACATGTATTCTTGGAGTTTTGCCATCTATAGTGCCTTAGATTGTCAACCACACACGGGGCTTGGAGTTGGATCCCTTGTGTCCCGAGGTTTTCCGTTTAGTGGGTTTTTAAGTATGACTACACATGGGCCTCAGAGTTGGACTCCTATTATATTTTAGACCCTTAGACGAGGCCCTATATGACATTGATTTTACCAAGATATATGGCATATGTAATATCATCATACATGGGTTCAGAGGTGGGCCCACATGTGTCTCAAAGTTGGGCTATGCATGTGCGTATGTATTTTGGAGACTAATACATATAAGGTTACATATCATATATTGGATTTATATCAAATACAATATTTTATATTGTATGAGAATGCATTAGGTTACTTGGAATTTACACTCCCTTTATCCCTTAGAAGCACGTATACCTAGGTTTTGTGATCGAAATCTCCCCACATTGTATACTAATAATGACTACCTACATTCATGAAAATTTATTAAAATGAACATGCATAATGAATTATTGATTTATTACTCTAATATTTTAGAGTAGACTCCTACTGAGCTATCAGTTCAACCACTACTCTTCTCTTACCTTTCAGTTATATTATTTGAGATAGTCGCGATAAAAGACATAAAGGTCTTACACAAAGTATTCAGACGTTACAAGATTTGACCTAAAATCTTATTTAATTGGCTATTATAATTTATGTTTAGATACGTTGACACTACTCTGATGAATTTTAAATTAACTTTATAAATGTCTTGGTTTTAAATTTATCACTTTACAATAATTTTTTTTCTTTTGAATAGAAAATCCTTGAAGGATACCCAAATTTTTTATAAAATTTATTTTCAAATGATTTTTAAATTGAAGTTTTCATGACCATTAAAAAAATTCTGTTTAATAATTGAAAAAATTTACCCATTTCTATCACACCTACCCATTTTTTGTAACTTGATAATTTGATATTAGAGCATGGTTATGATCTCACAGTAATAATATTTCTTTTTAAAAGTTGGTTTTGTCTTAGCTACCTACTCGTAGAATAGTCAACAAGAAACATGTACAAATTAATTGTACTATGTAACGATTAAACTTGGTGTGAATCCGAGGAGAAAGATAGAATTGACTACCATGATGAGTTGTATGGACTTATTTTCTTCACTTAAAAGAAATGAAATTTTTTGTTATCATTATGAGATGATATCAAAAAATATAATGTATCATCTATCTTCAAAATGTGTTCACACTTGTTGCTTTTGATATTCTAGAAAAGTTGGATATTTTACGAACGACCCATTAGATTGAACTGATTATGAGAGTAATTGACAACATTTTCCTTTTTTAGGCATATGAATTTTATCAATGAATTTTAGTAGTTACTTATCAAATTAATTAAACAAGTTAAACAAAAAACAAGCCAAGATGTTAAATTGTTCTTCAAGGTCTTGACCTAATGATTGGATTTTATACTACTAGTATTGCCATAAGAAAATACACATCAAGTGTGATAATTTCTCAAGATGAATGGATTGAAATAATGAATGAGTATTGGGTTCTACAATGGAGCATCAAATACTTGAAGGAATTTTTAAAGTCAAAGCCAATAATTTGGCTGAGAGTTGCATTAAAAATTTTGATAACTAAGATGACCTTATCGAAAACTATCCTTCCAACCTTATAAATTGAATAGTCATTATTTATAACAACAATCAAATTCTTCATAAACATATGATTGACACAAATATGTATGAGAAAAAGATAAGGATAAAAGCTTCACAACTCTAAGACAAGGATCACAAGAGCAAATCTTCGTGATATCTGACAAGAGTAATCGGAAATCAATGATGATTGATATGACTTTTACTACACAACCGTTGGATATGAGTTCCTTTTGATACTTGTTCCACCCATCCTTTCACTTCTTTAACCTATCGCAAATCTTATAAACCCCTTTACTTCGAATATTCATCTTTCTTTTCTAGAGACCTTTATAAATTTAGCTTTATGACAATAGAAGTTGATCGTTCCAGTATTTCCCTTAAGCACTATCTAGAATGAAGATAGAATTAGATAAGTGTAAGTCCTTTGAATCTCTCTAGAAGTGGATTTTGATGATATAAAGAGCTTAACATGGCTACAAGTAGTATTGAGATGTATTTAAAAAAAGTTACCTCTACCTCCCCTAAGTCAAGGGAAATTTTATAATCAAGATATATCTTAGAACTATGATAATAATTATCTCTCCCTAAATAATGAAATTAGTAGAGAAAAGAGTTAAGGAAACAATTGGATTAATTGTTGGTAAAAGGATTTGTTCGACCAAGACTATCATCTTGTGGAACACCTATTCCAAAGGATGTATATTTAAAGTTAAGCATCAATTATTATCAAGCGATAAATAAATTAGATTATTTGATCAACTTAAGGATGCAAGATTTTAAGTTCAAGACATCAATGATTTTAAGGAATCAAATGCAGCAAAACTATTTTTCAAGCTTAAAAGAAGCACTCTTAGAAGAATGAGGAACTCATAAAAGGATTACTTTGAAACAATCAAAGATGGATGATTTTAAGTAAAAGTCAAGAAAACACTACTACAAAAAGAGGTATTTAAGTCGAGATTTAAATTCCGTGTTTGGAGAAAGCTCACTTATAATGAATTTTAAGTCGGTACGCTGAAAAACCAACTTAAAAATTTAAAAATGTAGCATTGGTTAACACGTAGGACCAACGTTACACATGGGACATAATGTCGGTCCTACGTGTCAACCGATGCTATCCACGTGTAGCATCGATTAACACTTAGGATTGACATTACACGTAAGATGTAGTGTTGGTCCTATGTGTCCACCGATGCTATCCACGTGCAGCATCGGTTGACACATAGAACCGACGCTATGTCCTATGTGTTAACCGATGCTACGCACTTTTCTTTTTCCTTTTCTCTTTTTTGTCCCCTCATTTTTCGGACAGAACGTAACCTACTGTGTAAATCCAAAAACCAACCAATAACTCCCTCTTCCACTATTTCTCATTTTCTAGTAACCTCTGACCACCAATTCTGGCACTGTTTAGTGGGTTTTCTTCATCTCCAATTTATCTTCTAGATCCCTTATTTTTTTTAACATAATACTCAAAAAATTTATACCCATTTTCTCACTTACAAACACCTTTTTTTTCTTTATTTCCTTCATTTTTTCACTTCATTTACTCTTGTAAGTATTTTATGAATTATTTTACACTTATTATTCATATTTTTTTATTTTTTGTATATTATGTGTTTAATTTTTTTTGTTATGTAGATTTTGTATTTTTTATTCAAACTTAGAAGACAAGAATGTATTTTTATTCATATATTTATTTTAATAACTTTATGTATTTAGGTCTTTGATATATATTAATTTATTTTAAACTTAAAATTTTTGAAAATTATTTACATATACATGAAATATATATATAATGTATAATGGGTTTATTAATATTTATTATTATTATATATATATGTATTATTATTAATTACATGCATTCATATATATAAATTATTATATATTGTATATTATTAATATTATATATTTGTTATGTTTGGTTTTTATGTTTTATTTTTTATTTTTATATGATGTTTCGATAGGTATTCTAATAATTAGGGAATTCATATATAATAATATCTTAAATATATTGGTTGGATATATATTTAATATGCTTAATGTCATTGATAAAAAAATGGAAAAATCATGAATGTTAGAGTGTAGAATTGAGCAGGATTACATTTTTAGAGTTGAAAGTTTCTTGGAATTTTCTTGTAGAAATATTAATAATGAAATCAGTATGATTCGATACTCACATAATAAATGTAAAAATGAAAATTTTCATAATGTTGATGAGGTTAAGTATCACCTTATTTGTAGTGGTATTCTTTTGAGTTATAAATATTGGTATTATCATGGAGAAAATATTGATAATACTTATGGGGAAAAATAAATAAGAATGTGAGTAGATTATATACATCTTATCATAATGTACAAATAAAATATTTTTCATGGTGTTGAAGATGAACTACATAAGGATGATCCCGAAACCTTTAAAAAACTTCTACAAGATACCGACAAATCGTTGTATCCAGAGTGTAAGAAATACAGTAAAATGTTGGGATTGGTTCATCTGTAAAATGTGAAGGCAATTTTTTTTTCTGACAAGGTATTCACAGAATTACTGAATGTACTAATAAATATGTTTCCTAAGGGTATTGAATTTCCATCTTCAATGTATGAAGTGAAGAAATCTCTTAGTCAATATGACATGGATATATCATAAGATTCATGCTTGTCCAAATGATTGCATTCTCTATAGAAATGAATATAAGACATTAGATAATTGTCTGATGTGTAAAGAATTGAGATGGAAGCATGCTAAAAATGAGACAATACCTAAGAAAGGTGTGCCCACAAAGGTTCTTTGGTACATTCCTCAGATTCCTTGCTTTCAAATGTTGTTCAAAAGTAAAGAGACATCAAAGATGTTGACTTGGCATTCGGATAATCGATCTGATGATGGGGTGCTACATCATCCTTGTGATTCTCCAAATTGGAAAGTAGTAGATAATTTATCCCTTCAATTTTCTTCTAATCCATGCAATCTTTGTCTTGCCATTGCGGTTTACGGAATTAATCTACATAGTTCCCTTAGTAGTAGATATAGTTGTTGGCCAGTAATTATGATAACATAAAACCTTCCTCCCTGGTTGTGTATGAAAAGAAAATTCATGATGTTAACATTATTGATCTTATAACTGAAACCACCCAGAGTTGATATTGATGTATATTTGCAACCTCTAATAGATTATATAAAGACATAGTGGAATGATGATGTAAATGTTTACGATGCACATAAAGAAGAACACTTTAACTTGAGGGGGGTCCTTTTATAGACAATTAATTATTTTCTAGCCTATGAGAACTTAGCAGGACATGCAATAAAATGTTATATGGGATGCCCTATATATAGTGATGGCACTTCTACAACTTATCTTTTTCAAGGAAGAAATATGTCTTATAGAAGACACAAAATATTTTCCATCTGGAGACAAGTTTAGATACTAAAAGAAACCGTTTGATGGTAAAGAAGATCATGATCCTACACCTCGACCGTTGTGAGATGTTGAGATATTAAGGCAATTTAATGGTATGACATTCAAACAATATGGAAATATGAAAAAAAACGAATACTCACTAATGGATGGAAACGAAAGAGGTCAACTAATAAAAGAGGTGAAAATGAAAATGCTACTGAATTAGTAGATCATGGTTGTTGGAATAAAAAATCAATATTTTAGGAATTACTTTATTGGAATGACCTACACATTCATCACATCTTAGATGTCATGCATATTGAGAAAAATGTATGTGAGAGCTTGATAGGTACATTACTTAATATACCTAAACGAAGGATGGAATCAAAGCAAGACTGGATTTAAAGAAACTAGGCATACGACTTGAATTGGAACCAAGGGTAGAAAATGATAAGAATCAAACATACTTGCCACCAACATCATATACAATGTCAACAAAAGAGAAGGATGTGTTTTGTAAATATTTGGAGGGTGTGAAAGTTCCTGATGGTTACTCATCCAACTTAAGAAATTTTGTGTCTATCACCGATAAGAAACTTTATGGATTGAAATCACATGACTATCATATCTTAATGCAACAGTTATTATCAGTTTCTATTAGATCAATTCTTCCAAAACATGTTAGATTATCAATAATTTGAATTTGTTCATTCTTCAATACAATATTCAAGAAATATATATCAATTGGCGAGTTAAACTCTTTACAAAAAGATGTTGTAGAGAATTTGTGTCTACTTGAAAAATATTTTCCTCCTTTTTCGATGTAATGATTCACTTGTGCGTTCATTTAGTTCAAAAGGTTCAATTTTATGGTCCTACTTACTTAAGGTGGATGTATCCGTTTGAGAGATACATTAAGTCCTTATAGGATATGTAAATAATAGAAATCGTTCTGAAGGATGCATGGTGGAACATTACATTGTTGAAGAGGCCATTGAGTTTTTGTTCTGAATACTTTAGTGGTTGCATTGAAATTGGGAGTCCTAAGCACAAGTTTTTCTTAGAACGTCACATGATCCAAGTACGTAACCTTATGCTTGGTAGAAGTAAGAAATATTTTATTGATTACACTCGATGGGAAAAAGCACAATGAATCATTTTGCTAAATCATAAGGAGGCACAACCGTACATAAAGTAAGTAATGATAGGTTCCACCTTTTCATTTTAAATAAAATTATTTTTTATTTAACTATTAATGATATCTAATTGATATTTATAAAAAAAGAAGGAAAAAATGGTTGTATGATGAACATAAGCGAGAGCTTATTAATTTTTTTTGCAACCATGTAAGTGTCACATATAAGAATTCATTTGTACTTCTATATAATGTTTTAAAACTTTGTTTGAAATAAATTTCATGTTTTTATATGCATAGATTTGAGTTGAACTCAGCAAACCTAATCATAAAATAACACAAATATTAGAATGGCTTATACATGGTCCAAGATTTGATGTCAAATCATATTCTAGTTTCACAATTAATGGAACGAGGTTTATGACTCAAGTAAGGGACAACGTTTGAGTAAATAAAAATAGTGGTGTGAAAATGGTTGCACAAACAATGCAATTTTCTAGTTCAAAAGATGGTAATCATGTACTTTCTGATAGAACATATTATGGTATAATTCAAGAAATTTGGTAACTTGATTATTAGGTCTTCCATGAAATAGAATTCTTATGTGATTGGGTCGAAGATGTTATCAATGTTGGATATAAAATAGATGATTTTGGATTTATCCTTGTAAATATATCCAAGATAAGTCACACTAATGATCCTTTCATGTTAGCACTTCATGCAAAACAAGTATTTTACGTGAGGAATCAAAATGACACAAGATGGTTTTTTGTGTTAACGCCTCCACAAAAAGAGGTCTACCATTGTGATGCTTTAGAAGATTATGACATTCTTGATACATTATCCAATATTAGTCATTTCTCAAACAAATTACCTAATGTATGTGATGATCTAGTTGATGACGATGATTCTTCGCCCTAGACTTGAAGTGATTATGACGTTATATATATATACGATAAACAACCTAATTAAACATGATGCATTATATATATATATATATATATATATATATATATATATATATATATACGATAAACAACCTAATTAAACATGATGCATGTTCTATATTAATCTAATAACTCTATTTTATATATTTTGACTTAAAATTGTCAATTAATTTCTATTTCATCATTGTTTGCAGATATTTCATGGAACATAGGGTACCATAGATTGTAGATCCAAATGATCCATTAAGGAATTTGAAAAGAAGGGGTTGAGATAATATACTTGATGCTCCACTTAACCTCGATGATAGAGTACCTGTTCTATTTTATGCTACTGGTAATCCATAAGGAGAAAATGGCCAAAAATTGAAATCTTCTATTGGTAGATTTTGTCTCTTTTAGAGAACATAAAATCGTGAAAGTATACACGGTGACAAGTAATAATATGATAAGTAAGATATCATTCTCACGGAGATTTGTTACTAGTGTTCGTTAATTACTAAAATTATTTCATCTTGATTTTATCCAAATAGTCGATAGTTTGATGAAGTTTGACTAACTAATTTTTATAACAGTTTATAAGAAAATTATAGGATTGTAGTTTCACGAAATTAATCCACTTGAATCATATTATTTTCTCTTAATTTATGTTCTCGTATTTTAAGTTTTTAACTAAGAACTCCTAATTTATCCATATATCTCTTCCAAGCTCCATATAGACACATCTCGCTAAAATAATTCACTATATTCCTATGAGAATTAAATTCAAGCAGATTTATTACGTTCTAAGTTCTCAAATAGTTACACGTACAATAAAGGAATATTCCTATCCTTTACATATATATGTTATTTTATCACGAGCAACACACAAAAATGCCTTTTCAAGTTTATTTAAGTGTCACAGATCAATTAATTAATCTTCCAATAATTAAAAGCATTAAGCACAGATAAAATAAACAACTTAAAACCGTTCTATAAATCATTCAAAAATAATTAATTCAAGTTTCATAATTTAAGCTACACTACAACACTAGAACAAATAAATTAGTTCATAGCAGAAATTAAAATTACAATACAACAATAATCACACATTTTAGAGAAATAAAATTTAAAAGAAAAAGATTAGGAGATACTTTTTCACGATTCCTCAATGAAAAATAATTTTCTTCCCTTTTCTTCTCTTTCGTTGTCTTCTTTCTCTCTATTTCCTACGAAAATAACAACATAAACAGTTAAAGAAAAGTTTCTGCGTGTTATCTACAACACGCAGAGAAGAAGCTAAAAAAATTAAAGTGAAATCGAAAAATGAAAAATTGAAAAACTAAACATAAAAACACCCCCTCAACGTCTTTCCTCGCATCTCAAATATACCACCCCTAAATTTTTTTTTTTATAAAAATGCATGTGGTGGGGGACAGAAATAAATGGAGAATAATAAAAGGCAAACACGCGTGGAGACAATAACTATTCAGTTGGAAGAGTGCGCCATTTCCTGTGTTTTGATTTCACAAAATGTGTGCCATGTGTTTCCATATGATTGGCTGGAAGATTAAGGAAACACATGACAGCTTCGTATACAGTGGAACGCGAGGGCACATGTTGATTTGATGAACTGCGTCACACGAGATATAAGTGCGCTGCTCGGTGCGAGATAGCTTGATTCCACTCGCGTATGAATCTAGACCGTTCAAAGTTGATCCAACGGTGAGCGATGGGATGCACCTTGGGAGAATATTCTACGTAGCCGACAGGTGGGTCCCACTCTACGTGCCGTCCTAAAAACCCACGTCCAATCTCTTTTGTCGCGTTTGTATGACACGCGCTGATCCTCACCATTGATATTCTGATCTGATGGTGCATGTCGCGTGTGTACAATAGCTGCGCGTGGTCCTCTGTCTTGCGCAAAAAAATAAACTTTTCTTAATTTCATTTTAGCCCTCCAATTCAATTCAAATTAACTTTTAAGCTTTTGTTATATGCAATTAAGCCTTTTTCTAATTTAAATTAACTTTTATACCTTTGTTAATTGCAATTAAACACTATTTTAATTTAAATTATATTTTTAGGCATTTATTATCTACAATTAAGTCCTTTTTCGATTTAAAATTTTTAATTTTCTTAAAAATATATTCCTTAAGAAATTAACATAAAATATTAATTTATTCTATTAAAATTAACTAAAAATGTCAAGAACATAGCAATTATAATTAATAAAATAGACAAAAAAAACTTAAGATTTTACTAGTCCTCGAGCAAAAAGAAAGAAATAAAACAAGGATACATGCATTTAAAATAGTGATTTTCAAAATATTTCTTTTTGGTCATTTCAAATAACATAACTCAAAGAAATAAAAGAATTTTACCTAAGCATTGAAATCAATTTAAAAGTATATTACATTTTCACAATGAATTTTAGTATGTGTGTGAAGTCTTTTCATATTTCATCACATGCAATCCGGATCAGTTTATGCAAATATAAACGCAATTAATTTTTAATGAAATCACTAATCTCATATGTTCATTTTTCATTTCTCTCCACTAATGTAGACAAACATAACCAAAAATCAATAGGACTTTATTAAGCTTGTAATATATGGTTTAGGTAAACGTAGGATAAACAATAATTTTTAACTCAAAACGTTTCCTAACCACATCATTTTAGGTTAAAACAAGATACCTTCTAACATCACAATTAATACTTCCTAATTTGGGATTTAACACAATAATCATTTTTTTTCTCTTTTCTGTTTTTTTTCTTTTTTTTCAGAATCTATTTTTTTTCTTTTCAGAATCCTCTTTTTTTCCGATATATCTTTAAACATTTACTAACAATTGTCACATGTTAGTGAGATCATAAAAATCGATATATCTATACATATACATATACACACACACACACACATATATATATATATATATATATATATATATATTTACTAAGCTTTTGAAAGGAGATAAAAATATATGTATAAACTTTGAAACTCAAAAGGGGTGTACTATGGATAAAGCATGTGAAGGTAGATAGAAAGGCTCAAACGATCCAAAAATGGCCTAAATCATTTTCTTAGTTTAGTATTACCTAGAATTTTTCCTCGAGAGAAAATCAAACAAATTCTAAGAACTGTGACACCAAAAATTATCAATCGAATTGCATACTCACATAAATCTTCTCTAAATTAGCATAACAACTCAAACATCAAGACTAGTGCTCATAAATATATATTCTTGTAAAAAATGAAACATACGCAAAAATTACACATAGCTTTAGATAATATTCAAATTTTTCAAAAAGTTATGCATTATTTAAACCGAAGAAAAAAAAATAAATCACCATTAAATGAAAAATATCTTCAATCACCTAAACAAATAAAGCTTCACAAGCAATAATACCCACAAAATATTTCAACTAAGTTCAATTTCTCTACCACCCCCAAACTTAATATGCACATTGTCCTCAATGTGCAAAATTAAAGAACATATGAGATGGGTTCAAAGAAACTTCCTGGTTTGGTTTGTAAGATTGACATCCAAAAATAGCTTTAATTCCTCCAATTTGCACCTACAAAAAACAATATAACAAAATGAAGAAATATACAGCTAATCCATTTTCAAAATAAATAAATAAAAACTAAAACACATGGGTGGCCTCCCAAGAAGCGCTTGATTTAGAGTCAACAGCTTGACTTCCTGTTTCTTTGTCTCTTTTAGAGAACATAAAATCATGCAAGTATACACGGTCACAAGTAATAATATGATAAGTAAAATATCGATTCCATAGAGATTTGTTACTAGTGTTTGTTAATTACTAAAATTATTTCAACATGATTTTATCCAAATAGTCGATAGTTTGATGCAGTTTGACTAACTCATTTTTATAGCAGTTTTTAAGAAAATTCTAGGATTGTAGTTTCACCAAATTAATCCACTTGAATCATATTATTTTCGTTTGATTTATGTTCTCGTATTTTAAGTTGTTAACCAAGAACTCCTAATTTATCCATATATATCTTCCATGCTCCATATAAACACATCTCGCTAAAATAATTCACTATATTCCTATGAGAATTAAATTCAACCAGATTTATTACGTTCTAAGTTCTCAAATAGTTACACATACAATAAATGTATATTCATATCCTTTACATATATATGTTATTTTATCACGAGCAACACACAAAAATGTCTTTTCCAAGTTTATTTAAGTATCACAGATAAATTAATTAATCTTCCAATAATTAAAAGCATTAAGCACAGATAAAATAAACAACTTAAAACCGTTCTATAAATCAATCAAAAATAATTAACTCAAGTTTCATAATTTAAGCTACACTACAATACTAGAACAAATAAATTAGTTCATAGCAAAAATTAAAATTACAATACAACAATAATCAGACATTTTAGAGAAATAAAATTTAAAAGAAAAAGATTAGGAGAGACTTTTTCACGATTCCTCAATGAAAAATAATTTTCTTCCCTTTTCTTCTCTTTCGTTGTCTTCTTTCTCTCTATTTCCTACGAAAATAACAACATAAACAGTTAAAGAAAAGTTTCTGCGTGTTATCTACAACACGCAGAGAAGAAGCTAAAAAATTTAAAGCGAAATTGAAAAATGAAAAATTGAAAAACTAAACATAAAAACACCTCTCAACGTCTTTCCTCGCATCTCAAATATACCACCCCTAAAAAAATATTTTTTTTATAAAAATGCATGTAGTAGGGGACAAAAATAAATGGAGTTGGATTTTTGCAATACTTGACTTTAACCCGACCTGGTATTTCTTTTGGGGTAGCAAAGTTATGTCAATTTATTTCTTCTCCAATTGATCTTCATTTTTGTTGCTACAAAACATCTTCTCAAGTATCTGAATAGTATGGTGAATCTTGTTTGTCTTTATTCAAATCTAATTTATTAAACTTAATTGGCTATTGTGATTTTGATTATGCAAGTAGTCCTAATTATCATCATAGCATTAGTACCTATTATATTTACACTAGTTTGAATTTGGTTTCACGGTATTCATCCAAGCAAATGGTGGTTAGTAGAAGAAGCACTAAAAGTGAATATCATGCTACCTCTGCTGAGATTATTTGGTTGAAGTCTTTGTTGGTTGATTTGTATCTTATTATATCTCAATCACTAGTTTGTTTGCAAATAGTATTAGTGCATAAGCTCTCTCCCATAATCTTGTGTTTCATTCAGGACTAAATATATTGAAGTTGATCATTATTTTTAAAGATTTCCTTTCATAGAAAAAATTATATGAAGGTCAATTGTTCTTTCAACTTAAATAGGTAATTTGGACCTATATAAGAGGTAGAGATGCAAACTCATGGAATCATTTCATGGGCGCTATATCAATTCGGCCAAGCTGGCCCTACAAATGTGAATTAAGAAAATTACACACCAGAAGTTGAAAACAAAATGCCCAATTCAACACACAACTAAAACACTTAACAAATACGAATACAAAAATCTATAGTAAACCCACCAATGATGGTGTGCGTCACAGACTCCTATCTAGACTATCAACATGCATACATGGCAATCAACACACAACGTGTGATACATACATACATATCAAGAAGCTAAGAGAATTTCCAATCCCTTTAAGACCTCATATGTGGGAATATATTTGCTAAGTGATGATTGTACTCTATACTCTTACAGTTTGCAAACAAACAAACAAACATACATAGAAAACCATAATAAAGAGTCTGACAATTGGTACACATCCAAGGTATGAAGATACATATTCCTTAGAGATTCACATCAAACTTGTATGCAGATAAAATCTAGATTATACTACCTCATAATTTGAACATGTATGACTATTAAGGAGTCCCAAACCCAATACATAATCAGGTTAAATAAATGCTATCTCTTTAAAGACTCAACCTAACATCTCAAACAATGGAGATAAAAACACTTGAAAGATAATCATGGCCAAAATATAAATAAAAAAAACAAGAAGTATAATAAAGTAGTAGATATAAAATTTAGTAAACAGAATGAAGGTGTATAACACTAGATATAATAAGGTAAAACCACATAGAAATCCTATCTATGTGGTAACATCCTTGGGTTGTTTAAGATAACCATTCAGCTGCAAACAATTCACTAAATAATAAATTAGTCACAACTTTGAAAGAAATAAAACCCTTATTCGCTCTATCAATTAGGACCTCTATCCAAACTACCTATTGCTATTCTTGCTTACATTTTCTGCAATGACCTGGATCGACACATGAACCCAGCTTACCTTCAAAGCCAACACCACCTAATATGGTATGATTAGGTTCCATAGAAAAATAATATGAACCATAAGGATCACCTTTAATCACTAATAACCAACCATTTTAGTGGGATACATAGTCCAAGATATGAAAACTCAAGAAATTTAATTCAACTCACTCTTACAATAAGGTTCTTATATAAGAAGAAAAGTTGCACGAGGGAAACTATCCATTGACATATGGCTCACACAGTCATGAATCAATATTACTGAACCACATAGAAGGTATTAGTGATATGAAAATAGAAAATGTAGATATTATTTTGATAGAGCTCTACTACATATTTTCTAAATAGAGAAACAAGAGAAATGGGGTATTTATAGAAGCCAACCAAGCTATTTCCAACATAGCCACCATCTCACCATGGATCTCACCCACCACCTTGCCAAGGGTGGTGGCGAAGGGTGTGGTGAGGTGGGTTTCTAAAATTTTCAAGTAATTTTCATAAATACCCACACTAAAAATGAACAAAAAACTAGAGTGACAAAATCAGTTTTCTTGCACACTCGATCATCTAAAACCATAACACTCTACCTACCATGCATAATACGAAAACCAACCCCATGGTGTGTGTAAATATGCTTGCATATAATGTGTACCTAACTATATACGTGTGTATGCAATACTAATCTATAGTAACCAACCTTACACAGAGGAAGACAAATACCCTTAGTTAAATAAATAAATACCATCTTTTATACATGGGAAGCCAACATATATATACAAAGTATAACAAGACTTACACTCTTCCACTTTGGCTTTCTATGTCAAAACACAGCACAATGAAATACATACTCACATTTGTCAGAAGATGATCATGAAGATGACCTAAGGATGGTTATTCTCTCATAAAAAAAATATTGACTTATCCATTCTACCACTCCAAAACATGAGGGTCTCAGTACCATTGTGCGCACTACACATGAAGCTCGAAGACATAAATCTACATAGGCAATATGGAAACACGAAACAAACACATACCCTGTGAATGTATTATGGAGATATAAGGTGTAGTATATCCAAATATTATTGTATTACCCATATATTGGTACACATCGATAGACTAAGCATAATCAACATCAATTACAAAAAAACAAAATCTACATGTAACACAAATTCACAAACTTCTATTGAGCATATGCAGCACTCCACTTAAGTGTATGCATATCAGATAATCATGATGCATTACAAACTACATGGACTATCCCATGTAAACAAATGACATGTTAACAAGTAAACACAATGCACAAACAAACACAAGTTATGCAACACTTTTTCTCTCCCTTTTTGACATGGAAAGTCAAAGTAAGCACACACACAAAATATTCAACATACCACACTCCTATATGGAGGAGTGACGTTAGACATAAATTCCAAGACAATAGTAAGGTAAAAACATGTAACAAGAAATAAAGTGAATGTACAAACAAACCAAGAAAGGTGCAAACAAAAAACCCCTCCCTAATGTGATATATAGCACTGGGCTCTTCGTCCATACGTGATATGGGAGAGCATAAGGGGATTCGCAATATGCATATAACACATCGATAGGAAGGGTGGTCAAATACCAATCGCATATAAATGTGTCAATAAACCTATAAGAATAAATTGACAAGTAGTTCAACTATCTTTCAAGTTGACACACTCTTACTGGCTCAACTATCTTCCCCCAAACATCAATATCAAATAAATGTGTCAGCCAACCCCTTAAAAGAACTGATGAAGAGTCCAAGAAGTTGACTTGGAGTCCAACTATTTTCCAAGTTGACACACTTCTAGTGATTCAACTATCTTCCTCTAAAAACACTTCGGTGTATTCAATCTTATAACCTCACCCTATTTAATGAACATACATATGGAAAGTCATCCCATTCTACCAAAGAAAAACATGTATAATGCATTTCAACAACATATACCAAGCTATCAACTATATGTGATATATATGCAACAACTTACTACAATAGGGAAGTGGGTAAACATATAAAAAGACATGTGAAATAGGAGAATTCAAAATATGCATGCAACATGTCATAATAATAGTATTATTTATGCAAGGTTCACATAAGGTGATGATAAGAAGAAAGAAGTACCACATGAATATAACAGCATAACGATAATCCATAAATAGGACAAAAAATAGGAAGTAAAAAAAACACATCACTTTCATTGAAAACATACAATAGATGTACACCTCTCCTCCTAATTATAAGTATCTACACATAGAAGAAAATAAGAACATTGAAAGAGGGAAGTAAACAAACTACATAAAACAAGTAAGGACAACCAAACAGAGAATAAGGAACACAACAAACTTAGTCTCATTAAGTAAACATTATTTTATAAACTTTAAAGGAAAGAGTTGAAACAAACTAAAGCAACAAGAAAATAAAAGAAGTTCAACACTTTTCATCTCCCTCTTCTGCATCATTGTTCCTATGAACACTAATGCAAGAAGACTATCCAACATCATTAGAGGTAGAAGGTGGTATAGTAGTTTAAGGATGACTAACAATAGTCACAAATTGGTCAAAGGAATGGTTAGGCTCAAAGGGAACAAGGTGTTCATCTCCACAAAAAAAAATATGGTGAACAATGTAATGTCTGATTGAGACATTTTCAAGCTCAAAAGGGATAACAAGAAAAAAGGAAAAAACAACAATAAGAGATAATAAGTTACTAATATCATCTTGAGGGAAGGGAACGCTACGTCCTCTAGGCTCAAATGTGGTAGAGAGACTAGTGGAAGAAACAAAAGGTAAGCAAGACAAAATATGAAGGCCCTTTGAGATTAACCAAAAACTTCAACCAAATATCCACAAGGCTATTAATCTATAATGTATTCATGTAATGGTATGACTAAATATTTGATGACATGTACTGCATGTGATATGCTAAACTCATTTACTCTATATGCTATTAAGATACGCTTATAAGAACCAAGTAATTATAAATGTAGACTAAAGTAGAACCAAACTTTAGAAGTCTATATTTAGCTTCTCTCTACACTAATGTAAATGGTGACTTAGATGAAATCGATAGGTCTTTCAAAGCTTGAAATGATAGGCTAAGGTATGGGTAGGAGAAATGAAGTTTAGCCTCAAACGTACCTTTAACAATCCAAAAAATATTAATGAGTTTCCACAACATTATACCTTCAGAAATGTGTTCTTTCCTCCTTACTTCTCAGAATTTCATTCACTAATATTGTTATTATAAGGACTGCACAATAAATTCAATAATTCATACACCTTTTTTATCATCTTTCTTTCTCTCTTTTTCATTCATTTTTAAATATTTTTTTATAATTGAAACCAATAGGGTAAAACACACAAACTTAGAACACAAATGCTCAACAAAAGGGCATACAAGGTAAGTGGGATAAAGCATCTGGGTTAGGTTTAAAAGGGTGCAATGAAAAGAAAGATTAACACAGAGGTTCAAAGAGAGGTAAAAATGGACAGAAATCATCAGAGGTGGCTTAAAAGGTTGAAACGATCCAAAGAAAGCCTAATCCTTTTTCTATCTAAGCAACACCTAGGATTTCATCTCAAGGGACACTAAAGTTGATTCTAGAGCTTGTTAGAGACATACAAATCATCAAAGAAAACTTCTCAAAATATCCATACAAAATCACGGAGTTATGGCATGTGTATAAGAAAAATTTATTTTCAAATTCAACACATATATATGCTTAATGAAAACATATGTCATAAAAACCACATTTCAATTCAAGTCAAATGCAAGCCACTCAAAAAACAACAAAGTCCCTATTAACTTTATTTTACTTGTAGTAAAAAGTAGAACATAAGGGAAGGAGAATACTAAACGAACATAGGTCAATTTTAAAGAAAGATAAATAAAAATTTTAAAGAAAAAAACAAGTTTCACAATAAAAAATAATTGAACTGAAAAAGATGGCGTCAAAGGAGATCATAGGCCAAAAAAACAAGGATGTGTGACAAGAGAGAACATCAACACAAACCATATAGTGTTGCCTTTAGAGAGAGAAAAGGTGACAAACTATGCAAAGTTGTCTCAAAAGAGATCATTGGTAACACTCACATCATCGCTAGTCAAGAGAAGGAAAGAAACTAAATAACTAGTGAGCAACACAGGTAACACCCCAAGAGAGAAGAAACAAGGGATCCTATAATAATATCTAAGCATGTGAGAAGGACTCAGGTTCCAACATAGAAATAAGAGACATGCTTAGACAAGGTCAACAATGCAAACACCAAGAATGCCAACTGACAAAAGTCTAGTCATAACAGTACATATAAATCAAGAGTTCTAAAGATAGGTAAATATTTTATATGACAAATAGATGCATAATGCAACCCAATCAAAGAACAATATAGAGAAACAATAATGTAAACAAGCTTGTAACAACACCTTAGTTTTCCCCAAAGGTACATCAAGAAGAGTAGGAAAAATATGACAGAAACCAACAGGAGATTAAAAGAGAACCAACACACAACATACTATGTACACAAAAGAAGAACCTAGTAAAACTGGTGAGATGCGTTCTATATGACATGGCATATGAATAACAACACTACAGAAAGAGAATCCTAAAACTTTAACAATACATGATGAAAATTACTGACATGATGCTCATGTAAAAAATGGTAAAAGAATAAGTAAACAATAAGCAAGACAAACACAAAAAAAGATCATATCAAAGAAACTAGCAGAAGAGAATACTAGTAAAGGATCAAATAGTCAAGCATAGCAACTAGTAGGACAATTAAAATACTATGCAAGACAAAGAAGCAGAGAAAGAAAGAGATATGCATGAACTAGAAAATAAGAAATATTCAAACAACAAAGGTTAATAGAGATAAACTACCTCATAGAACAACAATAGGCTACACCATTGGTGACAAAGGGCACAAACATATAATGTGTGTGCATGTGTAGAAAGAACTCTAGGATCAAGCACCAATCCTATATCTAGGAACCATTACACAAAGGCCATTTGTTCTTTTGACTCAAATAGGTAACTAGGACCTACATAAGAATGGAGATGCCAACCAATGAAATGTTTTTGGAAGCTCTATATTAATTCAGCCTAGTCAGTCTCACAAACATGAATTAAGTAAATTACATTGAGAACGTAAAAAACAACATGGTCAATTTAAGACACAACTAAAACACTTATCAAATACAAAAACAACAATTTGTAGTAAACCCACTAGTAATGGTGTACCTCACAAGATCTTGTCTAAACTAGCAACATGCATACAACGCAATCAACACAAAACATATGATACATACATATATATCAAAAAGCTAAAAGGATTTCTAATCACTTCAAAACCTCAAATGTGGGAACATATTTGGTAAATGATAATTGTACTCTCACAACATTCAAACAAATACACGTAGCAAATCATAATAAAGAGTCTGACATCTAGTACACATATAGGGTAAAAAGATACATATTTCTTAGAGACTTATAAAAAACCTTATACGTAGATAAAAGGTAGATTATAATAACACATAATCTGAACATGCATGACTCTTAGAAGGATTTCAGGACCCGATACATAATCAGGTTAAGGAGATGTTAACTTTTTAAGGGATCAACCCAATATCGTAAACAATAGAGATAAAAACACTTAATAGATAATCACAACTATAATATAAATAAACACAAACATGTAGTATAATAAAGTAACATATATAGAATTCAATAAATAGAAAGCATGTAATAAATATTAAAAGCTTTCTAATAAGAGTTTAAACTTCAGTATGTAGAGACATCCACCATTTAAACTCTGATTGTACCAGCCACATATTCAAGCATACATAAAATTGGATATAATGAGGTAAACCCACATAGAAACCTGATCTATTTGGTAACATCCTTAGGTTTCATAAGGCAATCACACAACAACAAATAATCCACTAAATAATAAATAAGTTATAACTCTAAAATAAATAAAACGAACATAACCACTATCACTCGAGGCCTTTGTTTGAACTGTCTAGTATTTCTTTTGCTTGTTGTTTTCATAATGGCCTAATTCAACACACAAACCCAACTTACCTCTAAACCTAACCCTATATAATATGGTGTTATTAGAAGCCACAGACCAGTAATGTGAACCATGAGGATTACCCTCGATCACTAATAACCAACCATCTATGTGGGAAAAATAGTCCACCACAAACCACCAAGAGACACACAATTCAAGATATGAAAACTCATGAAATTTAAATCAACTCACTCTTACAATGAGGTTATCATATAAGAAAAAATTTACGCGAGAGAAACTACCCATTGACACACGACTTACACAATCATAAATCACTAATACCAAATAACACACAAGATATTAGTGATTCAAAAATAGAAAATTGAGATGTTAGTTTAATAGAGCTCCACTATATATTTTCTAAATAAATAAACAAGAGAAAATGGGGTATTATAATAACCAACCAAGTCATGGCTAATCGTGCCACCACCTCACCATGGACCTCGCCAATCACCTCCCTATGGATGGTGGTAAGGTGTTAAAAAAATACCATTTTTTGTTTCCAATTGTTTTGAGTAATTTCCATAAATACTCACACTCGAAACAAACCAAAAATTAAATCACCAACATTGGCTCCCTCTCACACTCGCTCATCAAAAACCACAACACTTCACCTAGCATGTAAACTACAAAAACCAACCTTGTCATGTGTGTAAACATGCACGCATACAAAGTGTACATAACCATGTACATGTGTGTATTACTGATATATAATAACCAACCTTATACAGAGGAAAACAAATACACTAAGTAAAATAAATAGACACATGTTTTTTTTATAGGAAACAAATACACAAATACAAAGTACAATAGGACTTATAATTTTTTTGAAGGATTAAATGGAAAATGGTTCTTTGATTGTTCAAAATGTTAGCTCCCATGATCAAATCGCAGACTGTCTAACCAAGCCTTTGGGTTCTTCCTATTTTTTGTATCTTAGATCCAAACTAATGCCATAAGTTTAAGAAGGTATTCGGTTGTTTGTATGAGGCATATAGTATAGACTGCTACTAGTACAATGTGTGGAAAATGAGTTTGTTAGTAGTCTATACATGTGACTAGTTTAGAGTGAATGAGTGCTATTTTATATTTTTATAAGATTACTATATTAGGCGTGTATAACCATTACTTTATGTTGTACTTTTCTCTGTATGCTTTCATCAAGATTTAACAAAGTCTCTCTTGACTTTGATGATATAGTAATACTAATTATCAAATAATAATCATTATTGTTTCAAAAATTTTAAAATAAAAAAATAAAATAAGAATTTAAATATAAATTTCTTTAGGTTTCTTTTATTATAACCATGTGAAAATTTAATGTCAAAAAATATTTGTAAAATAGTTTATAGTAATACTTTTAAAATAAATAGTTAATTAATATGTTACTTGATTGAAAAATAAATATATAATAATATCTATTTTAGAAACAATAAATCCAAAACTGGGAATGTGCGCATAGCTGTTTCTTTTTCAATTCACGCTACCACGTGTCGCGATATGATTCACTGAAATCTAAAGTGGGACACGTGGCAGCATATCACTGGATATCAAGGACATGCGCACACGGAAATGCCACACGGGATTAAAGGCGCGAGAACGTGCGGGACAGCGGTTGGAATGCGTGCGTGATCCTACGTATGAGATAAAGTTGGACACGTGGCAGCTTGCTATTCGTTGTATAACTGGGCGCATGTGAATCGGCCACACGAGATCATGTCTTGGTTGACGTATGAGACATGTGGGTCCCACCCTGCACGCCGGCCTGCGCGGTAGGTGGACCCCACTCGACACACCGAGCGGCATAAATGAGAAAACCTTCACCCAATCGCTTTGGTCGGGTTTGAAAGACACACGCCAATCCTGACCGTTTCTTGTCTGATTTGATGGCTCATGTTGCATGCGTGGGCTTCTTCTCCCTGTGCAAAAAAATAAATTTTCTTAATTGCATTTTGACCCATAAATTTAATTCAAATTAAATTTTAAACTTTCTTTAATTACAATTAAGCCTTTTCTAATTTAAATTAAATTTTAAACTTTTAATAATTAAAATTAAGCCCGGTTTTAATTTAAATTATATTTTCGACTTTTATAAATTGCAATTAAGCACTCTTTTATTTGAAATTATATTTTTGGACATAAAGTTGCAATTAAGTACGTTTTCGATTCAAATTACTTAATTTTCTTAAAAATATATTCGTTAACAAATAAACAGTAAATATTAATTTATTAAACTAAAATTAACTAAAAATGTGAAGAACATAACAATTATAATTAATAAAATAGATGAAAATAACTATATAAAATACAGTTATCAAAAGGCAAACCCACTTCAGTAACATTACAAATAGTAAGTAGATCAATTAAGGGACCTTGGGGTATGGTACAAGATGTGCTATTAAAGTAGACAAATTCATCTTTCCGGTAGATTTCATTGTGCAAGACATAGAGGAGGACCATGAAATTCCTATCATACTTATCCATCCATTCTTAGCAACCAGAAGAGCACTCAACTATATATTAAAAGGTTAACTTACAATGAGAGTGCAAGTTGAAAAAATAATGTTTAAAGTTTTTAAAGAATCTGTACCCCCTGATATTGATAATGCTAATGAATGCTTAAGGATAAATGTTATTGAATGTAGGGACAACTTAAAAGAATCTATTAAGTCATCCAAACATAAGACTATTACACGCGATGCTATGAATAAGGACACAAACTCACAAGAAGACAAATCAATCTATTTCAACTTTGAAAGTATGGAATCAAAGGTTGATATTGTGCGATGTGTGAACTTTTTGGAGGATGTTCCTTTCATGTATATATTAAAGGCGATTATGGAAAATTTTGAGATATGATTTAAGCTCAAACCGTCAATTGAAGAACCACCAAGTTTAGATCCCATAATTTTACCCTGCCATCCCTAGTGAAGTATGAAAGTGAAGAGTTCAACAGATAGATAAAAAAGATGTTGGAAATTTATAAATTGGATGAGTTATGGTAGAGTGCTAATAAGAATGGAAAAAAGTTCAAAAATAAAGCAAAAATATGGCATGAGAAGAGAATTGAGGACCGTGTTTGTGAATCAGAACATAAAGTATTATTGAACAACTCAAGACTCAAATTGTTTCCAGGAAAACTCAAAAGTAAATGGATACAAAGGGATGTGCCTTAGGACCTAATATAATCGTCTAGTTAAGGACATTAAACGTGAAACTACTTCAAAGGAAACCCAATGTTATGTTACATATATTTTCACTATTTTTGTTTGGTAGGTGAATAAATATAGAGAGTAATGTCACAACAAGAATGAGCATTTCAATGATAGATGTGGTGTGCCATGATTAAGGGAGTTTTATTTTCTTTTACATTTTCATATTTATATGTTCACATTGGGGACAATGTGTACTTTAATTTTGATGGAGGGAGCTTCATCATCTACATTAGTATTTATTATGCATTTTAATTTTTTTAGGAAATGTTTTTAATTCTATTGATGTTTTTAATCATGATTTGGGTAAAAATATTAACGAATATATGGAAACTAAATGCATGCATGCTTGATATGAAACATATGAACTCAATGATAAAAATTGGTTGTTATAACTAGGATAAGGAATGTAACATATTTGTTAAGATATTTACATTAATCATATGATATGCTTGCTAGTTTTAATTGAATTGATTCAAATTTTTATACACAAATTCATGATTGATTTTGGTGTTCTTATTGAGAGAAAATTTGTAGTGAGTTGTATGAGTCGATGAGATCTACCAAGTTTTAGAATCTCTTTGATCATCCCTTGAGGCAAAATTCTGAATAGTATTTTGCAAGAGAAATAATTTAGGCCTTATTTGGATCAATTGAGCCTTAATTTCAAGCTAACCATTATTAACATCTTTAATCATCCATTTGAGCCTACACTACGCCAAAACCGAACTTTAAAGTTGGTTAATAACCAACTTTAAATGTTGTGACTTAAAAATTTAAAGTCGGTTCACGTGTTGAACCGAATTTAAACATAAAATTAGTTCAACGTGTGAACCGACTTTAAATTTTGTATTTGTTTTTACAAAATTTAATCATTTTCTATTATACTTAAAACCTGTATTCGATCACATATTAGCAGGAAAAAACCAAAATTTGTTTAACAAATAGTTTAAATAAAAAAATTATTGAAAAATTAAATATTAATAAATTATTTGAGAATTAAATTTATTACAAAAAATAATTTGTATACAATACATATATATTTAACTTAAATTAAAAATAAAATGATGTTGTCTCTTTTGTCATGGATTTTGTGATATTCCTACTTTATTTCAAGGAGAGGAAGCTTGGTTTGTTTAGAATCACTAGCATAGTGACCAAGAAACTAGGAAAGAGAGATGAGATGGAGTTTGGGCAAAACATAGCTGGTCTATATAACAATTCATTCTCCTAAATACATGAGCACATAAACATCCATCAAACAAGCAGTCCAAACTTCAGAGACACGGGAATGGAGAAATTAAAGCATTATAAAAATTACCATGGTGTTGTCCTATGTTATTCAAGATTATCATATTCTTCTCATGATTCTTCTTGTGATGTTATAATTTGAACCAAGTGTTCTGACCATTTTTCTCGTAAATCATCGAAAATTTGCATATCATAATCCAACTTGTTCCAACCAAAGAACTATATTTAATTAAATTCATAATAAGAATGTAATATCATGAATTCACAAAAAAATAACTTATATATGTTAAAAGATTAGTAAAAGAGATTACCACATCGACACCGAAGTGATATAATAATAACCTTATCTCTTCAAAATCATATTAGCACAGTATTAATATTTTTTCTATAAATATGAAGCTATCTGAAATCAAGCTGGGTTTTTTAAATCTATAATGAGCTCTAAATATGAAGTCATGTGTAACTCTGATTTTTTACTTGGTTTAGTTGATTTTCGGTGCCCATGAACTTATGGAACAACCGTTTTTTGCCCAACCAACCCAAGTAACAAATCAGAGTAACACTTGACTTCATATTTAGAGCACATTATAGCATTAAAAATACCAACTTGATTCCATATTGCTTCATATTTATAGACAAAAGATTATTATAGTGCTAAGATGATTTCGAATGGATGGGGTTATTATTATATCACTCCAGTGTTGACGTGGTAATCTCTTTTAATAATCTTTTAATATATGTAAGTTATTTTTTGTGAATTCATGATATTACACCGGAATGATGATTCTTGGTGGTTTTTCTGTACTTGGCTGGCCAGTGACTACCATGATGTTGTCATACTAAGGAACTAGGCAAGAGAAATGAGATGAAGTTTGGGCAAAAAAATAAGTCCATATAACATCCATCAAACAAGCTGCCCGATTTGTTTCAACCAAAGAACTACATGTATTTAAATTCAAAATAAGAATGTAATTTCATGAACCCACAAAAAATAACTCATATGTTAAAAAGGTATATTGGTAAAATAGATTACCACATCTTTAATTGGAATGTTAATATTTGTGATGATTTTTCTCATAAACTTCATGACATAGTAACCACACATGACTCCATCATTTTGTTGTGGAACCTACAAAAAAAGTGTACATGATTTTCCATATTCGTACATCTTTATTATTCAATAGTAAAATTAATTAAATTATTAATATTTGCTTGTACGTACCATAACTTTGTCCCATATAAGCTTTTGAGATTTTTTAAGGGCAATGCCCTTATTCTTATTCCAGTGCTTGCATGCCTTATCAAATTTTAAAATGGTTAGTTTTTTATTAAATAATACAAAGATTAATAGAAGAAAAATAGTAGTTATAACTCTTACATTTCAACAACTGCTTTTATATTTTTACTCAATTCTATGGAAGCTGAGTCACAATACCAAACATGATTTCCATATATATCAAGTATTACTAACATCCAATGGTCTTGGTCTTGTTCAAACTTTAGTGGCCAAGGGATTATCAACATCTGATTTCTGTAAGTGTTAATGCCCTATCACATAATTGTTTAGCTCTGATGCTAACATGCTTCTCTTGATATTGATTGAAAAATGAAGAATCATAAAACATTGCTAAATGTGATGAGTGATTAGCTTGAAGTCGATATAAACATGTCCTATATAAAAGAAATATATATAAATAATTAGATAATATAAATACAATTATATATGTTCTACATAAATGAAAGTTATTTACTGATTAAGGACTCACCTTGTCCACACTTAAATTATACTTAAATAAATCATTTGATATTCAAACAACTGCAATATGCACTCGATTGATATATATGTTTGGTCAATGTCTACACCAAAAATTTCTATAGGAAGTGGAACAGTACATCCATCATTTATGCTAGATGCCCTTGCAACAATAGTCATTAAAGTGCCAAGATTTTTGTTGAAGTTTATAGCATAATCATAATTATATTTTTTCCATGGTTTCTTCTTGAATGACTTAGTGCATGATGATTTCTCACTAGACATAGATTTACCACAAGATACTTGCTATGTGTCTCTTAAATGTGCCGCACTTACTAATTCTGGTATAATAGACTAAAGAAGAAGTATTATATATGTTAGTAACAATAAAAGAATAATAATATAATAGTAGTAAAAAAAGTGTTATCTTAAGTAAAAAAATAGTACCATGTCAAAATTTATCACAACTTGACTCAACGGCCAAGCCACATACTGTCCAACTACTTATTGGACTGTGGTAGCATCAAAAGGCACATGTAGTGGACAATCATGGAGCAATGATTGATCAATTACTATTCACCAATAATTTGGTAAATATTGATTATGAATCATTCGATCGTTGCTAAATTATTGTACCATTCCAATAGCAAAAAAGTCTATTGATAAAGGATGTTTCCACAAACATTTCATATTCTGTAAAAAATTTAAGCGTTATATATAATAAATAAAATATATAATAAAAAATAAAAATAGTAGACTATCTATATAAACTTTAAATCTTATCTCAAATGATTCATCAAATAGAGGAAGACTCCAATTTAGAGTATTTATTGGAAGGACATTCTCAACAAAATGTTCATCGTGATATGATGGATGGTAAGAATGCACATATTGCATTAGAGAAACTGAACCACTACTTGATTGCAAATACATTCCTGGCATAAATGGAGGACCAATAGGATGACTATATCCCATATAGTATATAGGTTAAGCGCTATGAGATTACGTGGGTGGCATGCCTTGTATGGTTGGTGGCATGACTAACATGGATGGTTGCATGCCTAGCCAATAGGGCATGCCCTGATTGTAGTATGATGCCATGCCTGAAATGTGTTATGATTGATATTCTTTTAAAGTGGAAATCTCACTTAACATTGAGACCTTAAAGGAGCTAATTTCTTATTCAATTTTATAGTACTTCTCCTTACTGACCATTTGAAGCTTTTGTTTTGGAATGTTAAAAAATTCTATATAACCATCATATTGGCTTCCTCCCCTAACATAACCAGGATGCTCGCGTTCGAATGCATGATATATAGCATATCTCCCTGGTTGTTCGATTATTTCACCCCTGGATATTTGTTCTTGAATAGCTCTCTACAAATACTAAAGCAAACAAACATATCATACATTATTACATCAATTATCAAAAATCATTAGGACTTTATATCAAGTCAAATTACTAACCAACTTATTTAGTTGTTCTTCTCCTTGTTGAGTCATTGGTCTTGATTTCTTTGTTTTGGGATTCTTTGTTTCTATATACAATTCAGATCGGGTAACCGATCTACCCAATTCAGCTTCCTACATAAATTAAATAAATTTATTTACCATGACATCAACTTAAATTTGAGAAAATAAATATAAAAATATTTATAAATTAATAACTTAATAATACCATTCTTTGTGTACCTTTAGGATTTGAAGATCTTCTAGTATGGTTAGGAAGAATATTCTACATTTGTATACTCTGATGCTCTTCCCTAATAATTTGAAATTTATTCGTACGTCTATAATCCAGGAAGTCTTTCCAAACTTGGGGTTCAATCCAAGGGTGTTCTTTAGGGATTTTGTATAGTTGTACTTCATCAAATGGTTCCAAATATGGAAACACATAATTTCTAGTCAATCTGGAAATTTTGTATTCCTTGCCTGCCTTATTTGCAATCTTATAACACTTGCTCATCCAAATGTTAGGGACTTTATAACGATTCTATAAAAACACACTACAAAAGATGAAATATAATATAAAATATATATAATATATGTAATTAGTTATAAAATAAAATAGACTTACACAAATGGTTTTCCATATTTTGAACTTTTCAACTTCGTCACCCTTAGTCCAATCATTTATATTGATTGATATACCTGACTTCACAACTCTACCAATAGAGGATTTCAATTGTTGGCCATTTTCCCCTAACAGATTACCAATAGCATCAAATAGAACGGGTATTCTATCATCTGTGTTAAGTAGAGCATCAGGTATATTCGCCCAACCTCTTCTTTTCCAATGCCCCAATGGATCATTAGGATCTACAAGCTCTGGTACCCTAGGATCTATGAAATATATACAAATAATGATGAAATAGGAATTAATTGATAATTTTAATTCCAAACATATATATATGCAAGAGTCAATAGAATAATATAGAACATACATTATGTTTAATTAGGTTTTTGACCATATATATTCCTTCATAATCACTTCAAGTCCATGATGAAGAATCATCATCATCAACTAGATCATCACATACATTAGGAATTTTTTTTGAGAAATGACTAATATTGGATAATGTATCAAGCATGTCATCATCTTCTAAAGCATCACAATGGTAGAACTCTTTTTTTGGAGGCGTTAACACAACAAACCATCTTGTATCAATTTGATTACTCATATAAAATACTTGTTTTGCATTAAGTTCTAACGTGAAAGGATCATCAGTGTGACTTATCTTGGATAAATTTACAAAGGTAAATCCAAAATAATATATTTTATATCCAACATTGATAACATCTTCGATCCAATCACACAGGAATACTGTTTCATGGAAGTCCTCATAATCGAGTTCCCAAATTTTTTGAATTATACCATAATATGTTCTATCAAAAAGTATAGGATTACCATCTTTTGAACTGGAAATTGCATAGTTTGTGCAACCATCTTCACACCACTATTATGATTTACTCAGACTTTGTCCCTTGCTTGAGTCGTAAACCTGGATCCATTAATTGTGAAACTAGAAAATGATTTGACATTGAATTTCCGACCATGTGTAAGCCATTCTAAACTTTCTATTATTTTATGATTGGATTTGTTGAGTTCAACTCAAATATATGCATACAAAAACATGAAATGTGTTTAAAACATTGCATAGAAGTACTAATGAATTCTTGTATGTGACACTTACGAGGTTACAAAACCAATTAATAAACTCTCACTTATATTTATCATACAACCATTTTTCTACTCCTTTTTTTTGTAATAAGGATTGATCTCCAATAAGTTTAAATGCATTCTGTAATGTTATTAAAGATATATAAATTAGATATCATTAATAGTTAAAAAGAAAATAATTTTATTTTAAATGAAAAGGTTAAACCTATCATCGCTTACTCTATTTATGATTGTGCCTCATTATTATTTACCAAAATGATTTGGTGTGTTTTTTCCCATCAATTGTGATCAATAAATAATTTCTTACTTCCAACAAGCATAGGGTTACCTACTTGGATGATGTGACGTTCTAAGAACAACTTGTTCATAGGATTCCCAATTTCAGTGCAACCATTAAAGTATTCAGAACAAAACTCAATGGCCTCTTCAGCAATGTAACGCTCCACCATGCATCATTCAGGGTGATTTCTATTATTTACATATCCTTTAAGGAGTGGCATGTATCTCTCAAAAGGATACATCCACCTTAAGTAAGTAGGACTACACAATTAAACCTCTTGAACTAAATGAACACATAAGTGAATCATTATATCGAAGAAAGAAGGAGGAAAATATTTTTCAATTATACACAAATTATCTACAACATCTTTCTATAAAGAGTTTAACTCGTCAATTGATATAGATTTCTAACATATTGTATTAAAGAATGAACAAAGATTAATTATTGATAATCGAACATGTTTTGGAATAATTGATCTAATAGCAATTGGTAAAAATTGTTGCATTAAGATATGACAACCATATGATTTCAATCTATAAAGTTTCTTATAGGTGATAGACAAAACATTTCTTAAGTTGGATGAGTAACCATCAGGAACTTTCACACTCGTCAATCAAAAAATGCATCCTTCTCTTTTTTTTGACATTGTATATGATACTGGTGGCAAGTATGTTCGATTATTTTCATTTTCCACCCTTGGTACCCATTCAAGTTATATGCCTAGTTTTTTTTAAATCCACTCTTGCTTTAATTCTATCCTTCATTTTTTCAGGTATATTAAGTAATGTACCAATCAAGTTCTCGCATATATTTTTCTCAATGTGCATGACATCTAAGATGTGACGAATGTGCAGTTCTTTCCAATAAGGTAATTCCCAAAATATTGATTTTTTATTCCAATAACCATGATCTACTAATTCAGTAACATTTTCATTTTCACCCCTTAAAATATTAGTTAACATCTTTCGTTTCCCTCCATTAGTAAGTATTTTTTTTTTCATCTTTCCATATTGTTTGAATTTCATACCATTCAATTGCCTTAATATCTCAACACATCACAAAGGATGGGGTGTACGATCATGATCTTCTTCACCATTGAACAGTTTCTTTTGGTATCTAAACTTGTGTCCAGATGAAAAAAAATCTTCTATGTCTTCTATAAGACATCTTTTGTCTGTGAACAAGATAAACTGCATAAGTGTCATCACTATATATAGGGCATCCCATATAACCTTTTTTTGCATGTCCTGATAAGTTCTCATAGGCTGGAAAATCATTAATTGTCCATGAAAGGACCCTCATTCAAGTTAAAGTATTCATCTTTATATGCATCATAAAAACTAAAGCCAATGATGTTTCAAATGCTACAAATAATTGGACAATTCAACGGATTACCAATAAAGAATCCTTATCTTCATCTCAAATCATTTATTGAAGTTGTAAATTCATTTAATTTCAGTGGTGTGATCGATGAGGCATTTAGGCTTTGATTGTTCCCTTACTCATTGCGAGACAGTGCTCGAGCTTGGCTAAACTCTTTGCCACCTGATTCCATTACAACTTGGAATAGTTTGGCGAAGAAATTCTTGATGAAATACTTCCCACCAACAAAGAATGTCAAGCTTAGGAATGACATTACTTCCTACCAACAATAAGAAGAAGAATCTTTATATGAAGCTTGGGAAAGATTCAAGGAATTGTTAAGGAAGTTTCCTCATCATGGTATTCCTTCTTGGATTCAAATGGAGACTTTTTACAAAGATGTTAATGCTTAAACAAGAACTATTGTTGATGCATCTGCTAATGGAGCTTTGCTAGCCAAATCGTACAACCAAGCTTATGATTTACTTGAGAAAATGGCTAGTAATAATTATCAATGGCCAATGGACAGAATGACAACCATAAGAAGAGTAGCCAGAGTGCATGAGGTAACTGATATCACAACACTTACAGCTTAAGTGTAATCTTTGGTTAATCTTTCAAAGGCTAAAAACTCAACAACAAGTATAAACCAAGTCCAATATTCAGGAGTGTCATGTGTGTTTTGTGGAGGAGCTCATTTGTTCGATAATTGTCCAAATAATCCTGAATCCATATGCTATGTGGGTAACGTGAATCAAAACAATAATTCATAATTGAACACATATAACCCAGGATGGAGACAACATCCAAATTTCTCTTGGAGCAATAACAATAGTCAAGATGGTAATCAATTCAACCATCAATCATTTTCACCACCTAGTTTTCAACAACCACATCAATCACAAGCCCAAGAGAAGAAGCCACATATTGAGGATAATACAAATGCTTTAATGGGGATGATGAAAGACTTCATCCAATCAATAAATGCAAAAGTGTTCACTCAAGAGGCTTCAATTCAAAATTTGGAGAACCAAATGGGGCAACTCGCTCAAGATATAAGTCAAAGGCCTCAAGGTAACCTTCCAAGTGACACAATTGTAAACCCAAGAAGAGAAGGTAAGGACTAATGCAACGCCATAGCCTTAAGGAATGGTAAAACTTTAGAACAGGAACATAAGACAGAAAAAGATAAGGAGAAATAAGAAATTAACAAGGATGAGGAGGAACTAGTGGATAAAGAGAGCACTGAAAAAGAAATAATTCAGCCAAAAAAGAGTAACCTTTACAAACCCATTATTCCTTTCCCTCAAAGACAGCAAAATCAAAAGTCAGATACGCAGTTTTCAAAATTTCTTGAAGTCTTCAAGAAGGTGCACATGAACATACCATTTGTAGAAGCACTTGGATAAATGACATCTTATGCCAAATTCATGAAGGATATACTATAAAAAAAAAGAGGCTTTGAGATAGAAAACTACCACAAAAACTGAAAGATACAGAAAGTTTTGACATACCTTGCACTATTGGGAACATCCATTTTGGCAAGGCACTATGTGACTTGGACTCTAGCATTAACCTCATGCCATTATCATTCTTCAATAGATTAGGGGTTGGTAAATCCAAACCCACTTTAGTAACATTACAAATCATAGATAGATCAATTAAGAGACCTCTAGGTGTGGTAGAAGATCTGCTAGTAAAAGTAGAAAAATTCATATTTCCTACATACTTCATTATGCTAGACATGGAAGAGAACCCTGAAATTCCTATCATACTTGGTCATCCATTCTTAGCAACCGAAAGGACACTCATTGATGTACGAAAAGTTGAACTTACAATGAGAGTGCAAGTTGAACAAGTAATGTTTAAAGTTTTTAAAGAATTTTAACCCCCTAATATAGATAATGCTAATGAATGTTTAAGGATAAATGTTACTGAATGTGAGGACAACTTAAAAGAATCTGTTAAGTCACCTATACTTAAGACGACATAAACTCACCAGAAAACAACTCAACATTTTTTAACTTTGAAAGTATGGCATCGAAGGTTGACATTCTAGACTAAGTGAAATTTTTGGAGAAGGTGCCTCTCTTATATATATCAAAGGTGATTATGGAAAATTTTGAGATAGGATATAAACTTAAACCATCAATTGAAGAGCCACCAAGTTTAGACATGTTGTCTCTTTAAGAGAACATGAAAACGTGCAAGTATACACAAGTAATAAAATTGATAAGTAAGATATCATTCCAACAGAGATCTTTTACTAGTGTTCGTTAAGTACTAAAATTATTTCAACCTGATTTTATCCAAACAGTCAATAGTTTGATGCAGTTTAACTAACTAATTTTTATAACAGTTTATAAGAAAAATTCTAGGATTGCAGTTTCACTAAATTAATCTACTTGAATCATATTATTTTCTCTTGATTTATGTTCTCGCATTTAAGTTGTTAACCAAGAACTCCTAATTTATCCATATATCTCTTCTGCGCTCTATATAGACACATCTCCCTAAAATAATTCATTATATTCCTATGAAAATTATATTGAACCAGATTCATTAAGTTCTAAGTTCTCAAATAGTTACGCGTACAATAAAGGTATATTCCTATCCCTTATATATATATGTTATTCTTTCACGAGAAACACACAAAAATATCTTTTTCAAATTTATTTAATTATCACAGATCAATTAATTAATCTTCCAATAATTAAAAGCATTAAACACAGATAAAATAAAAAACTTAAAATCATCCCATAAATCATTCAAGTTTCATAATTTCAGCTACATTGCAACCCTAGAACAAATGAATTAGTTCATAACAAAAATTAAAATGAAAATACGAAAATAGTTAGACATTTCAGAGAAATAAAATTTAGAAGAAAAAGATTAGGAAAAACTGATGAGTGCTCAAACAGCACTAAAATTACCATGATTTTATGCACATTAATTGATTAAAAATATATATTTATATGATTTTATCACATATATATATATATATATATATATATATATATTTGTCTTTTCAGAATCACGGGTATTTTTATTGTTTTTCAGGTATTTTTGCTTAAAAACGTAACATAAAGACTCAAAGAGGAATACTGGAGCCAATACATCACAAATATATTCATAAAATAAATGAGGAAAAGTCAACAAATTGGAAAAAATTGGACAAAATGGGTAAAATGTCAAAAACGAGGAAATCGTGCCGCCTTCCACCCCCCCGCCCAATCGCACCATCCAGCCGCACCGAACAGTCACTGCCCGCGCCCAGTCCTGAGCGCGCCTCTGCTGTTTTTCACGTGCCCCTGCTGCTTTCCGCGCGCCCCTACTCCTGTCTACGCGTGCCACTGCCCATCTACGCCCCAACCTGCACGCCACCTACCCGCTGATATCATCTTCACCTATTATGCATTTCTTCCATTTTTTTATCATTTTTTCACCCACTTTTTATTCCTTTCCTCACCTATAAATACCCTCATTTTCTTCACTTCATACCACACCTAAAAACACATCTTCTCTTCTCTTTCTTTCTCTCATTTTTTAGTTTTTTCTTAGTTTTTAGCTTTTTTTAGTTAGTTTCTCATAGGTTTAGAGTTCTTCTCTTTTTGAGAAGAACTAGTTATGTTTTTGTAATTTATTTGCTTTTTTATTCAATAAATGGGAATGCAAATTCCGTTTGGAGGTTTTCCAGCAACGGGAATAGCATCGAAGTACTGTAAGGATTTTATTTTCTTTAGAGTTATTTTTAATACTTTATTCTTACATGTTATATTTAATTTGTCTGTGATTAAATTTAACTTTGCTAGCTGTTTGTAAACATGATATAATAATAACGTTTTTATGCTTACGAAATATTAAATAGGTAAAAATCTCTACAATGAATTGATTTTATTTTTATTCAAATTTTATATTAAGAATGTTAGAGAGAAATATATTATTTTTCATTACAAACTTAAATTTGAAAATTAGATTTTAAGGTTTAGTTATCCGGTCTAATTTAGAGTAGTGCTCTTTTATTTGTTGGTACAATCGCCAGGTAGTTAGAGTGAAGCTCTATTTCAAAAGTTTTTATAAGAATTATTATGTCAAAATGTATTGACAACATGTTTTCAGTAGTGGTTTTAAAACTTGAAAATTAGTACTCGGATAATTAAATTCTTAGGTTTAATTTAGACACCTTGAATAAAATTTAAACTGTCTAACCCCACCAAAGGTGGCATTTAAATGGTTCATTTTCAATCTCTTAGAAAAAGAAATTAATTTAATTAACCAAATTAGTTATCAACCTCACCCATAGGTGTTAATTGATTTGTTTAGTTAAAAAAGAATATCTATCCCCACCAAAGGTGGTATTCATATTAAAAAGAGAGAATTAATAAATATCAATTTATGTCTTTAATAACCTAAATAATATGAGCAAGCATAATTAACTTAGTTATTATATCCATAAATACTCCACTATTATAAATAATAAAATTTGCATAAACATTTATTGAATCTGTATCTATGTTTATTTTTATGTTATTAGATTAGAAACACAAAAACCAAATTATCGTGACAGGATGTTTAGGATTTAATTTCGTTTTTAAAAGTTTGAATAATAAATTAAAAACCACATATATTCCTTTCTTAGATCGAACTTGGGAGTATACTTATCATTTTATACGAAATGATTCATGCACTTGAGAGAGTTTTATAAATATAAAACCAAAGTATTGGCAGAATCGGCGATGCCGGTTTTGCTCATCAGAAACTCTTTCACGATCCTTAATGAAAAATAAAATTCCTTTCCTTTTCTTCTTTCTCTCTATTTCTTTTCCAAAAAAAATAACAAAAGAAAACGTTTAAAAAAGTTTCTACGTCTTTTAGAGAACACACAAAGCAGAAGCTAAGGAAAACTGAAGTGAAAAATGGAAAAAATGAAAAACTCAAAACTAGTACACATCTTTCCTCGCGTCTAAAATATATCACCCCAAACAATTAACTTTTTTTTTCAAAATACATGTAGTGGGGGATAGAAATACATGGAAAATAATAAAAATCAAACATGTGTAGAGACAACAAATAATGAGTTGGAAGAGTGCATTGTTTCTTATGTTTTGATTTCACAAAATGCATGCCACGTGTCGCCATTGATTCGCTGGAAGATTAAGGAAACAGGTGGCTGCTTTGTATTCGATGGAAAAAGAGGGTGCACTAAGTTTACATGGAACACGTCGCATGAGATTTTTCTTTTGCAGCAGACACGTGGGTGACGCAAAACGAGCTGGAAAGTAGGCATCTTTTCTGTGTTTTCATTTTACCAAACGCATGCCACATGTCGTCATCGGATTTGCTAGAAGATTAATCTAGACACATGGATGCTTATTATTCCGTGAAATGGGAGGATGCATGCAGTTTACATAGAACGCATCACATGGGAAAGATTCTTGTACAGACATATAGGTCCCACCCTGCACACTAGCCTACACAGTAGGTAGGCCCTACTCAACGCTCTGTGCAACATGTAATCCAATAAACTTGGTCCAATTTCCTGTGTTGCGTCTATCTTACACGAGCCTGATCCTCACCATTAATTGTCTGATCGGACGGTGTGTGTTGCGCATTGATAATGGCGCACATGGTCCTCTTCCTGCATAGAAAAAACAAATTTTCTTTAATTGCATTTTAGCCCTCCAATTTAATTCAAATTAACTTTTAAACTTTTGGAAATTGCAATCAAGCCTTTTTCTAATTCAAATTATATTTTAAACTTTTTATATTTGCAATTAAGCCCTCTTTTAAGTCAAATTATATTTTAGACTTTTGTTAATTGCAATTAAGTCCTCTTTTAATTTAAATTATATTTTCAGACTTTTATTATTTGCAATTAAGTCCTTTTTCAATAGAAATTCTTTAATTTTCTTTAAAAAATATATCCTTTAAAACTAACAGTAAATATTAATTTAATAAATTAAAATTAAATAAAACATTAAGAATATAGCAATTATAATTAATAAAATGGATAAAATAACTCTAAAATATAGAGTTATCACCCCAAACTTAAGATTTTGCTAGTCCTGTGCAACAGGAAAGAAATAAAACTAGGATATATGCAATTAAAATAGTGATTTTCAAAACATTTCCAATTGATCATAAAAATAAAATAACTCAAAGAAATACAAGAATTTTGTCTAAGCATTGAAATCAATTTAAAAGTATGTTACATTTTCACAATGAAGTTTCATGTGTGTGAAGTCTTTTCATATTTCATCACATGAAATCTGGATGAGTTTATGCAAATATGAACACAATTAATTTTCAATGAAATCACAAATCTCATAAGTTTATTTTTCATTTCTCTCTCCACTAATGTAGACAAACGCAAACCAAAAATCAATAGGACTTTATTAAGCTTGTAATGTATGGCTTAGGTAAAGGTAGGATAGAAGATAATATTTAGCTCAAAAAATTTCCTAAGCACATCATTTTAGGATTGAAACAAGATACCTTCTAACATCTCAATGAATACTTCCCAATTTGGGATTTAGCATCATATGCAATAATTGTTTTTTTTTTTTTTAGTATCCTCTTTTTTCTGATATATCTTTAGAAATTTACTAACAATGGTCACATGTTAGTGAGGTAAGGAAAATCGATATATATATATATATATATATATATATATATATATATATAGATATATTTTACTAGGCTTTTGAAAGGAGATAAAAATATATATATAAACTTTGAAGCTCAAAAGGGGTATACTGTGGATAAAACATGTGAAGGTAGATAGAAAGGCTCAAACAATCCAAAGATGGCCTAAATTATTTTCTTAGTTAAGTGTTATCTAAAATTTTGCCTCGAGAGAAAATCAAACAAATTCTAAGAACTATGACACCAGAAATATCAATCGAATTGCATATTCACATAAATCTTCTCTAAATTAGCATAACAACTCAAACATCAAGAATAGTGCTCACAAATATATATTCTTGTAAAAATGAAACATACATAAAAATTACACATAACTTAGACAATATTCAAATTTTTCAAAGAGCTATGCATTAGTTAGACTGAGGAAATAAAAATAAATCACCATTAAAAGCAAAATATATTCTAATGTTTTGATGAACCAAACAAACAAAGATACCCAAGCAACAATATCAAGCAATATTTCAAATAAGTTTAATCCCTACACCCCCAAACTTATTATGCACATTGTCCCCAATGTGTGAAAATTAAAGAATAAAGGAGATGGGTTAAAAGAAACTTCTCTGAATGGTGAGTTGGCTTATGAGATTGAAATCCAAAATTCGCTCTACTTCCTCTGATTTGCACCTATCAAAACAAAATAACAAAATGAAAAAATATGCAGCTAATACATGTTCTAAAAAAAACTAAAACACATGGGTTGCCTCCCAAGAAGCGCTTGATTTAGAGTCATCAACTTGACTTCCTATTTCTTTGCTTCAGGTCGGGTCATATAACAAAATGGTTGGCTTTTAAAGATCAATGTCACCTCCCCAACAAGGTTTGAGTTTTTTCCCATTCACTTGAAAATTCCTATGTGATTTTTCATCTTTAATCTTAACAGTCCCGTATGGATGCATTTTGGAAATAGTGAAAGAACCTGACCACCTTGATTTTAATTTTGCTAGGAAGAATTGCAACTGAGACTTGAAAAGCAAAACATGTTTTCCTTGTTCAGAATGTCGATGCAGAGCTTATTGTCATGCCATCTCTTCGTCTTCCCTTTATATAGCTTAGTATTTTTATATGCTTGTAGACGCAACTGGTCCATCTCATCGATTGGTAACTGACACCTTTCGCAAGAGTCATTATTCAGATTCACAGGTGAAACTTTCAAAGAATCAGTAGTAAAGTTTTTTGTAAACTTGCTTTCAACTAACTCATTCACCGCATCAACTCTATAACAATCATTAGATTCACCTGGAAATTTCATAGTTTTAAATACTTTGAAAGTTACCTCTTGATCTTGAACTCTCATGGTGATCTCTCCTTTCTAAACATCAATCAAAGTCCTACCTGTTGCTAAAAATGGCTCCTGAGAATAATAGGGATCTCCTTGTCTTCCTCCATATCGAGAATTATGAAATCTGTAGGAAAGATAAACTTGTCTACCTTTACAAGCACATCTTCTATAATGCCTCTTGGGTGTTTCAAAGACCTATCTACAAGTTGAACAGTTACAGTAGTCGATTATGCTTTTCCTAATCCAAGTCTCTCTTAGATGGAAAGTGGCATCAAATTAATGCTAGCACCCAAATTGCACAGAGCTCTACCAACGAATTTCTCACCAATTGTACAAGGAATGGTGAAACTTCCTGGATCTTTAAGCTAGGTGGTAGCTTCTTCTGAAGGATGGCACTACACTCCTCTATAAGAGCAACTGTCTCAAAATCACCTAACCTTCTCTTCTTAGACAAGATGTCCCTCATAAATTTGACATAACTAGGCATTTGCTCCAAAGCATCAGCAAAAGGAATGTTAATATGAAGCTTTTTAAATACTTCAAGAAACTTGGAGAATTTCTTATCAAGCTTTTGCTTATGGAAGCATTGAGGAAACGAAATTGGTGGAGTGTAAGGCTTGAGACTTTCTAAAACTGGTTTCATCACGGGTTTTGTTATTGCTTCATTTTCTTCAACTCTCTCTTCTCCATAATCTTGTTTTTGTGGGCCAATAGCTTCAACACAAGGAGTTGGCGAAGAAATGGGCTTATGTATTTCTTTTAACTCTTTTCCACTTCTGAGTGTAATTACCTTACAATGCTATTTTCCTCCCCTATTAGGATTAGTTTCAGTATCACTTGGAAAAGCTCCTTGAGGGCATTTGTTGACAGTAGTAGCAAGTTACCCCAATTGAACTTCAATATTTTTGATGGATGTTGCTTGATTCTAAAGAATAGTCTCATTATTGGCCATGTATCAAGCAAACATATCTTCCAATTATTTCTTCTTTTCTTGTGGTGGGGTTTGGTTATGAAAAACCTAAGGATATGTGGGCTTCATAAAAGATGATGGTACCTGATTGTTACTCCAGGAAAAATTAGGATGATTCTTCCACCCTGGATTGTAAGTGTTAGCATAAGGGTTGTTTTGAATCCTATTGTAGTTGGAAACAAAACTGAAAAATTCAGAATTGTGAGGACATTTCTCACTGGCATGATTTTCATTGGAAATTTCACATGTAACAAAAGGACTCTGAATAGATTGGACATCCAGAGTATCCATCTTCTTCACCAAAGCGGATACTTGTGTAGTTAAAGCGGTCATAGCATTAATCTCGTGAATTCCAACTGCTCTCTTAGACATCATCCTCTCTGATGGCCACTCGTAGCTATTTGAAGCCATATCCTCTAATAAGAGGTAGGCTTTATCAATTGTTTTTTCCCATAAGAGCACCACCTGCTGCAGCATCAACCATGTTTCTAGTTGGACCCATCAAAATATTATAAAATGTTTGAACTTGAAGCCACTTTGGTAAACCATGTTGAGGGCATCTTCGAAGTATCTTCTTATACCTCTCCCAAGCTTCATATAGCGATTTTGAGTCCAACTGCACAAAGGTGGTGATTTCATTCCTCATCCTTGTAGTCTTTACTGGCAGAAACAATTTGGCTAAGAATTTTTGAGCCAAATTATCCCAAGTAATGATAGAACCATATGGCAGAGAATTCAACCAACTCTTTGCCTTATCCCTAAGTAAAAAGGGAAAAAGTCTTAACCAGATAGCATCATCAATGACTCCATTATGCCTAAAGGTGTCACAAATCTCTAAAAAATTTGCTATATGAGCATTTGGGTCAACGTGGGGTAATCCTCCAAACTGAACTGATGTTAGAATCATATGAATGATTACAGGCTTAATTTCAAAATTGTTGGCTTGAATTACTGGTCTTCAGATGCTCGAATGAATCCCACCAACCATAGGCACTGCATAGTCTCTTAAAGATCTTGGTTCTTCCACTTCAGGAAATTCCTCATCCATAATCGGATGTTTTGAAGTTTCTTGCTTATTATTTTTTTTTAATTTTAAAATAGTTCTCTCAATTTCTAGATCCAACGAAACTATGTCAAGATTTCTTATGCGTTGCATACAAAGTCCCAATTTATATGAAAATCAGAAAAAATAAATCTAATAAAATGAAAATAAACACACATATCTAAGCAAGTAACAATAAGCATAAAAAATAACTAAATTAAAATTAAAATTAAAATTAAATTAAATTATATTATATTATATTATTTTTTGGAGCTCAAATTAGATTGATTGGTAAGATATCGTTCCTATGGAGATTTATTACTAGTGTTCGTTAAGTACTAAAATTATTTCAATATGATTTTATCCAAACAGTCGATAGTTTGATGTAGTTTGACTAACTAATTTTTATAACAATTTATAAGAAAAATTCTAGAACTGCAGTTTCACTAAATTAATCTACTTGCATTTTTGTTATGATTTAAATGTCGATATTTGTGTGAAAATTGCGTTTACTTGATTATTTAATCCACAAATGTCATTTCACGGGTATTTCGTGTTTAAAGTGCAATTTCAGGTAAAATCATGATTTTGGAAAAGTTTGGGACAAAGTTCAATGATCGGGATTGAGTGAAAATAAAAAGAAAACAAAGTTTCAAAATTTAGAACTCCCGCCGCCGGCTAGATTAATCTCGCCGCCGGCGAATATCTTCCCGATAGCACAAATTTTGGTAAAATAATCTCACCGCCGGCCAAATGCAACTATTCGCCGGCCACATTAATTTGGCCGCCGGCCAAAATCGAAAAACCAAAAAAAATTATTTTCCAGAAATCTCGCCGCGTCGAGAATAATGTCGCCGCCGGCGAGTTTCGTCCGAAAACACATTTTTGTGTTATTTTGTTCCAAAATTGCCCCCCAAACCCTAGATCTATATATACAATATGATGGAGAAAGAGGGGGACGGCAGAGAGAGCAGATCTAAGTTATTTTTGGAGGAGAAAAGGAAATTTTGGAGAGAAAGGTTGGAAAAGCTTGACGGATCATCACCATTGTTGCTACCAAGTCTTCATCTTCAAGAGTTTTTCATCTCTTCTCCTTAGCTTTTATTTTCTGCATTTTATTCAGATTGTTTGTTCATAGATTCAATTGAGAATATGGTTATTCTTATTTCCGTTATGAACTAATTCGTTTTTGCTAAGGTTATGATGTAGTTAAATCAAGGAAATCTGATTTCTTTTGTTATTGTTATATGAATTCATTGTTTTTAAGTTGAGTATTTATTTCATTGCTTAATACTTTTAAATTTCTGATCAAGATTTAGATGATTTGTTGCATTATATTGAGACCGAGAGGAGATGTGTAATGAATGCTTCTTGTGAGAAATACCGTATGTTGAATGTGAGTTTGACACCTAATGCATGATGTATGTGATTATTCTAGAAATTCCATAAATCGTAATGTGCTTATTTGTGATTAAATCTTCATAGAAATATAGTTGGTTTTCATAGATAAGTAATTCTAATATAACTTGAGAGAGAGTATTAGATAATTTTGGGTTTTTCAACCATCACTTTTAGCTTTGATTCTCATATAACATGACTTGAAATCGGATTGAATTGATTTAGCGAAATCAAATGCCTTAGCGTTTTTAATCATTTGTGAACAACATTAAATTTTGTTATTTGCGTTTAGTTTTATGTTAATTTGTTTTTAAAACAATTTCAACAATTCGGTTTTCAAATAAAATTAGGGTTAGTCAATTTCGGTACTTAGTAACGCCATTCCTTGTGGGTTCGATATCCGTACTTTTTGTACACTTTATTACTTGAACGATTCGTACACTTCTGAAAATAAGCATCAAGTTTTGGGCGCCGTTGCCGGGGAATGGTTTGATTTTATTAATATCGATACTACCTAATCTTAGTTTTAATTTGAAGTTAATTTGCTTTATCTTTCTTTCATTTTTAATTTTGTTTATTTTGCTGTTTTATTTTATTTATCATAAAAAAGAAAAAAAAGTAACTTTGTGTTGTTTTTGTGTTAGTTGATTTTCTGGTTGTAGGATTTTTGTATGACACGTACAAGAAGCCTTAACCTTCTACCATTTGATCCGGAGATTGATAGAACATATAGGCGTCTAAACCGAGAGAGAAGACGTTCAACTTCAGCTCCTAATAGACAATCAGCCATGGATCCACCATTTGTTGAGGGAGGTGGAAATCGTAGAGCTTTGAGGGATTATGCTGCGCCTAATGTTGCTGGGACTACTTCAGGTATAAGGAGGCCAACTATTCAAGCCAATAACTTTGAGATAAAACCATGCTTTATCCAAATGGTTCAATCAAATCAGTTTGGGGGAATGTCAAAGGATGATCCAAATGCACATATTGCTTACTTTTTGGAGGTGTGTGATCTTTACAAGATAAATGGTGTGTCTGAAGATGCTATAAGATTGAGGGTTTTTCCTTTTTCACTTCGGGATAAAGCCAAGGAGTGGCTAAACTCATTACCACCGAGATCAATTACAACATGGAATGAATTGGTTCATAAATTCTTATCCAAGTTCTTTCCTCCTGCTAAGACGGCAAAATTGAGGAATGAAATCACATCTTTTACACAGTATGACCAAGAATCATTATATGAAGCTTGGGAAAGATTTAAAGAAATATTGAGGAAGTGCCCATATCATGGTATACCAATTTGGCTACAAGTCTCTACATTTTATAATGGGTTGGTTTCAAACTATCGTGCAATGATTAATGCTGCAGCTGGAGGGTCTTTAATGGGAAAAACACTGGAGGATGCTCATGAGTTGTTAGAGATTATGGCAGAAAACAACAATCAGTGGCATTCAGAGCGAGTAATTGCAAAAAGACCAACAGCAGTGCATGAAATTGATTCAGTGAATGCTTTGTCGGCTCAAGTTGCTGTTCTTTCAAGAAAGATGGATTCTTTGTCATCCAAATTCGAATCCAAACCAACTACACAATGTGATTTATGTGGTGGAAATCATGCTAGCATCGAGTGCCAAGTTGGAAATCCATTTGCTTCACCAAATGCTGAGCAAGCAAATTATGTTTCAAATTTCCAAAAACCTCAACATAACCCATACTCGAACACCTACAATCCAGGTTGGAGAAATCATCCAAATTTGTCATGGGGAAATAACCAAGGGGGATTCAAACGGTCATCATCTTCCTACCAACCCCAAGAGAAAAAACAAACAAATTTGGAAGAAATTTTAGGAAAGTTCATTGAGGAGACAAGAGCAAATTTCAGAAATCAAGAGGCAATCAACAGGGACATCCAGAACCAACTGGGGCAGCTTTCAAAGCAGATTGCAGAAAGGTCTCAAGGATCGCTGCCTAGTGACACAATAAATCCCACATAGCATGTAAAGGCTATCACATTGAGAAGTGGTAAAGAACTTGAGAATCAGAGGAAATCGGAGAAAAAGATGGAAGAATCTAAAGAAAAGCCATCAAGATCCCAAGATATTCAACTTTCCCCATATGCAAAATATGAGCCTCCTATCCCATATCCTCAAAGATTGAATAAGAAAAAGCTTGATAATCAATTTGATAAATTTCTGGATATTTTTAAGAAATTGCATATTAACATTCCTTTTGCAAAGATGTTGGAACAAATGCCCAAGTATGCAAATTTCATGAAGGAAATTCTATCAAAGAAGAGGAACCTGGGAGATTATGAAACTGTCATGCTAAATGAGGAGAGCAGTGCAGTTCTTCAAAGAAAACTTCCACAGAAATTGAAAGACCGAGGGAGTTTTACTATACCTTTTACTATAGGAAGTTGCAATTTTGATAAAGAGCAAGCATTAATTTGATGCCACTTTCTATTTTCAGGAAACTAGGCCTGGGAGAAGTGAAGCCCACTTCAATCTCTCTACAATTAGCAGATCGATTGGTGAAATATCCTTGAGGGGTAATTGAGGATGTTTTAATTAAAGTTGACAAATTTATTTTCCCTGTAGATTTCATGGTGCTTCACATGGAGGAAGATAGAGAGGTACCATTGATATTGGGGAGACCGTTCCTTGCAACTGGAAGAACATTGATTGATGTTCAGAAAGGAAAGCTCATTCTACGGGTGCAAGATGAATAAGTGACTTTTGATGTTTTTGAAGCAATGAAATTTCCAAGTGAGGTACATTCTTGTTTTCAAATTAACACTCTTGACAAGTTAATCTCGGAAACTTTTGAGAAGAGAACTTCATTGCTACCACTAGAAGCTTGCCTTGTGAAATCTACAACAAATGAGATGGATGAAATAAAGAATGATGCTTATGAGAATGCCCGAATATACAAGGACAAGATGAAGGTTTGGCATGATAAGCACATTTTGAGGCGAAACTTTGAGGTGGGACAGAAAGTGCTGCTTTATAATTCTCGTCTCAGAACTTTTCTGGGAAAGCTAAAATCTCATTGGTCAGGACCTTTTCTAGTAACCAAGGTGTTTTCTTATGGAGCAGTTGAGATCAGTCATGAAACAAAGCGAACTTTCAAGGTAAATGGACAACGGTTGAAGCCATATTTTGACGGAGAATTCAGCAAGCAGAAAGAATGATAAAAAGTCTAGCTAATGACTATAACTTAAAGCACTTAATGGGAGGCAACCCATCAGATTTATTTTCTCATCTTTTATCTCATTTTATTTTGGAAATTTTAAATTATGCACTTCATTTTATGATAATTTTATTTTTAATTAAATTTGCTTATTTTATTTGTCTTGTAGGTAAAAAAAAAAAAAGAAGCCATTTGCAGTTTTTCTTTCTTACATTGAGGACAATGTAAGGTTTTGGTTGGGGGTGCGGTAAATGGTAAATCTTTTCTTCCCTTCATTTTTTTTAGTAGTTTTGTTTGTGTGTTTATTTGTATTTAATTTTGATTTTCCATTTATTTTTCTGCATCTTGATTTAATTTCTTTTATTTGTTTATTATCTTATTTTTATTTATTTATGTTTATGTTTATTTTATTTTATTTTTCTCTCAATTGCAATTTTACTTGTTTTAATTTGCACGTTGATGATAATAATGTGATTGTGATAACAAGAAGCTTTTAGAAGACATTAAATTTTGCTTCGGTTTAAAGATAATATCAAATGTTGATTTTACCAAGTTGGCAACTCTTTTGGTATGTGGTATGATTTGGTTGATTAGTCTAAATGCTTAGAGAAGCCTTATGTGCGAATTTTTCATGGACATTTTTGTGATCTCAACAAACTCTAGAACTCATTTGAAAACCTCTTGAGGCGAAATAATTTGGAATTGCACTGTTTAGGATATGATGTAGGCCATTTTTGGATCGATTGTGCCATTTTAAGCCTACCTTGTTATCTTTATATCACTAGTTACCTCTTTGAGCCTATTTAAATATATTGGTAGGCTTATTTTTCTTTCTTTTTTTGCCTTCTATAACCTACCCTTTGTTTAGCCAATATATATATATATATATATAATTCCTACCTTATTTGTTAAGAGCACTTAATTTTGAACACAAACTTTTCAAGAGCAATTGGAGTAAGGATGGAATAAAAAATAAAATAAAATAATAATTCTTTCACGTATATTGGAAGAAATTGGTAGGGGGTTTTGAACAACATTAAATTTTGTTATTTGAGTTTAGTTTTATGTTAATTTGTTTTTAAAACAATTTCAACAATTCGGTTTTAAAATAAAATTAGGGTTAGTCAATTTCGATACTTAGTAACGCCATTCCTTGTGGTTTATATATCCGTACTTTTTGTACACTTTATTACTTGAACGATTCGTACACTTGAGAAAATAAGCATCAACTTGCCACCACGTGTCACCACGCCATTGCTCTACGCATTCCACCTGTGCGCAATTCCTTTTATTTCCATGAATCACGGCGTGCCACGTGTTGATGACTTAGCAAACGTTGACTCTGACCGGTCTCCCCTACCACGCGTCACTCCCTGATTCATCCTATGAATTTTTGATGACACATGTCGCGCTGTGATTGACTAAAATTGTCAATTTTGATTATTTTGATCATAGCCCTTAATCTAAAGCTAATCTGATGATCCAGATCACACCTGAGCTTTATTTAACCCCTTAATCACTCCATAAACCCTAATTGGCCTCAATTAGCATAATTTTGGTCAATTTTTGGAGCTAAAAAGATAGAAAAATACAGAAAAAATTCAAGAGAAGACACAATTTTGGTGGAGATTCAAGAGGAGATTAATTCTACAATTTAAGAGATTGATTGTATTTCTTCTTCTACTATTTTCTTTATCAATCTTTAGGTCTTTCTTTATGAAAAATATGAGCTTTTTGAACACAATTATGTGTAAGTAATTTATTAATTTAGGGATCTTATGAACCCAATTTTCACCATGTGATGATCTAATATTTTACCTCAATTATAATATTAATTTAACTATATTATTTAATTTGATTTGTGTGCTATTTAATTTTTTGGCCAACAATTTATCTATAGAGTAAATTAAATAGATTTGAGAGAATTATTTAATTGTTTGTCTTGATTAAATAACATGCATAGTTTCTAGGCAAAGATGTATGATTTTTATGTAAGTGATCTATAATTGACGAACTTAATGAGTAGTATGCAATTTAATTGGCATGAGAGTGTGATTAAATTAATTAGTATATGGTGTGTAGTTTACTTGAGAGATGAATACATGCTAGGTTAGATTCAATTGATCATATAATTAATTGATAATTATATTGGGGGGGGATTTTAACGATTCACATGTTTAGAAAATTGGGTGATTAAGTATTCCTAGATATTTTCTCATATATATTTTTAGTTACCAAATTTGATTTAATTAATTATTGTTATTTAATTTTAGTTATTTTAATTTTTCTTCCTTAAAATATAAAAACAAAAAAAAAATTGATTTTTATTTTTTATAGTTTTAAAAATTAGTTTCTAATAATATAATCTCCTTTGGAACGATCTTTTCTTATCATTATATTATTTATTGCGATACATATACTTGCATATTTATTGCACACACTTCTTATGTGACAATTATCCAACAAGTTGTAAGGGGGTGAAAACAAAATGTGGAATCAAGCATCGCCAATTGCAACATGGACTACAATAGGCTATAGTGCATGCCTCATTGTTTAGGATCAATTGCATGAAGTTTGAGTTGAGTCATGACGAGGAATAGTTAGACCATGGTGTGACCTATTCTGGGTAAGCACGAGATGGACCAAAATGTAACTCGGGCCATGAGGTAGAAATATTGGGCCACAACGAATGAATAATTTTTAGTCACGAAGCCCTTTTGGCCAATCTCTGCCATAAAAAGAATAGTATGTTTTATGTTTTTATACATGTAATATATAAAGTGTGCAATCATAAAATTTTAATTTTCGGATTTTCTACTTTCCAAATTGGAACACAATTTATTTTTTTAGTTTTATAATAGTTTTAATTCAATAAATAATATAAGCATATCTTTTAGAAGTATTTTATATCTTTAATAACCTAATTAATTTTAAGCAATCATCATGGTCAACTAGCTAATCATCATGAGTGTTAATTGTTTATTTGTCTAAAATTGATTTAATCAATTTTTTTCTATGTTTAATTTTATGTTAATAGATTAGACTTTTCAAAACAAAAATATTGTGATAAGATATTTAGGTTTATTTTTTGTGTTGTTTTTAAGTGATTTGTTGAATTATTTAAAACATCGTAGCTTCTCTTTAGACCAAACTTAAAAGTATACTTATTGCTTATTACAAGTGATTTGTACACTTACAAGCTTATTATAAATTTTATAAAATTTGATTATCAAGTTTTTGTGTATTAGAATCACGACCCAACATATCCATGCTATTGCATAAGTCTCTTAGATCCAACTTGTGTTTTCTGAAGTTTTGTGGCACTGCAACCCAACTTATTCCATACCACGACACAACACTCTTAGGTTGCAACTAAAGAATCAACATTCAACATGCACCGTAGCATAAATAAATCATGCCACGACTCGAGTGTTCAAAATTACCAAAAACCTAATATGTATTCTATATGTGTTTAACACTTAAATTAAACCTACAAATATACACTAAACCTGCTTAAAAAAATATCAAACCATATACCAAGTTACTAGATCCAATATCCATTATTTACCAAGCACAATACAGATACCTTCCAATTGTGAAGAAGTGTTGAAGAGTTTGAAGTGTTAGATGAAGTGTAAAAGGAAATGTAACTTGAGCTACATGTGTGCACTGCAAAAAATTGCTATTCATTGTATGTCAACTTCCTAGCATATGCATGTTGAGTGTATGTTAGTTGCCTAGCATATACGCGGTAAGTGTATGTTAGTAGCTCAATAAATGTACGCTAAATATATGCCTACGGCCGAATAGAGTGTATGCCAACAACTTGGTGTCTGCATGCACAAAAAATAAACAAATGCAAGGTAGTTACACAAGTGTTGTTTTAGCATAAATGTATAGGATAAAAACTGCTACGAATTTGTGTAGAATGACCTAGCTATGGCATTGTAGTGTGGTGGCCATACTATAAGAAGCATCATAACAACAACAAAAATTAGTAAGCTTTCTTCCCTTTTTACATTTTCAGCATAATATCGGTGAGAAATTAAATGAGGAAATTCAAGATATTCAAGGCTCTAAAACATGCATAATCTTTCTTTACATTCTATGCGTGATAGTTCTTGTTCTTTAGCTTCTTCTTTCCTGCAAAATTAAAGAAACACATTTCTTTATATGGTATTAGAGCACATTCAATCACAGAAAACATGGAATATAAAATCCAATGGAAGAAATACAAAGGAATAGAAGAGTTGATCAACAGAAAATGGAGGTAATAATGTTTCACACTTAAATTTCATCAATAAAATTAAACAAAGACAACTATAATGAATGGAAAACTCAAGTTCTAAAAGCTATAAATTCAAAGGCTTCATCTTCAATACTCTAACATACCCAATAAAATTGAACCAATATGGCTCTATAAATGGAGGATATAGATACTAGTTAGGGCATAACCAAATGATTGCATCATGGATGATAAGCTCAATGACATAGGAATTTTTCAAGAAATTGTGGGGTTGGGAAACCAGTCATCAAATTTGGATAGTTCTTGAAAACTTCTCTAACTTGGAATTAAGAGAAAAGATTATATAGTATAAGGTAGAGTTATGTTCTATTAAGAAAGGTGGCTTAATTGTTAGTGAGTTTTTGCAAAAAGTGCAAACATTAGCCTCATAATCAACTTCAGCAATTGTAATGTCAGTGATAAAGATCAAGTATTATCAATTTGTAATGGCTTAGATGGTGAGTATGACTCAATGGTGACAACTATCCAAGAAGAGGGGACAACTATTCAAGAACTCATACATAATCTTCTTGCATAGGAAAGCCAACTAGAAAAAAGAAATTCAATCATGGCTTTACTTCCATCTATAAATCTTGCAAAAATTCCTCAAAATATATGTACCAATGGCCAAGTGGATCCATGAACTAATTTTAAAGGGATTACTAAACCTATGAACTTCTTTCATAATGGAATACTTGGAAATGTACAAAGTTTCAATCAACATCTAATCAAAAATTCAATACCAAATGTTCAAGCAAATAATTATGTCATTAACAAGTCACTTCTACCAAACCAGTCACATGATCAATACAGAAACAAAAATAGGGGTAGAGGCTTTAATAATGGAAATAAGCCACAATGTCATATATGAGGAAAACCAATACATTATGATGGAAATTATTGGAATAGATTCAATCAAATGCTTGTTCCTATCACCAATCAATAAAAGGGAGTTTTTCACCTCCTTCACAGTTTCAACAATATCATTCTCAACTCTAGAATGCAACCTATCCATTTCATAATGAACTTCCTATACATAACATAACTCAACACTACCCAAGATTCATGCTCATTACTTACTAACAAAACTAAATCTTACCAGGTATAACCCTTTAATACTCATAAAGTGTACTTGTGTCACCTCATGTCCAACCTATTCCAATTCAATCTAGCTAGTCTTTACAACCATATCAACCATATTATCCATATCAATAATAGTTTATACGAGCCTTTCAACAAAGTCCAAATCAATCTCTGATACTGATGGCACCAACACCAATTACAGTTCAGTCAACGCCAATGTAACCTATCACTCATAATGATTCTAATGCAATCAATTCACAAATTTCAGCCATGTATGCAACATCAATCACACCAAACATTACATCCAATCTCACCTAGTACATAGAATCAAGTGTATCACATCATGTGACATCTAACTTAGAAAATCTTGCAATCAATACTGAGTTTGAAGGAAATCAATAACTAATGATTGGAAATGATAATGGACTAAAAATTTCTAATCCTGCTATGAATTCATTTACTATTAATAAAGGCAATGACAGGAAAAAATTTCCTAAAGAACATCTTACATGTGTCACAAATTGCTTAAAATTTAAATGTCCCATAATTTACTAAAGATAACTCAGTTTACATGGAATTCCATCCTAAATAATCCTGTGTGAAGGACAAGATATCGGGGAACTAGCTACTACAAGGGAAGGTTGAGAATGGACTCTATGCTTTCATAATTGCACTCGATGATGAAAGGGTAAACAAATTAGTGCAACAAGCTTACTCAGTCAAATGTGACACGAGTTTAAGTGTAAGATAATATGTACTCAAAGATTGTAATAAGTCTTCCATAGCTACTAGTCTTGTATCTGACATGGGCTCTTCCTGTCAAATGGGCAAGAGTCATCAATTACCTTTCATAACTGCTATAAATAAAAGTACTTACTTTGATTAAAGTGATCCACTCTAATGTATAGGGTCCATCCCCTATAAAACCTCAAATGGTTTCTTATGGTATGTGTTATTCATTGATGAGTACTCTAGATACTCTTGGATTTATTTTCTCAAACAAAAATCAAGGGTTAAGCCTTTCTATTATTTCAAAAACAAGATGAGTTATAGTTCAAAAATAAAATAAAAGAGTTACAGTTAGATGGTGGTGGATATTTTGACTCTATTGACATGATTCTAGCCAATCAAAGTATCAAATGATCAATATATTTTCCATACACTGCCCAATATAATGGACTAATAGAAAGGAAACGTAGACATGTCACTGAAATAGGATTGACTATGTTAGCTCATAGTTCAATAGCTCTAAGTTTTTGGGATGAAGCCTTCTATGCAAATATGCATAAAATGAATCAACTTCCACTAATTCTATCAATGAATAGCCTATTTAATGTAGTCTTTGGCTACAAGCCGGATTACCAAATGCTCAAAACATTTGAATGTCAATGTTTCCCATACCTTCAACCCTATAATAGCCATAAATTCAACAACAAAAAAAACTAGCCTTGCTACTTTATTGGTTATAGTCATGTTCACAAAAGCTATAAATGTCTAACCCTAGTTGGTAAAGTAATCACTTCTCAACATGTCATAGTCAATGAAAACTGCTTTCCTTATACCCAAAAAGACACCTTAATCACACCTAAAGGAATACCTTACAAAATGGTGCTACCAATCCTTACAAAGGAACTAATTATGCCATAATACATTGACCAATATACACCTCAATCTATAACCCATCAAACTAAAGTGATATTATAGAACATGACATGATGCCTAACAATAATACCACTAACTCAACTTACATGCAACCTACTAATCTAGCATCACAACTTGTCATATAGTTCACTACTTTTTTCAACAAGGAAAACATGAAAATACATAGTGAGTAACCTCTAAGGAATTTTCATCAAATGATCACTCATTCAAAGTCTCAACTATTAAATTCTAAAGCCTTTGTAGCAGCTACTCAATTCAAAATACCAAGAATATTGAGTGAAGCACTAAAAGATTCAGGTTGGTAATAAGAAATAAAGTGTAAGTATGATGCTATCATAAAGAATAATAAATGGCATCTAGTTCCTACACCTTATAGCCAAAAACTAATTAATAATAAATGGCTCTTTTACATCCAAGAATTGATCGATGGACAACTGGACAAAATTAAGGCACGAATTACAACAAAAGGCTTCTTGCAAGTGGCTGGATTTGATTATGTTGAGACTTTCAACCCTGTGGTAAAATTTGGAACCATAAGAAACATTCTAACCATTTCTATTGCAATTAAGTAGCCTCTGTGGCAAATTGATGTTAATAACACCTTTCCAATGGGACAATTACTGAGGAAATTTATATGCATCAGGTGCATGGCCTTGTCAATAAAAACCATCTGTGTATGTATGAAAATTACAAAAATCATTTTATAGATTAAAGCAGACCACATATGCTTAGTTTGACAAATTCAGTGGCACATTGCTCAAATTTGGTTTCGTCAAATCTAAGGTTGATGACTCCTTGTTCATTTTAGTTCAAGGAAGCTATAGAATCTATACATTGGTATATATGAAATTTCACTTAAATAAAATGATTTATCACCATGTTTGATGCTAAATTTATATTGAAAGACATGGATAATTTGTATTTCTTTCTCAACATTGAAGTCAACCAACTCAATAATGGCTCTATTCCCCTAAAGAAATCAAAATCTCATTAGCCAAGGCCTATCTTAGTGATTCTAAACTTGTAAACTCACATATGGCTTTCTCTTTGCAACTTTCTATTACAAATGGTGTTCCAATGGATGATGTTGTACTATACGAGAGTATAGTTGGGGCACTGTCATATGTTACTCTCATAAGACTAGACATCAACTTTGCAATTAATAAGGTTAGCCAAACCTTTGAAAAATCATTGGGCTATTTCCTTAGACACTCAATGATCAACCTCAGGCATTTGAATCTTCCTTGGTTCCAATCTAGTTGTATGGTCAACAAGAAAACAACCAATTGTGGACAAGTCAAGTGTAGAAGCTGAATACAAAAGCCTGGCATAGACAGCTGCTGAAATTACTTGGATTCAGTTTGTTCTCACTAAATTACACATCACTTCTTCTACCAAACCAGTTTTGTGATATGGTAGTACCACTGCTATTGCTCTCTCTCATAATCTTATACTACATTCAAGAACAAAGTATATCAAGCTTGATTATCATTATGTTCAGGAAAGGGTTCTCATGAACCAAATCATAATTCAATTTGTACTGACATTTGAGCAAAATTTGAGATCCTAACCAAACCACTTACTATGGTGAAATTTATCCAGCTGTGCGGAAAACTTTGTGTCATTTGTATGACGTTAAGTTTGAGGGAGGGTGTTAAAGCAATTGAAAAGTTTGAAGTGTTAGATGAAGTGTAAAATGAAATGTACAAGAATTACATGTGAACACTTGAGCTGCATGTATGCATTGTAACAAATGCTATTAAGTGTATATTAGCTGCTTAGCATATATGCACTGAGTGTATATCAACTGCCAAGTATATGTGTGTTGAGTGCATGTAAGTTGACGAGTATATGCACGTTGAGTGTTTGTTATTAGTTTATTACATGTGCATTGAATGTATGCCTATATTTGGCTACATGCCACTAACAGCCTGATGTGTGCATGCATAGGAAACAAACAAATGCAAGGTAGTTACATAAGTGATGTGTTAACATAAATGTAGAGGATAAAAACTATTACAAATTTGTGTAGAATGACCTAGTTGTGACATTGTAGTATAGTGGCTGCACTATAAGAAGCACCATAGTAACAACAAAAGTTAGTAAGCTTTCTTCCATTTTTACATTTTCAAGTTAAAATTAGTGAGAAATGAAATGAGAAAATTCATGATATTCAAAGCTCTAAAACTTGCACAATCTTTCTTTGCATTCTATGTGTGATAGTTCTTATTATTTAGCTTCTTCTTTCTTACAAAATTAAAGAAACACAATTTCCTTATAAGAAGATCCAACGATTTGAAGAAGGTAGTGATAACTTATTCAAAGATTTGGAATCACTTCTCAAGAAAGGGTATTTTTATTGTTCTATATTCCATTTCTCTCTATAATTTGATGTTTTTTGTAATTGAATTAACTTTTGTTAATTTAATTATGATTGGCTAGTTTTTATAATATGAGAATTTAGTATTGTTTTCAGTTATTGGAAGAACAATTTTATGGTTTAAACAAATAAAATTTTGTAGATTTATTTCTTTTTTCATATTCTTTAATTCTTTAATTATAAATTAATATGGATCAAATCTTGGTTTATAATTAAAAAAATATTTACCTTAGGTTTATCAATTAATTAATTTCAAGCCTAGTCTAGAAAGTCATTAATTAATTGAGGATCATGGTTTATATATTTTCCTTATGTTTTTTAATTAATCAATTAAAAGCCTGACAAAGAAAGTTATTAAGTGATTGAGAATATTAGGAACTCACCATTATTATAGAGGGTTTGCTTATTTAAAAAGGAAAAATAAGTAAATCTAAATAATTCATTCTTTCCATGAAAGGACATGCAAACTAATTTACCATATTCATTTAGTATTCTTAATTCGACTATAATTTAGTTTACTTGTGATATTTTAGTTATTAAAGTAATTTAGAATTTATAGTTTTTTCTCAATCGGCATCTTATATAATGTTTAGGATTATTAATTTTAACTAATTTAGAAAATAATTCAATTTTACATAACAAACCCAATTTTTTTAAAGACTGACCTCGGGGTAACTTATCATTAGTCTACTAGTGATTTGTGCACTTGCGAGCAATTAATAATATTTGCATCAATTAATGCATCAACAAGATGCTTTTTTGAGGAAATAGATGAAATTAAAATGGTTAAAGGGTGGTGATAGAAACTCTACTTTTTTCCATTGGCTCATTCGACATTTAAAGACCTAAAAACCCCTAACTCGCATGGAAATCAATGGAGAGATTACACAAGACCCTAAAATGATAGCTAGTCATATATTGGGATACTATGAGTAGCTCATCTCAACTCAAATGGGTGACATAATGGATTTGACCCTTATCGAGACAGTTGTGCCCTTCTCAATCACCTTTGCGAATAATGGAAATCTACGAAGAACACCATCTCTATAGGCTATATATGCCCCGAGGTTTAGGCAGTAAATCCATAATACGTGTCGGTCATAACTAGATAGGTATAGACCCTAGTTTAAATGGTAGAGTAAGATAAATACTATTTTCAGACGGGGCCTAAATTATTTTTTTTAATATTAATAAATTAGTATCTTTATGTAAAGCCTATTAATTAATTAGGTATTAAATTTTAGCTTTATTTCTAAGAAAATAGCAAACCATCTAATAACAACTTTAGGTAGGGTCAGTTAATTAAACTTTATTCAAGGTGTCCAAATTAAACTTAAGAATTTAATTATCCGAATATTAACTTTCAAGTTTTAAAACAATTACTGAAAATATGTTGTCAATACATTTTTGAATAATAGTTCTTATTAAAAACTTTTGAAATAGAGTTTCACTCTAACTACCGGATGATTGTATCAATAAATAAAATAGCATTATTCTAAATTAGATCGGATAATTAAACCTAAAAATCTAATTTTCAAATTTAAGTTTGTAATTAAAAATAATATATTTCTCTATAACATCCTCAATATAAAATCTTGAATAAAAATAAAAAAAACAATTATTTTATAAAAATGTTTTACCTATTTAATATTTCATAAACATAATAACATTATTATTATATCATATTTATAGACAGCAAACAATATTAAATTTAATAACAGATAAATTAAATATAACATATAAGAATAAAAAATAAAAATAAAAATAACTCTAAAGAATCCACTAAAATTATACCTTAAAGAATCCTTACACCAATTTGATATTAATTATGTTGCTAGAAAACCTCCAAACAGATTTATATTTCTGTTTATTGAATCAAAAACTAAAAATCTATAAAAGCATAATTAGTTCTTCTCAAAAAGAGAAGAACTTTGAAACTAAAAACTAAGAAAATTTTCTAGAGAAAGAAAAAGATGATAAAATTGTGTGTTTTACAATGGGAAAAAGGATCCTTTTATAGGTGAGAAAAAGGCCAAAAAAAAGAGAAAAATATTTCAAAATTTGAATTTGGATGTGTTTGGACAGGTTGGCACATGTATGGGGGGAAATTTTTTTGGTAGACGGACGTTTGTTGCGGTAGACGGGCGTTGGGCGCGCATGGAACATAGCGTAAGAGTGTGTTGTCATGTGTGTGTGCTGACTGATGGATGAATGAATCGCCAGATCGGTATTGCAAATACCGATCTTGCGAAATACCCTTTGTGGTTTTATTATTTGTAAAACTCTCGCAAATGTATGAATCATTTTATAAAAAATAATAAATATACTCCTAAGGTCGATCTAAGGAAGGAATATATGTGGTTTTTATTTTATTATTCAAAATCTTAAAAACAAAATTAAATCCTAACATCCTGTCACGATATTTTGGTTTGTTTGTATCCTAATCTAATAATATAAAAATAAACATAAACATAGATACAGATTCAATAAACAATAATACAAATTTTATCATTCATAACAGTAGAGTATTTAAGGATATAATAATTAAGTTAATTATGTTTCCTCATATTATTTAGGTTATTAAATATATAAATTGATATTTGTTAATTTTCTCTTTTTGGTAAGAAAATTTCCTTAGGAGGGGCCCAAATTCTTTTATTTAATATTAACTAACTAATATCCTTAAGTGTGACTTATTAATTAATAAAATATTAAATTTCACCTTTATTTATAAAAAAAATAGCAAACCATCTAATTATAGCTTTAGGCGGAGTCAAATAATTAGACTTTATTCAAGGTGTCCAAATTAAACCTAAGAATTTAATTATCCAAGTACTAACTTTCGAGTTTTAAAACTATTACTGAAAATATGTTGTCAATACATTTTCGAATAATAATGCTTAAAAAAACTTTTGAAATATAGTTTCACTCTAACTACCAGGAGAGTGTACCAATAAATAAAATAGCACTACTCTAAATTAAACCGAATAATTAAACCTTAAAATCAAATTTTTAGATTTCAGTTTGTAATGAAAAATAATATATTTCTCTCTAACATCCTTAATATAAAATCTTGAATAAAAACAAAATCAATTTATTTTATGATTATATCATATTTACAAACAATGAGTTATGTTAAATTTAATCACAGAAAAATTAAATATAACATATAAGAATAAAGCATAAAACAATAATTGTAAAGAATCCATTAAAATAATACCTTAAAAGAATCCTTACAACAGTTTAATGTTAATTATGTTGTTGAAAAACCTTCAAACGAATTTACATATTTTTTTATTAAATCAAAAACTAAAAATTTATAAAAACATAACTAGTTCCTTTCAAAAAGAGAAGAACTTTAAAAATAAAAAATAAAACTTTCTATAGAGAGAAATTTAGAGACAGGAAGAGCTTAGAAAATTATGTATTTTGGAATAAGGGGAGAGGGTCCTTTTATAGATGAAGAATAGGCCAAAAAATGGGGAAAATATTCCAAAAATTGAATATGGATGCATTTAGATAGGTTGGCACGCATATGGGGCACGAAAATCTTAGCAGATGAGCGGTTCACGCGGCACGAAAGGACTGGTGCACGTGTAGAACTCGGCGTGATAACGGGCACACGCGGGACTAGGCGTGTTTCTCGTTGCAACTGGGAACGCTATACACATTTCTCGATGTGGTTGGGTGGCTACGCATGTGATTTTGGTTTTTTTTCACATTTTTGACCTTTTTTACCCATTTTTCCAAAAATATTTCCATTTTTTGACTTTTTCTCATTTATTTTATCAATATATTTGTGATGTATTACCTCTAGTATTTTTTTCTTCAAGTCTTTAAATTATCTTTGAACTAAAATACTTGAAAAATAATAAAAAATACCCGTGATTCCATAAAGAAGATTTATATAAAAATATGATAAAATCGTAGAAATACAAATCTATTTAATCAATTAAAGTACATTAAATCATGGTAATTTTAGTGCTTTTTAAGCACTCATCACTGACGTGCATAGAAATCGGTGCGCCAAGTGTTGGGCGTGTGTTGGGTGTCTGCTCGTACTGGTGTGCATGGAACTCGGCGCGGATGGGATGTTGCATGCGGGATTAAGCGCGGATGGGCAACTACGCACGAGATTTCGACCTTTTTGACATTTTTGAGTTATTTTGTCCAATATTTTCCATTTTTTGACTTTTCACTATTTCTTTTCTCAATATATTTGTGATGTAATTCCTCTAGTATTTTTCTTCGTGTTTTTAAGTTATTTTTGAAAGAAAATACCTAAAAAACAATAAAAATACCCGTGATTCCAAAAAGAAAAATTTATATAAAAATATGATAAAATCATACAAATGTAAATCTATTTAATCAATTAAAGTACATTAAATTATGGTAATTTTAGTGCTTTTTCAGAGATACATACTTCCACAATGTTTTGGTTCGACACACGAACCTAGCTTTCCTTCACAATTGACACCACTCGGTGTGGTATGATCCAGTACCACTGAATAGTAATATGTAGAATAATATAACACTACCATTGAATACTACTCATACAAAGATATACTCACTCACCATGTAAAAATAGTTACCCTCACTATTCTACACTCATACTAACGTATCACAATTATTAAAGTACTTTTGAAATAATTAGTGAATATAGAATTCGAATCAATGAAAATTTTGACATAGTTTTGGCTGATTTTTGAATTAAAGAAGTAATTAATAAGGATATATTTATAGTAATCGGTCAACCATCTCCACAACTACCTCAGTAAAGTTGGTAGTAAGGTCCACGACGAGGGTAATGGCAAAGTGCCAAAAATTTATATTTTTTTGTTTCCAAAAATGCCGAGTAGAATCTACAAATACATGTACCTAAAATAAGACAAAACCATGAGTAAAAACTTCGATGAGCAAGCATGTAAGCTCGTCAAAAACCAACACTCTACTTGGTATGCACACTACAAAAATCAACCATGTGGTGTGTAAATATGCTTGCATATAATGTATATTTAACTATGTACGTGTGTGAATTACTGATCCATAGTAACCAACCTTACATAAAGAAAAATAAAAATACTAAGTAAAATAAGACAGGCACTATATTTTATACACGAAAAGCCAACACATAAGTACGAGTACAACGGAACTTACAATAAACATGTGATAAAAATGCATATATATTTATAAGAGTCATAAAAGTTAAATAAATATGTAAAGGTGAAATAGTAATTTTGACCTTGCTATTTAATCAATGAAAATTAATTATATATTATTTAGTTTGATTAATAATTGTATAAATTAATTAAAATGTAAAATTTAAGTGTAGAGATTTATAAATTCGTATGAGATAAATAAGGGTCTTTTAGTAATTATCAAATTTGATTTGTTAATTAAATTAAACCAAATTAAATTAGATTAAATTGAACCTCTTAATGGAAATAGGATGTGTGGTGTGATATAGGCTAGAGAAGGGTAAGAATTGGATTCTCATTGGAACACTATTTGATTATATGAAGAACTCTTTAGATTGATTAGGATTAAATGTCATATTCCTAATTCACTTATTCCAAAATTGGAAACCATTTTTAAACACCCTACTCTCGACTGTGGCTACCAAAATTAGAAAAATTGGAGAATTTAGCTACACAATATTGAGAGAATTTTATCATAGCAAAATCACTCAAACATATAATTTTCAATAAATTGTTTCCTAATTATTTTGGTAGTGTTCTTGAAGAACACTTGAGCTACACCCATAAAAGGGTTCTAGTTAGAGAACTAGAAAAGTTTTTGGTCCATTTGGAGAATGCTTCACCCATACATTTATTTCATTACCATTAGGAGATAAGGCATGCAAGCTCAAAGGTTCCAATCATTATTCCACCCATCAATGGTATGATTAAATTACTAATATCATAAGGATCTCATTGTGTAAATTTTTTGTTATCTGTACCAATAAGTTATGCAATCTTGTTGCTAAAAATATAATTTTTACCAAAAAATTATTTCATATAAAAACCAACATAATCAACCTATAGGTTTCTTAACCTAAAAAAATCTAATCATATATGTAAGTTAAATGAAACATTATATAGCTTAAGATAAGCACCAAGGGCTTGATTTGAAAAGTTGATTATTTCATTAATTAAATAAGGGTTCAAAAACTCAGCCAAATTCTTCACTTTTGTACATAAATATAATTCCAATGAAGTGGTAATATTGTTGGTGCATGTTAATGACATATTATACACTAGTAGAAACAATGAAAAAATTAATGCAATAATTAAAGATATTAATCACAATTTTCTACTTAAAGAGTTAGGTTATGTGCACTATTTCTTAGGTATTGAAGTAAAGAGAGACTCAAATGACATATTCCTATCACATAAAAAATACATAGTCAATTTGTTAAAGAAAACATGTATGTCAAACTCAAAGGCTTGCATATCTCCCATGTCAACAGGTATAAAATTATCCAAGAATGATGATAAAGCCTTTGAAGTTCCCACACTATATCAAAGCACTATAAGACTACAATATTTAGCCCTAATTAAACTAGAAATTTCTTACACCATCAATAAGTTTAGTTAGTTCCATGAACAATCCCCATAACAACATTGGACATCATGCAAAAGAATTCTAAGATATTACTCAAGACCATGGGCTACTATTCAGATCATCAATCAATCTGCACTTAGTAGGCTATGTTAATACGGGTTGGGCAAGTAACATAGACTATCAAAGGTCCATATAAGGGTATTGTGTATTTATGGGTGATAATTTAATTTTATGGAGCTCCACGAAGCAAAGAGTAGTAGCATGTTTAAGCATAGAATCATAATATAGAGAATTGGCTCAAATGCATTGTAGAAATTACAGGGTTAAAATCCTTCTTTTTTGAACTCTACATTTTAATTAAGAAATATCTAATCATATGGTGTGACAACACAAGAGCGACATCACTTACTATTTTAATCACCTTCGATGACGCCCAAATTCTTTTGTTTAATATTAATTAACTAATATCCTTAGGTAGAGCCTATTAATTAATTAAATATTAAATTTCAGCTTTATTTCTAAGAAAATAGTAAACCATCTAATCGTAGCTTTAGGTAGAGTTAAATAATTAGAATTTTTCAAGGTGTTCAAATTAAACCTAAGAACTTAATTTTCCAAATACTAACTTTCAAGTTTTAAAACCAATACTGAAAAATAGGTCGTCAATACATTTTTGAATAATAGTTTTTATAAAAAAAACTTTTGAAATAGAGTTTCAGTCTAACTACCAGGCGATTGTACCAACAAATAAAAGAGTACTACTCTAAATTAGACCGAATAATTAAACATTAAAATCTAATTTTCTGATTTAAGTTTGTAATGAAAAATAATGTATTTCTTTCTAACATCCTTAATATAAAATATTGAATAAAAACAAAATCAATTTATTTTATTAAAGTGTTTTACCTATTTAATATTTTGTAAGCATAACAACGTTATAATTATATCATATTTACAAACAACCAACCATGTTAAATTTAATCACAAACAAATTAAATATAACATATAAAAATAAAACATAAAATGATAACTATAAAGAATCTATTAAAATAATACTTTAAAAGAATCCTTACAATAGTTTGATGTTAATTCTGTTAATGGAAAAACTTCAAATGGATTTGTATATCTACTTATTGAATCAAAAACTAAAAATTTATAAAAACATAACTAGTTCCTCTCAAAAATAGAAGAACTTTAAAAATAAAAACTAAAAAAAATAAAACTTTCTAGAGAGAGAAAGAGCTCAGCAAATTTTGTGTGTTTTGGAATGAGGGAAGATGATATTTTCACAGATAAGGAAAAGGCCAAAAGGGGGGTAATATTACAAAATTTGAATTTGGGAGCGTTTGGACAGGTTGGCATGCGTATGAGTTGTGAAAATCTTGCCAGACAGGTTGTCGACGCGGCAAACGGGCGGTTGGGGTGCCCGGGACACAACGAGGAATGTGCAGGCTCACGCGGGGCATGCCGCTAGCGAGCGTGATGCTGCGCACAAGACTCAGCGTGGATTAGATAGGGCACGCATTGGTATGTGTGGGAATCAACGTGATGGATGGCTACGCATGTGGGACTCGGCGTGGATGGGCGCTCTACGTGCACGATTTTGGCCTTTTTGACATTTTTGTCCAATTTTTCATCTTTTTGACTTTTCCTTATTTATTTTCTCAATATATTTGTGATGTATTACCTCTAGTATTTTATCTTCGAGTATTTAAGTTATTTTTGAACTAAAATACATAAAAAAAACAATAAAAAAATATTCGTGATTTCAAAAAGAAAATTTTATATAAAAATATGATAAAAGAATACAAATATAAATCTATTTATTCAATTAAAGTAAATTAAATCATGGTAATTTTATTGCTTTTTAAGCACTCATCACAACCTTCAACCAACTTCTTGTTAGTCCCTTAGCAAGAGAAGCGATAAAAACTAAAAATTAAACTATCCTAAATCACTTCTGTGGATTGATACAATTGCATTTAGCGTATGCAACAAGCCTTTAAACCCCTAGGTTGCCCTAGTGGACGAGTTTAAGTCTCGTGAGGGTTTTCAGTAGTGATACCCATAAACATTAATAATAAAAAAGAAAACAAATGAAAACAAAATAAAACAAAATAAAACAAAATAAAACAAATAAAATAAGAAATTAACTAAAACTTAAAATAAAGTAAAATGATTAAATATATATATATATCATGCTTATAATATTTTTTAAAATTTCATAATTAAAATTTAAGCATGAATTATTTCAACTTCCAAAGCATTCATGATTTATTATAATAATTAGTTGAAAATCATTTTCATATTTCATATAAAAAATGTATCAATTTAATTTCACCCAATTTTAGTTTCATGAATCTGAATTCGCTTCAACTATATTCCTCACAAGTCAATACTCTCAAAAACACTGAATCTTATGGGTTCAAACACTCGTACTACTTTATATACGAAAGAGTTTATGTATATAAATGAACTAATATGCTTGCATATGTATAAAGAAGAAAGGCTCAAAGTGTTATTTTAACGTTGATCTCATAAAAGGAATCAAATGTAAGGATTTATAAAATATTATACATATTTTCATGCATCAATCAAATTCATCAAATAAAAATATCAAGTAATATGTCTTTTAGAAAATGTAGGAAATTGCAATGACTTCTTAGGAATTACTTATTATTATTTTTTTTACATTAAACCATTTCTCACAACTGTTTAGGCTTTTTAGGTCGTAGTACATAAATTATACTATTCATTTTTCTTTTCTCTCTTTCTTTCTATTATTTTTTTTATCTTATATGCTTCTTCTTCTTTTTTATAAGAGAATACATTTTTTTAGTGGACCCATGTACAGATTGTACATTTTTTACATGGTAAGGTAAGTGGTTAATATTTGACTTTTCTGTTTGTATTTGTATAAGTAACCTTAGATATATCTCTTTTTCAATAGAAGTCATGCATGAATGAAGAAAGACATACACTATTAATTTTTACTTAAACCATTTAATCTAAGTAAATGAAAAATAAATATATAAGACTTCATTAAGATGTAAAAATCCAAACATTCAATGTTAAGTCCTATAGAGATCATCTAATAATTTGAAGAAATAAGAAATGTGTTTAAAGTAGAACAAATATATTTCACTCAGAATAAAGAAATTAGGCTCCAATTATATCTTACAAGGGTAGTATCCACTATTTGATGCCTAAACACCAATTTTAGGTTTAATATAATTTCCACACCTTATCAAAAAATACTAGTCATGACAAAAACTAACTAATTACCAAATACTCCATGATATGTTTTCAAAAATTAATCTAACAATACAAAAGACTTAACTATTTACTTAAATTTGATTTAAAGAAATGATAAAAAATTTCAAGAAAATTTTTAAAACTAATCCTAAAATTCTAAAAATTACTAAATCACACAAAGAAAATAAAATCAAACAAAATAAAAATGAAAATGTGAACATAAAAATTTTAAAATTGTTGAAATAAGCATGATAACTTTTCACAACCCCAACCTACAGCTTATATTGTCCTCAATGTAACAATTTTAAAGTAAAGAAAAAGAGAAAAGAAAAGAAATGTTACCTATTTCCTCAAAATATGCAAGTAATGATGGAGAAATGCAGTTACATCCATCATATTCATCATTAAAGTACACACAGATAGATCGCTATGAACTTCTAACATTTCAACAAATATTTTTAGTTTTAACAATTCTAAAATTATTCATATGCAACTAAATAGAATAAATTAAACAAATAAAAGAAAATTACCTAGAAGGATGGGTCGCCTCATATCCAGCGCTTAGTTTAATGTCTTAGCAAGACACATCATTATGGTGCTAAGGATCAATTTATCAGTATGGAATCAACATCAGCCATGTTGTTTTCTCCTTTTAAATAAGGCTTTACACAATGCCTATTGACTTTGAAAGTCATTTGTGTCTTCGGATTCAATAATTCTATCACTCCATGTGAAAAAACTTGAAAAATTGTATAAGGTCCATCCCATCTTGATATCAATTTTCTCAAAAACATTCTCAAACGAGAGTTAAATAAAAGAAATTTCATTCCAGGAAGAAAGGACTTAGGAGCTAGCCTCTTGTTATGATAGTGTTTAGTAAGCTCTTTGTATAATTTTGCATTTTCATAGGCCTCATCCCTAATCTCTTCCAAGTCATTAAGATGGAGCAACTATTTTTCTCTTGTTTTATCTAAATTCATGTTAAGCTCTTTAATTGCCCAATAAGCCTTATGTTCAAGTTCAATGGGAAGATGAAACGCTTTCCCAAAGATTAACCGGTAAGGGCTCATCCCAATAAGTATTTTGTAAGCTGTGTAGTATGCCCATAAGGCATCATTTAACTTGATTGCCCAGTCCTTTCTTGAAGAATGCACGGTGCATTCCAAAATTCCATTGATTTGCCTATTACTTACTTCCACTAAACCGGAAGTTTGAGGATGATATGGAGTAGCTACTCTATGTGTGATGTTGTACTTTTTTAGTACTCCATCAAAGATTTTGTTACAAACCATTCACTACCTCTATAACTTATTATAGCTTTAGGCGTTCCAAACCTGTTAAATATTGAATCCTTCAAGAATTTTACAACAACATTAGCATCATTGGTTTTAGTGGGGACAACTTCTACCGATTTGGATACATAATCCATAGCAACCAAAGTATATTGAAAACCATTAAATAGGGGGAAAGACCCATAAAGTCAATCCCCCACACATCAAAGAGTTCAACAAATAAATTAGATGTCAAAGGCATTTCATCTCTTTTGCTTATGTTACCTGTTCTTTGACATCTATCACATTGTGCATAAAACATATGAGCATCTTTAAAAAAAGTAGGCCAAAAGAATCCAAACTGTAATATCTTACGGGTTGTCTTTTTGCCACCAAAATGGCCCTCACAATGAAGTTCGTGACAAAAAGTCAGAATGCTCTTATATTCTTTTTCAAATATACATCTTCGAATGACTTGATCTTGACCAATCTTGTATAAATAAGGGTCATTCTAGAAATAATCCTTGATAGTTTTAAAGAACCTTTTCTTATCCTGATATGATGTGTTAGGTCTCAAAATACAAGCGGCAAGATAGTTTATAATATCAGCATACCATGGGTTTGGATTGAAAATAAATGTTCATAAAGAAGGGTTTCAACTATATCTTCATTACTCTCACTCTTAAGAAAATTGAAGTCAGAAATCAACCTAGACAAGTGGTCAACTACTAAGTTTTCGCTGCCTTTCTTATCCTTGATTTCTAGGTCAAATTCTTATAAGATTAAGACCCACCTGATTAATCTTGGCTTGGCATTAGGTTTACTTAATAGGTATCTTAAAGCAGCATGATCAGAATGCACAATCACTTTAGATCCTACTAAATAAGACCTGAATTTGTCTAAAGAAAACACTATAGCCAAGAATTCCTTCTCTGTTGTGGTATAATTCATCTGGGTGTCATTGAGTGTTTTGCTAGCATAGTAAATGACATGCAAACACTTATCCGCCCTCTGTCCCAAGACTGCTCTGATAGCATAATCGGACGCATCATACATATTTTCAAAGGGTAAAGATCAGTTTGGTGCCATAAAAATAGGGGTAGATATTAGTTTCTCTTTCAAGGTATTAAAGGCAATAAGGCAATCATCGTTGAAATCAAAGTAAACATCTTTTGATAACAGGTTACATAAGAGACAACTTATTTTAGAGAAATCTTTAATAAATCATCTGTAAAATCCTACATGTACTAAGAAGCTTCTTATGCCTTTAACAGATGTAGTGGAGGTAATTTGGAAATTAGTTCAACTTTTGCCTTATCAACTTCAATACCTTTGTTTGAAATGATATGTCCTAACACTATCCCTTGTTGAACTATAAAATGAATTTTCTCCCAACTAAGGGTTAGATTATATTCAATGCATATTTCTAAAACCAAAGTCAATTTGTGTAAGCAATCCTCAAATGAGTTTCCAAAGACAGAGAAATCATCCATAAAAACCTCAATAAATTTTTCATCATATTCGTGAAGATAGACATCATACATCTCTAGAAAGTGGTAGGAGCATTACATAACCCAAATGGCATTCTTCGAAAAGCAAATGTCCCAAAAGGACATATAAATATGGTTTTTTCCTGATCTTCTAGTGTTATGGGTACTTGATAATATCTAGACAATCCATCTAGAAAATAGTAAAATTTATGCCCAACTAATCTTTCCAACATTTGATTAATGAATGGAATATGAAAGTGATCCTTTTTAGTATATAAATTCAGTTTCCTGAAATCTATACACATCCTCAATCCGATGATTATTCTAGTGGGCACTAATTCACTTTTGTCATTCTTAACAACTGTTATCCCAAATTTCTTAGGTACCATATGCACTGGACTAACTCATTTACTATCAACAATAGAGTAGATATTTCCTTCTTCTAACAATTTAAGAATTTCTTTCTTAACTACCCCTTGCATGTCTAGGTTTAGTCTTCTTTGGGCCTCTCATACGGGTTTAGTACCATCTTTCAAGTTGATCTTATACATACACATCGTAGGACTAATGCCTCTTATATCCCCGATACTCCAACCTATGGCTTTCTTAAACTTCTTAAGCACGTTTATAAGTTCATTTTCTTGGGTTTTGGTCAATACTGAGGAAATTATCGTTGGATAAGTTTCTCCTTCTCCCAGAAACATGTATTTTAAGTGTTTAGAGTCTTTGAGTTCAAGTTCAGATGGATTGACCTCTTTACTAGATGTGGAATTGGGTAGATTTAAGAGTGTACTAGATTTTTTCATTTGTTCATCATTATCTAGTTGTTCAAGGTACCCTTTAGTTTCCTCATCTAAATCTTTTTTGACCTCTTAAAGTGTAAGAATAGTTTCAAGCTTGTCTTTTATTCTGGTTTAGGAAAAAGTGCTTTGGAAAAGATTATCCGAAGGGTCAACATCAAATATTCCATCAATGGTAGAAATAGAAGGAAAAGGTGAAGAATCAAGAACTTTAAAATGTACAGTCTCTCCTAAGACTATCATTGCCAAATTTCCATCTTGGACATCAATAATAGTCTTGGTAGTTGCCATAAATGGTCTACTAAGTAGTATTGTGTACTCTTTATCCAAGGTTGTATTTTCTTGCATATCAAGAATCACAAAGTCAATAGGTATTATCAGTTTGTCTTTATGTACCAACACATCCTCAACTATTCCCTTTGGATACTTAAGATATCTATCTACAAGTTGAAGGGACAGTTATGGATTTAAAATCTCCTAAATCAAGTTTAAGAATATAGAGTATGGCATCAAGTTTATACAAGCACCTAAATCAAGAATTGCTTTAGCGACCTTCATATCCCCTATAGTTATGTTTATGATAAAACTTCCAAGATCTTTGAACTTAGGGGAAGTTGGTGCTGAAGTATAGCACTAGAAATTTCTGATACTACTACTCGTTCATTATGTTCATATCTCATTTTCTTAGTGTTCAACTCTTTGAATAACTTAGCATAGAAGGGCACATTCATGATCACTTCTAATAATAGTAAATTGATATTTACTTTAGAAAGCATATTAAAAAGATCATAGAATTGCTTATCTTGTTTGGATTCTTTCAGCCGGTGTGGAAAAGGTACTTGTAGCTGGTGTTGTTATGTTGTCTTTTGAATTTTGGGGATATCAAATGACTCCCCAATGGATTTTTATGAAGGTTTGTCAAATTTAGTAATTATCTCTCCTTTTTGCAAGACTAGAATTTCACCTTCTTTGTAACCTGAACTACAAGGTAGATCTTTAGAGATTTCAGGTAAACTAGTATTGACTAGCTTACCACTTCAAAGGGTTCTTGCCTTTGCATTTGTTCTGCTAGCTACCCAACTTTGGTTTCAATCTTTTAACCGAAGCTTTCATGGTGCTCAACCTTTGATTATTCATCAATTGGTTGTCATGACTAACTTGAATAAAAGCATTCAAGTTATCCTCTATGGTTGGCTTAAAAGATTGATTTGGTGGGTAATGGTGGTTTTTATATGGCCTTAGTGTTTGACATTGGGTGTAGGCTTGGTAATTGTTTGGTGTCCAATGATGGTTAGGGTGCAACTTCCTCTATGGCATCAACACTAGAGTCACAAGTATATGAACAATTACAAGCATCATGCCCAATTGAAAAACACATTTCACGTACTTCTTGATTTGGCATTTGGTGGGTAGTGAGAAGTTGCACTTGCTTAGTCAATTCAGCAAGTTTCAAGGTCATTTCATTATTGGAGCCAACTTCATTGACTCCTGCTCTTCTTCTCCTAGTGCTTCTTTGTTAGGAATTAGAACCAACAGCTCATAGAGACTATAGGTTTCCTCTACAATCTTTTCTCCCACAACTCCTCCAGTAGCATTATCAACATATATTGACTCTGCAATTTCGATCCATTATAAAAGAATTGGTTTTGTACCTGTAATGGAAATCTATGATGAGAAAATTGAATGAAAAGAAGTTTGAATCTTTCCCAAGCTTCATGAAAGGGCTCTTCATTCATTTGAGAAAACGTTGCTATCTTCGCTCTTAGATCAGTAGTCTTTTGATGGGAATAGAATCTACCCATAAATTTTTCATAGACTACCTCCCAAGTTGTTAAAGGATCTGGCTGCAGGGTAATAAACCATGACCAAGCTTTATTCTTGAGGGTGTAAGGAAAACACTTCATCCTAAGTTGGTCTTCATCAATTCTCTGCAGTGGAAAGGTTTGAACAATAGCATAGAATTCTCTAATGAAATGCAAAGGGTCTTCATTAGGGATACAATAAAAGAAAGGCAACAAAGAATAATTAATCTTTTTCAACTCATAGTTCCTTGCAACCTCCTGTAATTGTATGCCGAAAGTTGCATTTTCAATGATTGGCATTGCATAGTGCTTCATCATTTTCTACATATCTCCAACATCTCCCATGGCTACTTGTAGTGGAAATCAGTCATCATTTTCTTGCGTATCTAGCTCCTAAATTGAAAAATAGTAGACTTCTCCAAGAAAACTTTCTCACTTAAAAAAAATGTATAGGTTTAAAGAAGATAAAAGACATAGGGAACCCATTTTTTATTATTTATTTTTTATTTATTTTATTTATTTTCTTTTTTATTTTTATAATTTTTTTTTGAAAATCTAAGTTAATTAAGTTAAGTAGAAATTTAAGTTAATTAAGTTAATGAATTAAGTTTGTATTTTTTATTTTTTATTATTATTTTTTTGTAATGCAATTTAAAGAATGAATACAATTTTCGAAACAAATGAATCTCTATTATTTCATTTGAATTTTATTACACACATTCTTAAAATAAAAATAAAAAAACAAACTAAAAGAAAAGAAAATACAATAATGGGTGACCTCTCACTCAGGACTAAAATTTATCGTCTTCTAGTAAGACGTTGCTTGGAGATTTCAAAATGACAAATTCAATGTCTCATCTTCATTGAATTTATTTGATCCATTTTGATCATTCAGTTTGTCTTTGCTTTGTTTTTGCAAATGCTTAGCCAACCGTTCCACTTGGACCTCCACCTTTCAGATAGAAGCTTCCATAGATTCAAACCATTGATTAGTTTTAGATTGGTTATCTCTACAGACTTGAATAAAATAATTTAGGTTGTCTTCCAAGGTTGCTTTACTGGGAAGGCTTCTTGGAATGGGCTGGTGAAATTCCTGGCCTGGCTAATTTGATCCTTGGGCGAAAGGATGGTTGTTTTGCCTCCAGGAGAAGTTGGAATGATTCCTCCACCCAGGATTATAGGTACTTGAATTGGGGTCGAATCTTGGTCTCTATTGATATGCTCCCAAAACATTAACATGTTCAGGTTCAGCTGGTGTTTCTCCTTGATATGAACAGGCTTCAGTACCATGTCCAATGTTGCTACACAAACCACAATGTTCATTATTGGTGTTAATTTTTGAGTGAGAAGGGCAACTTTCTTGGTCAATTGAACAAGTTGTTGTTGAACTTCATTGCTGGAATCGATTTCATAAACTCCAACTCTTCTCACTCATGAGCTTTTCTGTTGGGAATTTGCACCCAACATCTCAAAGAAGTTGTATGTCTCTAAGGTTGTCTTCTCTCCCATAGCTTCTCCAGTGGCGTTGTCGAAAATGAACTAGCATTACTGAGTAAGTCCATTGTAAAAGAATTGGTTCTACAACTGCAATGGTAAGCTGTGATGAGGGCATTAATTGAGGAATAATTTAAACCTATCCCAGGCTTCATGGAATGATTCTCCTTCCATTTGAGAGAAAGTGGCAATCTTTGTTCTCAACTCTGATGTTTTTTGGTGGGAATATAATTTTCCCATGAATTTATTGTAAACGTCTTCCCAGGTCTTCAGAGAACTTGGAGGGAGTGACATCAACTAAGCTTTGGTCTTGTCTTTCAAAGTATAGGGGAAACACCTCATTCTAAGTTGATTTTGGTTTAGAATACCGAGGTAAAATGTTTGGACTGTGGCATAGAAGTCCCTAATGAAGGAAAGAGAATCTTCATTAGGCAACCCATAGAATGAATGAAGCATGGAAAAATGAATGTTTTTCAAGTCATAATTTCAAGCAGCCTCACCTAGTTGGATAGAGGCAGTTATCGTGCCAATTACTAGCCGTGCAAATTCCTTCATGGTGGTTTCCCTAACATGTGGGTTTTCTCCCATTTCTATTTGTTCCGATAAAGGATTACGACTTGGTTTTGTGTTTGGCTCAAAAATAGGCTGATGGTTAGAATCTAGTCTTGTGGAAAATTGTTTAAAATTATGAATATTATCTAGGTAGGATGTAAGAGGGTTTCCTAAAGATCTTCTACCATGCATAGACTAGTGAAAGAGTAAATTTAAAACACTTGTCAAAGGATAAGAATAAAAAAACTATACAAAAAAATTAGAGAAAATAAAATAATAATAAACAAACAAGTTAAGTTAACTTCTAAGTTAAATAACATAATCAGTATTAACTAAGAGTACTTCCACGAAAGAATGGTGGGACAAATGCTCCTTAAATACCATCCTCCTAAACAGAGTAAGGTTTTCACGAACGACTAGTATCACAAAGGCTTTCAAAAATTAGTCTCCAAGACACTACTATCTTATATCATTACTTTTCATGCTATTAAAATCTAAATTAATTAGTTTTTTTTTATAATTTTATAATTAATTTTTTTTCTAAACCTCATTATTTATAAAAAAATAGAGTTTTTTTTTTATTTTTTTGAATTTTTATTTATTTATTTTTTATATAAATTTTTATTTATTTTTTTTAATTTAAAATTTAAAATTTAAAATTTTAATCTTAAATTTTAATTTTAATTTTATATTTTTATTATTTTACTATTCAAGGTAAGTAATAGTTTTTTTTTAATTTTTAATTTTTTTTATAAATTTTAAATTTGATATTTAAATTTTTTATAATTTTTTTGTAAATTTTATTTATATTTTTTGAGTTTTAAATTTGATAAATTACAAATCTTAACTTTTAATTTTAAATTTAAATTTTTTTGATTGCTAAAGATAAGCAACAGTTTTTTTTTTCTTTGAATTTTAAATTTTATATCTTAAATTATAAATTTGAATTTAAATGTTTTTTATTTTACTGTTCACAAACTTTTTTGAAATTTTAAATTTATTTTTTTTAATTTATATCTCAAATTTTAAATTTTCAATTCAATTTTTTTTTGTAATTTTAAATTTTAGTTTTAAATTTAATTAATTTTTTTTGTTTTAATGTTGAAGAATAGATTTTTTATTTATTTACTTATTATTTTATTTTTTGAAATTTAAATTTCAATTCTTAACTTTTAATTTTAAATTTAATTTGTTTTTTTATTGTTCAAGAACAGTTTTTTATAATAATTTTTAAAATTTGAAATTTGATATTTATTTTTTTTAACTCAAAATAAAAAAAATCAAAATTATTTACAACACGAAAAGTTTTCAAATTTTTGTTAAATAATTTAAAAACGTTATTTCTTCCCTAATAACGGTGCCAATAACTTGATGAATGAATCACAAGACCGGCATTGCAAATACCGATCTTATGAAAATACCCTTTGTGGTTTTATTATTTGTAAAACTCTCGCAAATGAACGAATCATTTTATAGAAAATGATAAGTATACTAACCAAGTCGATATAAGGAATGAATTTATTTGGTTTTTAATTTATTATTCAAAATCTTAAAAATAAAATTAAATCTGAAACATCTTGTCATGATATTTTGGTTTGTTTGTTTCCTAATCTAATAACATAAAAATAAATATAAACATATGTTTAGAAAGAATTTTAAGTATCTGACTTTAGTGATTTTTAGTTAGAAGTGAGAAATAGCACTATTGAACATATAATGTATTCTCCTCATTTAAAGGGTATATATATGTATAATATCTTACGTACATGGCGGGGTGCGTATAAAGCGATCTGGATACATGTATTTGCACAAACTATTTTACAATAGAAATCAGATTGTTACAAGTATTTACAAATAAGGGGAGGCTGTTTAGGTGCAAGTTGCTCATAGAGGAGGACTCTCATCATGTCGAGATATCATAGCTTTCACTAGGTCTTGACATCCAAGACCTCTTTGTTTGATAACGAGGTACTATTGTTGACTGGGTTTGTAAGTTTTACCAAGTTTGTTGGGCACAAGCCATTTGTTAAGCCAACCCCATGTCCTCGCTTTACCCTAGTGGGGTACCTGTACTTATTAGGTCGTATGCCTGCCCGTTACATATTTAATACCAAACAACATAGATATAAATTCAATAAACAATCATGCAAATTTTATCATTTATAATAGTAGAGTATTTAATGATATAACAATTAAGTTAATTATGTTTGCTCGTATTATTTAAGTTATTAAATATATAAATTAATATTTGTTGATTTTCTCTTTTTGGTATGTAAATGTCCTTAGGCGGAACCGAAATTCTTTTGTTTAATATTAATATCAATTAAATATTAAATTTTAGTTTTTTTAAGAAAATAGCAAACCATCTAATTACAAATTTAGGCGGAGTCAAATAATTAAACTTTATTCAAGGTGTCCAAATTAAACCTAAGAATTTAATTTTTCAAGTACTAACTTTCAACTTTTAAAACCAATACTGAAAAAATATGTCGTCAATACATTTTCGAATAATAATTCTTATAAAAAAACTTTTGAAATAGTATTTTACTCTAACTACCGAAAGATTGAACCAATAAATAAAATAACACTATTCTAAATTAGACTGAATAGTTAAACCTTAAAATCTAATTTTTAGATTTAAGTTTGTAATGAAAAATAATGTATTTCTCTCTAACTTCCTTAATATAAAATCTTAAATAAAAATAAAATCAATTTATTTTATAAAAGTGTTTTACCTATTTAATATTTTACAAGCATAACAACGTTGTAATTATATCATATTTATAAATAGCCAACCATGTTAAATTTAATCACAATCAAATTAAACATAACATATAAGAATAAAACATAAAATGATAACTGTAAAGAATCTATTAAAATAATACCTTAAAAGAATCCTTAAAATAGTTTGATGTTAATTTTGTTACTGGAAAACCTCCAAACGTATTTGCATATCTCTTATTGAATCAAAAACTAAAAATTTATAAAAATATATCTAGTTCCTCTCAAAAAGAGAAGAACTTTAAAAATAAAAACTAAAAAATTAAATAAATAAAAGAAGAAAACTTTCTAAAGAAAGAAAGAACTCAACAAATTTTGGGTATTTTGGAATGGGGGAAGAGACTCCTTTTATAGATGAGGAAAATGCTAAAAAAAGGGAAATGTTTTTACAAAATTTGAATTTGGGCTTGTTTATACAGGTTAGCACGCGCGGCAGGACGTGGGCGGATGGATGTTGGGCGCGAGACTTAGTGCGGATCGGATGGGGTGTGCGCTGGTGTGTGTGGGAATCGGCACGATGGACGATTGTGTGCGTGGGACTCAACGCGACTACGCGCGCGATTTTGGAATTTTTGACATTTTTTACCCATTTTGTTCAATTTTTCCATCTTTTTGACTTTTTCTCATTTATTTTCTCAATATATTTGTGATGTATTATTACCTCCAATATTTTTTCTTCTAGTCTTTAAGTTATTTTTGAACTAAAATACCTGAAAAACAATAATAAAAAATATTTGTGATTCAGAAAAGATAAATTTATATAAAAATATGATAAAATCATACAAATATAAATCTATTTAATTAATTAAAGTACATTAATTCATGGTAATTTTAGTGCTTTTTAAGCACTCATCAGGGATAGGCGTAAATGTGTGTTGGCGCGCACACCCCTAGCACATGCTCGTTACACGCGAGCATGTGTTGGTGGTGTGATGACATCGCACCAGCGTATACTGGGTGTGCATGAGCACGCGTGCTGTCCTAGGCAGGTGCGGGAGTGCACGAAACTCAACATTTTTCACCGTTTTGACTCATTTTGTCCAATTTTTCCATTTTTTTTTACTTTTTCTCATTTTTTTAACAACACATTTGTGATGTATTATCTCCAATTTTTTTATTTGATCATTTAAATTATTTTTTGAATGAAAATACCTAAAAAATAATAAAAATATCAATGATTCCAAAAAGACAAATTTATATAAAAATATGATAAAAACATACAAATATAAATTTATTTAATCAATTAAAGTAAATCAAACCATGATAATTTTATTACTTTTTAAGCACTTATTAATTATAAATATAGATAATTATCTAATATTGTTATCAACGAGTTTATATTGTAGATATTGAAAATAATTTAGATATTAATTAGTTTTATAAATGTGTATACATATAATAACTTATTGCTTTGTAAATTTTATTAAAACTAAATAAAACTTCTTGTTACATATCTGGTTACTTATTTATAGTAACAATGGAACACTTAAATCAGGTGCTATTTTGGCATTAAAATATAATGGGAAGTCAAACAGATAGTATTCTTATCACACTAATGATACTTAGTGTTACTTTGTAACATGATAAAATTAAAGGATATATTTATAATTTTGTTAATCGTTTGATGATATATTTATTAATTTATCTTTTATTTTAAAAATTGGCAATTTTATGATCAAAAGGCAAATTTTTGAGATGTTTATGATTTTTGGCCACCAGTTTCTAGCATAATTGTTTGAATAGTATCTTAATTGATTTCTGAGTTTGAGTTTGAGTTTTTCCTCACAAATGAGATTTAAACCACTTGTACCATAATTTTTGGTGTTGTAAAAAGCTATTGATTTCTGAGTTCGAATTTGAGTTTTTCCTCACAAATGAGATTTAAACCACTTGTACCATAATTTTTGGTGTTGTAAAAAGCTATTTTAAGGCTCTCTCCAAGATGATGCTTAAAAGAAAAGTTATAAGACCGTAACTTTGGGCCTAAATTAATACTTATGGATGAAAGCTTTTACGTCTCAAGATGATTAAGGCTATAACCTCAAGTGGTTTTTTATTTAAGTTGGTTTCATGATTTATTCACAAACTTTTAACCTAATTTAATTAAAAAATTAAAAAGGTATAATATCATAGATAAAAAATAAAAAGGAGAATATATCAAAATTCTATAAACAAATTCGACTAGGATTGCTTCTTTTGCATTCTATGGTCTTTCTTTGTGGTTATCTTCCATTTTCTTTGACTCCGACAACTCTAAATTTTAGCAATCATTAAGTTGTAGCCTTACAACTTAATAGTCAAATAGAAGAGAAACGTTGGTTGTATTAAGTCTATAGTTTCATTTTCTTTGTACATATTGCTCAAATATATATGCTTTTACTCCACCATTATTGATGCCTGTGATAGCTCCAAAGTGATATTTGCTACAACTCATATGATATAATTCAAGTGTTTTCTTGTTATTTCATGTTTAATTACTTATTGGATTAATATTTATTATTTTTAATATTTAAAGTTTTTTAAATTTTATTATAGTTTTATGATTATGCTTTGAATCATCTTAAGGCATAAGCCTCACCTCACTTAAAGAAAACACCTTAATATTTAAAATATCATTTTATAAAATTAGTGCTATTAATAATTGATAAATACTTTGACAAAATATGGAGATCGAGGTGATGTTCAAGTTGATATTCTCTAATATTCTTAAGATATTTTGCAAGGAATTTGCAGTTCAATGACTAGGGATGGATTTGGAAGATCAAATTGGGTGCAAGAGTTACTTTAGAAAACAATTTTTGTTTTAATTAATTGTGAATCTTTTATGTTTAGCAATTTTTATTTTAGTGAATTGTGGGCTTTTTATTTTAAGTCTTTTAGTATTTTATTTTTTTAAGGTTGAATTAGTCCTAATCCATAACTAAATAGACATATTAGGCCCATTTCATCTAGGGTTTTTTCTTTTAGGTTTCTTACTTGTATAAAAGAATAGTTACGTAATTTGGAGGGAAGAACAAATATTCATTAATGAAAACAAAATTTTAGAAAGCTTCTTGTGTTTGCCTTCTTGTGTTCTTGATTGAATACTTGAATTCGACTTATCAAAGGGAGTGATCATCTTTTGTGGTGTCTCAAGGTTTGGGTTTTAAGGACTTTGTTTCCTTAAGGTTCTAATTTGATCATCTTTAACATGTTCTAAGCAAATCAATCGTTTCTATTCCTTTGAATTCGTGGGTTCCTAGGTTGTTCGCCTAAAGGGTTTGCATCATTTGGTATCAGAGCCTTGGTTACTAAAAATAGGTTATCTATCTTCATATATCTTTGTTTTGAATTTTAGATTTCAAAAAAAAATTGTCCTTTGATTATTTTCTACGTTCTTGAGTCAAAAATCACAAAACAAAAAAAAACTTTCCTTTGAGTCTTGTGTTTTCTTTCAATTTTGTTGTCGTTGTTTTCGTATTTGGATTTTGTTTCATAATTTTCTTTGAATTATTCATATTTTTTCTTGCTCTTTATTTATGTGTTCAATCTATCTTTGTTCTTCAAAAGAAAAAAAAAGAAGAGATATGTTGTTCAGTTTAATAAGAAAATATTTTGATAAAACGGAGTTACAACTTTAAATGACCATAACTTTTGACTCGAGTAATAAAAAGACCATTATAATATATAAAATTGAAGCTCGTTTCTATTCCTAAAACTATATATAAGTTTCACCTTTGTTCTTGCAATTTTTGAGTCCAAATTCCACCATTTACACCATTAACTGAGGGGTTAAAGATTTGTCGCACCTTTTTGTGTTGTTTTTGGTTCTTGTTCATTAAGGTTGCAGATTTTTTTTGTGAATTTTCTATTCATAGCAGTAGTAGCAGTAGTAAAAATAAAAAAAAAGAAAGAGAAAAAAATAAAAATAAAAGAAGATAAGGAAAACATAGTAATAGATTGTTCAAGAATCTAATTCTTCTTTTCTCATTGAGTTTTCTTATTCTTGTTGATTTTTTTTCCTTTATTTTGTTCTTTCTTCCCAAGACTGATATAAAAAAAATGAGAATCATAGTTGATTAAGAATCTGTCTTTAGAGTCCTCTTTGGTTAAGAGTCTTGCTTTAGAGTCCTCTTTGGTCAAGAGTCTTTTTTTAGAGTCCTCCTTGGTCAAGAGTCTTTCTTTAAAGTACTCTTTGGTTAAGAGTCTTTCTTTAGAGCCTTCTTTGGTCAAGAGTCTTTCTTTAGAGTTCTCTTTAGTCAAAAGTTCTTTAGAGTCTTCTTTGGACTTTCTTTCTTTAGAGTCCTTTTTGGATTTTCCTTTTGTCATACTTTGACATTAAGTTCTTTTAAAATTCAGAATTTTGAGATTGTCAATAATAAAATAGTTACTTCTTGAGATTAGTTGGATTATTTGATTTTGTTAAGAACACAAAGGAGATTGGCATGAGCTTTGAGTGATAAAAGAGATAGAAAGAGAGCAAAAATAGTGTTAAAAGGAGAGTGATAACAATCTAATTTAAGAGAAAATATGTGAGGGAATGTTAAGAGAGAGAGAGAGTGAAAATAGTGTTAAAAAGGAGAGTGATAACAATATAATTTGAGAGCAAACACGTGAGGGAGTGTTAAAAAAAAGAGAGAGCAAAAATAATGTTAAAAAAAGGGAGAATGATAAAAATATTATTTGAGAACAAACACGTGAGAGTGTGTGTGGGTTTATCTCATTTTATTTTATAGGTTGACAACATGAGTAAGGAAGAAGGAGAACCACAAGGGTTGACTTGAAATTCTTTATCAAATCTATTCATGACCAATTTAAGAGAATGAATGCAAGGTTGGATGATTTAGAATCCTCTTCTAGTTCTAAATTACATAAAATAAGACATAGAAGACATGGGTTAGACAAATAAGAAACATTCCAATGTGGAAGAGAGAGCAAGTTGTAAATAGGATAAAAATCATGTTTTTATAAACAACTATAGAAATCAAAAGTGCTAGTTCATGTGACTGATGAGCGAAAACCGACATCGTCGATTCTTGCCAATACTTTGGTTTTAATATTTATAAAACTCTCGCAAGTGTACGAATCATTTCGTAGAAAATGATAAGTATACTCCCAAGGTCGATCTAAGGAAGGAATGTGTGTGGTTTTTAATTTATTATTCAAACTTCTAAAAACGGAATTAAATCCTAAACATCCTATCACGATATTTTGGGGTTTTTGTGTTTTTAATCTACTTACATAAAAATAAACATAGATTCAATAAACATTTATGCAAATTTTATCTTTTATAATGGTGGAGTATTTATGGATATAATAACTAAGTTAATTATGCTTGCTCATATTATCTAGGTTATTAAAGATATGAATTGATATTTATTGATTCTCCCTTTTTTGTATGAATACCACCTTTGGTGGGGTTAGATATTCTTTATTAACTAAACAAATCAATTAACACCTATAGGTGGGGTTGATAACTAATATGCTTAATTAAATTAATTCCTTTTTCTAAGAGATTGAAAATGAACCATTTAAATGCCACCTTTGGTGGGGTTAGACAGTTTAAACTTTATTCAAGGTGTCCAAATTAAACCTAAGAATTTAGTTATCCGAGTACTAACTTTCAAGTTTTAAAACCACTACCGAAAACATGTTGTCAATATATTTTCAGATAATAATTCTTATAAAAACTTTTGAAATAGAGCTTCACTCTAACTACCGGGCGATTGTACCATCAAATAAAAGAGCACTACTCTAAATCAGACCGGATAACTAAACCTTAAAATCTAATTTTCAGGTTTAAGTTTGTAATGAAAAATAATATATTTCTCTCTAACATTCTTAATATAAAATCTTGAATAAAAACAAAATCAATTCATTTTAGAGATTTTCACCTATTTAATATTTCGCAAACATAACAACGTTATTATTACATCATGTTTACTAAACAGCCAGCACGGTTAAATTTAATCACAGACAAATTAAATATAACATGTAAGAATAAAGCATAAAAATAACTGTAAAGAAAATAAAATCCTTACAGAACTTCGACGCTATTCCCGTTGCCGGAAAAACTCCAAGCGGAATTTGCACTCCCATTTATTGAATCAAAAAACTAAAATATTACAAAAACATAACTAGTTCTTCCCTAAAAAGGGAAGAACTCTAAAACTAAGAGAAATTAACTAAAAACTAAGAAAAACTAAAGAAAACTAAAAATCTAAGAAAAGAGAGAAAGAAAGAGAGAAAAGAATGTATTTGGAGGTGTTGAAGGTGTATTTTGAAGTGAAGGGAAGAAGGGTATTTATAGGTGAGGATGGAGAGAAAAAATGAGTAAAAAAATGTAAAAAAATGTAAAAACGTGTAATGGAAATGCTGAGGTCATTGATGATGTCAACATGACATCATGGGGGTGGCTGCACGTGAAAAATGGGGCGAAACGGGCGTCGGCGCGCGCGGAGGCAGCTGTGCGCGCGTGGATGAACAGTACCCGCGCGCACAGTTCTGCGCAGATGAACAGTAGCTGCGCGCAGCTTGGCGCGGGATTGGGCGCTGTTGCGCGCGCGGCTGGGCGGCGCGTTTTTCTCCTTTTTGATATTTTTGACCTTTTTGACCCATTTTGTCCAATTTTTGCATATTTGTTGACCTTTCCCCATTTATTTATTAATATATTTGTGATGTATTGCTTCAAGTATTCCTCTTTGAGTCTTTAAGTTACGTTTTTAAGCCAAAATACCTGAAAAACAATAAAAATACCCGTGATTCCGAAAAAGACAAATTTATATAAATATATGATAAAACATATAAATATATATATTTTTAATCAATTAATGTGCATAAAATCATGGTTATTTTAGTGTTTTTTGAGCACTCATCAGTGACGAAGAGATACCACCAGTGAAAGATTGTTCTAATGTTGAAGTAGAAGAACCTGTGTATAGAGATTCACTTGTCACAAGGAGAGTCTTGAATATACCTCCAAAGGATGAAGGAGATGACAAGCAACATGATCATATTTTCCACACAAAATGTCATGTGAAGGATAAGGTATGCACATTAATTATTGATAGTTGGAGCTGCACTAATGTTGCTAGTACCTTATTCATAGAAAAGTTAAATTTGAAGTGGCAGAAGCATCTCAAACTGTACAAGCTACCATAGATAAATGATTATGGAGAAGTAAATGTTAACAAACAAGTTTGGGTTCCTTTTTTAAATGGAAAATATGAAGATGAGGTTCTTTGTGATGTGACACCAATATATGATGCTCACATATTGCTCAGAGGACTATGGCAGTTTAATAGGAGAGTGTCACACGATGGTTACAAAAATCGTTATTCTTTTGAAATGAACAACCAAAAAGTTGTATTAGCCCATCTCAATCCTTTGCAAGCTTATGAGGATCAAATTAGGATAGTAGGAGAGTGCAAGATGTGGGAAAAACAAAAGTGTGAGTAAGAGGAAAATAAAGAAAGAGTAAGTAAGGTAGAGAGCAAAAATGAAGAGAAAAGTGAGAAAAGTGAGCATAATGGAGGGAAAAGTGAGCATAATGGAGGGAAAAGTGAGCATAATGGAGGGAAAAGTGAGCAAAAAGAGAAGAGAGTGAGCACAAAGGAGAGAAGAGTGAAAAAAAGGAGAGAAAATAAGAGAAAAATATAAGAATGAGTGCATTTGCTGAAAAACAAGAGATTAAGAGTGGAATAATGGCAAGGCAACAAGTACTTGTACTTATGTACAAGGATGTTTATCTCTCTACTAACGATCTTAACTCATCTTTGCCTAGTGTCATTTTATCTTTATTGTAGGATTTTGAAATTCCCCATGGATTAACTCATTTGAGAGAAATTGGGCATCAAATAGACTTCACACATGGATCTATTATACCAAATCGACCTGCTTATAGAGCTAAGATTCGAGGATGAATCTTTTCAAAGACAAGGGGAATAATAGAAATCGAGGTACTGATCAACTTGATATTCTCTAATATTCTCAAGATCTTTTGCAAGGAATTTGTGGTAGGGATAGATTTGAAAGATCAAGTTAGGTGCAAGGGTTACTTTAGGAAACAATTTTTGTTTTAATTAATTGTGGACCTTACATGTTTAATAATTTTTATTTTATTAGTCTTTTATATTTTAAGGTTGGATTAGGCCCAATCCATAACTAAATAGGCACATTTAGCCCATTTCATCTAGAGTTTTTTTTTCTTTTTGGGTTTCTTGATTATATAGAAGAATAGTTATGTAATTTGAAGGGAAGAACGAATATTCATTAATAAAAAAAATTCAGAAAGCTTCTTGCTTTGCTTTGTTATGTACCTGATTAAATACTTGAATCTGACTTATCAAAGGGAGTAATCATCCTTTGTGGCATCTCAAGGTTTGGGTTTTAAATACTTTGTTTCCTTAGGGTTCTAATATGATAATCTTCAACACGTTTTAAGCAAATCGATCGTTTCTATTCCTTTGAGTTTGTGGGTTCCTAGGTTATTCGCCTAAATAGTCAACGATTTTTACCTACCACATATTAGTAGCACTAAAAATGACACACTAAATACGACACTAAGTAATTGAATTCTATATATTGTGTGTCTTTCAATCCTTTTTTATTATTTAAAACTTCTACCTAAGGCTTTGGAGTAGACATTTTAGTTGTTAAAATAACAATGAATAGTATCTAGGGTCCGATAACTTATACTGTTAGAACACAAAAAGTTCTTTAACTTTCAAGCTGGAAAAATAAATTATATATGCCTTTCAAAAAGATAGCACATAAGTTGCATTGATTATTAACCATATTTTTAGGCTAAAAGTGAGTACATTTTTGGAATAAAAGATAAATAGTAATTTTTTTGTGCTAACCTATTAAATACCCTTCACCATTCTTCACCATTAATACTTCTACTTCAACTTCTCCATTAAAGGCCACCCGCTTTCATTCACCATTATTTGGACTCAATATCTTAGAGAGAAATATTAGAGAGATATTATTGCAAAGAGATGAATGTGTGGATACAAGTGTAAGTTATACAATGTGTACACATAATTACATGTTAGAAGGGAATAATTAGCCTAAAGTACAATAAGTTAGGGCTCAAACTTCTATTGGGCTCAGTCTTACTCAGGACTCAAGCTGCCATTGAGCTCAGTCTGTACCATGGATGGGATGTCTAGGGTACTTTATCTTTTGTCTTGGACTGGACTTGGCTTGTGTAGTTTATAAGGTTCGGTCTTTGGGTCGGTCCAGATGTCCAAACAACCATTAAAGGCCCAACTTTATTTTCCATTACTCCTCTCACAAAATCACACTTTTATGTTTTTTAATTTCTTAATCCTCTCCATTTTAAAGGAAAAAGGAAGTAATGAAAGGGTCTCCTTCGACAAAGTGCTATTATGGCCAAAATGCTCAATAAAATACAGAATGAACTTGTACTAATTGAGGCCAAAATGCTTCCTTTTTTATGAAAATGGAGAGAATGGGGAAAGTGAAGGAAATGAGAGTGCGATGATATGGTAATTTTTAGAAGCTAGGGAGGAGGAAGAAGACATAGGTAAGGGAAGATGATTTCATATATTTTCTGATATCCTTTCCCTAAATTCTTTAGCCATATTTATAGGATTACACGAGGCTAATTGATTCTGACATTTATCTAAAAAAATCAATGGCCCTGCTCATACTCCTAGCCAACATTCCTTGTCGTTAGTGGTCCCCTCCTCTACTCGTGACTCTATGCCCACTTGTTCCCATGAGTGTTGCATGACTCCTTGTACTGTTGGTACCTTCTTTTGCTCATATCATTTCATCCCCCTTTAAGAATCCTTGTCCTCAAGGATGAAGTTGGAATATGACAAAAAATAAGTACCCCTCTTATGAATGCCTTCCCTTTTGGTTGGTTTAGTTGAAAGGAAATTTGAATGGAGCGATTGTCTTCTGCACCAAAAATAGTGATGGTACATATTTTTGTTATTGCCTCTGGTGCCAAGGGATTGTCTTTTGAGTACGTATTATGGTAGTCTTCTCCAAAAGCGAAAAATAGAGTTTCTATTCCTATTAAAATTTCACCTATTGATCCAAGTGCTATAGAGGGCCATTCAACCGCATAAGGTACTATAATTAACTTAAGCTTTTCTTGGTCGTATGGGATAGGTTCATACTTCTTATATGGTGATGCCTTTCCATTCTTGAAATCCTTAACCCAAGGTGCAACATGGTCTGGCTCTAGATTTGGTTTCCAATATTTCTGTCCGTCATTAGTCTGAATGATGATCATAGGAACTTCATCCTCTTTAAGCCCAAAGTATTGGAAGGCTCCTTGACTAGCTTCAATATCTCCTGACAGAAAGCTTATGTCCTTTGCCCTGTATTTCTCAACAACTTTACGACATTTTGATTTAAAAGCTTCAGAAAATTCACTATTGAATTTGAGAAATAACATTACCTTTGCATTTGCACTATTAAAGAATTCCACAACAATTGGATGATTGTCTAGGTTATTGTTAAACTTGGTCACAATTGGCACACTAACTTCTTCAAGAAATTTCTCCATAACATCAATGTGAAAATCCTTAAAGTCAACATAAAGTTCATCAAATGGCTTGAACAACCTAATTATAGGTTCAGAGACTGATGATTCATCACGTGGAAGTAGCTTGGCATCCCAAGTATGAACAAACTCATAGTTAGAGCGCAACTTCTCAGCTACAACTGAATAGTTGTCAAATTCTTCCCCAGAAAATTTAGGTAATACTCCAACAACCACAATCTTCTTGTCTGTGATAAGACCACTACCATCTTCTGTTGTCTTTATTTCTGCAGATGTAGGGCCAACTTGCTTCTTTAAGTAATCAACTATGCCATCAACTTCACGAAAGATGGGATGCCTTGAAGTATGGGAGTAACACAATGAGCTAGAAATCCCAACATATTCAGACACTTGAAGGCTCTCAAGATTTGAATATTCTCCTTTTTTGGATATCAAAGTTAGATGTGTGTCACCACCCATAACTTCACCATTGATCCAAACAATAATTGTATCCATATCTTGAATAGTTGATAGACGGTGAGCAATAACAAGTATTGTTCGATCTATCATTATCTTGCATAGAGTTTATGGAATGATGAGTTCAGATTTTGAGTCAAGTGTACTAGCATCGTCCCCTAGGATGGGCATCCTTGGGTTTCTTAGCACTACTCTAGTTATAGCAATTCTTTGTCCCTTTTCTTGATACCTTGCCTCCTCAAGAAACCCAGTTGGCAACAAGTTCTTAAAATGGTTCTGAAGTGACCAATTAAAAAGGAATCCCTTCTCAAGCATTCCCTCCTCCACTGTCTTGAGCTCACTAACAGGGACAATTGTAGCTACCCTGCTAGTTGGTTGAGTTTTTCCACCGTTGATCTTCTTCAAATAGAGTGGATTCCTTTGAAGATGGCTGGCACTATTTTCTCTGGTTAGTCCTTCTATGTCCATCCGATCAAGAACCTTCATAAGAATAGCCTTCTCAAGGCCCAAATGACTTATAACTGCAACAAACCCTTTTCCAATTATTTCTAGCATTTTCTTGCCAAGTTGAATGGGATTATCAGCAAGACCTTCCTCTGTTGGGGCTTGGGAGCACATAGGTGAGGTTGAGGAAGTAACCAATGTCACACTATTGGTAATTAGGCATGTTTGTGTCGTGGGATATTGTAAATTGGCATTAGAATAATTGCCATAATCAAACTACTTCAAAATTTTCCCATCACATTGTTCCATTGTTTTAGCTTCTGCGTGAATCCCATCAGGTTTAACTGTAGCTTGGTTGACAACCTGTGTAGCTCATAGGAGTTTTGATTTATGTACTTGAATTCTCTCAACCACTGATTCTGGATTTCTAGCTAAGCTGAGGAGCTTCAGAGTGACTTTCTCAATGATCTGTAGAGGCACCTCTTTAATTAAGGTAGAATGGTCTGTCTAGGCTGAGATGACATCTATAGCAAAGCTAAAACAAGTTCGAAAGAGTTGAAAAATTAGGGTGGGGTTTTCTTCTTCTAGTGAATATGCAGTACTCAAAAAAGCCCCCTTCAGGTGCTTTTCGCCCCATGAATTTGCCTTGGTACTTATAAGAAAGTGAGACTATTTGGTAGCACTATTAGGTTCTATATTCTCAGATAGCATGGAATGAAACCCTTGTAAGGAAATTTTTCATTCCTCTTATCGACACAGAATTACCATCCATGGGTTACAAGAAATGTGCTCCTTCTCTACTATCTCTTCAAACACCTTGCGTGTGTAAGTTGTACCTCCTCACTTCTTATCCCATTTTTCCAAGTTATTGATTTCAGGAACGGAATAAGACTCATACTTAATTCTTATGTTATTGATATGAGTTTGAATTTCTAACCTCTCATTTCGAAGATCCGTTGCTATTTTCAGAGTAGCTGAGGAAACCTCTTTTAAGAGAATACCCACCTGGTTGTTAGAAATTGGTAGAGGAGTGCATTCGTAGAGCTGATTAGCCCGATAAAGCTCCCTCTTATGATTGTCTCGGGGTTCTCTGATTGAATCTTCATCAGCATGAAAAGGCTTGGATCTCGCGCATCAATGGTCTACAATAACTCTCTTACCACAATAAGGACATAATCTTTCTCTTCCTTGCTCGTGAGTCTCTCGGGTGGTTGATTGATCCATGGTTCTGATTATTTTAAGAGAATTTCCAAACAAAGAGAAGATATAGACGAGAGGTAGCTGGTCTTTTTTGTGGGCAAGGGTTATAGGGCCAGGTGATGGAAAGAGGCTACCCTTATGAGATAGGCTGGCTCTTTGGGTTAGCTCATGAGCCACTTTTGGAAGCCCAAGAGCTTGTGATCCACAGAGCTTAAGCCCGATGTCCTTCATTGCTATTCTGTAAAACCCAAGAAGCAATGGATTCTTTCCAGTTTGGGGATTTTTCAGAGCTTTCTCCGAACCGGTACCAGAGGTGAAGGAATCAGTGGGTGGAAATTTTAATTTCTCGAAGGTTTCAGATGATCTACTCCTTTGATTGCCAAGAGAGGTTGCCGATGGTGAGCTACGAGCGGTGCACAGAGCTATCACCTCAGCTTGCAACGCCTGTAGGATGGTGTTGAATCACTCTAAATCGAACTTAGATTGCACAAAGAAATTAGATTCCTCATCAGAGGTCTCTGTGCTGAATCAGTTCTGGTTGTCCATGGCTGAAACCGGCTCTGATACCATTGATAAGGTAGTTTTCAGAAGATAGGGAGGAGGAAGAAGACAAAGGTAAGGGAAGCTGATTTCATATATTTTCTGATATCCTTTCCCTAAATTCTTTAGTTATATTTATAGGATTACACAAGGCTAACTTATTCGGACACTTATATAACAAAATCAATGGTTTCCCTACTCATACTCCAAGCCAATGTTCCTTGTTGTTAGTGATCCCCTCCTCTGCTCGTGACTCTATGCTCACTTGTTCCCACGAGTGTTGCGTGACTCTTTGTATGGTTGGTACCTTCTTTTGTGTGCTTGAGCACCATAGGTGCTGCGCCAAGCAACTTGAGTGTTTTTTCTTATATCATGTGAATGTTTCTCTGAAGAAGGGCGATGGAATTGAAGAAATAGAGAGCATGGTTTTTGTGAAAAAAATTTAATAAAATTCGAAGTTTGACATTAATGATGAAAGAGGGTACTAACGGTGGATGAAGGATTTTTAACGAGAATTTTTATTGGCAACAAAAAATTCCTTTAAAATTATTACATTTTGTTATTTGGAAAATCCTCTCCACTTTTAGGATCTATTTACTGTATTTTAAACGAATAATACTTATTTGCATCAATTGAAAGTTTATAACTTTTGCGTTTTTTCGTAAAATTTAAAAGACTATGGTACCCTTCACCCTGAAAATAAATAAGTAAATAAATAAAATGAATATTCGGGACACAATCGAATCGCTAAAGTGAACCCCTAATAAACCCGCCTCTCTTTCGTGCATCTTCATTTCTCCAGATACTTCCCGCACATCGTTTCGGGTTCTGCCCATCTCCGACTTGGTATCCTCTTCACTTCCTATTTTACTCAACAGCTCAGTGTTCTACGTTTCCTTTCTGTTCAAACTCTAGTTAAGTTTCGTTGCGTATTTTTCCTTGGTTCTTTTTAATTTCTCCCCTTTTTAGCTGTTCGTTTGTGTTGTTATTTTATTCACAATGTCTTAAATTTCGCGAAATATTCTGAATCTGGTTCAATTTTTGTTATGAATTTAGGAAAACTTTACTCAAGGGTTTTGCTTTCGTGTCAGAGGCGTATACTGTAAATCATGCACTCACCAATGTTAGTTCTGAGTAAGTTTGCTCCTTCTACCCTGTTTATTTATTCCTTGATTTTCCTTAAATGTGTTGATTTTTTTAATTATTTATTTATTTTTAATTTCACTTGTTAAAGAGTCCTGGACTTGCTTTGATCCAATCTGAAATGAAATGAAAAAATTAATTGTGATTCATGATGAGCAGAGGATTCTCTGAAGCGGGAGTCTGGAAGCAAGGTGCAACATGCCAATATTCAAGCATCAAAGGTTAGTGTTTCTTTTCCCTTTTTGAAATGTTTTACTAGGCTTTTGCAATTATTTTTTTGGTGTTACTTTTTGAGACTTGAAGCCGAGTGCTTCTAGCTTTTGCTATCTTAGTTTGTTGATTATTAATTATCATAAACGAAATGTGTGCAATGATTTGAAAAGATCATTCTTACGGAGATTATTTTATTAGAAACTAATTTTTAAAACTAAAAGAAAATAAAAATCAAATTTTTTTTGGTGTTTTTATATTTTAAGGAAGCAAAATTAAAATAACTAATACTAAATAGCAATAATTAATTAAATTAGATTTTGTGACTAAAAAGATATATTAGAAAATATCTAGGAATACTTAATCCTCAAATTTTATAAACATTCAAATCGTTAAAATTCTCCCAATATAATTATCAATTAATTACATGATCAATTGAATCTAATCTAATATGTATTCCTCTCTCAAGTAAACTACACACCATATAGTAATTAATTTAATCACACTCTCGTGTCAATTAAATTGCATATTATTTATTAAGTTCATCAATTATGGATCACATACATAAGAATCATACATCTCTGCCTAGAAACTATGCATGTTATTTAATCAAGACAAACAATTAAATAATTCTCTCAAATTTATTTAATCATCTCTATAGATAAATTGTTGGTCAAACAATTAATAACATAAAAATCAAACTAAATAATATAATTAAATTAAAATTATAATTGGGGTAAAATTTTAGATGACATGGTGAAAATTGAGCTCATAAGATCCTTAGATTAATAAATTAATTACACATAATTGTGTTCATAAAATTTTATCCCAATTATAATTTTAATTTATTTATATTATTCATATTTTTCATAAAAAAAGACATAAAATTGATAAAGAAAATAGTAGAAAAAAAATACAATCAATCTTTTGAATTATAGTATTAATTTTCTTATGAATCTCTACCAAAATTGTGTCATCTCTTGAATTTTTTTGTATTTTTCTCTCTTTTTAGCTCCAAAAAATGACAAAAATTATGCTAATGGAGGCCCATTAGGGTTTATGGAGTGATTAGGAGTTTAAATAATACTCAGGTGCGATTTGGACCGTCAGATCAGCTTCAAATCAAAGGTTACGATCAAAACAAGCAAAACTGACAGTTTTAGCCAATCATAACGTGACACGTGTCATTAGAGATTCATTGATGACACGTGGCGACGATGGTTGACCAATTTCTGAACTCGGATTAAACGCCGTGTTGACATGTGGTATGCGTTTCATCCTCTTGCACTTGGCGTAACGTGATTTGCTCTCCGTGATTGTGTGGTGTTTGCGTGGCTTGCCCAGTCAGCTCCTTTGCGTGCGTGGTATGACATGTGGCAACTTTTGATTGGTTCTACGTTAAAAATTCATAAAAAATCTAAAAAAATTCCAAAAAATTCCAAAAATTATATTTTTACTCCTTTTCATTAAAAAGTTTATATTTTAATATTTTTGACCAAAAATACTATTTATTGAATAAAACAAGTAAATATTAAGTAAAATGGTGTGCTAATGACTCTATTTTCATAGAGTCATCAATTATGATCCTTTTGTGCTTTGTTATTTATTATAATTTTCATTTAGAATTGTTACATTGGCAGTGTATATTGGTTGATTACTTTTTCTTTTCTTGTTTACTCTTTTTTTTAATCTTCTAATGCATGGTTTATTTTCATTCTCAACAGGCTGTTGCTGATATTATTCGAACAACTTTAGGTCCCAGATCCATGTTAAAGATGTTACTTGATGCTAGTGGAGGTAATTTCATGCATATCTTTTGTAGTGTTTGTTCATCATTTCAATCGTATATTTGAAATGCTGCCTTGCTAGTAGCATGATGCAACCTCTGTCATCAGTAGTATCAGCATGAAAAAGATAATACAGTTGAAGCACCTATTTCATTTTTTTCTTATAATCGTCATATTCATGCCCCAACAGATTCATGTTTTAATATTTCTTTTAAGGATGTTATGAGCCACAATAGCATATCATCTGTCTCAACTGTTCTATCTATTGGGTTTATAAGGATTTTTCATCAATTGATGAACAGGAATTGTGGTGACCAATGACGGAAATGCTATTCTTCGTGAATTAGATGTTGCACACCCAGCCGCAAAGGCATGATTAACTTACATTACTTGATATTCTTCTTTTCCTGTAATTATTTTGTTCAAGCTAGAAAGCTATTTGATTTTATTCTTACTAATATATTTCTTTTTTTGTTTTTTTTGCAGTCAATGATTGAGCTTAGTCGCACACAAGATGAAGAAGTCGGAGATGGAACAACATCTGTTATTGTTCTAGGTATGTCCTGTGATCAGGATCAGTATCCTCATTTTTGCATAATGATGTTTCTTCTTTGGTTACCTCTGTTTTGAATGCATAAACATTGAGATCGTAATCAAGGGAATACATCAAAAATGTAATTTCGCATTCTGCTGCAGTTATATGACACAATTTTTGTTCATGGCTCAAATTAGGTATTTTGGGATTGTTCTTTTGCATTCACCTAATTCTCTTTCAATATTGAAGAATACATCATAGAATATCTTTTCTGGTGTCCCTCAGTCATATATTGAAATTTTCTTGTAGCTGGAGAAATGCTCCATGTTGCAGAGGCATTTCTTGACAAAAAGTACCACCCTACGGTAATTTGTCGAGGTAATGATGATTTGTGGGCGTGGAGTTTACTCATTAACTCATTTTTTTCATTTTGTCATTAATGCTTGCAAATTCATAGCAAGTAAAATACAAAAATTAATGTTGCAAATTGTGTTTGATTTACAGCCTATAATAAAGCTCTGGAGGATGCTGTTGCAGTGCTTGACAAAATTGCCATGACCATTGATGTCAATGATCGTAAGTTTCTGAAGTACTTGAACTATGGCTGGTTTTAGGCCTCTGATTATTTTGATTATTAGTTAAAGACTGCACATGAATTGTTTCACTTCTTTTTAGTTTTTCCTCTTTGTTTAATTTCTACAAGACTGCAACATATTCGAAATAAAAATACAAAACTAAATAATTTCTTATTTTAGAGAAAAAATTTCCATTATTTGTCAAATGTCGAATAAAGATGTTTTGAGATAAAGTTAAGGTTTTCAAGAAGAATACATCATATTGGTTGAAAACAAAAGTACATGTAAAATGTTGAATCATCAAACTATTGTAGATCTTTTTAAGAAATTTTCTAGCATTTTTAAACTTTCAAATTTATTGTAAAAGTAAATTTATTATAGATCTTAGATTTATTTTTGAGCTTTTTTAACTAAAAGCTAAATGATGAATATGATAACATTGTTAATTAAAGTATTTGAGTTTTGAAATTATGTTTAATATGTGAATAATTTTTTTCTTGTAAATTCTAAATAAAAACATAAATATGAGATATTTATTAGGAAATTACAGGTCTTAATGTTATAGAAATCTTTTTGTCTTTTTTTCCCCTTTTTCTTTCCGAAACTTAAAAATAAAATATAAAAGGCAAGATATGTCTTTATTTCAAATATAAAAGCGAAAGGTTTTTAACTCCCTATCATTTGCTCTTTCCTTTAATAACAATGGTCATTGAGCCTTTCTTTTTTTAGTTTTAATTGTTCTAGATATTAATATACTGGTTGACTGGGACTTCTGTTAATTAGCACTGGTTGACTGGGACTTGTCTGTTAATTAGCACTGGTTGACTGGGACTTGTCTGTTAATTAGCACTGGTTGACTGGGACTTGTCTGTTAATTAGCACTGGTTGACTGGGACTTGTCTGTTAATTACCAGAGTTGCGTCAACAACCTCGTTTTGTTCTATATGCTTTTTTAATATATATGTTTTAAAACTTATGAGCTTGAGTAGCTAAGTTAGAAATAATGTTGAGCCAACAAGTTTTATTGGCCATTGATTCTGGTTTAAAATATAATTTTTAAGTTTTGAGAACCATTCACTTTGTATGTTTAAATTTTGAGAACTGTTCGTTATACGTCTTAAATAATGCACATTAAAAATTAATGAGCTTGAGTATTTAAGTTTGAAGTAATGTTGAGCCAACAAGTTTTATTGGTATTTGATTCCGGTTTAAAATTGTCTTGATAAATTCTGAGAACTGTTTATTATGTATGTTTGAAAATTCTTACTTGAAGGACATTGTCTTGGACCGATAGCAGAATGCTTTATTTTTTGGGTACTTATGTCCTCTACCTGTCATTTATTTATAATAATCCTTTATCCTTGATAGCACATGCAATGCTTTTGTTTTTTTTGCTTAAATTGTTAAAGTGCCCAAACAGAATCTTTCACACAGATATCTGTTTGTTCTCCTTTTCTTATATTTGTTTGTTGTAGCTATACATTTTATAGGCATCACATAAAATGCAACCCATTCAAAATTGGCTTGTCATATCATAATTTGAAGTTTGAAATCTTGTTTTTTTATGAATTTACAACTAATGGGTCAAATTATTTGTCAGGGGCAACAATGTTGGGACTGGTTAAGAGCTGTATAGGCACAAAGTTCACTAGTCAATTTGGGGATCTGTTTGCTGTAAGTATCTCTATGATCTACAACCTTATAAGATTAGAAAAGTCTATATATCTCAAATTTGATATGTATTTCACATGATGTGTTGCAGTGTTAATATTGTCGGGCTCACAAAATTTTATTTAATGAAAAACTGTCAAATTAGTTGTGATTGTGATACATTTGTGATATATATTAGTGCTCTATAAGATTACATAGTTATTTTGGTGAAACTAGCCTGGCCTTATCAGCAACTTGGAGCTTCTTTTCAAATCTCTGTTGAAGCATGCAACTCAAGATGCACATTTTGCTCGGTTTCATAATGTCATGTAATACACTTAACAGAAACTCGTGGTTTAAGAAAATTAATAATAAGCAAAGGCTAAACATCTTCATCTAGAGAAACCCTTTCAATAATTAGTGTTACAAAATTTTAGTAAAGCAATGTTTAGGTTTAACCTCTTTTCTCTGATTGTTTGAAGATGACATTATCAAATGTATAGTTTTTCCCACCACTTCCTTGTCATTCTTCATTTCCTCTTTTTTTTTGGTTTATTGCAATAATGTGGCATATTTGGGTTCTTTCATTTATATATTTTTTTTGCCTGTAGTTTTAACTTTTAACATTTCAGACAATTTATTGCACTTTTGAATTTCCCATTTTTCATATTTTTTCCCAATTATAATTGTCATTTTATTTATTTGGCAATCGTATGTCTGTGGGTGAGGGTAGAATGTAGATTAGAGGCTCTACCTAATCTGCTTTTATGGCAAATGGATTATTGTAGTTAGATTCCTACTTCACCGACCAGAACTTTTCCTTTCCTCGATATGTTAAATTGCTTTGTCATGTGTAAATCTAAGTTTTCATATTTAGTCAATTCTTTTTGGTAGGATTTAGCAATTGATGCCACAGCAACAGTTGGGGTAGATCTTGGGCGAGGGTTGAGGGAAGTGGATATCAAAAAATACATCAAGGTTGAGAAGGTACCTGGTGGGCAGTTGGAAGATTCCAGAGTCCTTAAAGGAGTTATGTTTGACAAAGATGTTATTGCCCCTGGAAAAATGAGAAGAAAGATTGTCAACCCACGCATCATGCTCCTTGATTGTCCCCTTGAATACAAAAAGGGTGAGAATCAGACTAATGCTGAACTTGTTAAGGAAGAAGACTGGGGAGTGCTATTGAAAATGGAGGAAGAATACATTGAGACCCTTTGTGCACGGATAATTAAGTTTAAACCAGACTTAGTAATCACAGAGAAGGGACTTAGTGATTTGGCATGTCATTATTTGAGCAAGGCTGGCATCAGTGCAATCAGGAGGTTGCGAAAGACAGATAATAACAGAATAGCCAAGGCTTGTGGTGCTGTTATTGTGAACAGACCTGATGAATTGCAAGAGTCTGATGTTGGCACTGGGGCTGGGCTATTTGAGGTTAAGAAAATTGGGGATGAGTTCTTTGCTTTTATTGTTGATTGCAAAGATCCGAAGGCTTGTACAGTACTTCTAAGAGGTGCCAGTAAGGACCTTTTGAATGAGGTTGAAAGAAACTTACAGGTATTCACAAATACTTGATATATGAAATAAATAATTATTTTTTCGATATGGATACTGAAGGATTTTTACCCTGTTATGCCACAGGATGCTATGTCTGTTGCAAGAAATATATTAAAGAATCCAAAGCTTGTACCTGGAGGTGGTGCTACCGAGCTGACTGTATCTGCTACTTTAAAGCAGAGGAGTTCATCTATTGAAGGCATTGAAAAGGTAAATAGCTACTTATTTATTCTTCATTTTAAGAGAATAAATCACTTTTTTTTGGGTGCCTAAGGCCCTAAATACACTGTTATCAGTTGCATTATAGGTGAGGTACTGAGGTTTGGAGTGCATGTCATGTCTATTGTATTGCATTACATGTACTGGTAGCTAGGGGTGTCCAAAAACCGGACTGGACCGGTTTAAACCGAAAACCGGTCCAAACCGGACCGAACCGAGCAGTTTTGTAAATGAAACGGTCCGGTCCGGTCCTTATTAAATAAAACCGATTTTAAAACGGTCCGGTCCGGTTATTAATTATTATAAACCGGCCGGACCGGACCGGACCGGACCGGTTTTATTAAATAAATAATTTTTATTATTTAAAATATTATAAATCGGGGTATATATATATTTTGTTTTCGAGTTTAGGGTTAAGCCGTCACTCGTTAACGCTTAACCCTAACCCTAGAGAAATCACTCTCAGAATCTCATTTCCTCTGCGCTCGCCTTCGCCGTCTACGCTCTGCCTTCGTCGTCTACGCTCTGCCTTCGCCGTCTACGCTCTGCTTTCGCCACTTCTTCGTCTACGCTCTGCTTTCTCCACTTTTTCGTCTACACTCTGGGTTTGGCTATCGTCGCTTCCACACGTTACTTCAACCAGAAACTAGCCACCTCTTCTCGTCTCGCTTCCACCAACAACTAACCATCTCTCCTCACGTCGCGTCGTGTCATGACTACAATGGACGAAAATCACGAAATAGGTATGTAGTCTAATACTACTGGAGTACTGGTAGTCTGGTAGTAGTTTTTTCCTGAATAAACTGAATGGTAAGTCTGAAGTCTGAATTCTGAAATCTGAAGGGTATATTGTTTTTTTGTTAGTTTGAAATCTGAATGGTATGTCGTTTTTTTGTTAGCCTGAACTCTGAAATCTGAATAGTATGTCATTTTTTTGTTAGTCTAAAGTTTGAAATCTGAATGGTATGTCGTTTTTTTGTTAGCCTGAAGACTCTGAAGTCTGAACTGTGAACTCTGAAGTTTGAACAATTTTTTCTCACAGAGTTCATTTTTTTAAATGGTGGAAAGTGGAAACTAATTAATACTGTTAGAACTTATAACTTCAGTTAAATTGTTCGTATGTTGCCCCTCTTTTAAAGCTTAATTATTTTGATTAAGTTCTCTTTGTAGATTAAGTATATATATAGTTTGTTTTATTAATGTTTGATCATTATGAATTTCAAGAGGTACAGGTCTACCCTCGAGAATAAAAAATCTATGTCATCAAGAATATGTACATCTACATAACTCATTTTTCAGTTTAAGCTAATTATAATCATCAGGATGCATTCCACCTTTCTTATACCCATCATGATCTTCTGTTAGAAGGTAGAGTTATTCTTTGCCTATTGGATCTGATTCCAATTCACATCAAATTGTTATCAGTATTTGTTTGATTTAGAAAGGTAATTAAACTTGGAGCTCAAATTCATGTACTGGTAGTCTGGTAGTTGTTTTTTCCAGAATAAACTGAATGGTAAGTCTGAAGTGTGAACTCTGAAATCTGAATGATATGTCGTTTTTTTGTTATTCTGAACCCTGAAATCTGAATGGTATGTCGTTTTTTTGTTATTCTGAACCCTGAAATCTGAATGGTATGTTGTTTTTTTGTTATTCTGAACTCTGAAATCTGAATGGTATGTCATTTTTTTGTTAGTTTGAAATCTGATCTTTACAAATTGCCTTAGTATAATCACAGTTCACAGAATATATTGATCTTTACAATTAAATGTGTTTTTTTATTAACATGATTTGTTAATATAAATTTTTATATATGATTTAAATATAATCTGTATTTTTGTCATAAAATGTACATAAATTGTGGTGTTTTTGTTTTATAGGTTCTTATTAAATCATATTAGTTCTTAATATTTATGATATCATATATGCAGGTAATGCAGCTATAAACTAAATATTTATGTAGATAATGTTATTTTAAATGTAACTAATCCACATAGTTAATAAATAATAAAAAACAGTTTTATTAGCATTCAATTGTGAAGCCGTCGAATTCAAGGTAATGTCGTAGATTGTTGTCCTATGCTAGAATGTTACACTTTGGTGACTGATATTATGTTAGTTTTGAAATGATTTTTGATTAAGTACAAAAAGTAATATTTTAATATATTAAGAATATGTACTAATCTATATTCTATATATAGGTGATGATGTACATGAGTTTATTGGACCAAGTCAATTTACAGACTTTACTATGTCTATGATTGAAGACATTGAACCTGAAATTCATCTGAATGAAGTGGAAAATCCACCACAGAATTTAAATGACTCATCTTCAAAAAGGGGAATAGAAGTAAGTAATGTTCACCTCTATAATGAATCTGATATGAAGAAACCAAAAAATTGTAGGTCAGAAATATGGAATCATTTTTCATATATTTTACCCTATGATGTGGAAAATCTTAGAGCTACATGTCATTATTGTAAAAAAAGTTATGCTGCTCATCCCACAAGGAATGGAACTACTTCGATGATACATCACTTCAAAAATTTGTGTAAGAAGATTCCTATAGAAATAGATAAAGGACAAAAGATGTTAAGTTTTCAAACACAAAAAAGAGAGGATGATAGGACAACTCATAAATTAGTTGCTGTATCATTTGATGCAAAACGTGCTAGAGTTGCTTTGGTAAAAATGATTATTATTGATGAATTGTCTTTTAGGTTTGTTGAGGGTGAGGGATTTAAAGATTTTATATCTGAAATTTGTCCTAAGTTTCATGTGCCATCTCGGCAAACAATTTCTAGAGATGTGTTTCAACTTTATTTAGATGAGAAAAAAAGTTTGAAGAACTTTTTCATAAGTGAAAAGCAAAGAGTTTGTCTTACTAGTGATTGTTGGACTTCAATTCAAAATATTAATTATATTTGTCTAACCACTCATTATATTGACAAAGATTGGAAATTACAAAAGAGAATTATAAAATTTTGTCAAGTTGAGAATCATAAAGGTGATACAATTGGGAGAGTGATAGAACAGAGTTTGTGTGATTGGGGTATATGTAAGGTATTCACCATAACACTTGATAATGTTTCCTCAAATGATACTGCTGTGTTATACTTGAAAAGGAAGCTAAAAAATTGGAATGATGGACTTGTTATGAGTGGGGAGTTCTTTCATGTGCGATGTTGTGCTCATATTTTGAATTTGATTGTAAGAGGACTTAAAGATCTTGATAGTACTATTATGAGTATTCGTTGCGCTGTGAGATATGTTAGATCCTCTCCTTTGAGATTACAAAAGTTTAAAATGTGTTTTATTAAAGAAAATATTGAGTCCAAAGGAAGTGTCGTGCTAGACGTGCCTACAAGATGGAACTCCACATATCTAATGTTAAAATCTTCTTTAGATTTTCAAAAAGCATTTGATCGTCTTGAAGAAGAGGAAGGAACAAACTTTATTTCTTATTTTCATGAGGAGCGATCAAATGTTGGGCCGTCAACATTAGATGATTGGAAGAATGCTGGTGTTTTTGTCAAGTTTTTGAAAAATTTTTATGACTCTACTTTAGCATTCAGTGCATCTTTATGCACCACTTCAAATTTATATTTTACAGAACTACATAACATTCAATCTTAAATACTTACATGGTGTGGTTCTGATGACTTGTTGAAAAATATGGCTATTAGCATGAAAACAAAATGTGAGAAGTATTGGGGAAATGTAGACAAGAGTAATAAGATGTTGTATGTTGCATTTGTACTTGATCCAAGGTACAAATTAGAGTATTTGGAATTCTTATTTGAAGAGATTTATGATTTAAAAATTGTTCAAAAATTGAGAGATAATGTCAAAAATACTTTTATGGATCTGTTCAAAGCTTACTATATGTTAGTGCATGGAAAAGATTTTCAATCTAATGTGACTCAATCACAAGATGTAATAGGAAGGATTCCTTCATCTGAGGAAGCAAGAAAGTTGAAGTTTCTTAAACGATTAGAGGAGAAAAATAGTTTGGAGTTGAAAACCGAGGTTGAGAAATATTTGAACACCCCATGTGAAAATGTCAAGTTTCAACTGTTGCATCAGAATCAGCTTTTAGCACAGGAGGGCGCATTCTTGATCCATTTAGGAGTTCTTTGAATCCTAAAATGGTAGAGACATTAGTATGTAGTCAAAATTGGTTTCGTTCTTCAATTAATAATGACAATGTCCTCTTACCAGAATACAATGATGACCTAGACATTTATGAAGATGTTGATTTTGTTTGATTGTAAAGTTCATTAAAGACACTACAATGATCGTTGATGATTAATAATGGGTAAGTTTTAAATATTATTATCAAATGATGTATTGTTGTTTATTGTGAGTTTTGATGTTTGTATATGTTTAAGAATTCTTTGTAAATGAGATATTTAGAATTCATTTCTTTATTTCTAATTTTTTTTATTTTAGATTTTGATAACATCTTATTTATGTATTTATATATTTAACAATAATATCTATCTATTTATGATTATAAATCATCATTATATTTTATTACATCCTATTAAATTATATCATATTAAACTCAATCATATTTATTTATTATTAATTGTTAAAAACCGTTAACCAAACTGTTTGGTTTTAACATTTTAGATAGCCAAATGGTCCGGTCCGGTCCGGTTTCAACTATATGAACGGTCCGGTTTGGTTAAAAAAAAAATTAGGTAAAACCGGACCGGACCGGACCATGGACACCCCTACTGGTAGCATCTTCACCTTTTTTTTTTAATTATAAATTTTGACCCTCCTTTGTGTCACCATAAAAATCTCAAGGGAAAACAATAGGAAAATGCAGAATTTTTTATTATGGTTTTTCTTGGTGTCATAGAATTTGCCAAGGCTTTAAGCTATATTTGATGTTCATAATTTTACCTTAATATGTTTGGCCATTTTGGTGGGTTTGAAACAGTGGCCTTATGAAGCAGCTGCTGTAGCTTTTGAGGCTATACCGAGAACCTTGGCACAGAATTGTGGTATTAATGTGATTCGGACCATGACTGCGCTGCAAGGGAAGGTAGGAAGGAGTTTGGAGCTGGGTTTTTCCTTTTAACTTTCTCTATTTATAACCTTATTGGTTTATTTTTAACGTATTGGTGAAACTACTATAGCATGCAAACGGGGAGAATGCATGGATTGGCATAGATGGCAACAGTGGTGCAGTTGCTGACATGAAAGAACAGAAGGTGCATCCAGTTTTGAGCTTCCCTCTTATGTTATATTTTTAGACCAAAATTTGGTCCATCCCCTTTTCACTTATGACCAATTTAATCCTAAATCTTTTAATTTAACCATTTTAGTTCCATAACATTCTAGTCCAATACCTTTTAATTGGACCAGTTTAGTTCATCTTTCAATTTCGGATCAATTTGTCTTAAATAAAATTGGTCATAAGTAGTTTAATTTTGAAAAGCTTATAAGACTTCATTGGTCAAATTAAAAGATTTTAGACTAAATTGGTCAAATGTGCAAAGATTATGCACCAAATAGGTCGACTTAAAAAATTTAGGACCAAATTTGTTTAAAGTAAAAAGGTGGACAAAAATGGTACTTTAATCATATTTTTATTTTAACTGTTCGAATTTTTTAAGTTCAGGAAATGCATAATCTTTGCACAATAAATTGTTTCATGTTTCTATCTATAAAGTGAATGGTAGACTGGATGAATGGTGTGTATGGTTTCAATGGGATTCTATGTCATAAAAAAAAGACATGTCGCAGATAAATGCTTTGGCCAACACATTAATATCTTTGTATTTCTAACGGAAAATATTTCTTCACTTGTGACAAGCAAGCAAACACATTTATGTTGGCTTATATTCTACTTGAAGTATTCATGTTTCTTATATGTTTTCAGATCTGGGATGCCTACAATGTCAAGGCACAAACCTTCAAAACAGCAATAGAAGCTGCCTGCATGCTACTGCGGATTGACGACATCGTGAGTGGGATTAAAAAGAAGCAGGCACCTGGAGCAGGCCAAGCTCCATCAAAGCCTCAGGTTGAAACAGAAGCTGATGCTGACAGTGAGCAGATACTTCCAGACTGAAGATACTGTTATACTTGAACTGAATCTTTTTTTTTTTAAATTCATTAAATAGCCTCCTGTTGATGTTGGTTTTCTAGGGTTTTGTTTAACTTTTCATTTTAGCTCGAGTCAGATTTCTTTCAATTTGTGTTTGCTTTTGGTTGTTTTAGTTTTAGACCGCTGGGGAGTATTTCGTGTACAAATATTTTATTTGGGATCCTTTTTCATGATTGGCATCCCAATGATGATTTATTTGTTATTATGCGTTTACATTCTTAAAATTTTAGCGGTCCTCCAGTAGAGGTTCATCTCCAAAGAACAGTTTGAATTTCCCAATTCTGAATCGTGCTTGTACAACCCTATTTAAGCCCAACCCATGGTCAAGGCTGCCTTTTGTTTGATTGCGTATTCATTGCACGAGTACCCGGTGCAAAGCCAAATGCTGTTATCAAATTTGCTTGTTAAGGTTGGACACGCCCGTAACAGATAACGACCAAAAAAAGCTATGATAAAGCGGTGGTGACTGGTGAGCCCAAAACTTTTCTTTGTTAGGGTTGAATTCAATAATGTATATTATTGAATTGTTTTTTACTAGATGGTTTAGAGAGAAAAAGTAGTTTGACTTCTATGATATAATTTTTTAAAGAAATTCTTTATTTTAGGGAAGTGTTTAAACAGTTCTTTTGTTATGCATTTGGAGTCGATTGGTTTTTTTGTTTTGAATTGGTGTGCTTTTAGTCCTAAAATTGAAATGCAAAATAATAATAATTATTTTTGTAATAAATTAATAATTTTTAATTATTTACACAATATATCTTAAACTGCCAAACACTATATCTTAATACTATATTTTAAATCACATACCTTAAATCCTTGCACAAACTTTAAAACCAGAATCCTACATGCCAAAAAAAATTCCTAAAATTATGATCGCTAATGTAAATCCCCAATTTTTTTAGTAATTTATAAAAGTAACTTAGGGTTTTTTTAATGATATTTTATGGTGTAGGGATATATCAAAATATTTTTTGTGAAAAGTAAAAAATTAGAAAACTTTCCTACAGTTTGTCAAGGGTCTTTTGTACTCGTTGGGGTCCTTGTTATGGCCTCACTGAGTCTCAATGTGGCCTCGTTGAGCAGCCGACGAGCCTCCTTCGAGGATGGTGATGTGTAATTTTGGCTTATAAATAAATAAGATTTTTCCTATTTTTCTCACCTCTTCCTCTATCTTTAAAATTTTCTCTCAAATTATTCTTATTTTCAGTACATTTCGAAGCATGTTATGGGATAAATATTGAGGAGTTTAGGTTCATAAGAATAACGGTAGAATGAGTTTTCATTTAGGGTTTTTTACTCTAAATTTTTTATTTTATGCATTACTTTTCGTAAAAATGTCATGTTTTATCTATATGCTATGAATAAAAAGGTAAATCGGGTACCATAAGTTTTACAAATAACGTTATAATTGCTGCCAAAATGAAATACTCATTATAAACATTTTATTATGCATACATTGAATTTATTTTATATAGAGTATAAAATTTGATATGAAATGAGTATTGAAAATAATTCACATATCATCTGAGATTTTTATACATGCGTCAGAAAAATGATTTTATTTGTAGGGAGTATACATATACGTGAGTTTTGTGGAGTATGGTACCTAAGTGCTACTAGTTGTAGCAGACTATTTTCGATCGATTATAAGTACGTATTCGCATCACATGTATTCTAGGAGTTTTTCTATCTATAGTACCTTGAATTGTTGATTGCACACAAGCCTTGGAATTAGACCCTTGGTTATGTCTCAGAGTTTGCCGTCTATTGGGTCTCGGAGCTTGACTGCACATGGGTCTTGAAGTTGGACCCCCATCATCTCGAAGTGGATTGCTCATAGATGAAGGCCCATATGATATTGATTTGACCAATATGTGTCATGTATTTCAGATTATGACCGTACATGGGTTCAAAGGTAGACCCATATGTGTCTCGGAGGTTGACCAAGCTTGTGTCTATGTATTTTGGTGACCAATATATATAGGGTTGCATATCATGCATTGAATTTATATTTGCATAGTATATTTCATATTGTAAGAGCATGCATTGGGATACCTAGAATGCACACTCTCTCGGTTTTGGAAACGAGGAAGTACAAATATATCTTAGTTTTGTAAATGAAATCTCCCCACATATGATGATTAATTCCATTTATGAAATTTATTATATGTGGCATGCATTATATTATTTATTTGTTATAATAATATTTTAGAGTTGACTCATATTAAGTTATAAGCTCACCCTCACTCTTCCCTCATTTTTTTAGCAAGATAGTTGCAAAAAAGACACGAAGGTCTCTTATGAAGGATTCAAACAATTAAAGGTTTGACCTAAAATTTTATTTATTTTATTAGCTATTATAATTTATGTTTAGGTAGGTTGAGATTGCTCTTATAAATTTTAATTGACTTTATAAATATTTTGGACTTAAGTTTATGAATTTATATTGAATTTTTTCTTTTAAATATAAAATCTTTTAAGGGTACCCTATAAGATTTATAAGTGTTGACGATATTCGTGGACAAATTATCTAAATGTAATTTTAGTTTTAAGTGTGTTTTTCAATAATATTTTCAAGTTGAAGAAACTATCGAGCTTTAAACGAACACATCTAAGGTATAATTATGTTCTTATGCATGTTAGATTTCATATTAGACATATAAGAACATTATGCATTTAAGTTACTCGATTGATTGAGAAATGTCTGGATTGATGGAGGCATATAGATCGATCGAGAGTTGATCTACTCTGATTAAAAAAATCCTTGAATTAATTTTTAAATGAGGTAGATCTATCAAAGTTTAATTTTTGATCGATTAAGAATCAATCTCATTTAATCTACCTGATCTCGAGATTTATTTTTAAACACCCTAGATCGATCGAGAATTAACTAGATCAATCAATCATATTTTGATGGTTGTTTGGATCGAATTTCGATCGATCAACATTTATGGCTCAATCGATTGAGCTCGACTTAGATCAATCAAGCTGCTAGGGTTGCAACTTTAACCTAATTTTTACTCGAGTCAAATTATTTTATTACTATATTATCCTTACTTTTTAAATCTCTTTTAAATGATTGTATGTACATAATAGTAATAGACATTTGACCTAGGGCTTTAACATATTCTATTTAAATAAACCTAATCATATAGTTTTCTTAACCACAATTGAATCAACTTTTGCAACTTATGCTTAGTGTCTAAATCTGTTTTACAAAAATTATTTTGTTAGGCTTCTTTCGTTTCTTAATCTATCAAACATTTTATAGTTGTGTTTGATTGATTAACAAGCCTACAATAGTTGTATTATTGTGCTTAAACATTTGTTCTAGGGTTGGTAGTGATTTCTGATTTATCTACTATTATATTAAATCATCTAGCTAGGGTTTTTCATTGTTTAATCCACTCTAGGGCACACACTGCACTTGTGTTTATGTGATAACGTGTTAGGTCCCAATTGAATAGGTTTGATGAGTCTAAATTTTTTTATAAATTTTATATTAAATTATGTGATATTGTTAACTCTTTTGCTAATCTTGGTGAGAAAATTGAGAAAATCAGGTTAGTAAGAAACATAGTGTGGTGCTCTTTATGAGATCGCTTCCACCCTAATGTCATAGCCACAAATAAAAGTAAATATGTGGACACCATTAAAATTGAGGAGCTAGTTGGCTCACTTCTCACTTTTGAGATAAGTTTTTGAACTCCCACGATATGGTGCCCTGAAAAATGGGTACGTAAAAAAGGAAGGTGGGAAATGTTTAAGTTATATTCAAAAGATTTATTTAATAAAACTTCAATTCAATTCAGAATATCTCTATTTAAAAACATAATTTAACAAAAACTATTTAAACTAAAAAATGAAATATATATATAAATATTATAAAAGTGATTCACTTTACAATATGTCTCAGCATTTTCTCCAAATAAAGGATACATGATGAAATACAAATTATAACCTAAAGTTTTCTTCTTTTTTCTCATCTCCAAGTTGTGCACCACTTTGTCAAACCTTAATATGGAGGTAAGGGAAAAACGGGATGAGCTACACGTAGCTTACTAGTCTACTCTATTATATGTTTCCAAAAAAATAAAATCATTCATGATGCATATTATTTATTAATAAAATTTCATGAATGGTAATCGTTATACAAAGTGGGGAGATTTGTTTTACAAAAACCCGGGTATACCTATACCTCATTGCTTTTAGGGAAATCGAGGGAAAGTGCAATATAGGTATCTCAATGGATGCCCATACAATATAAAATATGGTATGATATAAATCCAATGCATGAAATGCAACCCCATATGTATTGTTCATCCAAATACATGAGCACATACTCGGTCCAACTTTGAGATGCATGTGGGTCCACCTCCGACCCCATGTACGATCACAATACATAGGGCACATGTATCCATCAAATCACATCATATAAGCACTTGTCTACGGGTAGGTTGACCTTATCTAAATTTATTCCTACATGTCATAACTATGGTAGAAATGGGCATATTTGACCTAGATGTAGATTATTGATGACCTATAACTATACTAATAATTTTCATGCATTCTATTCAAGAATCACCAGTCATATTTCTAGAAATAAACACATGATTAAAAAAACTAGGAAATGTTGGATTAAAAAATCCAATTTAAGTTTTTTTGTAGCCTGATAACTTTATGAAAGTAAAGTTATCAATGCACTTTTTTGCTTAATATTTATTCATTTGATTCAATAATTATTACTTTTAGGGTTAAAAATAATAAAATATGAACTTATAGTGAAATGGGATGAAAATATAATTTTTGAGAATTTTTTGAATTTTTTATGGATATTTTATGAATTTTAAGACACGTTAATGCCACGCAAGCAAAAGGGAACCAATTGTACTATCTTGCATATAGGTCTACAAGTTGTCACCACATGAATTCCATGCAAAAAAAGAGCAATCAGAGTGCACCACATGTATCAACTGACGTAGGCATTACCAGCTCACCCTGCCATACATTACGCATTGATTTGTTCCATGTTTCTCCCTTGCCATGTGTCATGATCCCATTGGCCAACACTATTTAAGTTTTATTTTTTCATCTTAGCCTTTGATCTAAAGTTGATTTAACAATTTATATTTCATCTGAACATAATTTAACCCCCTAATTTCATTAAAAACCCTACGTGGCTGAATTTTACAAATTTTTTATCAGTTTTTGGTGCCAAAAAGAGAGAGAAGTTCAGGATAAGATTCAATTTTGGTGGAGATTCAAGAGGAGATTGGTACTAAATTTTTTGAGATTGATTGTATTTATTCTTCTCCTCCTTTCTTTATTAATTTGTATATCCTTTTTATTGAAAAATATGAGATTTTTGAACAAAATAATATCTAGGTAATTTATTAATCTAGGGATCTTTTGAACCCAGTTTTCTACGTGTGATAATATAATATTTTACCCCAATTATGATTTCAATGTTATTATATTATTTAATCTAATTTTTATGCTATTAATTATTTAGTTACAATTGATCTATAGAGGTAATTATATAATTTTGAGGGAATTATTTAATTGTTTGTTCTGATTAAGTAACATGCATAGTTTCTAGGTAGAGATATATGAATCTTATGTATGTGATTTATAATTGATGAACTTAATAAGTCATATTCAATTTAGTTGACTTGAGAGTGTGATTAGGTTAATTACTAAATTGTGTAGTTTACTTAAGAAGAGGGGAATACATGTTAGGTTAGATTCATTTGATCATGTAACTAATTAGTAATTATATTGGGTGGATTTTAGTGATTCATATGTTTAGAAAATTGGAGGTGTAAGTATTCCTAGATATTTTTTCATATATCTTCTTAGATGTTAATTACTACTATTTATTTTTTAGTTCCTTTAATTTTGCTTTCTCAAAGCACAAAAAAATGATCTTTACTTTTTACTTTTAAAAATTAGTTTCTAATAATGTAATTTACATGTGAACTATATTGTTTTGTTATTATATTACTTGTTTGCAATATGTATACTAATATACCCATTGTACACAATTCATTTCGATTAAGTTTTTGGTGTTATTGTTGGTTGAGGATTATAAACATTAGAAATTAATTATTATTTTATTTATTTATTTTTAATTTTAACATATCTTTTAGTACTGTTAGAAATATATTTAGCTCTATTGCATGAGCAGAGTCTATAAGTGAGAAATTTAACCTTTAGATCTCGAAATTGAGCGTACTTTGAGATCAATAAGAAAACAAATTTTCACTCATGTAGAATAAATGGCTAATCCATTAGAAATAAAAAAATAATAAGCTAAATTTGAACAACTAGATAACTTTAATGGATGATAGGGACAAAGCTATGAATGAATATGCATTACCTATGTTGAAAGGGCTGAATCCAAGTATTACAAGGCTAAACATTCAACTACTCAATTTGAACTAAGGTTAGCGATGTTTCAAATAGTTGGAAAATTCAGCGGATTATCAACAAAGGATCCTTATTTACATCTCAGATTGTTTATTTTAGTTGGATATTCATTCAAATTTAGTGGTGTGGCCGAGGAGGCATTTAGGCTTACATTATTCCCTTACTCTTTGCGAGACAATGCTAGAACTTGGCTAAACTCTTTGCCAATTGATTCCATTATAACTTGAAATGATTTGGCAGAGAAATTCTTGATGAAATAGTTCCTACTAATAAAGAATACCAAGCTTAGGAATGACATTACCTCATACCAAAAAATTGAAGGGGAATCTTTATATGAAGCATGTGAAAGATTCAAATAATTTCTAAGTAAGTGTCCTTACCATGGTATCCATCATTGGATCCAAATGGAGAGTTTCTATAATGGTCTCAATGCTCAAACAAGAATCATTGTTGATGTATCCACTAATAGAGATTTGTTAGCCAAATCTTACAATCAAGATTATGATTTACTTGAGAAAATGGCTGGCATTAATTATTAATAGCCAATGGACAGAATGGCAGCAACAAGAAGAATAGTCAGAGTGCATGAAGTAAATGATATAATGTCACTTACAATTTAAATGTCATCCTTGGTGAATCTTTTGAAGGCTCAAAACTTGTCAATAAGTATAAACCAAGTCCAAGATTCAGGGGTGTTCTATGTCTTTTTTTGTGGAACTCATTTATTTGATAATTGTTCAAATAATCTTGAATAACCATTCTATATAGGTAATGTGAACCGAAATAATAATCCATACTCTAACACGTATAACCCAGGTTGGAGACAACATCCAAATTTCTCTTAGAGTAATAATAACAATTAAGGTGGTAATCAATTCAACCATCAATCGTTTCCACCACCTGGTTTCCACCACCTAATTTTCAACAACCATAGTAATCACAAGCCTCAGAAAAGAAGTCACCTACTGAGGACAATGTAAATGCTTTAATGGGGATGAAGGCTTTATTCGGTCAGTAAATACAAAAGTTTCCACTCAAGAGGCTTTAATTCAAAATTTAGAGACTAAAATGGGGAAACTTGCCCAGGCTATAGGTCAAAGGCCTCAAGGTAACCTTCCAAGTGACACAATTATAAACCAAAGAAGGGAAGGTAAGGAGCATTCCAACACCATAGCTTTTAGTAGTGGTAAAACTTTAGAATATGAGCATGAGTTTCAAAAGGATGAAAAGGTATAAGAAGCTTAAAAGGATGAGGGGGAATAAATGGATAAATAGAGTAATGAAAAGGAAATAATTCAACCAAAAAAGGGCAACCTCTACAACCCACTATTCCTTTTTCTCAAAGACTATAAAAGAAAAAGTTAGATATGTAGTTTTCAAAAATTTTGGATGTCTTCAAGAAGATGCACATAAATATACTATTTGCAATTGCACTTGAATAAATGCCTTCTTATGCCAAATTTTTGAAGACATAGTGTCCAAGAAAAGTAGGCTTGGAGATAATGAAACAAAATCCTTGACTGAAGGTTGTAGTGCCAGCCTTGGTATAAAACTACCCCAAAAATTAAAAGATCTGGGCAGCTTTGATATTCCTTGCACAATGGAGGACATGAACTTTTAGAAAGCACTATGTCATTTAGGTTCAAGCATTAACCTTATGCCATTATTGGTCTTTAAGAGATTGGGGGTTGGTAAAGCCAAACCCACTTCCGTAACATTACAAATGGAAGATAGATCAATTAAGCGACCCTAGAATGTGGTAGAATATATGCTAGTAAAAAGTAGACAAGTTCATATTTCTGGTATATTTCAATAATACTAGACATGGAAGAGGACCATTACATTCCTATCATACTTGGTCATCCATTCTTAGCAACTAGAAGAGCACTCATTGATATGCAAAAAAGTGAGCTTGTAAGTGCAAGATGAACAAGTAACATTTTAAGTTTTAAAGCATCTAAACTACCTGATATTGATAATGTTGATGAATGTTTTAGGATAGATGTCACTGATTATAATGATAACTTCAAAAAAATTTGTTGAGTCACCTATATTTAAGACTATTACACATAATGCTGTGAACAATGAAGTAAACTCACTAAAAAACAACTCAATCTATTTTAATTTTGAAAGTATGGAATCCATGATTGATATTGTTAATTGTGTGAACTATTTAGAGGTGAAACCTTCTATGTGTATACATAATATGGTTATCAAGATTTTTGAGATAGGATCTAAGCTCAAACTATTTATTAAAGGGCCACCAAGGTCAGACCTCACATCTTTACCTTACCATACGTAATCAAGTGGGTAAGGGGAGGAGTCCAATAGAGGGGTGAAAAAAGGATTCTTCAAATACATAAATTAGATGAGCTACGATGGAGTACTTATAAGAATGCTAAAAAGAACAAAAATAAAAAAAATGGTATAATAAGAAAATTGAACACCGTATTTTCAAATCGGGACATAATATATTATTGAACAATTCAAAACTCAAACTATTTCCAAGAAAACTCAATAGTAAATAGATACAAAGGGATACATCTTAGGAGTTGATATGACAGTCAAGTTAAGGACATTAAATATGATGCTAGTTGAAAGGCAACCCAGTGTTATTTTACTTATTTTTTATTGTGTTTTTTTATGGGTGAATAATGACTAAGGGAGCTTTATTTCCTTTTAATTTTTCATATTTATATGTTCACATTAGGGATAATGTGAAATTTAAGTTTAGGATAGGGAAATTCATTCTCTACTTTAGTACTTAGTACGAATTTTCAATTTTTAAGAAATTTTTTATTTTGTATGATTTTAATCACAATTTGAGTAGAAATTGAAAAATATATAGAAACTAAATGCATGCATACTTGATATGAAACGTATGAACTCAATGATATATTTGTTTTCATGATTAGGATAAGGAATGAAATATTCTCGTTAAGATACTTACATTAACCATTTGATATGCTTGCTAGTTTTGATTGGATTGATTCAAATTTTTATGCACATGTTCATGATTGATTTTGGTGTTCTTATTGAGAGAAAATTTGTGGTGAGTTATGTGAGTTGATTAGATCTACCATGTTTTAGAATCTATTTGATCATCCCTTGAGGCAAAATTCTAAATAGTATTTAACAAGAGAAATGATTTAGACCTTATTTCGATCAATTGAGCCTTTGAAGCTAACCATTGTTAATATCTTTAGTGACCTATTAAAATCCATTTAAGAACATTTCATATCTTTTATCCATATGTTTTACCTAACCAATAAGCATTGACGTTACATTTTCACCTTTAGCTTATACAAAAAGAAAATGCAATAATTTGTTGTTCTATAAAGTGAGGATAAATGTAATGCACCCTATTTTTTTTAAAAGAAGAAAAACTCACAACACAATTATCTATTTAAAGAAAAAGAAAAGAAAATTCAAAATTAGTTTTGGGTTGTTATGAAGTTACAAAAAGATACAGAATAAAATTATATAAAAGAATGACAAGATAGGTGCATAAAAATATCAAATAAAAGCTCAATTGTAGTTAAAAAGTACACGATGAATAAAAAGAAAGGTAAGGTATAGAAAGAGCCTAAATATTTTCATTTATCAACCCCCATTTAAGCCTTACATTATAAGTGTGTAAAATATTTATTGATTTTTGGCTAAGTGCATATTTATATTAGTAAAGAGAGATGTGAAAAATAGAATTATGCAATTTGTTCTAAGATTTAATTGATTAACATGCTCATATAGGTTTATTTCATGAGTGCATTGAATGATATCATGTGTAACATACACACACGAATCAATTCGTCAAAAACCTTGCATGTCCTTGTATTGATGGATATGTGAATCTCATTGTAATAGATTGTACAACTTTTAAGGGGTATATTGTTTTCTAAATATGCATGTATTAATAGATATATACCCATGTTATTTTATCTAGTTAAACTTTGCTTTACTTGAGGACAATCAAATAGTTAAGTTTGGGGGTGTGATAACGTTATAAAAGTAGAGTTATCAGTCAACGTTTTTGCATAAAATTTAATTTTTTATTCAATAAGTAGTACCTTTGAGGTTAAAAATATTAAAATATAAACTTTCTAGTGAAAGTGGATAAACATATATTTTTCAAAATTGTTTTGGAATTTTTATGAATTTTTAATGTAGGATTAATCAGGACAGAACACATGGATGCCACATAAGTGAAAGGGAGCCAATCAGAGCATATCACGTGTACAATTGACCAATCATTTCTATAGGGATACCACATAAGCAAAGAGAAGCCAATTGGAGCACGTTGCATGTACCAACCAATGCAGGCATTGCCATGTGTCAACATGGCGTTCATTTTGATTTTTGTAGAGCAATCAATGAGCATGCCACACATCATCATGGGATTCATCCATTTTGTTAATCAAGGTGCCACACAATCCAAATCAGTGAATCACAGTGTACCATGTGTCATTGACAACACTATTCTACCCCGCCATGCATTATGCGCTAATTCGTCTTGTGTTTCTTCCTTGTCATGTGTCATGATCCCATTGACTAGCACTATTTAATTTTACTTTTTCATCTCAAACTTTGATCTGACACTGATTTGACTGTCTAGATTCCATCTAAGCCTAATTTAACCCCTTAATTGCATTAGAAACCCTACATGGGAAAATTTACAGATTTTTTTTCATTTTTTTTTGTGCCAAAAAGAGAGAGAAGTTCAAGAGAAAGTACAATTTTTGTGGAAATTCAAGAGGACATAGATGCTACAATTCATGGGATTGATTGTATTTTTTTTCTTCTACTTTCTTTATTAATTTGTATGTCTTTCTTATTAAAAATTATGATATTTATGAACAAAATCATGTCAAACTAATTTATTAATATAGGGTTCTTATGAACCCAATTTTCTAGTGATGATATAATATTTTATCCCAATTATGATTTGAATTTAATTATATTATTTAATCTAATTTTTATGCTATTAATTATTTACCCATAATTGATCTATAGAAGCATAGTTTATCTTGATTAAATAGCATAGTTTCTAGGCAAAGATGTTTGATTCTTCTGTATGTGATCCATAATTGATTAAATTAATGAGTAGTATACAATTTAATTGATATGAGAGTGTGATTAGATTAATTACTATATGATGTGTACTTAACCTAAAAGAGCAATATATGTTGAGTTAGATTCTATTGATCATGTAATTGATTGCTAATTATATTAGAGGGATTTTAGTGATTCACATATTTAGAAAATTAAGGGATTAATTATTCCTAGATATTTTCTTATATATATTCTTAGCTTCTAAATTTGAGTTGATTAGTTACTATTATTTATCTTTTAGTTCTTTTAAGTTTGCTTTCTCAAAACACATCGAATTGATCTTTACTTTTTAGTGTTAAAAATTAGTTTCTAATAACATAACCACTATGTGAATGATATTTTCTTATCATTATATTACTTGTTTGCAATACATACACTTTTTTACCCATTGCACACAATTCTTGTCGATTATATCCCATATGGTATTTAAAGCTAAATCTATTACTACATAGTATTTTTATAATGGTTTTTCTAGACATATGACCGGTGACCATGCACTTTTTAAGAGTTATGAAAAATATAATGAAGGAATAACTATTTTTAATGATGGAAATAAATCAAGGATTATAGGTAAAGAAACATTACAGATTGAAGATATGCCTATGTTGGATGATGTACATTTTGTCGATGGACTTAAAGCTAACCTAATAAGAATCATTCAAATTTGTGACAAAACTTACAATGTATAATTTATCAACAATCATTGTGTTATAACATATCTAAATGTAATTGTGAGATTAAAAGAATTAGGTCTTATGGTAATTGCTGCTGCATTGATATAGATCCTAGTACTACTACTTATAATTTAGGAAATGATCATTCTATTTCATTGTCGCATCATAAGATGGGACACATCAATTTTAAAGATCTTGTTAATTTGAGCAAAAAGAAAGTTGTGTGTGGTCTATCTATACTTTCTGAAACTAAAAAACCTTTTGTGGACCCTGTCAACTTAGCAAACAAACTTACTCTTCTCATAAGAAAATTAAAGGAGTTAACATAAGCAAAACACTTGAGTTAATTCACATTGACTTCATGAGTCCTATGAGAATTGGGATTTTGGGTGGCATGAAATAAATCATAGTTGTTATTGATGATTTTTCTCATTTTACATGAGTTGGATTTCTATATGAAAAATAAGATGCATTTGATTTATTTAATTCCTTTTGTCTTAAAGTGTACATCGAAGTAGGTAACATAATTACAAACATTGTGAAATTGAAGACTAATCATAGGATGGAATTTGAGCACTTAAGATATGCTAGATTTTGCAAGCAGTATGGAATAACCCATGAGTTCTCTACACCAATCACCCTAAAACAAAATGAGATAGTAGAAAGGAAGAATCGGGTCTTACAAGAAGTGGACCATGTCTACTTACGGCTTACAAACCAAAATTTCTATGAGTTATGGGAAGGTAAGAAACCTAATCTTAAACATCTTCATGTGTTTGGAAATAAATGTAAAATCCTTAGAGATCGTGATAATCTAGGCAAATTTGATTCTAGAAGTGCTGAACCTATCTTCCTAGGTTACTTATTAAGAAGTCGTGCTTTTACAATGTTCAACTTGAGAGCTAATAATGTGATGGAGTATATCAATGTTGTTATAGATGATGCAAGTACCAATACGTAAAGGTGAACCCCTAAGCACAAGCTTGCCAGCTAAAAGACAAATGATGAAACACCTAACACTAAAAAGGTAGAAACTGAGATAGATAAAGAGTCAACCTTGGATGATAAAAATAGTTTATACAACACTTAAATTTATAGACCGACCTGAATTGCCAATAAAATCTAATTGTAAACATCTTTGGTGATCCAAATTCTAGCATGGTAACTAGAAGGAGACAGGTAAGTGAGATTACCTATCTCTGTTATGTTTCTTATATAGAACCAAATTTTTTTAATGAAGCATTAAAAGAAGAATTTTGGATAAATTCCATAAATGATGAGTTAACTTAATTAATTAAGAGTGATGTCTAGACATTGGTACCTAAACCCAATGAAAAAATATCATAGGAACTAAATGGATATTCAAAAATAAATCTGATGAACATGATGTTATGATTAAAAACAAGGATAGACTAGTTTCCCAAAGATATAAAATAGTTGATTAGGATTTTACTTGCCATTGCATGCTTTATGAAATTCAAACTCTTTCAAATCAATGCAAAGTTTTCCTTCCATAACAGGTTACTTAGTGAGGAAGTCTATGTTGAACAACCAAAAGGTTTTGTTAAACCACAATTTTCCTAACATGTTTATAAACTTAATAAGGCCTTTTATGGTTTGAAACAAGCTCATAGAGCTTGGTATGAAAGACTTACAACTTATTTCTTAGACAAGGGTTTTGTCCGAGGGGGAGTTAAGTTGAGAAGACTCTTTTTATTAAAAAGGACCAAAGACGATATATTCATGGCTCAAATATATGTGATGACATAGTTTTTGGGTCAACATCCAATTCTCTTGTCAAAGATTTTGTGCATATAATGATTAGGCAATTTGAAATGTCCATGATAGGTGACCTCACATATTTTTTTGGTTTACAAATTAAAAAATAAAATGAAGGATTCTTTATTTCTCAAACTAAGTATGCATGTAATTTATTAAGAAATTTGGGCTTGAGACAAGGAAGCATTTGATAACCCCTATAACTACAAGTGCAAAAATTTCTGTGGATGAGTCAGGTAAAGACGTTGATCAAATGCTATATAAAAGCATGATAGAAAACTTATTATACCTCATAGAAGTAGATATGATATTTGTTTTAATGTTGATATTGGTGTTTGTACTTGTTATCAATCAAATCTTAAAGAATCACACGTTGAACATGTCAAAAATATCATCAAGTATGTCTCTGGAGCTAAAAACTTTGGGATTTGGTTTACTAATGATACTACATGTGAAATTAATGGATAGATAGATTCATACTGTGCAGGAAAGTAGGATGCAAGAAAGAGCATTTCAAGTGGATGCTTTTATATTGGCAATAATCTTGTATCCTAACATACCAATAAAAAAACTCCATCTCAATTTCAGCTGTAGAGGAAGTATACATTGTTGCTAGAAGTTCTTATACATAATTTTTTTTTGGATGAAGAACATGCTTAAGGAATATGATTTTGAACAAGGTACTACTCCCCTTTATTGAGATAACACTAGTGCTTTATGTATCTCCAAAATTCATGTTCTACATTCTCAAACAAAACATATAGGCATTATACATCATTTTATTAAGGAATTACTAGAAGATGACTACTAAGAGGAAATTAGCTAATTTATTAACCTTCCCAAATATTTGAATCTCTTAGAAGTATCTTAGGAATATGCTCTACTAGTTAAATTTTCCTTATTTTTATTTTTCTGTTTGTTTTTGATCTCTTTGTTTACTTCATATATATATAAAGAGAGGGAAGTAATATGCCTTAACATTGCCATGAACATTGCATATTCCATTCATATTTATTTTGATTGGCTTCACATTATACTATTGGATATTATCACTTGTGCATTTATTATATTTTTCACATCTTATGATCGATTCAATATGAGCCTACTTACACATTCACTAGACATATATGTATGTTATGCTTGAAGTTCATAATTGAATTTGTAAAAGTTTAGGGATTGAGATAACCTTGACTACTAAATTATGGTTAAACTCTATATTTCACTCTATAAAATGCTATTATTGAGAGGGCCTATTGTGATGTGTGAAACTATTACAGTGAACAGAGATTGCTACTTTGTAATAAGTTTGAAAGTCATAATACTAGGTACATTGACTCGTGCATATTTCCTTCACAAAAGAAAAATAATACGATAAAGGAAATATAAAAATACAAAAAATAAAATTGTATGTACAAAAAAGAGATCCACAAATAATTAATCTATCCTAATTAAAAAAATCCTTGAATTAATTTTTAATATGAGGTAGATCAATCAAAGTTTAATGTTCGATCGATCAAGGACTGGATTGATTGATAATTGATCTCATTTGATTTACCTAGTCTTGGGATTTATTTTGTAATACTCTAGATCGATCGATAATCTTTTGATCGTTGTTTGTTTCAATCGAAAAGGGTTTCAATCGACATTTATGGCTCTATCAATCGAACTCTGATTAGATTGATAGAGCGGCTAGGGTTTCAAATATAACCTAATTTTTACTCTAGGAAAATTATTTTATTACTATATTATCCTTACTTTTCAAAAGTCTTTTAAATGATTTTGTGAACAGAATTGTAATAGGCCTTTGACTTAGGGCTTTAACATATTCTAATTAAACAAACCTAAGTATACATTTTTCTGAACAACAATTGAATCAACTTTTGCAACTTATGCTTTATGTCTAAATTTGTTTTGTAAAAATCTTTCTATTAGGCTTCTTTCATTAGTTAATCTATCAAGCATTTCGTTTTGTGTTTAATCAATTAACAAGCCTATAATATTTGTGTTATTGTGCTTTAAACATTTGTTTTAGGTTTACTAGTGATTTTTGATTTATCTGTTATTTGGTTAAATCATCTAACTAGGGTTTTCATTGTTTAATCCACTCTAGAATACACATTGCACTTATGTTTATATGCTAATGCTTCAGGTGCCAGTTGAACAGGTTCGATAACTCGTGTGACTCATGTTAATATGAATTTTGGTGGGTTCTATAACTCGTGTGACTCGAGTGAATTGGAATGTTGATCCAGATCCCAACACCTTGCTTGTGGACATTGTGAAAGAAAACAAGAGGCATGTTGATGAGTGCTCAACAAGCACTAAAATTACCATGATTTTATGCACATTAATTGATTAAATATATATATATATATATTTATATGTTTTATCATATATTTATATAAATTTGTCTTTTTCAGAATCACGGGTATTTTTATTGTTTTTCAAGTATTTTGGCTTAAAAACGTAACTTAAAGACTCAAAGAGGAATACTGGAAACAATACATCACAAATATATTAATAAATAAATGGGGAAAGGTCAACAAATATGGAAAAATTGGACAAAATGGGTCAAAAAGGAGAAAATCGTGCCGCCGCGCCGCCCAGCTGCCCAGTCCCGCGTGCGCCAGCGCCCATTCCAGCCCACGCCCGCGCGCGCCCCTGCGCGCTGATGCTTGTCTGCGCGCGCGCGCCCTGCGTGCCCTAGTTGCCCTCAGCGCGTGCCGACGCCCATTTCGCCCCATTTTTCACGTGCAGCCGCCCATGTCATGCTGACGTCATCAAATGACATCATCAATCACCAATCTGCGTTTTTACATTTTTTTTAACATTTTTTCCTCTACTTTTTCTCTCCATCCTCACCTATAAATACCCCCATTCTCTTCACTTCTAAACACACCTCAAAATACATTATTTTCTCTCTTTTCTTAGACTTTTCTTAGTTTTTAGCTATTCTTTGTTAATTTCTCTTAGTTTTAGAGTTCTTCCCTTTTTGGGAAGAACTAGTTATGTTTTTGTAATTTATTAGCTTTTTGATTAAATAAATGGAAGTGCAAATTCCGCTTGAAGGTTTTCCAGCAACGGGAATAGCGTCGAAGTTCTGTAAGGATTTTATTTTCTTTACAGTTACTTTTTATGCTTTATTCTTACATGTTATATTTAATTTGTCTGTGATTAAATTTAACTCTGCTGGCTGTTTATAATCATGATGTAATAATAACGTTGTTATGCTTGCGAAATATTAAATAGGTGAAAATATCTAAAATGAATTGATTTTGTTTTTATTCAAGATTTTATATTAAGAATGTTAGAGAGAAATATATTATTTTTCACTACAAACTTATACCTGAAAATTAGATTTTAAGGTTTAGTTATCCGGTCTGATTTAGAGTAGTGCTCTTTTATTTGTTGGTACAATCGCCCGGTAGTTAGAGTGAAGCTCTATTTCAAAAGTTTTTATAAGAATTATTATCTGAAAATGTATTGACAACATGTTTTGAGTAATGGTTTTAAAACTTGAAAGTTAGTACTCAGATAACTAAATTCTTAGATTTAATTTGGACACCTTGAATAAAGTTTAAACTGTCTAACCCCACCAAATGTGGCATTTAAATGGTTCATTTTCAATCTCTTATAAAAAGGAATTAATTTAATTAAGCAAATTGGTTATCAACCCCACCCATATGTGTTAATTGATTTGTTTAGTTAACAAAGAATATCTAACCCCACCAAAGGTGGTATTCATATAAAAAAGGGAGAATCAATAAATATCAATTCATATCTTTAATAACCTAAATAATATGAGCAAACATAATTAACTTAGTTATTATATCCATAAATACTCCACCATTATAAAAGATAAAATTTGCGTAAATGTTTATTGAATCTATGTTTATTTTTATGTAAGTAGATTAAAAATACAAAACCCCAAAATATCGTGACAGGATGTTTAGGATTTAATTTCGTTTTTAAAAGTTTGAATAATAAATTAAAAACCACATACATTCCTTCCTTAGATCGACCTTGGGAGTATACCTATCATTTTCTTCGAAATGATTCGTGCACTTGCGAGAGTTTTATAAATATTAAAACCAAAGTATTGGCCAGAATCGGTGATACCGGTTTTCACTCATCACATGTAAGTAGGTTACTTGGAGACATTATCTTGGTGGGTAGTATGAGTTATAGCCTTGTAATCGAACATTATTTTCATGGTGGGTAGTTTAAGTCATAGTCTTGTAATGAAACATTATTTTTACTGTGGAAAAATAGATGGTACGTCACTACTTCATAAATAGGCATTAAAGTCGGTAAAAAACTGACTTTAAACAAATTTAAAGTCGGTTCTCTGAACCGACTTTACGTGTAGAGTCGGTTCAGGCCGTGAACCGACTTTACATTTTATTTGTTTTTATTTTTATTTTTATTTTTCATATTATTCAGTATATACATAAATAACATAAAAACACTAAAATATAAATAATAATACAACAAATAATTAACAATTTAAATATATTTAATTACTTGATAATTAAATTTATTACAAAAACAAATAATGCATAAATAATACATATAAATAACTTAAATTACAAATAAAATAATGTCGTCAAATTATGCCATCGAGTAAGCTTGGTTGGCTTAGAATCTTGATTGACCTTCACAAGCATTATGGCAAAAAAAAGCTGATCCATATAACAAATATTCTCCTACATACACGAGCACGTAAAATATCCATCACAAAAGTAGTCTAAACTTCATACGTACAAATGAAGAAATTAAATCATTATAAATATTACCATAAAAAAGAGATTACCACGTACAACGACATTCAACGAACTCATATTAGCATTATTAATCATTTGTCTATATATATGAAGTTATCTGGAATCTCTACTACTATTTTTTAATGCTATATATAATGAACTCTAAATATGAAATCAATTGCATGTAACTTCGATTTCTTACTTGGCTAAGTGATGAGTGCTCAAAAAGCACTAAAATTACCATAATTTTATGCACATTAATTGATTTAAAATATATATATTTATATGTTTTATCATATATTTATATAAATTTGTCTTTTTTGGAATCACGGGTATTTTTATTGTTTTTCAGGTATTTTGGCTTAAAAACGTAACTTAAAAACTCAAAGAGCAATACTTGAAGCAATACATCAAAAATATATTAATAAATAAATGGGGAAAGGTCAACAAATACGGAAAAATTGAACTTTTCTGCATCGGCAACCTCAGACCAATGATTTATATTCATTGGTATACTGGACTTTGCCAGTTGACCAATAAAAGATTTCAATTGTTGACCATTTTCCCCTAGTGGATTACCAGTAGCATCAAATATAACCGGTATTCTATCATCTGGGTTAAGTGGAGCATCAGGTATATTCGCCCAACCCCTTCTTTTCAAATACCCCAATGGATCATTTGGATCTACAAGCTGAATATCCATGAAATATCTGCAAAAAGTGGATAAATATAAATTAATTGATAATTTTAGGAACACACATATATACAAGAGTTATTACAACAATATAGAACATACATTATGTTTAATTAGGTTGTTGATCGTATACATATATTCCTTCACAATCACTTCGAGTCCATGTCGAAGAATCATCATCATCAATTAGATCATCACGTACATTAGGCAATTTATTTGAAAAATTACTAATATTGGTTAATGTATCAAGCATAGAGTCATCATCTTCTACAACATCACAATGGTAAAACTCTTTTTGTGGAGGCGTTAACACAACAGACCATATTGGATCAATTTGATCGCTCACGTAAAATACTTGCTTTGCATGAAGTGCTAACGTGAAAGGATCATCTGTGTGACTTATCCTGGATAAATTTACAAGGGTAAATCCAAAATCATCTATTTTATATCCAACATTGATAACATCTTCGACCCAATCACACAAGAATACTGTCTCATGGAAGACCTCATAATCCAATTCCCAAATCTCTTGTATTATACCATAATATGTTCTATCAGAAAGTACAGGATTAGCATCTTTTGAACTGGAAAATTGCATAGTTTGTGCAACCATCTTCAAGCCACTATTTTGATTTACTCGGACTTTGTCCCTAGCTTGAGTTGTAAACTTCGATCCATTTATTGTGAAACTATGAAATGATTTGACATCGAATTTTGGGCCATGTGTAAGCCATTGTAAACTTTCTGATATTTTATGATTGAGTTTCTTGAGTTCATCTCGAATCTATGTATACAAAAACACGAAATGTGTTTAGAGCAAAGTTTTAAAACATTGAATATATATAGGAAGATACATGCATGATTTTTTGTTTGTGACACTTACGTGGTTGCGAAACCAATTAATAAGCTCTCGCTTATGTTCATCATACAACCATTTTTCTCCTCCTTTTTTTTATAACGAGGATCGATCTTCAATAAGTTTAAATGCATCCTGTAATGTTATTAAATATATATTAAGTTATATATCATCATTAATAGTTAAATAAAAGATGAAACAATGAACATCAGTTACTCTATGTATGGTTGTGCCTCGTTATTATTTACCAAAATGATTCGGTGTGCTTTTTCCCATCAAGTGCGATCAATAAATAATTTCTTACTTCCACCAAGCATAGGGTTACCTACTTGGATCATGTGACGTTTTAAGAACAACTTTTGCGTAGGATTCCCAATTTTAGTGCAACCACTAAAGTATTCAGAACAAAACTCAATGGCCTTTTCAGCAATGTAGCATTCCACCATGCATCCTTCAAGTCGATATCTATTATTTACTTGCATATATCTCTCAAAAGGATACATCCACCTTAAGTAAGTAGGACCACATAATTGAACATCTCAAACTAAATGAACACATAAGTGAATCATTATATCGAAGAAAGAAGGAGGAAAATATTTTTCAATTAGACACAAAGTTTCTACAATTTCTTTCTGTAAAGAATTTAACTCGCCAATTGATATAGATTTCTTGCATAATGTATTGAAGAATGAACAAAGCCTAATTATTGATATTCGAACATGTTTTGGAAGAATTGATCTAATAGCAACTGGTAATAACTGTTGCATTAAGATATGACAGTCATGTGATTTCAATCCATACAGTCTCTTATCGGTGATAGACACAAAATTTCTTAAGTTGGATGAGTAACCATCAGGAACTTTCACACCTTCCAAACATTTACATAACACATCATTCTCTTTTGTTGACATTGTATATGATGTTGGTGGCAAGTATGTTCGATTCTTATCATTTTCCACCCTTGGTTCCAATTCAGGTCGTATGCCTAGTTTCTTTAAATCCAATCTTGCTTTAATGCCATCCTTTGTTTTTCCAGGTATATTAAGTAAAGTGCCAATCAAGCTTTCACATACATTCTTCTCAATATGCATGACATCTAAGATGTGACGAATGTGTAGGTCTTTCCAATAAGGTAATTCCCAAAATATTGATTTTTTTCCAACAACCATTCGGTTCAAAATCTTTTTCATTTTCACCAATTTCATTAGTTGACCTCCTTCGTTTCCCTACCTTGGTGAGTTTTTTTTCATCTTTCCATATCGTTTGAATGTCATCCCATTCAATTGCCTTAATATCTCAATACCTCGCAAAGGTCGAATTGCATGATCATGATCTTCTTCACCATCGAACGGTTTCTTTTGGTATCTAAACTTGTGTCCAGATGGCAAAAATCTCCTATGTCTTCTATAAGACATCTTTCATCCGTGAACAAGATACTTTGCAGAAGTTCCATCACTACATATAGGACATCCCTTGTAACCTTTTGTTGCATGTCCTGATAAGTTTCCATAGGCAGGAAAATCATTAATTGTCCATAAAACGACCCCCTTTAAGTTAAAGTATTCTTCTTTATATGCATCGTAAACATTTACACCATCATTCCACAACGTCTTTAAATCATCTATCAGAGGCTGCAAATATACATCAATATCAACACCGGGTTGTTTCGGTCCTGAGATCAATAATGTTAACATCATGAATTTTCTTTTCATACACAACCGGGGAGGAAGGTTGTATGTTACCATAATTACTGGCCAACAACTATATCTACTATTGAGGGAACTATGTGGATTAATTCCATCAGCAGCAATGGCAAGACGCAGATTGCGCGGATCAGATGAAAATTGAGGAGATAAATTATCTACTACTTTCCAATTTGGAGAATCACAAGGATGACGTAGCACCCCATCATCAGATCAATTATCTGAATGCCAAGTCAACATCTTTGATGTATATTTACTATTGAACAACCTTTGAAAGCAAGGAATCGGAGGAAAGTACCAAAGAACCTTTGCAGGCACACCTTTCTTATGTTTTGTACTCTCATTTGTACCATGCTTCCATCTCGATTCTTTACACATAGGACAATCATGTAATGTCTCATATTCTTTTCTATAAAGAATGCAATCATTAGGACAAACGTGAATCTTATGATATTCTATGCCAAATCGACTAAGAGATTTTTTCACTTCATACATTGAAGATGGCAATTCAATACCCTCAGGAAACATATCGACTAGTAGATTTAGTAATTCTGTGAATGCCTTGTCAGAAAAACCATGTTTTGCCTTGACATTGTACAAATGAACCAATCCTAACATTTTAGTGTATTTTTTGCATTTTGGATACAACGGTTTTTCGGCATCTTCTATAAGTTTATTAAAGGTTTCGGGATCATCCTCGCGTAATTCATCTTCAACACCACGAAACATATTTTCTGTTTGTACATTATGATATGATGTATGTAATCCACCCACATTCTTATTATATTTTTCCCCATGAGTATTATCAATATTTTCTCCATGATAATACCAACATTTATAGCTCAATAGAATACCATTACGGATAAGGTGATACTTAACCTCATCAAATTCATGAAATCGCTCATTTTTACATTTAACGCATGGGCATCGAATCATACTACTTCCAGTATTACTAGTTCTACAAGCAAATTCTATGAAACTTTCAACTCCAGAAATATAGTCTTGCTTAATTCTACACTTTGACATCCAAGATTTATCCATTTTCTATTAATGACATTAATTAAACATATTACTTAATTATGTATTATTATATATAAATTTATTAATTATTAGAATATATATCAAAACATACATAATGCAAAACAATTATCATTTTAATCATTTTACAAAACCATTTATATACAAATTAAAAATTAAGCAACATGTTTCATGAATATATATATATAAACCAATCACGCAGTTGATTCTAATTTCTAAGCATGTTACTATATCATAATTAAAAATTAATATTAATTATACGTATAAATAAATTTATCCACGCAAACCCACACAACATTTCAGATATTATTGAATACATACAATTAATAAGTCAAACATTATTATTACAAGCAAACAAAAAAACATAACTAAATCAAAAATTTATACAAAATATAAAACAAATTGATCGAATAATAACCTAGCTGCATTCTGCATAAACTAAGTCAAACATATTTTTTAGGCGTGGTCAAATAAAGTGGCAGATTATTGACTTGCTTTTGTTTTTCAGCAATCTAAATTGTAAATGTATCTTAAGTTGATATATATTTACAGAAGTGCTCTCTGAATGAACTTTTAACAAAAGTGCTTGTGGAACCGTACGCGTTGGATATAAAACCAAAAGATATATAATACATTTGAAGTAGTCAATTCAACTTCTTTAATGTAAAAATGCAAGAGGTTTTTCTTCTGTGATTGTGAATATGAATTGGATTTTGTCAAACCTTAACTGCTTAACTAATTAAAGGTGTACAACAAGTTATTAATTAACCACACAAAGAAACTGCCCAAGCATGTTGCAAATCGAGATGTTAGGTTTTTAATTAACGAATAAAAATTCGCAATTTGAGAGGCTGTTCCTAATTAACGAATTACAATTACACGCTGATAAAATTAGCACAGATTCAGATTGATTTTGGCTAAGCAATAACAGAAAATACCCATAAACAGATTTTAATATTTTGCTAAAAAAAGAAGAACTGACAGATAATGTGAGAAGAGAAATATAACTTACAAATGAACGTTCAAATGGTGGTCGGAGGTGGCCGGAAATGTAGAACGAAGGTGGCGCACGGTTAAGATTTTGGAAGAAAATGGTTCTGAGTGAGGAAAGGAGAGAGGAAGAAAACTGGAAATCTACGTACAAAATGAGACGAGAGGGAATATATTACGTGGATAGCATCGGTTATCCACGTCAACCGACGCTATGTCACGTGGATAGCGTCGGTTGACGTGGATAACCGACTTTAAATTCATTAAAAGTCGGTTTTTTCCAAAAACCGACTTTACACATCGACTTATATACCCCTTTTTGTAGTAGTGCGATGGATCAATGGTTTTCTTCTAAAATCATATCTATGACTTAGGTTATTATGACCTAAAAATCTCGTGTCTTATTTATCTTTTCACTTTATTTTACATGTGATTGTATGTCTAGGGTAATTTTAATATAATATATTTTTGCTATCTATCTATTCATCCCCTTAGTTAATTAGATCATGTATTCTTATTTTCTAAAAGTAACACCTAATTTTCTTTTTTCAAACTTTTTTAACTAAAATATAATTGTTAAATTATAAAAGTATGATTTTATTACCAAAACTATTATTTTATTTATATTTTTTCATTACTCGACCACTTATTCTATTACAAAATGAATAAAATGCATAAGTCAAAAGCAAATAAACTAACCCTTTACCCTCTAGTTTTTAACATTATAGGAGAAATATTTTTTTAAAATATATTATGAATAAGTCGCCTTTATTGTACTATCATTTTTGAAAGAATAAAATAAAAGAATAAATACAAAAGTTTGCTCCCCTTTTGTCATTGAAAGAAATGAAAAGACAATTAATGTGGTTAAACATGTAATTTGGAGTGTCTGATAATTGGTGTAGTTTCAAAGGAAAAGTTAATTATAATAAATCGAGTTTAACAATAACAAACTAATTATCAAATAAAACAGTTACTATTGTGGGTGCGTTAGCAGAGAAAATAAACGGTCTTTAATAAATTGTATCAGAGAATAAGAAGTATGAATTAAGATTTATAGATATTTACACTGTATAATTATATAAGACAAAATTATGAATACTATATATATATATATTTATTTTTTATTCATAATGGATTGCAACTAGAGGTAGCCCTTTAGATAGGCAACTGCATAAATATTTTTCCATTTTGGGATTTGGAAATAGGCTGTCCTCGGCAAGTTTAATTATTTGCAACAGATGGAGTTGCAAAGATGGTAAAAGAGAGAAATTCTTAAATACATATTTTATGTGTATCGATAATAGTAGTTAAAGTCTATCACTTTTTATTTTTTTTATAAAAATAAATGGATAAATTGGAACCATTCAATCATGTATCAATTCTTTTACTTAGTAGTTTCATGGTAAAACTAACTCTTAATTCGTTTTAAATCAATGGTTCGAATCACAAAAAAAAAAAAAAATGTTTTTTTTTATAAAAAATTACATGTAAATGCCATCCTTATATGCCAAAATATCTAGAAACCGGTGAGGGGTTCGCAATTAAGAGAGACCATAAGGCCACTGGCTAGAGTCGTCAAGAAGGGACGGTGGTGAGATCCCTAGTCGAACTATTATAACTGCCAAACATACCCATTCAAAACTGCTCTAAAACAACATCTAAATAAGATATACAACTCCACTGGTTTTTCTTTTTGGTAAAATTGTCTTAGTTGAACTTTATTTTCTTCTATGAATGTTAAGATTTTGTATACATACGGCATTTTAAGGGTGAAAAGTTTAAAAATTGACACTTATGTCCTAAATTATATATATATATTAACTTGATACCCAATGAGCCTAATAAGAGCCAGTAAAGATATTTAAAAAAATTAAAAATGAATTGAAGACCCACGCCCTCTGCTTTCACTTCAATTTCGTTAATATAAAGTTTTATCTCTCCCTCCCGCACCAAAGCCACATCCAAGGATATCAAACTCACTTCTCCACCATCAAGTAATACAAAAACGCTTCTTCTTTTTCTCGTCATATTCAAGTAATTCAAACACTTTATTCTTCTATTACTATAGTATTAGGGCTATTATTTATGTTACGGGAGATTTTAATTTTAGGGTTTTTGTTTGTTTTGTAAAATTCATGGATTTTTTTGCTATAATTAGATGACCCTACATTAGAATTTTTTCACCCATCTCTCTCTGTTTGTCTCTGATCAATGTTACTAACAAATCCCATTTGTTGTAGTCTTAACGAGGGTCTTGTTGATCTTTAAGCAACTGTGTCTTTGTACTTCCATTAAGTGTTTTTGGTAATGAGAAAGTCCAACACGATGAATAAGTCGGATAAGAAGATACAGATTCTTTAAGGACTCACCTCCAACTCACATACAACGGAATAAATAGGAAGCATAGAGACACAAATAACCCATACTCGACTATAGAAAAGGAAAGCAATAGATAGAATAAACTTATTAAATAGCATCCAAATTAGTTAATCAACAAATAAAATTAGATAAGCAGAAAGAAAGATGGAGAAATAGAATGCTTTCCAAACACAAATGAACTCTCATATGTTGTCACATACTCGAGTGATATAGTGATTGTACTAACTCAAGAGCGTAGCATAAAAACACAACAGTATAACAAGGTAAACCTGAAAGTTCATTTAGTTATGGATCTAAATATCTAATCAGTGAAAGTATAGTAAATTAAAATTTCGTGAGCGGCCAAGCAACCAATCATGTATACATAAAATAATGTAGAACTTAGGTTTTATCAATGACTTAAGAGGAAAACCAGTGGTTCATTAGACTGTCTAATTATCCACTATGAAAAATAAGTATTTAGTTACAAGTTTAGGACTCAAACTATCCACCCAGTTAATGTACCCAAGTAACCTACTTACAAGTCGTTGTTTTTATCGTAGTCTCTACAATAAAGACATTCGAATTTGGACTAGTGTTTCAATAAACTCGACTCCCACGAGATAATTGAACCCGCATCACTATCACTTGAAAAGTTAGTACATAAACACAAGCACAAGTGTGTGTATTAGATCATATTTAATAATAAAAAATCCTAACTAGTTGATTTGAACAATATCAGATAAATCAAAAATAACTAGTAACTCTAGAACAATTAGTTAAAAGCACAATAACACAATTATTATTGTAGGCTTGTTCATCCAAATATTATTATAGGTTTGTTAATCCATCAAACACAACTACAAAATGTTTGATAAATTAAATTAATGAAAAATTCTATTTGAAAACTTTTAGCAAAACAAGACAGGGAATAAAAATTGAAGCATATTAAGTTAAGTGGAATTAAAATATTATCCATAAAATCTTAAAACACTTTTAAGAAATAAGGACAATATAGTAAAAAGCCAATCTAATTCATATTAGAAATATGTTTTAAAATTAGATAATTGGCTGCTTGATTGAGTACATTAGTCGATTGATTAAACATCCTCTTGATCGATCTACTGCTAATTTAATTAATATTCAAGAAAGTGGATCGATCCAGTGATTTAACTCAATCGATCTAGTCCTTGATTGATCAAGTAAATCCCTCGATTGATCTAGTCATGTGTTAAAATTAATTCAATGAGGTTATATTCCTCGATTGATCTAGTCACTACTCAAACGATCGAGTTGCCTATTTTCACATTGTTTCTATTGTGTCTAATATATAATCTAACATGTACTGGAACATAAATATGCCTAATATGTGACCGTTGAGGCTTAATGGTTTCTTGAGCTTAAAAATATTCTTCTAACACTCATGCCTATATGTTTTGTTTTATGAATATTTCCAACACTTACATAAACCTTACAATTCCCCACTTTGGCATATTCATGTGACAAAATCTCTCTCTCACTATATAACACTCATAGAAAAGATAAAGTTTTACATATTGGTACTATCTTATGATCCAATGGACATTTTTGCTTGAATCTTAACAGCTCTTGTTTACACTGAAAAACAAAAACAACAAGCAAACAACTTGTCCCAAAGGACTCATTAAAAGTAAATTACCAATGTTGTTGTAATTGGAATTTAAAATAAAATTAATTTAAAGAAAATATGAAAAAGAAAAGAAATATATTGTTCAAATATCAAATTAATGGGAAGAAAAATTCTAGGAAATCGATTTCACCTAATCCATCACTATGCTTTACTTATTTAGCTAATTGAATTTAGTTCTCTTTGTTTATTAGAAATCTTCAAAAAACATCCAAAAGCCTTATTCAATAGTTAATTGGAAACATTATTGTTCATCAAGTTACACAAGAGTATGTAATTTAACAAAGCAAAAAAGCATTAAGAGTAATAATTTTAATACTACACAGATTCATATAAGTCTTTCGATCTCTATATTTACCTATATTGAAATATTCCTGATCTATCCTATAATTCCCTCTTTCGATAGTAAATTTAAAGATTAAAATCATCTAATTAATGCCTAGTTAATTAGAAACAATAAACTCAGAATAAATCAAACAAACATAAAGAGAAATAATTCAAATTAACATTGAAAATCAAGCATAGTTTGGAATTAAATTACATCTCTTTCCTAGAAATAAGAAAAAATAGTTCATGCTAAAAATTAAATTCAACATAAATGAATTCATCATAATTTTTCTGATAGGAATTGAAAGGAAACTGAATCGCAAAAACAATATACTTTTGCGTTCCTCTATTTCATCCTCTATTTTCTAGCGCTTTCCTCTGCTTATTTTTCTTTTCTTCTTCTTCTTCTATTCTTTGTGCTTTTGCGCCGATTCTACTTTTTTTTTGTTTCAGTTCCTGTTTCTTCATTTTGTCACCTCTCGTTTCTCTTTTAGTTTAATTCCTTCGCTCTCTTTCTTTAGCCTCATCTCCTTTTGTTTTTAAATTATAAGAGTCATTAGACAATATGCTTCTAAAATTTAGAATCTTCATTTTCTTCAAATATATAATAAAATTTAAATGATAATAATAAAGTCTAAAATTAATTAAAATTAAATAAAATTATATTAAAGTTTAAAGTTGAGAAGTGATAAATTATGACAAATTATGCAAGTCATCAAACACCCTCAAACTTAGAACTTTGTTTGTCCTCAAACAAAAATAAAATAAAATAAAAGACAACTATAGACAATATCAACTAGACCTCATAGACAACTACCATCACTCACCAAGCCTTGATCTGAATTTAGATTTCATCACTAATAACTTACTCTTTTGACATAGAATATAACAGGAAAATCAATCAAAAATTTAGTAGTTTGTTAAGCAAGAGTTAAGAATTTACTTCAACCTAAAGCTAAATCCTTGAGTGTATGTGTGAAATTGTCAATTTAACTCTAAACCACCAGCAAATTTAGATAAAGGTAGAACAACTGAAATCAAAAGAATTCTCTCAAAACATAACTCCATAAGTCCAAATTTTTAAAAACCCTCTCCACTAATGTAATCAAATACCAAAATCATAGATCAAAAGGTCTTTAATCAGGGTTGTAATGACAAGCCACTCGGTGAAAGCTAAGAAATAAATGGATATGAAAAATCAAAGAAAATTGGGAAAATACTTGATGGAAAAAAACAATAAAAATAATATCCATAAGATTTATACCATAGCTCTTTCTCGACAATATGCTCATACTGATGACAATATTGTTGCCATATTTAATAAGTGGAGTGCTTTTTTTTTCATTTCTTTTTTTTTTTTTTTACTTTTTTTGCCACCTTGATACTCATAGCCTTTTTATGATTTTCAACCACTTTAACCCCTTTTTCAATTCTTGCCTTTCACTTTATTTTTTTCACACTTTAATCAAATAGAGAAAATATAATATGGATTATTTAATTTGAACTAACTTTTTCTTTAAATGAAAATTTTCACCAAAGTATTTTCTCAAAATTTTAGGTAAAATTATGGTTTTTCAGACTTAGAATGGGAATGGTTTATGTAGTTAAAAGAACAAATAAAAGCTCATGTAAAATAAGGCTCAAGGGTTTGGCTATGAGAATACACCATGCAATGATGGCGTGATAATCAAGACAGTTGGGAAGGACTTTTTGGTTGTGAGAAAAAATTGCCTAAATCATTTCTCTAATATTTAATATCAACTAGGATTTCTCCTCATGGATCGATCAATGGATTCTAGAACAAAGCAAGATTGAACTTTCTTAACTTAGTTAATTCAACTCTTTTTCATAGACAAAATGGAGTAGAGAAAATTTTACTATGTGCTCAATTATTTTCAAGGACAAAGATTTAAATCAAAATACCCAAAAAACGTTGACTAACATAATAGCAGATTTTGAAAAATATTTCTTAAAACCATCATCAATCATAAATTTAAGAGTCATAGAGAATTCAATCATACTCAAATACATGCTTGATAAGAGAATCCAACAACTCAAGACTATAGTAATTAACATCCCCAAACTTAAAGTAAACAATGTCCTCATTGTAATTCAAAAGTGAGACAAATTGAAGAAATGAAAGAAACTTCCTTGGTTTTATGGTGGATTCGCATTAGTTTGTAATTTTTAGCTCTTTATTCCTACAAAATAAACCAGTATCAAAATCCAAATTATTCAAATAGATAATAATAAAAGAAAGTTTTATGGGCTACCTCCCATAAGTGCTTGTTTTATAATCTACAACCAAACTTTTCAATCTTCATCAATTAGAATTTCGAAGAGGAATAAATGCCCAATTCCTCTCCATTTGTTTTCTATAATAATGCTTCAATCTTTGATCATTAACTTTGAATAGATGCCCTACTTTTTCCTTCAAGTCTATTGCTCCAAAAAAGGAAACTTTGTCAATTGTATAAGGAGGTATCCATCTTAATCTTAACTTACCTGAGAAGAGTTTTAGTTGTGAATTGAAAAGCAAAACCTGTTTTCCTAGAGAAAACTAACGCACTAAGAATCTGTTTGTCATGCCACTTCTTTTTCTATTCTTTGAATTTTCATAAGCATCATTCCGGAACTTGTGCATCTCATTCAATTGAAGAAGTCACTTTTCCCCTACCGCCTATAAATCAAAATTGAACTTCTTTAAAGCCCAATAAGATTTATGCTCCAACTCAACAGGGAGATGACATGCTTTTCCAAACACTAATCGATAAGGAGACATCCAGATAAGTGTTTTAAAAGCTGTATGGTATGCCCATAAAGCATCATCAAGCTTCTTTGCCCAATCCTTTCTATTGGTGTTGACCGTCTTCTCAAGGATATTCTTGATTTTTGGATTTGAAATTTCAACTTGTCCATTAGTTTAAGGATGGTAGGGAAGGTCTATCTTATGCTTCACACCATATTTAGAGAGAAGGTTGTCAAACAATTTGTTGCAAAAGTGGGTCCCTTCATCACTAATAATAGCTCGTGGAGTGCCAAATCTTGTGCATATGTTCTTATGTAGAAATTTAAGCATTACCTTTCTATCATTTGTTTTTTTAGTAATTTCCTCAACCTACTTTGACACATTATGTGAGAGATAGTCCATCCCAAGGCTTTTCTATGCTCCCTTAACACACGTGGTAACTTTTCCTCTTCTTTAGGTGTAAGTGACGATACAATAATCACTAGAAAGGTATAAATATCACCTAAGAATGCATAGCGAAGACGCTCATGCAATTGCTTCAAATCTAGAGTTGTAGTTTATTGCACTTTTTCTGTGGAGATTACAGAATCCGTCTTTGCTACCATTGGCTCCAGCCTCTCCACTTCTTTGCTCAATGATGTAACCTACTGCAATGCTTCCAAGGAAAATACATAATGGGAAAATTCTTCACTAACAAAAGGTAAATTAGATTCATAAACAGTAGAGTTATTGAAATCATAAGCATGAGATGAAGTGGCAATACATCGTTCTAGGTGATCGACCGGTATATCTTCTTGAAAGGCTTTTACTTCACATTGTTCAATGATATCTACCCAAAAGCAAGTGCTTGGATCTTCTGGAAATCTCATAGCTTCGTAGATGTTGAACGTAGCCTCTCCCTTGTTCACTCTCAATGTTAACTCACCCTTTTGAACATCCATTAAAGCCCTTACCGTAGCCAAGAATTAGTAAAAAATCTTAGTCTTCATCCATATCTAACACCTCAGTATGAAAAATAAAATTATCCATATTTACCAATACATCTTCAATGATTCCACGTGGATACTTAATGGGTTGGTCTGCTAGTTGCAAGAAATGGTTATTTGTTTCATCCCTTTAAGTCTCAATTTCCTATAAACATACAATGGCATAAGATTAATTCTAGCACCAAGATCACATAAATATTTATCAAAAAAATGAGTTTCCAATAGTGCAAGGCAAAGTGAAACTCTCCGGATCTTTTAGTTTTGAGGTAATTTCTTTTGAAGAATGGCACAACATTCTTTAGAAAGCTTCACTACTTCGAACTCTTCCAAACTTCTCTTCTTAGAAATGATGTCCTTTAGGAGTTTGACATAATTTGGCATCTATTCCAAGGCATCTGCAAAAGGAATATTTATGTAAATTTTCTTAAAAATATAAACATAGAAATTGTTTTATATAATTTTTGTTTTTGAAAGCGTTGAGGATAAGGAAGTGAAGTAAAGAGAATAGGAGGATTTCCATAAAATGAAATTGATAGAGGCATGTTAGTCTCTTTAAGTGTATCATTAACAATATCCTATTCTTCTACTTTATTATTGCTTTGGCTATTATTTGGAGCTATATGGGTTGACTTAGTTTCCTTTGATAGTGACCTATTAATTTCTCTTCCACTCCTAAGTGTAATGGCCTTTCATTGTTCCTTTGGATTTACTTCTGTATTTCTAGGAAGTTCCTCTTTGTTGAGCATTGATGGTCATGGCTAGTTACCCAATTTGCACTTGAATTTTTTTATAGTAGCTCCCATATTGCTACAATGAGTCTCAATGTTATCTAACCATGAATCACTCTTTTTAAACCTTGCTTTGGTCACCTCAATAAAGGAAACCATGGCATACTTAAGTGACGTCTTCTTCTTGCTTAGTTGACTATCAAATCCTAGAGGAGGTTGCCTCACATATTTCATTCGAGAATTTTATGCTATTGTCCAAACCTTTCCACTACATGCAATTAATGAAGATCAACTTAGGATGAGGTGTTTTCCTTACACCCTCAAGGATAAAGCTTGGTCATGGTTCATTACTCTACAGTCGGGTTCTCTAAAAACTTGGGAGGTAGTATATGAAATGTTTATAGGTAGGTTCTATTCCCATCAAAAGACTGTTGATCTAAGGACGAAGATATCAACATTTTCTCAAATGAACGAAGAGCCCTTTCATGAAGCTTGGGAATGATTCGAACTCCTTTTCATTCAATGTCATAATCATAGCTTTCCATTACAACTACAAAGCCAATTATTTTATAATGGATTGACACTGCAGAGTCAATACATAACCAGATAATGCTGCTGGAGGTGTTGTGGGAGAAAAAACCGTAGATGAAACCTATAATATTTATGAGTTGTTGGGTTCTAATTCCCAACAAAGAAGTGCTAGAAGGAGAGCAAGAGTCAATGAAGTTGGCTCCGATAATGAGATGACCTTGCAATTTTCCAAATTGACTAAGCCAGTGCAACTTCTCACTACCCACCAAATGCCAAATCAAGAGGTGTGTGAAGTGTGTTTTTCAATTGGGCATGGTACTCATAATTGTTCAAATAATTGTGATTCTAGTGTCGATGCCATGGAAGAAGTCAAATCTTTTCAAAGGTATCATCCAAACACCTATAATCACCCTAACCATCATTGGAAACAAAAACATTACCCAGGCTACACCCAATGCCCAACACTAAGGTCGAATAAAAACACCCTTACCCACCAAGCCAATCTTTTAAGCCAACTTTAGAGGATAACTTGAATGCTTTTATTCAAGTTAGTCACGACAACCAATTGATGAATAATCAAAGGTTGAACACCATAGAGGCTTCGGTTAAAAGGATTGAAACTAAAGTTGGGAAATTGGCTGAACAAATGCAAAATAAAGAACCAGGAAAGTTGCACAGTCAACCAGAACAAGCAAAGGATGTAAGAACCCTTCGAAGTGGTAAGATAGTCAATACCAGTTTACCTAAAATATCTAACGATCTACCTTGTAGTTCAGGTAATAAAGATAGTCTCGCAAAAAGGAGAAACAAGTGTTAAACTTAACAAGCCTTCTGAAAAACTCATTGGGGAGTCATCTGACATCCCCAAAATTCAAAAGACAATAGAACCACACCAGCTGCAAGTACCTTTTCCGCACCGATTAAAAGAATCCAAACAGATAAGCAATTCTATGATCTTTTTAATATGCTCTCTAAAGTAAATATCAATTTACCATTATTAGAAGTGATCATGAATGTGCCCTCATATGCTAAGTTTTTCAAAGAGTTGAACACTAAGTAAAGGAGGTATGAACTGAATGAACGAGTAGTAGTATTAGAAATTTCTAGTGTTGTACTTCAACACAAACTACCCCTAAGTTGAAAGACCCTGGAAGTTTTATTATAAACATAACTATGTGGGATAGGAAGGTTGCTAAAGTAATGCTTGATTTAGGTGCTAGTATAAATTTGATACACTACTCTATATTCTTACAGCTCAATTTAGGAGATTTAAAACCCACAACTATGTCCCTTCAACTTGCAGATAGATCTCTTAAGTATCCAAAGGGAATAGTTGAGGATGTGTTGGTACAAGTAGACAAACTGATAATACCTGTTGACTTTGGGGTTCTGGATATGCAAGAAAATCCACCATTGGACAGAGAGCACACAATACTGCTTGGTAGACCGTTTATGGAAACTACTAAAACTATTATTGATGTCTAAGATGGAAATTTGATAATGACAGTCTTAGGAGAGACTGTTCATTTTAAATTTTTTGATTCTTCACCTTTTCCTTCTATTTCTGCCATCGATGAAATATTCGATGTTGACCCTTTGGATAATCTTGTCCATAGCACCTTTTCCCGAACCAGAATAGAAGACAAGCTTGAAACTGTTCTTACACTTGAAGAGGTTGAAGAATATTTAGATGAGGAACTTATCCAGTGATAATTTCTTTAACCTTGACCAAAACCCAAGAAAAGGAACTTATCAAAGTGCTTAAACAGTTTAAGAAAGCTATAGGCTGGAGTATCAGGGATATAAGATGCATTAGTCCTATGATGTGTATGCACAAGATCAACTTGAATGATGGTGCTAAACCTGTACGAGAGGTAGTTAAGAAAGAAATTATTAAATTGTTAGAAGAAGGAATTATCTATCCTATTGCGGATAGTAAGTAGGTTAGTCCAGTGCATGTGATACCTAAGAAATCTGGTATAACAATTGTTAAAAATGACAAAAGTGAATTAGTGCCCACTAGAATAATCTGGATGGAGAATGTGTATAGATTTTAGGAAACTAAATTTATATACTAAAATGGAACACTTTCCTCTTCCATTCATTAATCAAATGTTGGAAAGATTAGCAGGGCACAAATTTTACTGTTTTCTAGATGGATTGTCTGGATATTATCAAGTACCCATAGTACCAGAAGATCAGGAAAAGACCACATTTACATGTCCTTTTGGGACATTTGCTTTTCGAAGAATGCCATTTGGGTTATGCAATGCCACCGCCGCTTTCCAGAGATGTATGATATCTATTTTCTCAGACATGGTGGAAAAATTCATTGAGATTTTCATGGATGATTTATCTGTCTTCGGAAACTCATTTTGATGATTGCTTACATAAATTTACTTTGGTTTTAGAAAGATGCATTGAATGCAATCTCACCCTTAGTTGTTAGAAAAGTCATTTTATGGTTCAACAAGGGATAGTTTTAGGACATATAATTTCAAACAAGGGTATTGAAGTTGATAAGGAAAAGGTTGAATTGATTTCCAAACTACCTCCCCTACATCTGTCAAGGGGATAAGAAGCTTCTTAGGACATGTAGAATTTTACACATGATTTATTGAAGATTTCTCTAAAATAAGTCGTCCCTGATGTAACTTGCTATCAAAAGATGTTTATTTTAATTTCAACAATGACTGCCTTATTGCCTTTAATACCTTGAAAGAGAAACTAACATCTACCCCTATTATTATGGCACCAAACTGGTCTTTACCCTTTGAAATAATGTGTGATGCTTCTGATTATGCTATCGGAGCAGTCTTGGGACAAAGAGTGGATAAGTGTTTGCATGTCATCTACTATGCTAGCAAAACACTCAATGATGCCCAAATGAATTATACCACCACTGAAAAGGAATTCTTGGCTATAGTGTTTTCTTTAGACAAATTTAAGTCGTATTTAGTAGGATCTAAAGTGATTGTACATTCTGATCATGTTGTTTTAAGATACCTATTAAGTAAACCAAATGCCAAGCCAAGATTAATCAGGTGGGTTTTACTCTTAGAAGAATTTAACCTAGAAATCAAGGATAAGAAAGGCAGTGAAAACTTAGTAGCTGACCATTTGTCTAGGTTGATTTTTGACTTCAATTATCTTAAAGATGAGAGTAATGAAGATATAGTTGAAACCTTTTCTAATGAACAATTATTTTCAATAGGTCCAAACCCATGGATGCTGATATTGTAAACTATCTTGCCATTGGTGTTTTGCGACCTAACACTTCATATCAGAAAAGGAAAAGGTTTTTTAAAACTATTAAGGACTATTTTTGGGATGGCCCTTATTTATACAAGATTGGTCAAGATCAAGTCATCCAGAGATGTGTACCTGAAGAAGAACATAAGAACATTCTAACTTTTTGTCATGAACTTCATTATGGGGACCATTTTGGTGGTGAAAAGACAGCCCCATAAGGTATTATAGTCTGGATTCTTTTGGCCCACTCTTTATTTAAGTTTTTTTATTTTTTATTTTTTACTTTTTTTCTATTCATGAACGGTAATTTTATTTTACTATTCACGCTATATTATTTAATTTTTTTACTATTAATAAACGGTAATTTTATTTTACTATTTACACTATTTTATTTTTTATCTTCAAATTTTTTTTACTATTCATGAACGGTAATTTTATTTTACTATTCACGCTATATTATTATTTTTTTATTTAATTTTTTTTACTATTCATGAACGGTAATTTTATATTACTATTAACGCTATTTTATTTTTTATTATTTTTTTTACTATTCATGAACGGTAAATTTTTTTTACTTCAAATTTCAAATTTCTAAATTATTTTACTATTAAAAAAAATTAATTTTTTTTATTTTTATATATATATTTTTATTATTTCTTATGAAATTTGAAATTTGATTATTATTATTATTTTATTAAAACAAAAAAAATCACAATTATTTACAGCACAAAAATGTTTTTAAAATTTTAATAAATAATTTAAAAAACGTTATTCCTTCCCCGGCAACGGCGCCAAAAACTTGATGAGCGAAAACCGGCTTCGCCGATTCTTGCCAATACTTTGGTTTTAATATTTATAAAACTCTCGCAAGTGCACGAATCATTTCGTAGAAAATGATAAGTATTCTCCCAATGTCGATCTAAGGAAGGAATGTATGTGGTTTTTTTTATTTATTATTCAAACTTTTAAAAACAAAATTAAATCCTAAACATTCTGTTACGATATTTTGGGTTTTTGTGTTTTAATCTACTTACATAAAAATAAACATAGATTCAATAAACATTTATGCAAATTTTATCTTTTATAATGGTGGAGTATTTATGGATATAATAACTAAGTTAATTATGTTTGCTCATATTATTTAGGTTATTAAAGATATAAATTGATATTTATTGATTCTCCCTTTTTTATATGAATACCACCTTTGGTGGGGTTAGATATTCTTTATTAACTAAACAAATCAATTAACACATATGGGTGGGGTTGATAACGAATTTGCTTAATTAAATTAATTCCTTTTTATAAGAGATTGAAAATGAATAATTTAAATGCCACATTTGGTGGGGTTAGACAGTTTAAACTTTATTCAAGGTGTCCAAATTAAACCTAAGAATTTAGTTATCCAAGTACTAACTTTCAAATTTTAAAACCATTACTGAAAACATGTTGTCAATACATTTTCAGAAAATAATTCTTATAAAAACTTTTGAAATATAGGTTCACTGTAACTACCGGGCGATTGTACCAATAAATAAAAGAGTACTAGTCTAAATCAGACCGGATAACTAAACCTTAAATTCTAATTTTTAGGTTTAAGTTTGTAATGAAAAATAATATATTTCTCTCTAACATTCTTAATATAAAATCTTGAATAAAAACAAAACCAATTCATTTTAGAGATTTTCACCTATTTAATATTTCGCAAGCAGAACAACGTTATTATTACATCTTGTTTATAAACAGCCAGCAGAGTTAAATTTAATCACAGACAAATTAAATATAACATGTAAGAATAAAGCATAAAAAATAACTGTAAAGAAAATAAAATCCTTACAGAACTTCGACGCTATTCCCGTTGCTGGAAAACCTCCAAGCGGAATTTGCACTCTCATTTATTGAATCAAAAAGCTAAGAAATTACAAAAACATAACTAGTTCTTCCCAAAAAGGGAAGAACTCGAAAACTAAGAGAAATTAACTAAGAAAAGCTAAAAACTAAGAAAAACTAAAGAAAACTAAAAATCTAAGAAAAGAGAGAAAGAAAGAGAGAAAAGAATGTATTTTTAGGTGTGTTTAGAAGTGAATGGAAGAGGGGTATTTATAGGTGAGGATGGAGAGAAAAAGTGAGTGAAAAAATGTTAAAAAAAATGTAAAAACGCAGAGTGCAATTGCTGAGGTCATTGATGATGTCAGCATGACGCCATGGGGCGAAATGGGCGTCGGCGCGCGTGGAGGGCAGCTGGGTGCGGGACTGGGGCACTGCGCGCGCGGGTCTGGGCGCTGGCGCGCACGGGGCACGACTAGGCGGCTGGGCGTCGCGATTTTCTCCTTTTTGACCCAATTTTTCCAATTTTTCCATATTTGTTGACCTTTTCCCATTTATTTATTAATATATTTGTGATGTATTGTTTCCAGTATTTCTCTTTGAGTCTTTAAGTTACGTTTGTAAGCCAAAATACCTGAAAAACAATAAAAATACATGTGATTCCGAAAAAGGCAAATTTATATAAATATGTGATAAAACATATAAATATAAATATTTTTAATCAATTAATATGCATAAAATCATGGTTATTTTAGTGCTTTTTGAGCACTCATCATGGATTATGTATCCAAGTGGGTAGAAGCTATCCCTACTAAAACCAATGATGCTAATGATTTTGTTAAATTCTTGAAGGATTTAATATTCAATAGGTTCGGAATGCCTAGAGCTATAATAAGTGATGGAGGTAGCCATTTTTGTAACAAGATCTTTGATAGAGTACTAAACAAGTACAACATCACACATAAAGTAGCTACTCCATATCATCCTCAAACTTCTAGTTTAGTGGAAGTAAGTAATAGGCAAATTAAGGGAATATTGGAACGCACTGTGCGTCCTTCAAGGAAGGATTGGGCATTTAAGTTAAATGATGCCTTATGGGCATACTACACCGCTTACAAAATACCTATTGGGATGAGCCTTTACCGGTTAATTTTTGGGAAAGTGTGCCACCTTCCAATTGAACTTGAACACAAGGCTTACTGGGCAATTAAAGAGTTAAACATGGATTTAGATAAAGTAGGAGAAAAATGGTTACTCCATCTTAATGAGTTGGAATAAATTAGGAACGAAGCCTATGAGAATTCCAAATTATACAAAGAGCGTACTAAGCGCTATCATGACAAGAGGCTAGTTCCTAAGACTCTTCACCCTGGAATGAAAGTTCTTTTATTTAACTCTCATTTGAGATTGTTTCCAGGAAATTTGAGATCAAGATGGGATGGACCATTCAAAATAGTTCAGGTATTTTCACATGGAGTAGTAGAACTATTGGATTCCAAGACACAAAAAACATTCAAAGTCAATGGGTATCGTGTGAAGCCTTATTTAGAAGAACCAAACAACATTGCTGAAATGGATTGCATTTGGCTGAGTAACTCTTAGCGCCATAAAGTTACATCTTGCTAAGACATTAAACTAAGCGCTGGATGGGAGGCAATCCATCATTTTAGGTAATTTTCTTTTATTTGTCTTATTTATTTAATTTCTATTGTTTATTTTAGTTTAATTGCATGTGAATAATTTTAAAATTGTTAAAACTAAAAATATTTGTTGAGATGTTAGAAGTTTACAACAATCTGTCTGTGTGCACTTTAATGAACATAATGGATGCACCTGCATTTCTCCATCACTACCTGTGACATTCTCAGGAAATAGGTAATATTTCTTCTCTTCTCTCTTTATCTTTAATTTACAGTTGTTACATTAAGGACAATGTAAGTTGTAGGTTGGGGGTGGTGAAAAGTTACCATGCATAATTTAAAAAAAAAAGATTTAACAATTTTAAAAAAATAAAAAATAATTTTTTTTCTTTTTTATGTTCACATTTTCATTTTTATTGTGTTTGTTTTTTTTTGTGTAATTTAGTAATTTTTGGAATTTAAAAAAACAAATTCTCACAAAAATTTATCATTTCTTTAAATCAAATTTAAGTAAATAGTTAATTCTTTTGCACTATTAGATTAATTTTTTGAAAACATATCATGAAATATTTTGTAATTAGTTAGTTTTTGTCATAGATAGTATTTCTTGATAAGATGTGAAAATTATATTAAACCCAAAATCAGTGTTTATGAATTTTTTTTAGTGGAGACTACCTTTGTGAGATATAATTTGAGCCTAATTTCCTTTATTTAGAGTCAAATATATATTTTTTCTACTCCAAACACATTTCTTATTTCTTCAAATTTTTAGATGATCTATATAGGTATTAACATTGAATGTATGATTTTTTTTTTCTCATCTTAATAGCGTGTCGTATATTTTTTATTATTTTTGCTTAGATTAAATGATTTGAGTAGAAATTGATAGTATATGCTTTTATCTCATTCATGCATGACTGCTACAAAAAAAAGAGATATATCTGGGGTTATCTAAACCAAATCAAACAGAAAAGCCTCAAAACTAACCACTCACCAAAATCCTAAAAAATGTACAATCTGTACATGGGTTGACTCTCTAAAATATATATATTGAGAAATATCTTCAGAAAAAAATAAAGAGATAAAGAATATATAGTATAATCTACATACTATGACCCACATTGCCTACAAAGTTGTGAGTAAAGGCTAATTATAAAAGAAAGATATAGGAAGTAATTCCCTAAAAAGTCATTGCACTTTCTTCATTTGTAAAAGGCATATATCTTGAAATTTTTCTTAATGAGTTTGATTTATGCATGAAAATAATTTTTATATATGATATCTTTATAATTTATACATTTGATTCCTTTCATGAGATCAATGTCAAAATAATACTTTGAGCCTTTATTATTTATACATATGCGAACATATTAGTTCATTTCTTTACATCAACTCTTTTGCATATAAATTAGTATGAGTGTTTGAACCCATAGGATTCAGTGTTTTGAGAGTATTGACTAGTGAGGAATAGATTCGAAGCGAATTGGGATTCTAGACACTGAAATTGGGTGAAATTAAATTGATACATTTTTTGTATGAAATATGAAAATGATTTTCGACTAATTATTATAATAAATCATGATTGTTTAAAGAGATTAAAATAACTTATGCTTGAAATTTTAATTATGATCTTAAAGGAGATTAAAAAATATGAGACATTTTTGTGATATGTTGTTTTCTTTTATTCTTAAAAGTTAATTTTTGATTTTGTTGTAATTTTCTTTTTTAAGTTGATTGTTTTTATTATTTCTTTTAATTTTTACATTTAGTTCAATGTTTGTGGGTATCATTACTGAAAATGAGACGAGACTCAAACTCGTCCACTAGGGAAACCTAGGGGTTTAAAGGCTTGTTGCATAAGCTAAATGCAACCGTGTCAATCCACATAAGTGATTTAGGATAGTTTAAGTTTTTAGTTTTTATCGCTTCTCTTACTAAGGGACTAGCAAGAAGCTGGTTGGGGGTTGTGATGAGTGCTCAAAAAACACTAAAATTACCATGATTTTATGCACATTAATTGATTAAAAATATATATATTTATATATATTTCTCTTTTCAGAATCACAGATATTTTTATTGTTTTTCAGGTATTTTTTCTTAAAAACATAACTTAAAGACTCAAAGAGGAAAAGGAAGCAATACACCACAAATATATTCATAAAATAAATGAGGAAAAGTCAACAAAAACGGAAAAATTGGAAAAAATGGGTCAAAAAAGTAAAAAAGAAGGAAATCGTGCAGCCCAGCTGCGCCAGCCAATGCACACAACTCACCCAGCAATGCGTGCGCCTACTCTCCATTCCACGCGCGTGCCTGCGCCATATCTGCACGTGCCTGTGCCCATCTACGTGCACCGCTTCCCATCTACGCCCCATCTGCGCACGTTGCCATGCACACACCAATATGATGTCATCAGTATGATGTCATCATTCACTACTCCTTGTTTTCTCCAGTTTTAATCATTTTTTCACCCATTTTTTCTTCCCATCCTCACCTATAAATATCCTTATTCTCTTTATAACTAAACACATCTCAAAACACATCTTCTGTTCTCTTTCTTTCTCTCATTTCTTAGTTTTTAAGTTTTTCTTAGTTTTTAGCTTTTCTTAGTTCGTTTATCTTAGTTTTAGAGTTCTTCTCTTTTTGAGAAGAACTAGTTATGTTTTTGTAATTTATTTGCTTTTTGATTCAATAAATGGGAGTTCAAATTCCGTTTGGAGGTTTTCCAACAATGGGAATAGCAACAAAATACTGTAACGATTTTATTTTCTTACAGTTATTTTTTATGTTTTATTCTTACATGTTATATTTAATTTGTCTGTGATTAAATTTAACTTTGTTGGCTGTTTGCAAACATGATATAATAATAACGTTGTTATGCTTGCAAAATATTAAATAGGTAAAAATCTCTAAAATGAATTGATTTTGTTTTTATTCAAGATTTTATAGTAAGAATGTTAGAGAGAAATATATTATTTTTCATTACAAACTTAAATCTGAAAATTAGATTTTAAGGTTTAGTTATCGAGTCTAATTTAGAGTAGCGTTCTTTTATTTGTTGGTACAATCTCTCGGTAGTTAGAGTGAAGCTCTATTTCAAAAGTTTTTATAAGAATTATTATCTGAAAATGTATTGACAACATGTTTTCAGTACTGGTTTCAAAACTTGAAAGTTAGTACTCAGATAACTAAATTCTTAGGTTTAATTTGGACACCTTCAATAAAGTTTAAACTGTCTAACCACCAAAGGTGGCATTTAAATGGTTCATTTTCAATCTCTTAGAAAAATGAATTAATTTAATTAACCAAATTAGTTATTAACCCCACCCATAGGTGTTAATTGATTTGTTTAGTTAACAAAGAATATCTAACCCCACCAAAGGTGGTATTCATACAAAAAAGGGAGAATTAATAAATATTAATTCATATCTTTAATAACCTAAATAATATGAGCAAGTATAATTAACTTAGTTATTATATCCATAAATACTCTACTATTATAAATGATAAAATTTGCATAAATGTTTATTGAATCTATGTTTATTTTTATGTCAGTAGATTAAAAACACAAAACCCAAAATATCGTGACATGATATTTAGGATTTAATTTCGTTTTTAAAATTTTAAATAATAAATTAAAAATCACATACATTCCTTTCTTAGCTCGACCTTGGGAGTATACTTATCATTTTCTATGAAATGATTCGTGTACTTGCGAAAGTTTTATAAATATAAAACCAAAGTATTGGTAGAATCGGCGATGTCGGTTCTGCTCATCAATTGGGCCTAATACAACATTGAAAAATAAAATACTAAAAGACTTAAAATAAAATGGTAAAGTTTAAAAGTCAATAAATAGCTCTTTTTAGCTGTATTTAGAAGACTAAGAGTCCTAAAAGGTAAAAAAACTTGTTTAGTCTAATTTTTGTGCTACAATTTTGACTTTATCTATTCTTGGAGTGTTGTTCCAAGTATAAAGAAGAGTGCTATGAATTTTAAAGATCATATCGGAATTATTAAGTAAATTATCTTCTTGTGAGGTGTTGTGTTTCTCTTAGTTCTTAAAAGAACTCTTGAACTTATCAAGTTAATCTTGTGGCGTTCAAACAACCAAACTTATCATCCTGAATTCTTGAGTGAATCCTTAGGTTTTCTTGGTGTGGCGTTTCATTCCTTTGTAGTCTTGATTTTCATTTTGTTAGGCAACGGGTTAAGACTCAACAAATCTTGTCTTCACGATCTTGGGGTTTCGATCCATCATTGTTACTGGGTTTCATCACAATTGTTGGTGGGGTTCGTATCATTTGGTATCAAACTTTGGTTCTAAGATAAGTTTTGCTATCTTTTATTTTCGTTCAAATAACTGATTTCCTCTCTCTTGCTATAAAAAAAACTATACAAGTTTAGTTTTAAATCTCTTAGTACAGGATGAGGAAAATTTCTCAATACATAATTCTAATAAAAAAAAAATTTCCTCCCATCAATCTTGTTTATCTCCTTATTCAAGTTCTTGATCTTTTCATGAGTATTGGTTGTTTCTCATTTTTGAATTGCTGTTGGATTATTTGAATTTGTTTCTTGAAGTTCAATTAAGAAGTATAGAAGACACAAAGGAGTGGGAAAAGGCAAGAGTGTGTGAGACCATAATAGGGTTGAAAAACAAGAGTGTAAGTGTATCAATTATTGAGTGAAATACATGAGGGAGTGCTTGTGAGGATTCTAACCTTGTTTTGCAGATTGTAAACATGTCAAATAATCAAGAAAAAGATACAACCGAAGAATGTGGACAACCTGCAATTCTGAACCTCCAAATGCAAGTGTTGTTAGAGGATATGAGGCGTATGATGAGGGATGAATTAGTTTCGAGAGGTTGGATAGGGTAGAAGAAGGGACTCCTAGGGGAAAACAATAAGACATCTCTAATAGGCAGCAAGATGGGCGTGTTCCATGGCGGAATGTTGAGGAAGAGTTAGAGATGTAGGAGCTTGATGAGCCAAAATTTAAACCGGGGTAGGTTTGAGCGTGGGTATGGGAATAGATAAGCTAGGATAGGTAGGCCTTGGAGGGATAATGATGTAGGAAACATAAAGATTAAAATGAAATCTTTTCAAGATAGAAATGACCCTGAAGTTTATTTAGAGTGGCAAACTAAAATGGAGATGGTGTTCGATTGTCACAATTATTCGGAGTTAAAAAAAGGTTAAGTTGGCTGGAATTGAATTTATCGATTATGCTATTGTTTGGTGGGATCAATTACTAATTAATAGGAGAAGGAATAGAGAGCCACCTGTGGACACTTGGGAGGAGATGAAAATGCTTATGAGGAAGCGTTTTGTACCAATCACTATTATAGGGGATTGTATCAAAAGTTGCAGAGGTTAACTCAAGGTTCCATTAGTATGGATGAGTATTACAAGGAGATGGGTGTAGCTATGATCCGGGCTAATGCAAAAGTGGACCAAGAAGCCACTATTTAAATCGTGAGATTGTAGACATAGTTGAGATACATCACTATGTTGAGTTGACGGATATGGTACACCAAGCCATATAGGTAGACGAACAATTCAAATGAATGGGATTCGCTAGGAGGGGACAACCTATGGCTACCACAAGTCCGTGCAAGATAGTTCCAAAAAGGGGCAAGAAGCTACAAAATAAGATAAAACATAAACCATCTAATAATTTGAGCCTAATTTTCTTTATTCAGAGTGAAATATATATTTTTTCTACTCCAAACACATTTCTTATTTCTTCAAATTTATAGATGATTTCTATAGGTATTTTGACTATGTCATGAAAATGCTCTTGAAAACTTTAGAATTCTAAAAGAAAGAAATTGATCAAAATAAGAAACTAAGCAGGACTCCGTCAGAGAATGAAAAAGAAAGTGTTGGGAGAAACTGAATCAGCTTGACACATAGACAGGTAGTCAGGTGAGAATTATTTAGTTGCTTCTATTTAGCTAAGGGATTGGTGGAACTTCTTTTTAGAGTGATTATCATTGAATGTATGAATTTATTTTTCATCTTAATAGATTGTCGTATATTTTCTATTATTATTTTTGCTTAGATTAAATGATTTAAGTAGAAATTGATAGTATAGAAATTGATAGTATATGCTTTTATCTTATTCGTGCATGACTATTACAAAAAAAAAGAGACATATGGGGTAACCTAAACCAAAACCAAACAGAAAAGCCACAAAATTAACCACTCACCAAAATCCTAAAAAAACAATGTACAATCTCTACATGCGTTGACTCTCTAAAAACATATATATATTGAAAACAAAACAAAATTAGAAAAAAATAGAGAGATAGAGAATATATAGTATAATCTACATACTATGACCCACATTGCCTACAAAGTTATGAGTAAAGGCTAATTACAAAAGAAAGATTTAGGAAGTAATTCCCTAAAAATTCATTGCACTTTCTTCATTTGTAAAAGGCATATATCTTGAAAGTTTCTTAATGAGTTTGATTTATACATGAATATAATTTTTATATATGATATCTTTATAATTTTTACATTTGATTCCTTTCATGAGATCAATTTCAAAATAACACATTGAGCCTTTATTCTTTATACATATGCGAGCATATTAGTTCATTTATATACATCAACTCTTTGACATATAAATTAGTATGAGTGTTTGAACTTATAGGATTCAATGTTTTGAGAGTATTGACTAGTGAGGAATAGAGTCGAAGCGAATTAAGATTCTACACACTGAAATTGAGTGAAATTAAATTGATACATTTTTTATATGAAATATGAAATTGATTTTCGACTAATTATTATAATAAATCATGATTGTTTAAGAAGATTAAAATAACTTATGTTTTAGATTTTAATTATGATCTTAAAGGAGATTAAAAGTATGAGACATTTTTGTGTTATGTTTCATGTTGTTTTCTTTTATTTTATTCTTAAAAGTTAATTTTTGATTTTGTTGTAATTTTAGTTTTTAAGTTGTTATTTTTATTATATCTTTTAATTTTTACATTTTACTTCAATTTTTGTGGGTATCATTATGGAAAATCCTCACGAGACTCAAACTCATCCACTAGGGCAACCTAGGGGATTAAAGGCTTGTTGCATATGCTAAATGCAATCGTGTCAATCGACGGAAGTAATTTAAGATAGTTTAATTTTTAGTTTTTATCGCTTCTCTTGCTAAGGGACTAGCAACAAGGTGGTTGGAGGTTGTGATGATTGTTCAAAAATTACTAAAATTAACATGATTTTATGCACGTTAATTAACTAAAAATATATATTTATATGATTTTATCATATATTTATATAAATATGTCTTTTCAGAATCACGGGTATTTTTATTGTTTTTCAGGTATTTTCACTTAAAAAAGTAACTTAAAGTCTCAAAGAAAAATACCGAAGGCAATACATCGCAAATATATTCAAAAATTAAATGAGTAAAGGTCAACAAATATGGAAAAATTGGACAAAATGGGTCAAAAGGATAAAAAAATGTCGAAAAGGAGGAAATCATGCACGCAACTGCTCTACAGCGCCGACCAACGCGCAACGAGCCGCTCAGCAAGCGCCGTATCGCCCAGTCCGCCAACATGACATCATCAATGATATCATCATTCACCACTCTGCGTTTCCACCATTTTTAATCATTTTTTCACCCACTTTTTCGTCCCCTCCTCACTTATAAATACCCTCATTCTCTTCATTACAAAACACACCTTCAAAACATCTTCTTCTCTCTTTCTTTCTCTCTATTTCTTAGTTTTTAGCTTTTCTTAGTTAATTTTTCTTTGTTTTAGAGTTCTTTTCTTTTTGAGAAGAACTAATTATGTTTTTGTAATTTATTTGCTTTTTGATTCAATAAATGAAAGTGCAAATTCCGTTTGGAGGTTTTTTAGCAACATAATTAGCATCAAAAGTACTGTAAGGATTTTATTTTCTTTGTAGTTATTTTTTATGCTTATTCTTATATGTTATATTTAATTTTTCTGTGATTAAATTTAACTTTGCTGGTTGTTTGTAAACATGATATAATAATAACGTTGTTATGCTTGCGAAATATTAAATAGGTAAAAATCACTAAAATGAATTGATTTTGTTTTTATTCAAGATTCTATATTAAGAATGTTAGAGAGAAATATATTATTTTTCATTACAAACTTAATTCTGAAAATTAGATTTTAAGGTTTAGTTATCCGGTCTGATTTAGAGTAGTGCTATTTTATTTGTTGGTACAATCGACCGGTAGTTAGAGTGAAGCTATTTTTCAAAAGTTTTTATAAGAATTATTATCTAAAAATGTATTGACAACATATTTTGAGTAGTGGTTTTAAAACTTGAAAGTTAGTACTTGGATAATTAAATTCTTAGGTTTAATTTGGACACCTTGAATAAAGTTTAAACTGTCTAACCCACCAAAGGTGGCATTTAAATGGTTCATTTTCAATCTCTTAGAAAAAAGAAATTAATTTAATTAACCAAATTAGTTATCAACCCCACCCATAAGTGTTAATTGATTTATTTAGTTAATAAAAAATATCTAACCCCACCAAAGGTGGTATTCATATAAAAAAGAGAGAATCAATAAAATAAATTTATATCTTTAATAACCTAAATAATATGAGTAAGCATAATTAACTTAGTTATTATATAAATACTCCACTATTATAGATGATAAAATTTGTATCAATATTTATTAAATCTGTATCTGTATCTATGTTTATTTTTATGTTATTAGATTAGAAAAACAAAACCCAAATATCGTGAGAGGATGTTTAGGATTTAATTTTTTTTAAGTTTGAATAATAAATTAAAAACCACATATATTCCTTCCTTAGATCGGCTTTGGAAGTATACTTATCTTTTTCTATGAAATGATTTGTGATAGTTTTATAAATATAAAACCAAAGTATTGGTAGGATCGGCGATGCCGGTTTTGCTCATCACATATCCTGCCAACTAGTTATGCTTCCTAGTTGTAGAGATTGTAGCCAACCTCTAGCCTATCTCTTAATGAAAAAAGGAAGAAATCTTAATCTAATCGTGTCTTCAGTAACATCATTCTTCTATATAGTGTCACAAATCTCAAAGAACATCGCCAAATGAATATTAGGATCATCAAGTAGCAATCCACTAAATTGGGCTTGTTGCATTATATTGATCAACATAGGTTTGATCTCAAATTATTTGCATTAATGTCAGCATCTTACACTTGAATAATTTTCATTCATAATTGGCCTTACGTAATCATTCTAGGTGCGTGCTATGCATTCTATTCTTCTTCAGCCATGGCTAGTACTTTCTTCTTTCTTCATGATCTAAAGGTTCCTTCAATCACAAGATCAAATGGAATAATGTTTCGAGTTCTAGCACAGCACATCCAACGTCAAAAATATACCTAGAGAAAAATAAAAAATAAAAAATATAAATATAAATGAAATAAAATATAATTCTAAATTAAAACCAAAATTACTTTGTATCGATATTGGCAAAAAAAAGAAAGAAAAAAAAATAAATCCCCGACAATGGTGTGAAAAACTTGATCGATGCAAAATTACAAGTGCACAATATCATACTTTTATAGTAAAGTTATAAGATGATTATCGTCCTTAAGAATTGGTAACTTACTTTTGACAAATACCAAAATTATACTAATCTCAATTTTTTTAGAGAAGTTACTAAAGTTGTTGTAATTAGAATTTTAAAAATATCAATTTAAAGAAAATACGCAAAAGAAAAGAAAGATATTGTTCAAAGATCAAATTAATGGGAGGAAAACTTCTAGGAAATCGATTTCACCTAATCCCTAACTATGCTTTACTTTTTTTTCTTTCTATTCTTTGTGCTTTTGCGCCGATTCTACTTTTTTTTGTTTTAGTTCATGTTTCTTCATTCTGTCACCTCTCATTTCTCTTTTAGTTTAATTCCTTCACATATACATATACATATACATATACATATACATATACATATACATATACATATACATATACATATACATATACATATACATATACATATACATATACATATACATATACATATACATATACATATACATACACATATACATATACATATACATATACATATATGTATGTATGTATATTTTAAAAAATCTTATTTAAATTTGATTTAAATAAATCTTCTATTAAATTATAAGAGTGCTTAGAAAATATGTTTCTAAAATTTTGGATCTTCATTTTCTTCAAATTTGTAATAAAATTTAAATAATAATAATGAAGTCTAAAATCAATAAAAATTAAATAAAATTAGACTAAAGTTCAAAGTTGAGAAGCGATAAATCATGCCAAATTATGCAAGTTATCACAAACATACTAAAACATATGATGAAATATTGATAAGACCAAAAGTAAAGGATGTATTGGAACTACAATAAGATGTCAATTTGTTCATTTATGATCAGTTATAAAAGATTCAAAAGAAGGACTTTCACATATCATAAAAAAAATTGCAATTGAATTCATACTTGCACAAAGTAAAATTACTTATTAAGAAAGAATTTTAATTTATATTTTTCTTGTATTTTCCTCTTGTATTAATTTTTTTCAGAGGGATTGGTTATTTATTTTCTTTTTGTATAACTAGTTATGGCCTTTCTTTTTGTTCATGTAAAAGCTTTTTTATTTATTTTTATAACTATTTACTTTATCATATTATTTTTCTTTTGTAAAGAAAATATGCACGAGCCAATATACCTAGCATGATGACTTTCACACTAATTGTGAGGTATCACTCTCCTCTCACTGTGGTAGCTTTCATACATCATAGTAGGTAGTCTTCTCAAAACTAGGTGTCTCTTTATACTAGCATTTTATACAGTGCAAAACCGAGATCAACTATAGTTTTTATGGTCAAGGTTATCTCATGCCCTAAAATCTCAATTAATTATAAACTTCTAGCATGACATACTTATATATCCAGTGAGTGTGTGAATAGCCTCATATTTACATGGATCACCAAATGTGAGATATATGTAAATGCATAATTCAAAATATCTATTTGTATAATGTATAGCCAATAGAAATAAATATGAATGTAGTATGTATGGAGTATGTAATGATCATGTCAATATTAAAGCATGTCTACTTTCCTCATTTCTAATTTTTCTATACTAAAGAAACATCAATAAAAATAAAAATAAAAACTCCAAAAGATGTTTACCTAGGGTCAATTAAGCACTTAAACAAAAGTCTCTAGTTGAAACAGTAAAGAATGACGGTCAAGTGACTGGAAAGAGACAATCTTTCTTAACTCATACTTTCTTGAATTTTGCTTTCTTTGTATCTTTGGGTTTGAAATCAACTACCTTAGTTGTTATAGGCATATTTTTTTACTTACCTTTCGATTTCTCATTCATCCTAAATGAAAATATATCATGCATGATAGGATGACGATAATTAGTCCTAGAATATCTAGTGTTGAATTTTACATGCCTTTTTGAACAAACAACTTCATGCTTTCTAGTAGAATTTTTGAACACATTATTATAATTTTCATTCATCCTAAAATATGATGCAACATTCATGGATTAATGATGGTTATGAGTCCTATTATGCGAAGTATAGAAAATATTATTAAATTTAGGAACATTCATCAAAATCTACACTTTGACCTAATATGACATTTCCTACCACAGGTGCAACTTTTCTTTGTGTATAATGAGTAACATTAGGAGTAGAATTAAAAGGTCTTACAAATGTGGTATTTGATGTTGAAGGAATGGAACTTGTTGTTTCTTTAAGAGAACATGAACGTCCAAGTATACACGGTCACAAGTAATAAATGATAAGTAAGATATCGTTCCCATGGAGATTTGTTACTAATATTTGTTAAGTACTAAAATTGTTTCAATCTAATTTTATCCAAACAATCGAAAGTTTGATATAGTTTCACTAAACTAATTTTTGATAACAATATACAAGAAAATTCTAGGATTGTAGTTTCACCAAATTAATCCACTTGAATCATATTATTTTGTCTTGATTTATGTTATCACATTTAATTTGTCAACCAAGAACTCCTAATTTATCCATATGTCTCTTCCGATAACAAATATACACATCTTGCTAAAATAATTCACTATATTCCTATGAGAATTAAATTTACCAAGATTCATTAAGTTCAAAGTTCTCAAATAGCTACATGTACAATAAAGGTATATTCCTATTCCTTATATATATATATATATATATATATATATATATATATATATATATATATATATATATATGTTATTCTATCCATGAGCAAAACACAAAAATTCCTTTTCCAAGTTTATTTAAGTGTCACAGATCAATTGATTAATCTTCCAACAATCAAAAGCATTAAGTACAAATAGAATAAACAAATTAAACATCTCATAATCATTCAAAAATAATTAATCCAAGCTTCATAATGTAAGTTACATGTCAACCCTAGAACAATTAAATTAGTTCATAGCAAATATTGAAATTACAATACGAAAATATTTAGACATTTAAGGAACCTTAAATGAAGAACAAAAAAAAAGATTAGAAGTATTTGCTCTTTGCGTTCTCTATTTTTCTTCCTTACCAGAACCACAACAAATGCCAAAAATGGCTTCTATGTGTTCTCCCCCCTCCCTCACCAGCATCATAATAACCCAGTATTTATGCCTTCTACTCTCTCAAAAAAATACATCACACAATATTCTTTAAAACACGCGTGTAGAAGTGGGAGACAACGTATGAAAAAAATGAAGCTGGTGAGAGAAATTACCTACTTTATTATTTCATAATACATATGCCACGTGGTGACATCTGATTCGTTGGAAGAATAACAAGACAAGTGGCAGTTTTGTATTGGGTGGGATGTGAGGGCGCACGCGGATTAAGTGGACCATGTTGCATGAGAAATATGTGCGTTGGATTGTGCGAACCAGTTGGCCTCCACTCGTAGCTCTCTCGTGTGGGGCATGGGAAGCACGCATGATCTGGACCGTTTGTGGTTTGATCTGACCATGCGTGACAGAGGATGCGTCTTATGGAAATTCAGCTACGTAGACATGTGGGCCCTACTCTGCGTGCCAAACTACAAGATATGTGTACCCTACCTCTACGTGTCGAACGGTGCAAAAAGCTATGGGAATCACATCCACTCTCCCACCCTGCATTTGTATCTCATGCTCCTGATTATTACCATTGATTTTTTGATCTGACGGTGTGTGAGGTACGTTGAACAATGCCGCGCGTGGTACTCCTTCTCTACGTAGAAAAACAAAAGTTTTGTTAATTGCATTTAAGCCCTATTTATTAATTCAAATTAATTTTTCAACTTTTGTTATTTGTAATTAAGTCTTTTTTCAATTCAAATACTTTAAGTTTCTCTAAAAATATATTCCTTAAAAAACTAACAGTAAATATTAATTTAAGAACTTAAAATTAACTAAAAACATTAAAAACATAACAATTATAATTAATAAAATAGAAAAAAATAACTCGAAAACATAGAGTTATCAGAGCTTTCATCCTTATAACCAATGCCTGGTGTGTCATGTGAGGATGACATGTTTGAAGGTTTGATAAATTCAGTGATTTTGATGAAGGTGGCATAGTATGTTCATCTACATGTCTTAGCCTTCTTTTGTCTCCAGTTGGCTTTCCATAATCTAGAGTTTTGTTCAACCTTTCAGCTCCAATTTTTAACCTTCTTACTACTTTGATTATTCAAGTTCCTACATAAGATTCTTTTTTTCCTATTTAAGAACTACAAGACTTGAATTCAAAACATTATCACATTGATATAGATTAATTTTACTTTTTCTATAATTGAGGAATTTATTTTAACGGATTTAAGTTTGTCATTTAGTTTAGCTACATTCCTTTTGCATCTTACATAATCTATGAACACTTTATCAATACTAATGACATTAAATGTTTTGAACAGAAATTCACCAGTAACTATAGTAAATTCCAAGTAGTTGGTGCCAAATTCAACTGGATTATCCTTATCACTTTCAAATCCAATAAGTGCAACATTAAAAACTCTTTCAGTTTGGTTCTTTTTGTTTGCACAGTCAACTATGAAGTGACCAAAAATCCATACATTCAAAATATTGAAGTCTATTGGGTTTAGATTTATTACTACCAGAACTCATGGATTTGAGTTCTCTTAGATTCTAATCCTTTTGAGAACTTGATTGTCCTTTATTTTTATCATTCTTTTTATTAAGGATTTTGTTTAATCTTCTGGTTAAGAGTATCATTTCTTCATCATCATTGTCACTATCTTTAGTAGTTTTGAAAGTGAACCTTTGTTTTTTGAAGGTTTTCAAAAGCTTATCTCAAACGTTTGAATTGAGCTAATGAGTTCATCTATTTTGATAGTGCCCACATTCTTGTTTTCATCAATGATAGTGACCTTTACATGGAAGCAATCTGGTAATGAGCAAAGAATCTTCCAAACTATCCTAAAATCATCAAATTTCTTTCTAAGATTGATAGAGATGTTAGTAATATCACGTAATCTTGCATAGAATTTTGAAAAAGTTTCATCTTCTTTCATCCTAATATTCTCAAATTGAGTACTAAGTATGCAAAATTTTGTTTGTTTAACTTGGGAGGTATCCTCATGGGCAACCTCTAAAATATCTCAAGCATGCTTATAAGTTAAATATGAGAAATATGACAAAACGAATCAGTAGACACAACACTGAATATACCATTAATGCCTTTTTTATTCTAGTTACTACTAATTTTATCTTGATTGGTCCATTCATTCCTCGGCTTAGGAGTGACTAAATTATCTTTGTTAACTATAGGTGGTTTCCAACTATAAATCATAGAGTTCCAGACACTCTCATCTAAAGACCATAGAAAGGATCTCATATGAACCTTCCAATATAGGTTATTAGACCCATCAAAGTAAGGTGCATGGGTATTGTAAGAACAATTTCTTAAATGATTCATAACAAGGTCCTAAGCATACTAAGTGTATCTAGTGACCCACTATAATACCAAATGAAAGTTTGTTTAGTTATGGATCTAAATATCTAGTTAGCAAAAATATGGTAAATTAAAATTTCGTAAAAGGCCAGACATGCAATCATGTGTAAATAAAATAATGTAAAAATATAAAGATTGACACATGAGATTTTTAAGTGGAAACAACCTAGGCCATACTAATGACCCGAGAAGAAAACCACCAGACCACTGATAACTGTATTTTATATAGTTATTTTCATCTATTTTATTAATTATAATTGCTATGTTCTTAATGTTTTTAGTTAATTTTAGTATAATAAATTAGTATTTACTCTTTTTTATATATTTTAAGAAAATTAAATAATTTGTATCGAAAAACGTAATTAATTGCAAATTTATGTCTAAAAATATAATTTCAAATAATAGAGTTCTTAATTACAATTTATAAAAAGTCAAAAATATAATTTAAATTAAAATCGGGTTTAATTTTAATTATTGAAAGTTTAAAAATTTAATTTAAATTAGAAAAGGGCTAAACTGTAATTAAAGAAAGTTGAAAATGTAATTTGAATTAAATTTGTGGGCCAAAATGCAATTAATTAAAGTTTAATTTTCTACGCAGGTGAGAAGAATCCACGCACCATTCAGCACGCGCAAAACGTGGACCGTCCGATCAAAGAAGAAACAGTTGAGATTCGTGCGTCCTTATCACACCCGACCAAAGCGAGTGGGTGTAGGTCTCTATTTTTTACGCAGCTCGGCGCCCGAGTGGGACCCACCTGCGCACAGGCCGGCGTGTAGGTGGGACCCACGTGTCTGACGTGTCCAGCCACTGTCCCCCACGTTACGCGCGCCTCTGATCCCGTGCGCTGATCTCTGCGTGCAATCGGATCTTCAGCTAATCAAATGGTGCCACGTGTCCGCACTAATCCTTGCAGCGAATAATAAGATGCCATATGTCCCACCCTATTTTTAAGCCAATCATGTTATGACACGTGTCATGTTAGGATGTGCGCGAAAGCGTAGGATCACGCCCGCGTTGCAACCGTTGTATCCCGTGCGACAATCCATCGTACGTCCGTTTCCTGCAGCCAATCAGAAGCTACCACGTGTCCGCTTTAAATCCTAGCAGCGAATCAGACGCTGGCATGTGGCATGCACTTTGAATTAAAAAAATCAAAAACGGCTCTGCTTGTCTCACGCGTGGATTATAATAATGTTTTCGATATCGAATTTCGATACACATCGATTTTAGTTTTGATACAAATTTTTACGCGTTTTTATAAAAAAATAAAATAAAAAATGTAATATTTTAGATGTATTATTTTTAGCTATAAATAGGAGATAGGATGATAGAGTAAAAATGTTTTTTTTGGAGTTTTGGAGAGTTTAGTTTTGGAGATTATTTTGTGTTGTTCGATTTTGGACTACAGAAACACGTAGAAGCCATTTTTTGGCTTTTGTTGTGTTCTGCGTGTGCCAAATATTTGTTCTAATTGATGTTTTAATTTCCCTTCTTCTTCATCTTATTTTTCTGTATCTGTTGTAATTTTTATTTTAAATTTATGAATTAATTTAATTTTTCTAGGGTTGTATTTGATCTAAATTTATGATGCTTTTATTTTAATTATTTTTGAACGATTTATAAGACGTTTGAGTTGTTTATTCTATTTTGTGCTTAATGCTTTTGATTATTTACGAATTTTATCAAATGATCCGTGGCACAAAAATAAACTTGGAAGAGGCATTTTTGTGTATATTGCTCATAGATAGAATGACATGTATGATGAAGGATAGGAATATACCCTAATTGTATGTGTGGCCATTTGAGAACTTAGAACGTAATGAATCTTGGTGAATTTAATTCTCATAGGAATATAGTGAATTAATTTAACGAGGTGTATTTGTACGGAGCTCGGAAGAGATGTATGAATAAAATTAGAAGTTTTCGGTTGACAAATTGAATGTACTAAAAAAATATAAATCAAAAGAAAATAATATGATTTGAGTTGATTAATTTGGTGAAAAATTGCAATCCTAGATTTCTTTTATTTTGTTTTGAAACACTTTTCTTAGCTTTGTTACAATCAACGAGTGTTTTGAATAAAATCAGAGAGAGATAATTTTAGTACTCAACAAACTATAGTAACAAATCTCTGTGGGAATGATAACTTACTTATCAAATATTATTAGTTGTGACCGTGTATGCTTGCACGTTTTAATGTGTTAAAAAACACACAACAACCACCTAACTATCCACTATAAAAACTAGGTCTAATTATAAGTTTAGGACTTAAACTACCTACAAAGGAAATGCCTCCAAGCAATCTACTTACAAGCTATTGTTTTCATCATAGTCTCTACAAAACAAAATGTTTATATCTAGACTAAAATTGGAATAACTTGAGTCATACAAACAATTGAACCTGTTTAACTAGTACCTGAAAGATTAGGACAATAACACAAGTACAACTATGTTTCTTAGAGTAAATTCAATAATGAATAACTCTAACTAGATAATTTAATAGATCAACATATAAAATAAAATCAACTAGCAACCCTAAAACAATCAATTTAAAGCACAATATCACAAATATTATAAGCTTCTTAATTCATCAACCACAACCACAAATTTTTGATAAATTAACTTAATGAAAAAAGCCTACTTGAATATTTTTAGCAAAGAGAGAGAGAGAGAGAAAATAAGATAAAAATAATAATGCTCTTGTATGGTTAGTTTCAAATATGGGCTTAGGTTTATATTTATGAAATATTTTGAAGCACATTAAGTTAAATTAGAATTACCATATTGTCTATAAAATCAATAATGGAGATTGAGATGCTAACCAAGTTAATGTTCACAAATATTCTAAAGATTCTTAAGATCCTACAAATATTCTCAAGATTCTACAAATATCCTCAAGATTCTACAAATATTCTCAAGATCTTACACAATGGATATATTTGGATTATCAAATTGGATGGAATGATTAATTTAGGAAGCAATTTGTTTTGTTTTAGTTAATTTGGGGCCCTTTTTGTTTAGTAATTTTTTTTTTTGGTTAATTGTAGGCCTTTTATGTTTTATTTATCATAAGTCGTTTTTTCTGTCTTTTATTTTTAAGGATGGATTAGGTCCAATCCACCACTGAATAAGCCCATTAGTCTTTTATCTCTTGAATTTATGCCTAGGGTTTCCTTTAGGCTTGAATTTTCACCTAGGGTATTGATGAGGGTTTGTTGTAATAAAAACGTTGCAGTTATGTAATTTGGAGGGGGAATTGATATTTGATTAATAAAATTTTATTTCAAAAAGCTTCTTGCTTTGCTTATTATGTTCTTGATTTAATATTTGAATTTGACTTATCAAAGGGAGTGATCAATTTTTGTGGCGTCTCAACGTTGGAGTTTTAAGGAATTTGTTTCCTTAGGGTTCTAATCTAATCAAATCAATCGTTCCTATTCCTTTGAGTTTGTGGGTTCCTAGGGTTGTTCACATAGAGTGTATGCATTATTTGGTATCAGAGTTTTGGTTGTTGAAAACATGTTATCTATTTTCATCTATCTTCGTTTTGAATTCTTGATTTAAAAAAAATAAAATTTGATCCTTGTTTCTATGTTCCTTCAAAAAACAAATTCATCATTTTTTGCATTTTCACAAAAATAAATATGTCTTGATTCCCAATTTGATTTTTTTATTTCCTTATCTTTGTGGAATGAAAATATTCTTGTTTTGGGATTTTTATTTTTGTGATATTTGATGCTTATTTTCGCAAGTGTACGAATCGTTCAAGTAATAAAGTGTACAAAAAGTACAGATATCGAACCCACAAGGAATGGCGTTACTAAGTACCGAAATTGACTAACCCTAATTTTATTTGAAAACCGAATTGTTGAAATTGTTTTAAAAGCAAATTAATATAAAACTAAATGCAAATAAAAAAATTTAATGTTGTTCACAAATGATTAAAAACGCTAAGGCATTTGATTTCGCTAAATCAATTCAATCCGATTTCAAGTCATGTTATATGAGAATCAAAGCTAAAAGTGATGGTTGAAAAACCCAAACTTATCTAATACTCTCTCTCAAGTTATATTAGAATTACTTATCTATGAAAACCAACTATATTTCTATGAAGATTTAATCACAAATAAGCACATTACGATTTATGGAATTTCTAGAATAACCACATACATCATGCATTAGGTGTCAAACTCGCATTCAACATACGGTATTTATCACAAGAAGCATTCATTACACATCTCCTCTCGGTCTCAATATAATGCAACAAATCATTTAAATCTTGATCAGAAATTTAAAAGCATTAAGCATGGAAATAAATACTCAACTTGAAAACAATGAATTCATATAACGATAACATAAGAAATCAGATTTTCTTGATTCAACTACATCATAGCCTTAGGAAAAATGAATTAGTTCATAACGAAATTAAGAACAAACATATTCTCAATTGAATCCATGAACAAACAATCTGAATAAACTGCAGAAAATAAAAGCTAAGGAGAAGAGATGAAGAACTCTTGAAGATGAAGACTTGGTAGCAACAATGGTGATGATCCTTCAAGCTTCTCCAACCTTTCTCTCCAAAATTTCCTTTTCTCCTCCACAAATAACTTAGATCTGCTCTCTCTGCCGTCTCCCTCTTTTTCTATCATAATGTATATATAGATCTAGGGTTTGGGGGCAATTTTAGAACAAAACAACATAAAAAATGTGTTTTCGGACGAAACTCGCCGACGGTGACATTATTCTCGCCGCGGCGAGATTTCTGGAAAATTAAATTTTGGGTTTTTGGATTATGGCCGGCGGCCAAAATAATGTGGCCGGCGGCTAGATACTTTGGCCGACGTGCGGCACTATTCATCCGCGCAGAACTGCGCGCGCGGGAACTATTCACGCGCGCCGAGCTACGCGCAGCGACAGCCCCCCGCGTGCGCGCTACGCGCCCAGTAGCCCCTTTTGCGCGCGCCGACGCCTTTTTGCCCCATTTTTGTCCAATTTTTCCATATTTGTTGACCTTTCCTCATTTATTTATTAATATATTTGTGATGTATTGCTTCCAGTATTCCTCTTTGAGTCTTTAAGTTGCATTTTTAAGCCAAAATACCTGAAAAACAATAAAAATACCCGTGATTCCGAAAAAGACAAATTTATATAAATATATGATAAAACATATAAATATATATATTTTTAATCAATTAATGTGCATAAAATCATGGTTATTTTAGTGCTTTTTTAGCACTCATCAGCGGCCAACATAATGTGGCCGGCAGCGAGATGGTTTGGCCGGCGGCGAGATTAGTTTACCAAAATTTGTGCTCTCGGGAAGATTTTCGCCAGGATTTTAGCCGGCGGCGAGATGCTTTGGCCGGCGGCGAGATACTTTGGCCGGCGGCGAGAATACTTTGACCGGCGGCGAGATTCACTTGGCCATAATCCGTGCTCCCTGCATGATTTTCAACATTTTCTCCGTAAGGTTTTCGTCGGCGGCGAAATTCCAAATTTTGAAATTTTGTTCTCTTTTTATTTTCATTCAATCCCGATCATTATACTTTATCCCTAACTTCTCCAAAATCATGATTTTACCTGAAAATTGCACTTTAAACACGAAATACCCGTGAAATGACATTTGTGGATTAAATAATCAAATAAATGCAATTTTAACACAAATATTAACATTTAAATCATAACAAAAATGCAATAATTTAGCCTTTATCAACAACCCCCAACCAGCTTCTTGCTAGTCTCTAGCAAGAAAAGCGATCTATTTAATAAATTCAAAGGAGACATTAAGAGAAACTTCAAAGAAAATTTTATTCTATTTACAAAATTACATTAAGCGTATGCAATAAGCCTTTAAACCCCTAGGCGGCCCTACTAGGACGAGTTGTAGTCTCGTGAGGGCTTCCAGTGATGATACCCACAAACATCTTACCTATAACTATCCTAACTTAAAACAATAAAATCACATAACAAATAATTTGCACAAATGTCTCAAAAATTGTAAATAACACCCAACATATAGAATAATTAAATGTCACCTAAGCTTTAAGAAATCTCAAATGCCAATTTCACTTTTGTTTTTGACTCTTAAACATCCATCAAACCACAAACCAATAGCCATAATGCCCGGATAATATTATGCATAACATCCACAAACAAAAAGGTGAAATCTCAAACTCCATAGGCTCACTTTTCAGACCTCTCTCCACTAATGGAGGAAAAATACACCACTTCGGATCAATAGGACTTTATGAGGCTTGTAATGTTAGGCTTAGGTATTTGGTTAAGAAAGAACGGGAAGTGTCAAAATACAAATAATAGCACTTGTTAGATTAAACACAATAAATTAGATAAAAGAGTAACACCATTTAACCCGAATTGTTTCTTCCGATCATAACCCATTTTTCCAAAGATAAACCAATTTCTTCCTCAATTTTTTTTTCACCTCAGTATATCAATCACTAACACTCTTTTATTTACTAGAGTGTGAAGGCCTTTTTTTTCCTTTTTCTTACTCAATTGCTCTTGAAAAGCCAACAACTTTCTTCCAATATATGTGGATTTCTTTTCTTCTTCTTTTTTTGTTTTTTTGTTTATGTTTTTTTGTTTATGTTTTTTTGTTTTTTTTTGTTTTTTTTTTTGTTTTTTTTTGTTTTTTTTGTTTTTTTTTGCATCCTTACTCCAATTGCTCTTGAAAAGACATAACCCCCAACCAATTTCTCCCAATATATGTGGAAGATTTCTCCAATTCCTCTTGAAAAGTTTGTGTTCAAAATTAAGTCCTCTTAACAAATAAGGTAGGAATTATATATATATATTTTCGGCTCAATTGAAGGTAGGTTATATAAGGCAAAAAGAAAGAAAAGTAAGGCTAACAATATATTTAAATAGGCTCAAAGAGGTAACTAGTGATATAAGGATAACAAGGTAGGTTTAAAATGGCACAATCGATCCAAAAATGGCCTACATCATATCCTAAACAGTGCAATTCCAAATTATTTCGCCTCAAGAGGTTTTCAAATGAGTTCTAGAGTTTATTGGGATCACAAAAATATTCATGAAAAATTTGCACATAAGACTTCTCTAAGCATTTAGACTAATCAACCAAATCATACCACATACCAAAAGAGTCGCCAACTAGGTAAAATCAACATTTGAAATTCTCTTTAAACCGAAGCAAAATTTAATGTCTTCTAACAGCTACTTGTTATCACAATCACATTATTATCATCAACGTGCAAATTAAAATAAGTAAAATGAAAATAAAATAAAAATAAAAATAGAAATAAGACAATAAACAAATAAAAGAAATTAAATCAAAATGCAGAAAAATAAATGGAAAATCAAAATTAAACACAAATAAAAACACAAACAAAACTAATAAAAATGAAGGGAAGAAAAGATTTACCGTTTACTGCACCCCCAACCAAAACCTTACATTGTCCTCAATGTAAGAAAGGAAAGAGAGATCTCCTTTCCGCCGGCGGTGAAACTGCCCTCGCCGGTGGTGAACGTAAGATTTTTTTTTCTTTTTTTTTTTTTGCTTAGATGGGATGGCATTGGCTTTAGCTCAATCTTGTTGGCTCCATTCTTTACCACTGAGGTTGGAGTTTCATTTGTTCCCAACTCCTTAAATGTTTCATCATTGCATAAATATTCATTAGGTGCTGCTAGTAATTCAGAACATTGTCTCGTCCCCTCATATTCCTCCTCAATTGTTGCAGATTTCACAAGGCAAGCTTCTAGTGGTAGCAATGAAGTTGTTTCCTCAAAAGTTTCCGAGATTAACCTGTCAAGAGTGTTAATTTGAAAACAAGAATGTACATCACTTGGAAATTTTGTTTCTTCAAAAACATCAAAAGTTACTTGTTCATCTTGCACCCGTAGAATGAGCTTTCCTTGCTGAACATCAATCAATGTTCTTCCAGTTGCAAGGAACGGTCTCCCCAATATCAACGGTATCTCTCTATCTTCCTCCATGTCAAGCACCATGAAATCTACAAGGAAAATAAACTTCCCGACTTTAATTAAAACATCCTCAATTACCCCTAAAGGATATTTCACTGATCGATCCGCTAATTGTAAAGAGATTGAAGTGGGCTTCACTTCTCCCAGGCCTAGTTTCCTGAAAACTGAAAGTGGCATCAAATTAATGCTTGCTCCTAAATCACATAGGACTTTATCAAAATTGCAACTTCCTATAGTACAAGGTATAGTAAAACTCCCTGGGTTTTTCAATTTCTGTGGCAGTTTTCTTTGAAGAACTGCACTGCACTCCTCATTTAGCATGACAGTTTCATTATCTCCCAGCCTCCTCTTCTTCGATAAAATTTCCTTCATGAATTTTGCATACTTAGGCATTTGTTCCAACATCTCTCCAAAAGGAATGTTAATATGCAATTTCTTAAAAACATCCAGAAATTTATCGAATTGATTATCAAGCTTTTTCTTATTCAATCGTTGAGGATATGGGATAGGAGGCTCATATTTTGCATATGGGGAAAGTTGAATATCTTGGGATCTTGATGGCTTTTCTTTAGATTCTTCCATCTTTTTCTCCGATTTCCTCTGATTCTCAAGTTCTTTACCACTTCTCAATGTGATAGCCTTTACATGCTATGTGGGATTTATTGTGTCACTAGGCAGCGATCCTTGAGACCTTTCTGCAATCTGCTTTGAAAGCTGCCCCAGTTGGTTCTGGATGTCCCTGTTGATTGCCTCTTGATTTCTGAAATTTGCTCTTGTCTCCTCAATGAACTTTCCTAAAATTTCTTCCAAATTTGTTTGTTTTTTCTCTTGGGGTTGGTAGGAAGATGATGACGGTTTGAATCCCCCTTGGTTATTTCCCCATGACAAATTTGGATGATTTCTCCAACCTGGATTGTAGGTGTTCGAGTATGGGTTATGTTGAGGTTTTTGGAAATTTGAAACATAATTTGCTTGCTCAGCATTTGGTGAAGCAAATGGATTTCCAACTTGGCACTCGATGCTAGCATGATTTCCACCACATAAATCACATTGTGTAGTTGGTTTGGATTCGAATTTGGATGACAAAGAATCCATCTTTCTTGAAAGAACAGCAACTTGAGCCGACAAAGCATTCACTGAATCAATTTCATGCACTACTGCTGGTCTTTTTGCAATTACCCGCTCTGAATGCCACTGATTGTTGTTTTCTGCCATAACCTCTAACAAATCATGAGCATCCTCCGGTGTTTTTCCCATTAAAGACCCTCCAGCTGTAGCATCAATCATAGCACGATAGTTTGAAACCAACCCATTATAAAATGTAGAGACTTGCAGCCAAATTGGTATACCATGATGTGGGCATTTCCTCAACATTTCTTTAAATATTTCCCAAGCTTCATACAATGATTCTTGGTCATATTGTGTAAAAGATGTGATTTCATTCCTCAATTTTGCCGTCTTAGCCGGAGGAAAGAACTTGGACAAGAATTTCTGAACCAATTCATTCCATGTCGTAATTGATCCCGGTGGTAATGCGTTTAGCCACTCCTTGGCTTTATCCCGAAGTGAAAAAGGAAAAACCCTCAATCTTATAGCATCTTCAGACACACCATTTATCTTGTAAAGATCACACACCTCCAGAAAGTAAGCAATATGTGCATTTGGATCATCCTTTGACATTCCCCGAAACTGATTTGATTGAACCATTTGGATAAAGGATGGTTTTATCTCAAAGTTATTGGCTTGAATAGTTGGCCTCCTTATACCCGAAGTAGTCCCAGCAACATTAGGCGTAGCATAATCCCTTAAAGCTCTACGAATTCTACCTTCCTCAACAAATGGTAGATCCATGGCTGATTGTCTATTAGGAGCTGAAGTTGAACGTCTTCTCTCTCGGTTTAGACGCCTATATGTTCTATCAATCTCCGGATCAAATGGAAGAAGGTTAAGGCTTCTTGTACGTCTCATACACAAATCCTACAACCAGAAAATCAACTAACACAAAAACAACACAAAGTTACTTTTTTTTATGATAAATAAAATAAAACAACAAAATAAACAAAATTAAAAATGAAAGAAAGATAAAGCAAATTAAAACTAAGATTAGGTAGTATCGATATTAATAAAATCAAACCACTCCCCGGCAACGGCGCCAAAAACTTGATGCTTATTTTCGCAAGTGTACGAATCGTTCAAGTAATAAAGTGTACAAAAAGTACGGATATCGAACCCACAAGGAATGGCGTTACTAAGTACCGAAATTGACTAACCCGAATTTTATTTGAAAACCGAATTGTTGAAATTGTTTTAAAAGCAAATTAACATAAAACTAAATGCAAATAACAAAATTTAATGTTGTTCACAAATGATTAAAAACGCTAAGGCATTTGATTTCGCTAAATCAATTCAATCCGATTTCAAGTCATGTTATATGAGAATCAAAGCTAAAAGTGATGGTTGAAAAACCCAAACTTATCTAATACTCTCTCTCAAGTTATATTAGAATTACTTATCTATGAAAACCAACTATATTTCTATGAAGATTTAATCACAAATAAGCACATTACGATTTATGGAATTTCTAGAATAACCACATACATCATGCATTAGGTGTCAAACTCGCATTCAACATACGGTATTTATCACAAGAAGCATTCATTACACATCTCCTCTCGGTCTCAATATAATGCAACAAATCATTTAAATCTTGATCAGAAATTTAAAAGCATTAAGCATGGAAATAAATACTCAACTTGAAAACAATGAATTCATATAACGATAACATAAGAAATCAGATTTTCTTGATTCAACTACATCATAGCCTTAGGAAAAATGAATTAGTTCATAACGAAATTAAGAACAAACATATTCTCAATTGAATCCATGAAAAAACAATCTGAATAAACTGCAGAAAATAAAAGCTAAGGAGAAGAGATGAAGAACTCTTGAAGATGAAGACTTGGTAGCAACAATGGTGATGATCCTTCAAGCTTCTCCAACCTTTCTCTCCAAAATTTCCTTTTCTCCTCCACAAATAACTTAGATCTGCTCTCTCTGTCGTCCCCCTCTTTTTCCATCATAATGTATATATAGATCTAGGGTTTGGGGGGCAATTTTGGAACAAAACAACATAAAAAATGTGTTTTCGGACGAAACTCGCCGGCGGCGACATTATTCTCGCCGCGGCGAGATTTTTGGAAAATTAAATTTTGGGTTTTTGGATTTTGGCCGGCGGCCAAAATAATATGGCCGGCGACCAACATAATATGGCCGGCGACCAACATAATGTGGCCGGCAGCGAGATGGTTTGGCCGGCGGCGAGAATTATTTGGCCGGCGGCGAGATTAGTTTACCAAAATTTGTGCTCTCGGGAAGATTTTTGCCAGGATTTTAGCCGGCGGCGAGATGCTTTGGCCGGCGGCGAGAATACTCTCGTCGACGGCGAAATTCCAAATTTTGAAATTTTGTTCTCTTTTTATTTTCATTCAATCCCGATCATTATACTTTATCCCTAACTTCTCCAAAATCGTGATTTTACCTGAAATTGCACTTTAAACACGAAATACCCGTGAAATGACTTTTGTGGATTAAATAATCAAATAAATGCAATTTTCACACAAATATTAACATTTAAATCATAACAAAAATGCAATAAGTTAGCCTTTATCAATATTCTTATTTGATTTCCTTATTTCCTTTCAATTCTATGTCGTTGTTTTCTTCTTTGGATTTCATTTCATAGTTCTCTTTGAATTCTTTATATAGATTTTTTTTCTTTATTTCTATATTTTATCTATCTTTGTTCTTAAAAAACAGAAGAGGGCTACGTTGCTCAGAGTTTAAAATTTGTTTTTGATAAATCAGAGTTGTAACTTTAAATGGCCATAACGTTTGATTCAGGTATCAGAATGACTGTTATAATATATTAAATCGAAGCTTGTTTCAATTCCTATAATCAAAGTTAGGCTTTGAAAACTTTTGTAACCACAAATTCTATAGTTTACACCACTAACTTAGGGGTTAAAGTTTTTTTGCACCTTTTTACATTGTTTTTAGTTCTTGTTCATTAGGGTGGCAAATTTTTTTTGTAAATTTTCTATCCCAGAAGCTGTAGCAGTAGTCAAAAAATAAGAAGAAGAAAAGGAGAACAAAGTAGCAGGTTGTTCAAGATTTCAAGTCTTGTTTTTCTTGCTGATTTTTATTGAAATTAGTTTTCCTTTATTTTTGTTCTATTTAGAAAATAATCAAACTTGCTATCTAAGTCTGATTAAAAAAAATTAGACTTTGGTCAGAATTCTTTATTTAGAGTCCTATTTAGAATTTCTTTCTACCCTCAATTAAGTTTCTTTTTAAATTCTTTTTTCAAGATTTTCTAGATCTTGAAAAGATTCTTTATTGGTTCTTTAAAGTCCTCTTTGGACTTTCTTTCTATCACCCTTTGCCATTAACTTTTTAAAATTCTGATTTTTGAGATTATCACCAATAAATCGGTTATTTCTTAAGATTAGTTGAATTCTTTGATTTTGTTAAGAACACAAAAGGAGGTTGGCTTATGCTTTGAGTGGTAAAAATACAAGAGAAATAAAATAAAAAAGGCAATAATAGTGTGATAAAAAGGAGTGATAAAAATTTGAGTTGAGAGCAAACACGTGAGGAAAGTGAGTGAGGAACAACACATTTTATTTTATTTTATTTTACAAGTTCGAAACATGAGTAAAGAAGGAGGAGTATCATAAGAGGTTGACTTGAAGTTCTTCCTCAAGACTTTTAATGACCAATTTAAGAGGTTAAATGCAAGATTGGATGATTTAGAATCCTCTCATGGTTCTAAATTACATAGAAGAAGACATGAATTCGAAAAAGAAGAAGCTAATTCCAATGTGGAGGATAGAACAAGTTTTGAAATGGGACAAAAATATTATGGTTATACCAACAAGGGGAGAAATCGAAAGTTCCAGTTCAAGTGATGATGAGGTACCACTATTGGAGGATTGTTCTGATATTAAATTGGAAGAACCGATGCATGGAGATTTACTTGTCACAAGGAGAGCCCTGAATATACAGCCTACAGATGAAAGAGATGAGGAGCACTAAGGAGAGAATAGTTAGCATAAAAGGAGAGAAATATGAGCACAAATGAGAGAAAAACGAGTATGAAGGAGAGAAAAGTGAACAAAAAGGAGAGATAAATTAGAAAAATAGAAAAAAAAGTAAGAAAATAGGAGAGAAAAGTGAGTAAATAGGAGAGGAGAATAAAAAAAATGAGTGTAATTGCTAAAAATATGAGGTTAAGAGTGCAATGATGGCGAGATAACGAGTACTTGTATTTATGTACAAGGATGTTTATCTTTATACTAATGATCTTAATTCATATTTGCCTAGTGTTATCGTGTCTTCATTGAAAGGCTTTAAGGATATATTGCATAAAGGGATTCCCCATGGATTACCAAATCGACATGCTTACAGAGCTAAGATTCGAGGACGAATCTTTTCAAAGAGGAGAGAAATAATAGAGATTGAGGTGCTCACCAAGTTAATATTCACAAATATTCTAATGATTTGAAATTAGTAGCTATGGTTTTGTTTTGAGGATATAGAGTTGTTACCTCTATGGTGTTAAATTTCAAATATTTTCTAGTCATAAAAGTCTTAAATATCTTTTTACTAAGAAATATCTCATTTAAGACAAAAAAATATTGGTGTAGTGCCTTTAAGATTATGATTTCACTTTACAATATCATATAGACAAAGCAAATAAAGTAGAAAATTCCTTGAGCCTCAAGTCAGGTTTTGTGGCATAGATGATATTGAATACCTAACAAAACACTCAGACAATAGAAAGCTACAAGCTAAAGTTTTTTTATGATGGGACACATGCATTCTTATATAGCCTGGTGTCCTGCCTTGCATTGTTAGAGAATGTAAAAGTAGCTCCATCTAACGATCCTGAAATCTGTGAAGTATGGTGTAGAATGCCAATAGGATAAAAGAAGATTGGAAAATAGAATGCCCTATACAGGAAGTATAAAATCCTATAGAAAAAGGAATTTTAAGTGGAAACCTTGGATGAAAAGAAAAAACTTTTCTTAAAAACAAGTATATTAGAAAACAAAAACCTAAATAAAAAAAAATATTTAAATAGAAAATGCAAATATTATATTTGTAATGAAGAAGGTCATTATGTACTAGAGTGTCCCAAAAAAAGAAAAAAAATGCAAAAAGAGATGATTAATACCTTAGAAACAAATGAATTGGAAATTCTCTATAAATAAGAAATCTCTGATATAGATGAAATAATATATGAAGTAGAAAGTGAAGTAAAAACATCTGAAGAAGAAATTGAGATGATATTTATGATAAAAGAACAATCAAGTTTTACGATAAAAATAAATGAAACTCCTATTGAAGAACTATAAAATATAAAACTAATAAATGTGATGAGAAAAAAACTACCTTATACTCGAGCAAAAGGTTAAAAAAGAATATATATATATATATAATGTCTAAATTTAAAATTTTCTTAGCAAGAATTTTTAAACAATTTGCTGGAAACTCTGATGCTAAATATACAAAAGATGGAACAGTTGAAATACAAATTTTTTATATAAAAAAAATATAAAGACAAAAGAAAAAATATCCAGAAATCAAATATGTTCATATAGGTCTAATACAGATCTCAATTATAAGTTTATTCAGACAAGAAAAAGACACTCCTTTACTTTCAATAATATTAGAGGGAAGGATAGAAGATGCATTACAATTAGTAATAGGCCCATCAAATTTAGTAAATGGAATTATTTGGTTTAACATAAGACCAAATTTTTTTTTATATCTGTAACATATCATAATGTAAATAATTCACTAAAAATGAAGATTCAACTTAAAAATTTTAGTATGAATTATCAATCCCAAAGTTTAACTATTCAATGAAAAACCATCCATGAATTAACAAAATTTCCTAAAACTTCAACAAAAGAAGTTGATAAAAGTTTCATAAAATTATTTGAACCAAGACCTCATGAGAAAGAAATTCAACCCCGACTTATTAATTGAAAAAAATTAAAAATACAAAAAACAATGGTTATTTATGAATCTCATAGGTAATCCTAAACACAAAAATCCTTTAATAGTGAAAATTTAAGTTTCAAAAAATCAAGTATATTTTATAAACAAAAATTCAATCAACAAAGATTGGTAAACTTCGTATCCTTAACAAGATTGGGAGAACTTTAAACAAAGGGCAAGAGTCAACGAATCATCTTCTAAGTCTAAAGATAATCATAATAAATTTATTATTGTTAAAAATGTTCAAGTTCCAATATTACCCAGAACTAACCAAAAAAAAAATCCTCCAAATACAAATTTATTATATCCAAATAGGTAAAGAAGAAATAATCTTCTCACCATGTTAAGGTAAAAAAAATGTTATAATTATGTTTTAGGTTATTTTAATTTTGCAGGCTATAAATCATATAGCTTATGTACTTTAATTGTTATAGGAGTAACAATATATTCTTGTAGGCCCAATATAATACCATCAGAAAAATAGATAATTATGAAAATTCCTATTCTAGTTAAAGGAATATATGGAAAAGAAACTATCATTCAATACAAAGCTAAAATAATAGCTATTTGGTTTAATGATAGAAATTTATTATCCCCAAAATATTGTATTTTCCTAATATGCATGGAGATTTTTTCATAGTAAATAATTTTATGACAAATTATTATTCAATGAAAATAAATCATACTTCTATATCTTTTACTTTAAATAAAAAATTTGTAAAATTTCACTTTTAAAACAACATAAGTATAAGTGTGATAATGAATTTGCGCCAATAAAGTATGGTGACTGTACATTATCAATCAACAAATTAAAAAAAAAACCCATTGGTTATATAAAATTTTGGAAGAAATTTTTAGTGAAAACCCACTAAAACTTTGGTAAAAAAAGTCCAAGATATTGTACTTTAAAATTACGTGACCCTAATGTTATTATTCGAGTTAAAACTATGATCTATATTAGACAAGGTATAGATTAATTTGATATTCAAATAAATGAATTATTAAATAAAAAACTAATTGAAAAAATAAAAATTTAACATTCCAATCTAGCTTTCATGGTAAGAAACCATAATGAAATAAAAAGGAAAAAAGCCTAAATGGTTATTAAATTATAAAATATTAAATGAGTATTTAGAGTTTGATGGATATTTTATTCCTACAAAAGATGTGTTAGTTAATCAAACTAAAAGAGCCAATTTTTTTTAGTAAATTTGATTGTAAATCCGGATTCTAATAAATTAAATTAATAGAAGAATCAAAACCATTGAAAGCCTTTACACCAAGAGGGTATTATCAATAGAATTAGTAAATTTAATTGTAAATCTAGATTCTAACAAATTAAATTAACAAAAGAATCAAAAACATTGATACCCTTAAGTACACCAAGAGGATATTATCAATGTAACGTAATGTCTTTTAGATTAAATATAGTCTCACAAGTCTACCAAAGATTGATAGACAACATCTTTAAAGATCTTACAGAATTTTGTGTGGTATATTTTTATTATATTCTTGTTTTCTCTAAAACAATAGAACACAAAAAAATTTAAAATTATTAGGTAAAAAATTCCAAAAACATGGAATAATTCTATCTCCAAATAAAATAGAAATAGAAAAAATATCTATTGAATTTTCAAGGATAATTTTAAATCAATTTGGAATAAAACTTCAAGAATATATTATATGAAAAGTAAAAGAATTTCCCAAAAAATTCAATGACAAAAAAAATTGCAAGGTTTATTAAGAATTCTTAATTATGGAAGGAATTTTATAAAAAATCTATCTAAAAAGATATTTCTCTTAACAATAAATTAAATAAGGATAATAAATTCTCATAAAATGAAGAGGACAACAAATCCTAAGAGAAATAAAACATTATTCAAAAGTCTATTTTCCTAAATCAGGTGATAAATTTATCTTAGAAACAGATACTTCAGATTTTTGCTGTGGATGTTTATTAAAAGTTATACCAATAGAGAAATGAGAAGAAAAAGAAACAAACTACAAGTTAAGGAATAACAGGAGGTACCAAGAGTAGTTTCAGACCTTGTGTCAGCACTAGTCGCAATATAAGTTTTAGCCAAGCTATAGTACAATAAAGATCTGGCAATCAAAGTAGAGAGTTTAGGCCATTTTATAGACAAAGGGATCAAAATGAACAACATAATAGGTTTACTTATCCTCGATGCATTACGTGTGGTAAACAATATAAAGGCTCTTGTAGTATAGATAGTGGGAAATGTTATCATTGCAATCAAATTGGACACATCAAGAAAGATTGTCCATCTCTTACTTAGTCCAATGCACAAGCACATAGGTTAGTGTTTTCTCAAGGACAAAGTACATGCACTATCGATTATGAAGTACAACCAAGTGGGGTAGATGCTTCTAGTAGTCGAGTTCAACCTACCATAACAAATTCAAGTCGATAACAAGGCCAACCTAATAGCCCTAAAACCCAAGGTAGAGTGTTTTCTTTTACACAACAAGAGGAATAAACATCGCCTAATGTCGTCATGTATATGTTATTTTTCTTTAATCAAAATGTTCATATTTTAATGTTGTACCAGATTTGCAGCATGTAATAAATACTCCTTCTGATCAAAAAACAATGTACAAAGGATGCAACATCCTATTAGTGAACTAGCTCGTGTTCTTACAACCCTATTAGGGAATAAAAACTAGAATCATATTGATAGAGATTTATAAAAAAATCTTGTATTATTTTTGTCACCTTTTTTTTTTCCTTTTCCATGAACATGAAATTCTCTTATAAACTTCTTTAACAATCAAAGAATCTCCTATGAGTTGTCTAGTATATCTCTCTTATAAACTTCTTTAACAATCAAAGTTAAGTACCAACTTTGATTGCACTTGCACATAAAGTATATTGCTTAACCTTCACATTTTGAGTCTCTTTTCTTTTTAATTAGCGTTCTTTCTTAGATACATTATTAATTTTAATTTTTATAATAGCTAATTATACATTAAACATACTCATATTGTCCTCTTTCTCTCTCATTCTTTTAAATTACAGTGAGATAATCGAACCATGAAAAGATGACAATCATTTACCACTCTAAGCCTGGTCTCAAAGATAACAGCTTTAGTATAGATAGTCTTGAAGTCTTCTTCTTTTTTTATTAAAAAAAAAATCTTTCCTTTATACATATAAGAAGGCAGTTCAACCTCTTCACTAATTTTCGAATTCAACATCCTACTTAGGAAAACAATTGTGTCTTAATTAGTCGTATTTATATCGTGTTTATACATTAAAAAAAGTTATTTTTTTAGTTATTTATAACAGCAAAACATTTGAACACATTTAGAAATTATTTATCAATTTTAATTATCTTTTTCATTTCATGTTGTCATTCCTAATCCTACTTGATAAAGTTGGAGTAACATGTGAAAGGCTATATCATCCCTCTAGGAAGTAGTTATCTAGCTTGTTTACTAAATGAAAGCAAAATTTTGAAAAAATAATAATAAAATCATACCCAAAATAACAAAACTTGTTACTCTCTCTTTGACAAAACATTATCCTTAAAACTTCTAAATACAAAAATAATATTTTTTATTTTCAATTCATATATTATTTCATTTTTTTAGGATGGTTCTTTCTGCCTTTTTTGTTAATGTTACATAGATTCCGTTTTCTTCTTCTTTTTCTTGTTTTTTTAGCTTACCATCAGTCAACAAAATAGAAATAATATTTAAATTATTATGTTAGTTTGAGCGGTGAATGAAAACAAGGATACAATTATTAAAAATATATAAAATCAGAAATAAAATTAAATTAAATTAAAAAAATATACTTTTTGACTTCTAATAACAAAAAACGAAAAAAAAAAATAATATAGATATGTGAAAAAAAAATATTTTAATGTATTTCTGAAATATATGAAAGTAATGAATTTTCTTACGTACTACCATAAATTAAAACCAAACACAAAATCCGAAATTTTTATTATTAACCTTAGAATTTTAACTTTATGCTCATTATAATAAGCTTTATAGATATCTATAATATTTTTAAAGCTTTATGTAAAGAAATTAATTAAATAATAAATCATATATCAGTGAAAATGACTTCCAACTTTGTCGTGGGTTAATTAATTATGATTTTGGAGCCTTGTCTATCAAGAAGAGAACTTTAAACTCAACTTTAAACTTAGTGGTTGTTCCACAAGTTAAAACTGTCCTGGGAAATTTGAAAATATATTAATTACAGACCCCAGTTTAATTAAATTAATATTAATATTAATATTGTATCTCCGTCTTTTCTCTTTCATCTTTCACGACTGTTATGTTTGTAATTTTGTCTTTTCCTCTCAAGGCTCCTCTTCTACTTTTATTTACACTTTTCTCTAATGGATGAATGCTCTTTAAATTGATTGAAATATCTATAATATTCTCCATATATTCATATTATTTTCACATTTTCTGTAACACGATATAAGGAGTTTATGTAGATAATTTTATAATTATTTAAATTTTTATAAAAATATTTCATAAATATTGATAGTATATCTTCAATAGTAGATAGAATTGATTATTTTTTTTTTTTTTACAAATACTGATATTTTAATACTAAAATAAGATGTACTTGTGGTTAATTTATGTTTATAAATTTAACAATTATTCATTGTTTTAAACTGACATATTTTTATCATATCCCTTTTACACTGATAGATATTTTTATCATTTTTAATCATTTTAATTACTTTATTTTCATTTTTCTATTTTTTTTTGTCATTTTAGTAACACTTTTCTTATCAAACATCTTTCAACCCTAATATTCAAATTGATTCTAAATTTTTTCTATAAATAAATGAACAAAATGCCAAAAATGACTATAATAGATTAGTTTAAAATAAAATATCTAATATATTTAATTTATAAAATTAAAGTAATTAAACTAGCATATACCCATTTTTATTCTTTTGAGATAACATATTAGAGAAGTTAAAATATCAAATATTTTAATCTAATATTTACATTTACCGCAAAATGAAGGAAAACACTCTGTAGCATCATTGCACCACTCTATATTACTAATATATCATAAATAAATATTTTTTTAATTTTAATAAAATTTAATCAATGATCCTTAACTTATCCATCTTAATTATTTTGATGTCCTAATAATACCATATAAAATTATTAACATATATAAGAATAATTAAAAATTAACCCAACCATTTTTACATAAAAATACAAATTAATTTGTTAACTACATAATAAGGTCTTAATTAAATATCAAAATTAAAAAAAAAATCTTAACAAAACCAAGCCAAAAACCATATATTTGAGGATCGATAAAAGGAGAGAACATTTATGTTAATAAAGTTGTTGAGTTTTTTTATTTTTATTTCGTAAAAAAGGTTTATTTATTTATTTATTACTTTTTGAAAAAAAATTATTAATTAAAGAAAAAATATAATCTAGATAAAAAATCATTAATTAAAATTGATATACATTAAAAACATTCATGATCATTTGAAAAAAAAATACGTTTCATTACAAAAATAGTTATCTTTGATTTCAAAAATTTAGCCTCGGTTTTTAACTCAATTTTTTTGAAAACCGAGGTCATAAAATTTTGATCACGATCTAATAAAATCCATAATCATAGTATATACATATAACCTCGATTTTTATCAGTAACCATAAACATAAGTTAAACTACAAAAATTACTTAAATATAAACAAATTTATATAATCATGATTATTAAATGATCGTGATCTAATTAAAATAATAGAGTTCATAGTTTTTTTAAAATCAAAATCAAAATCAAATAATATATTATGTGTTATTCATTTACAAAAATAAAAAAATACTACTTTACATTTTTTTTCTATTTATCTATTAATTTAATTTCATGTATTTTCTCCCTTTTATACGACACCAAATTTCTTAATCAATTTTTTTTATTTTTCCCTCTTAATTTTTTTCTTTTTCCCTCTTTTTTTTTTCTTTTTCCCCTTCGCACGTTGGATATTTATTTCCTACAATTCTTCCATTTCCCTCTCGTGCAACCTCGTTTTCATCACCGTTTTCCCTCACATTTCGTCACCACTTTCCTCGTTTTCGTTCTCATTTTCATCTTCACTTTGATCGATGATGTACTCAGTGGTGCTAGCTTCAATCTCACTACTACTACTACTACTACTACATTTAGTACTACTTGGCTTGTAGGAGCTCCTGACCTAAAGGGAATAGGCAATGAACTGCCTATTTTTCTATCAGTTGAGTGTATAGAACAATTTTATACCAAGGTAGAAATTAACTATTCAGTTGTCAAATTGTGGACACAGTTAATTTATTTGATTTTAGTTCATTTTTAATTTTATGAATTATAAATTACTCACATGTTTTTTATGATTGCTATTTTTCATTAAATTGTGAACTTTTCACAGGCCATTACGAGTTGATAAAGAATCATTTGAATAATATGATTAGATTCATTGATCCAAGTTGGTTATATGTCATTAACAAGAAAAATACATGTACTCAAATTGCGAGATAAGTGTTTCAAATGATGGAAAATACTTAAGAGGAAGATAAATGGATTATTCTATATAGTGGATTATTGTAACCTTTATGAAAAATTATGTTATGTGATCAAAAACATTTACCAATATATATCTTATTACAATTGATGTAGGTACCATTGAATTTTAATTATGTATGAGTCATTCAAAAATATCATATATTATTTGGATTCAATGTTGGGTGAAGTGTTCTTCCATATTAAAAACATTGTAAATGAGTAAGTTATATTTTTTTATTAACTTAATGTTTTTGAAAACATTAATTTTTAATATATCTTCACAAATAAATCCTATTTATTTTTCCTTCTTCATTATATAGGGTTCATAATATATAGAATGATCATCAAAATCAAAGGACTCAAGGTTTGCTAATATGGTATAGAACGAGAGCAAGTTATAAATGCATGGTTCACCAAAATCCATAATTTCAACCTTTTTAGATTTTTCATATATATGTATATTCAATAGAAGTACTTACACTATTTATTGATCATCTCTACATAATATCTCTTTAATTAGATTATATTAAGCTTACAATTCAATTTTTGTTCAAATATGTAATGTCATAGGCAAATGACTTGGTGACTTATGGGTATTATGTCCTTATATTTATAAGGATAATTTTTTCCAAACCACTTTCTTCCATGATTAACTTGGTAATAATTTAAATTTTTTTGTATTTTTTTTGTTTTAATTTTAATTTTTTATTTATCAAAATAGGTGGTTAGCTAACAATAATTTAAAATGTGTATACATTAAAGCTCAATCATGAAGGAATTTAAACTGATAGTGAATTTGATGAGATGTGGAATAAGTGGGAAGAGTTCACAAATCGATTCTTATAGCTATAGCTAGCTAGTTAGACCATTTATACAGAATAAGGCCTCAGTTGTACACATTGTCCATAAATTTTTTGCATATGGTAAAACTAACTAACTGTTATTCTTTTAACCTTAGCTTCTTGATGTGATGTCTTATATCAAAAGATGATACTTTAGTAATCTCAAGTAGATTGTATATCATATTTTAAGTTTCTTTCTTTCTTGATTGAATCGTTAGTGGCTATTTTTTTATTGATATTAGTAATCTTTTGCTGCATTGTTCTTCAATTCATTTTTCAATCCATACACTCTATCTTTAGTTAAATATTTTTCTTGAAATATTTTGGAATAAAATTTTTATGTTTGTGTAATTTGTAAGCTGTGTGAGTATACCTAATCGGGACCATGTTGATTTTCATTCCCAAACAGTCTTTGATGAAGGTTTGAGATGGTATTATACATAGATTAGTGCATATTCCAACATACTTACTCTCCTCTAAAAACCTACCAAATTATATATTAAATATGAAATTAAAATTATTCTGGTGTCTTGAATATGATTGTTTAGTGACTTTTCTTTTGATATAAATTATAATAAATAAGATGTTGATGACAAAACAGATCGTATAATATGTACTAGAAGGGATGGACTCAATGTTATAGCCAGAGGATGTCCATGTAACAGATAAATTAGCAATGCATATAGCAGATGGTGCCAAGGAAGAAGATTTTGAAGAAAAGCATGACAATGTGCCATACAAAATATTTTTCATATTGATTTAGATTGTGGACAATTTGATTAGTATCATTTGTAGAAATTTTCTTTCATGTATTCCACATTTTGGAACACTTTGATTAGCTAGTTAGTAAGGCTTTTATTATGTTTTAGTGCATAAACTCTCATATGCAATTGCACTCTTAATTTTAATATAATTGCTTTTAATATTCTCAATTGATAAATTTATTGTAATTTATATTGAAAAATGAAGTTAATTGAGATGTATATGGTCACAAATTAAGTGTAACTGAGACAATAGACATATCATTTGGTCTTAGTCTTATAAAAGACCGAGACCAAATGATATGTCCATGCCCTGTCTTTTATAAAACTGTAACAAAATGATATGTCTATGGCCTCGATCTTTTATAAGTTCGTGATCAAATAGTATGTTTATGACCTCGATCTTTAATGAGGCCGTGACCAAATGGTCTATGGCTTAGATTAAAAATCGAGGTCATATATCAATTTTGTAGTAGTGTTTTCTCTTTTGTAAGTTCTCCAATCAAATGTTTGATTGCTTCAACTAATATATTGACCGTTATTCTTAAAAAGTAAAATTTTAATACCATATTGTAATCTACATGGTCTTTGATACAACAAAAGACAAATTTAATATACATAAACATGAAATAGGTCATCCTAATGAATATCTAGATGAAATAAAAATCATTATAGAGAAAATTCTAGGTGAAAAAATCACAAATATGTGTTTATTTAAAACAAATATTAAGATCTAAAAAAACAAAAAAATATACTGAAAAGGAACTCTTCTACAAGAAAAATCCCTCCCTGATAGAAAGTAAATTAAATCCCTAAAGACCTTAAATAAAATAAGGGGGAAAAAAGGAAAGAAAATTTGAAAGTTTTAAATTTGAAAGTTTTTTTACTTATTAACTACATGAGTTTTTTATGTCTCAAAATTTTTGGATGTCCTATTTTAGCTAAGGAAATGTTTTATATAAATTATACATAGTTGTCATTAGAGGTGTTAAATGAGCCAGATTGACTTAGCTTGCTCAAGCTCAACCTATCTTAAATAAGTTATAGTTTAGCTTAGCTCATTTAATTTTTAAATAAGCTGGGCAAAGTTGAGTTTATTTATATATGAATTGAGCTAACTAATTCATAGACGGGTCATTAAATTTTTTTATGAAGCTCATTTAAATTATTTTAAACATTTAGGCCATGTTTGATAACCATTTCAATTTCTAATTCTTGAGTTTTAGAATTAAAATTTTAATTTGAAAATATTTTGGAAAAAGATTTATTTGATAATCAATTTCTAGTTTCAATTTTAAAAAGTAAAATTGAAAAATTGTATATTGCCTGTTTGGTAACTAATTCCTAACTTTTAGGTTTTTAACCTTTTAAGATGAGCTAAGCTAGCTAAGCTTAACTCATTTTTTAGGTGACTGTGATAGGCATCTCATGAGCAATTCATTTAAATTTTATACTATTGTAGAATATGAACAATCTTAAATAGAATAATCATAATTTTCTTTGCAAAACTCAAAATCAAAAACCATAAAATTATTTAAAGCTTGAAATATAGAGTTTTCTAATGATATATGGAGTTAGTACTAATTATATTTAAAAAAATTAGTTAATGCTCAACAGAATCTAAATAAAATTTAGTAAAATAATCACAACTTTCTATAAAAAAAAGGCATGAAATCACAAACTATAATACTTTTAGAAAATACACTTCTAGAACTTTCTAATGGTACATGAAATGGTTCATAATATTATGTGAAGTACTAAACTTTATATTTCAAAAATGAGTCAAAAATTTCTATCGAATCTGAACAATCATTAGTAAAATTAACATAACTTTTTATAGAAACTTCAAAATCATAAAGTGTAAAATTTATTAGAAACTAGATTTCTAGAACTTTCTAAGAGTATATAAAATTATTCATATAATTTTGTGAATTAGTTTAGTTTATATTTTAAAAATGAGTAAAAAATGTTCTTCTCAATCTATACAATCATTAGTATAATGTGCACAACTTTCTATAAAAAAAACTCAAAATCACAAACCATAAAATTTATTAGAAACTAGACTTCTAAAAATTTATAATGGAATATGAAATGACTCATAAAATTTGTGAATTAGTAAAGTTTATATTTTAAAATTGAGTAAAAATGTTCAATCTAAACAATCATTAATAAAATTTGTATCACTTTCTATAAAAAAACTCAAAATCATAAACCATAAAATTTCTTAGAAACCAGATTTTTAGAGATTTCTAGCGATATATGAAATGAATCATAATATTTTATGAATTAGTATAATTTATAATTTAAAAATGTTTAATCGAATATAAAATATATTCAATAAAATGAACATGACTTCCCTAAAAAACTCAAAATTTTAAAATGTAACATTACTTATAAAATAGACTAATTGGTATTTTCAATGATATATGGTTTTAATTATAAGTTATTTTAAATTAATATAATTTAAATTTTAAAACTAGGTTAATGATCATTTATTTAATCTAAATTATATTGTGTATATTTTTAAGTTACTATATGTTTTAAAATTCTATATTTATTAGAATATTTTAAAATAAATTTAATTTAATTTTATATTTTATTTTATTTTGAAATAATCAGTTATTACTTTTTGTATTTAATAATTTGACTAATATGATCATTTTTTTTTCAATTTTATAGTAATAATTAATAATTACATTTTGATAACTTCATTTTCTTTTTTATTTGTTAGATTTTAAATTCAATATATTTTTGCCAAATGAGCTAGTGAACTACCCATACGCTCAAGTGAGCTGTTTATCTAAATTCATGAGATAAGTGTGGGTTTTTTAAACTCAAAAACTCAATAAACTAACTTTAAATAAATTGAATTGTGTTGAACAACTTGTTTGACATATCTAACTATCATGAGTCCAATAAATAAAAGTACCTTAATTTAAAAAATAAATAAACGGAATTAATCTCATAAATGATATGAAGTGTTTGCTCGATAAAAAATGGACTTAATCTCATAAATTATATAGTCTTTACATGAAATTTTATATGGATGGAAAAGTTGGTCCCATTGTAAAAAGTCCTTCGCACTCTTCTAAAAACCAAAATAATTTTAAAAATATTTTATTAACATGTTTTTTAAATATTTTGTCAACAGTTTTGTCACCTTTATATATATAAGGGAAAAATATATATATATTTTTAAATTCATTTAGTTAAAATATTTCCAAAGTAATTTTATATTTGCAAAATATTGAATTTTGTGATAAAATAACTCTAAAACTAATATATTTTTACATCATGGTAGAAAGTGGTCAAAATAACTTAAAATACCCTTAGAATACAAGAGCTATGTAAATATCTTTGGCAACATCATTTATCTTACTTTTTAGATTAATTTTAATGGAGATAGAGGTGCTAACCAAGTTGATGTTCTCAAATATTCTCAAGATCCTTTGCAAGGAATCTACGGTCCAATTACTAGGGCAAAGACAAAGAGGATGAAAGAAGCTTTGCAAGGCTTGATCATGGAAGCAATACAAAGAGGTTGTGGTAGAAGATTATAAAACTAAATTCGAAGATTCTAAAGCTTCACCAAGGATGGCCTATGATCTTTTTATGCAAGGGATAGATTTAGAAGATCAAGTTGGGTGCAAGGATTAATTTAGGAAGCAATTTTTGTTTTAGTGAATTGTGGGCCTTTTATGTTTTATTTATCATATATCTTTTTAGTCTTTTTTTTAGGATGGTTTAAATCCAATCCACCACTAAATAGACCCATTTTGTCTAGGTTTTTGTTTTTGCTTTTCCTTCTAGTGTTCTTGATTAAATGCTTGAATTTGACTTATCAAAGGGAGTGATCATCCTTTGTGGAGTTTCAAGGTTAGGGTTTTAAGGGCTTTATTTCCCTAGGTTTCTAATCTGATCATCTACAAAACATTCCTAGCAAATCAATTTTTCTTATCCCTTTGAGTTTGTGGGTTCTTAGGGTTGTTCTTCAAGAGGGTCTGCATTATTTGGTATGAGAGCTTTGGTTGTTGGAAACCAAGAATTGATTAATTAACAAACCAAGAAAAATGTTTAAACCAAGATCCTTAATTAAATAATAACTTACTTGACTAAGCTTAAAATTAATTAAATGATAAACCTATAGGAAATATATTTTTTAATTATAAATCAAGATTTGATCAATCATTAAATTAAAATTAAAGATATTTTTAACCATATAATTTAATACAAATAAAAGAAATTAAATTATACTCTTATTCAGTATGCACAATTAAGCACAAATGATTGCTTAATTCTAAAATATTTCTATAATTATAAATCAAGATTTGGACCATCGTGAACTTATAATTAAAAATTTAAAGAATATGAACATGAAATAAATCAAAATTTTATGTACTCAACTAATATATTTTCTTCCAATCATAGGAAGCAAATGCTAAAATCTCATTTTATAGAATTAGCCAATCATAGCTAAATTAACAAACATTAATTCAACTATGAAAGACATCATATAACAAAGAGAAAATAATATGAAACAATAAAAATATTCCTTCTTGATAACGATGATTCTAAATTTTTGAATAACTTGTCATTCGCTTCTTCAAATCCTTGCATATTCTTCATAATTAAGAGGTTTTTTCTCTATATCTATACATAGAAGGTGGAATAATGGCTATGGGTAGCTAGTGGCTTGATTCTATATTAATTGATATATGTTTACGAGGAGTTAGAGTTGTATTTATAGGCTAAAATAAGGTTAAATATGTTTATACTCGAGCCATGGCATGATATATTATGCATCATGATGTGCATTGATAGTCATTTCTTCAATTGCAACCAGAGAGCATTGTGACACGACATGAAAAAAGTTGGATTACAGTGCGCACAGAACTTAAAAAACATAAGTTGGACCCAAGAGCCTTGTGCTACGATATGGATAATGTCTCACTAAAGCACAAATAGAAATCCTAAAAGCCCAGTTTGAACCCGAGTTTACCTCACTGTGTCAAAAGTAATGTCTTGTCATGGTGCACATAGAATTTCTAGAATTTGGCAATTTTGTTCGTTCTAACTCGTGTGAATTGCTATTAATTATCCATTTTTACTCTTTTTGTTTGTGTTCGTCAAAAATTTTTTTTAAAGTACTTTAAGTCATCCCGGAGTGCATAAATATTTTGGAATTTCACAATCTTTTTCATTCTAACTTGTGTGAATTTCCATTAATGATCCCTTTTTCACTTTTTTTGTTAGTGTTTGCCCAAAATTCTTCTCAAAGTACTTTAACCTACAAAACACGTAAATACCCTCTAAAACAAGATAAAAATAAAATAAAACATAAAATAAGTACTTTAAAACATTAAAAATAATACGTCAAAAGAGTGTTCATCAAATATCCCCAAACAAACATTTTTCCAATCCTCGAGCAAAAATAAAACTAAAAAGACTAATAAGACAAATAACAAAACTTAAAAATAAAACTACAAACTTTAATCAACAAAAATTCTCATGCTTTAATTTCTTTTCATTTCATAATTAAATACTCAAGCACAAGTTTATCCAACATCTCAAATGATCAAGGTTCATTGTGTAAGTCAGTTATTCATCACAAATTAGTGCCTCATTACTATAAGTATATCTACATTAATTCCCTCACACCTGGTGTTTAGAATCCAAGTTCATTTTAACTATATTCCTCACAATATACACTCTTAAAATCACACTTATCGTAAGGATTCAAGGACTCAACAAAGTATATATGACCATAAATTATGTAAAGAATAAAATGAATAGGTTTGCATATGTTTATAAATAACAAATGCTCAAATACGCATAACATGGATCTCATGAAAGGAATAAAATGCTAGGATTTAAGAAAACTCATATTGCTCGTATCATACTTCTATCAAAATCATTAATTAAGTAAAAATATCAAGTATATGCCTCAAGATGAATGAAAATACATTTAACTTCAAGGGTTTATTTTCTACTATTTTAGTAATAGCCATATCACTATTTTCAAATTTAGGATCATAGTATTTATTTATACTATTTTTTTCTTTTTTTTCTCTCTTTTTTAGAGAATAGACCTATGTATAAATATGTATTATGGTAAGTGGTTGATATAGCTTCTTCTTTTCTTAAAGGAAATCTGATATGTATCATTTTTTACTTAAAGTAAAGCATGAAACGAAGATATGCACACACTTTTAATTCATACTCAGATAATTTAATCAAAGCATAAAAATAAATAAATGTTACTTTATTAGATGTTTAAAATCTTAACATTCAATGCAAAACCTATAAAAATCATCTAAAAACTTAAAATAATAGAAAAAGTGTTTAAAAGAGTAGAAGAAAGATTATCACTCAAAATAAAATGATATTGGCATAATAATAATCTCATAACGTAGTCTCCACTATTTTATTCCTATATACCAATTTGGGTTTATCTCAATTTCAATATCTAAGTCTACAACATAAAATATGAATAGAATTAACTTTTACAATAATCCTTGAATATGTATAAGACATCATATAAAAAATGCATAGACTTAATTAATCACCGTAATTAACTAAAAGCATGATAATTTTGTATCAAATAAAAATTTATTGGGTCTATTTGCATCCCCCAAACCTAAACTACATATTGTCCTCAATGTTTTCAACTATGCATATATTAAAAAAGTCATTCAAAAAGGACAAATATAAAATCTACTACTAATAAATAAATGAAAACAACTAAAATAAAACAGAAGGAAAGAATACTACCTAAAAGAATGAGTTGTCTCCTATTGAGTGCTAGTTTAATGTCCTAGCTATACATAATTGAAGGCTATGATTTATAGACTTTGATTCATGCAATGTCCCACTTTAAATTGAGTTTATATCTAAATGTGCTAGAAAATGTACAGTCTCTCTCAAGACTATTATTGTTAGACTCTCGTTATAAACATCAACAATTATCTTGGTAGAGGCCATCATGGACTTCTAAGAAGTACAATGTGCTCTTTGTCCCTTTGTGGGGTTTCCTGCACATCTAAAATCACAAATCTATAGGTATGGTAAGATTATATACATGCATCATTAAGTCCTCTACCATGCCATTTAGATATATTATAGAATTATCAGTTAATTGTATATATATGGTTATGGGTCTTAACTCCCCCACTCCTAACTATAAGTATAATAATTAAGGCATTAAATTGATAATTACACCTAGATCTAACATATCTTTTACCTCATTTTTATCACCCATGGAGATGTTAAGATGATAGCTCTTAGATCTTTGGATATAGCTTGAGAATTACTTGTGTTCCCTGCATCATTAGGTAAATAATTAGAAAAATCAAGAAACTCAATAACTAGCAACTTACCTATATGAAGGGTTGTAATAGCCTTCACATTTTCATTTTGACTATGCAACTTTCCTCTTGCTTACTTTTGCATATGGTCAGTTAGTTGCGCCACTAGCACTTCTACGCTTTTCTTCGATACCTCCAAAGAATCCAACCTTTGATTGATTTTCACCTGGTTATCTGTGCTAGCTTGAAGGAAAGCATTCAAGTTATCCTATAAGGTTTGTGTATTTGGAGGATTATATGGCATGTTTGGGTTGAATTATTTTCCTTGTATATGGTTTTGGTTCTGAGAGGTAGGGTCGTTTGCCCCCCCCAAGAAAAATTAGGATGACTTCTCCATCTAGATTGTGAGTTTTTGCAAAAGGGTCATTCTTAGGTCTAGGTTGATAACCCACAATTTCATTCATTTGTTCAAGACCTGCAAATGGTTCTCTTTAAAAAGGATAAGTGTTATTAATGGCGAGAAGTGAAACCTTCTTGATCAATTCTGCAAGTTGCATAGACATTTTAGTACGAAATCCTATGTCATGAACTCCAACTCTTCTCACTCTAGCGATTTTCTATTGGAAATAAGCATCCAACATCTAATAGAGATCATAAATCTCTAAGAAAATACTTTTCCCATAGCATCACTTACAATGTTATCAACTGTGAATTAACACTATTGTGTCAACCCATCATAGAAGAATTAGTTTTTCGACTACAAAGGATTGTTGTCGTGTGGAAACTGAGTAAGAAAAAATTTGAATCTATCCCAAACTTCATGAAATAACTCTCTTTCCATTTGAGAGAATGTTGTAATTTTAGTTCTCAAATCATAAGTTTTCTAATGGAAATAGAATTTTCCTATGAATTCGTTGTAGACTCCCTCCCAAGCTATCAAACTCGGTCGGTGATTCATTAACCAAGCCTTTGCCTTATCTTTGAGAGTGTATGCAAAACACTTCATTTTAAGTTGGTCTTCATTAAGCCCATGCAAAGGGAATTTTTGTGTATTTAAGTATAAATCCCTAATGATAGTCAAAGGATCTTCATTAGGAATTCCATAAAAGAAAGGCAACATGTAATAGTGAATATTTTTAATTCATAATTCTTAGCTGTCTCTCTCAACTGTATAGAGGTAGTAGCAGTTCCAATGATTGGCCTTTCATACTCCTTCGTTGTGATCCCCTTAGTAAAGCATATCCCATATTTAAAGCTTTTGGAAAAGGATCTAGTTCTTGCTCTAGTAAAAGTTCTTAGATTTCAATATCTCTTACCTTGCATATACTAACAAAAACAACAAATGAATTAAAGCACCATAAGGTATACCTAAAAAATAATAATAAATGAAATAAAAAATTAAAGTAAAAGCAAGTAACAAAAGAAATAAAAATAATTAAGAAACAAAAAATAATTAAAAACACAGATATTAACAAAATCATAGAAACAAAAACACAAAAAATACAAAAACAAAACTAAAAACAAAACAAACAATTTAAAATACCAAATTCCTAACAAATGTGCCAAAAATATTGATGCAAAAATTTTAATTTCTCGCAAGTGTACAAATCATTAGCAAACTAATAATAAGTTAACCTGAAGTCAGTGTGTAAAGAAATTAGCCGGTTGTTTTAAAAAAAATCAAATTATCTTCTAAATTAGTTAAGAAAAACAAGCTTATACACTCTAATAATGATCGGTTGGAAAGACTGTAAATTCTAAATTAGTAATCGTAACTAAATTAAGAAAATAAATTAAATTATAGCCAAAAATATAATGATGAACAAGTATGGAATGTTAGTGAGTATATCCCTTCATTAAGAAATTAAATTATTCAAATAACACGTTAGATTTACTGATTTTTTTTCTTTTTAAATAAGCGAACCCGTTATAATCATGGTAAGTCCCCATAGTTCTTAATTAATCAATAACTTATATGGCATGGCTTGAAATTAATTAATTGAAAAACTAAGGAAAATATATAAACTAAGATCCTCAATTAATTAAATAACTTTCTTGGCAGGACTTGAAATTAATTAATTGGTAAACCTATGATGAATATATTATTTAATTATAATTCAAGATTTGGATCATCATTAATTTACAATTAAATATAATTTTTAACATTTTAATTTAATACAAATCAATGAAATTAAATTAGACTCTTATTTATTATGCACAATTAAGCACATATAATGTGACTAATACTTAAGTCTAAAACATTTTCTTTAATCAAGACTTGGCTCATCGTGACCTTATAATTAAATATTTGAAGAATATAAACAAGAAATAAATCAATTTTTTTATTTTTTTTAAATCATAAAATTATTTTCTATCATTAGAAGCAAGCTAAAATCCTATATGAAATAATTAGCCAACATAATTAAATTAATAAAAGTCAATTCAACTAAAAAAGATGTTAGATTACAAAGAGAAAATGATATAAAATAATGAAAATATACCTTCTTGATAAAGATGGTTCCAGATCTTTGGATAAGTTGTCATTGGCTTCTTCAAATTCTTAGATCTTCTTCAATATTATGAAGTTTTCTCTCTTTATTTGTATATTTCAATTTATAAAACAAATTTGGTGATCTAAAATGAGCATATGTTATCTCTCTAGAAAGATAAAAATATCAAATTTTTGAATGTTTTGATAAATTTTAATTTGAACATTTTCACTTAAAGCTATGTGTGTTTGAATGATGAAACTCTTTTGGGTGATTTCAAAAGATGTTTCACCCATATTCATGGCTAAAGAGCTAAGTTTGATCTTCATATTTCAGTGATGTTTTTAAATAATTTTGAACCCATTTTACTTGTAAGTTTAATAGATATCAGAGTATGCATTTTTGTTTTAGAACTAGGAGTGTGAGAATATCAAAACTATAAGTAAAAATTTGATTTCTACCTAAATACTAAAAATGGCATTGAGTTATATGTTAATAGTCCACGTTTTAATATTTTTAGAGTATCATTCAATTTTAGATTAGCCAAGCTAGCTATGATGTTATTCTTGTTTCTAACACAAGTATGATCATATAGGATGGGTTGATCCTAAAGACATTGTAATGCAACTAGAGCGATAGATGCAATATAGTACTATGAGTGGATACTAATTAGTTTTAAAACTAGATCACATGATTTTATATTCTTACTTGACTATTTAGTTTCAGCAACTAATTCATTTAAATATTTAGTAAATTTCATGCATATGGATATGATATTTTCAATACATTCAAAATAAAATTTCAGAAGAACATATTAGTTATTTCTAATCGTGCAACTTTCATGCCAAGAGTTTACTACTAGAGTTAGTTATATTCAGTTTAAAAATGTATTTTTTGTATCAATGAATTTTATGTGCCTATCATCATGCGAAGTTATGAAAATATATTTTCCTTTTGGCACTTGAACCAACTAGTATATAGTCAGCAGCATCACAATGAGACAATTATGTTTTACAAGCTATACTTATTTTAAATGGAAGTTCGTAAAATAAATATTTTAGAAATTTCAGAGTAATTCCTTTCAGTATTCAATATTATATGGCTCTACTTAATATTAAAAATATTTAATTTTATTTGGTAAGACATCTTGACCAATATATTTGGTCCAATTGAGCTCAATATGATGTTTGCCAACTCAGTACGATAACATATCAATTCAATGTGATGTCACCAAATCAGTATGATATTTATTAGCTCTGTTTAGTATGATATTTATCAGTTCAGTGTTATATCATATCAATTCAGTACGATGTTACTAGATTAGTAGGATATTTATCAATCTAACTTAGAATGATGTTTATTAGTTCAGTTAAGTCAATGTGCACATAACATATGTATAAACAGAGCCAACCGAGCCATTTTAATGGATGTATCAAGTTAGTTTTCCACATATGTAGTTGAAAGCTAGCACCAGTATTATATATCTCCACCGTATGCGACTAGATCCCCAAGCACTCTTAGTAGAATAAAATCAAAATATATTTCTCATGCTATACTTTGTATTTGTATACTGATCATCCATATGTGTAGTTGAAAGCCTTATGATTTGATGTATAGCATGTATATCATGATTTTCTTCCATGTTGATGAACATGAGTTACTTTATGATTATGTAAAAGATTATGATATATGTTAGTCTATAAAAAAGTATTATATGAGAATCATCATTCTATTACAAGATTGCTAGTTCCAATTTAGAGAGAACTTTGCCAAAAAAATTATAAAACTTATGCAATGATGGTTTTGGAACAACCTAGAAACAAATAAGGAAGCAAGTTAGTCAATCAATACGATATTTGGGATGCAACCCATGTCTTCAAGATAGATTTGGGATGGGTCCCGACAGCTTAGTATCAAAGCATATTTTGATTCTATAGACATCAAAAATGAAGATTGAGGTAAATAAAAATATGATGTAGATTATATGGATGGAAAGACCCTTGTTATAAATGTTAATGATTGATGAATGTCTAATGTGTGGCTGAATTTTCCTAGATTAGTGAAGATTAGTAACTTGAAGTTGGAAGAGTGTGCATTATAAGAATGGAATTTGATGTATTAAAATTGGGATGATAAATAGTGAATAGCCTATAATTGTATTAGTATTTTTACCTATGAAGTAGACTTCTTATAGAACCAGAACACACTTTCATAATTTATGGATCATTTAGATTTGTGAAAGTATTATGGAGAATGAGGTAGTCGAATAGGCAACATGGGAAATAGTAGAGCGAATGCGTAGTTAGTAGCTTTATGTATTTAGCCATGGTATGTGAATTTTAGGGAAAAAAATTCATATAAATGAGGGGAGAATCGTAACACCCAATTCCTTACCTAGAAGAAATTTTTTTATTAAGAGTATATTTTGTTAATTATACTATTACCCTCAATATTATGTAAATGTACTAACTCTTAAAAACTTTCAAGTTATGGGATAATATTATTTTGTTATTTAACTTAATTATCATTTTTAAGAAAAAGGTTTCACACTCTTATTTTTAAGAAGACATATGTCTTGTGACTAATAAAAAAAAGGAAAAAAATATTTGGTGTTTCTAAGAGGTGAGTCATATACCCACATGTCATAGTCATCCTTTTACATATCATATTAGTACAAGCTTCTCTAAGAAGCTTGGCATGAAATTATCTAAAATTAAAGAAAAAAAGGATAAATATGAAGGGAAGGAAAAGAAAGAATAAGTGGAAGAAGATAAAAATTCTAAGTTAAAGAATAGCTAGGCAATTGTCTTTGTAGCAAATTAAAATGGGAGCTGGGAAAGCTTCAAGAATATATAGACTTTGTTTCATATCTCTTTAGAAATTTAAAAATGTCTATTTTTGAGAAATATTATGGTTTTTTATTTCAAGTTTTCTATACAAAGTTATACATGTATAACTAAAGGTAGTTCTATGAAAATCATGTTGGAAACCCTATTCAGAACCAATCTCAATTTTTGGCATTTAAAATTATTAACGAATTGGAGCTTGAGTGAGATATATATTATATTAAATCTTGATATGTCTTGTTTTATAAATATTTTACAGTTTTTCATATTAAGTTTTTTAGACAAAGTTATAGTGATTTAATTAAGGGTATGTTCTGTGGAAGTTGCGCTAAAAATCATGTTTTAAAACTGAATGGTATTCTATTTTATGCAAAGGCTTTACATATGATAATTGAGTATGTAATATCTTGTTTTAAAGATTAAAATTTCTAAAGCTGTTATCTTTTTCATAATTATGTTTTGGACATTTTAATGAAAAGTTATACCTATTTATGTGATGATAGGTCATAATTATATTAAAACTATTTTCATTTCAAGTTTTCTCTATTAGTGTTGAAATCTAACAATTCATGGTTATCAAAACATATTAAACCAAAAGAGAGGAATGTCTCTAAAAAGAAAAGGAAAAGCTCAATTGGGCTAAAGAAATTGAAAAACAATACAAAAAATAATAATTTATGTAGTCTATAATGGCACAAATTAGGAATTTACACTAGTTGGTCTACAACAAATAAAGTTATTACTGGATTTAGTAGAGAACCTCATATATCCTTTAATAATAGAATAAAAGCTGAAAGTAGTTATTCAAATTACAAAGTACCAAAGCGATTCTCTAGAAGATATAGTCAAAAACTACTCTAGAGCATTACAACAACAACCAACACCCATAAGCAGGTAGAAGACCCTAGGAAAGATAATATGATCACGAATACTATTGAGAGAAACTTATCCAAGTAAAAATTTGGTCATTGAGGATGAAAGAGACCAATATAAGAACTTAAACAAACAAAAATGGTTATGTCTGTATAACTAAACCAAAAAAATCTACTCAAAAATATATCAAAGATATGATTATAAGCATAGAAAAAGAATTTCCTCCAAGCAATAAATTAAATATTTTTAAGAGAGTTGATCCAAAGCTTTTCATGCTAGTTTAATTGAGAACCTATATGCATAAACTAATTTAAGTGAGTTAAATTATATTTTGGAAAATTTTAAGAAGTCTATAAAAAACTTCAAGAAGAATATCGGAGTAGGTAACAAGCTTGTTTACTTCATATTTTTTAGCTCACTCATAGACTAGAATGAAGAAAGTTGTGTTAATCCTTTCCCTATCATTTTATCAAATTAGGGATTGCCAACAATAATAGAGAAATTCCAAAACCAAAGGTGCTTCCAGAAAAAGAATTCAATATAGAATGATAACTTCTCTAAAGTCAAGATAAATTATTTGACTAGTAAATTTATAATCACTCCTCATAACAATATGACCATCATTGAAGAACATGGTGAGAAAATTACTAAGTTTGAAGTAAACTTCAACAGTAATAGTCTTGAGATTTTGCAAGAAATAAAAAAAAAGTGCTATGTTATTACACCAAGATAACCACCAATGATCATAGACATATCTACTACATCAGAGATCATGAAAATATAGATGCATCATCAGTTACATCATTAAAAGAACTATCGGTAGAAAATAACAAAGAAGAATAATGATGTAGAACCCACATCTTTAGTTGGAAGTTCACCCTAAAGAAATATAAGGCGTAAAATTGAAGCCAAAATTAGAAAGTTAGGTGACAATAATTAAAGTAAGGTGAACAATGATTTCTCACTATTATAAAAAAGGATTCTTTATTCTATAAAAAGATATCTTATTTCCATTAGTTGGACATGCTTCGTCAATAGCCAATACTCTACTCTAAAAAATTATTCATCTAGAAACTATGTATTTAGAAATTATGAGTGGCTAAAAATCCTCTCAAGGTTCTTAGTTGGCTTTAAGAATTGTGATAATTATCTATATTATGAAAAAAAATGGAGTGAGTTACTCCTTTTCAATTCCTTAATAAGTTTAATTTGGACACCAAACTATGTACAAATGCAATAGGTTTGTCGTTTCCATAAGGACGTTAAGGCTAGAACAAGTCGAGGCATATCAGGTGTAACAAAAGAAGATAGAAAATGAAAGAGAAGATCATGGTGGACTATGAAATTTAGGTATGATAATTATAATTTCAAGTCAATTAAGAATCATGAATCATTAAATAATTTATTTATAAAATTCATATAATTAAGAAATAAGAAAATAAAAGCATAGAATTCACACTCAGGTTTGTATAAAAGTAAACAAAAATAAGAAAACATAAGGAAATTATAGTGTTAAATCAATGGTTTAATTAGCAACTTAAAGGTTTTCCTTTAGATAATACACTACAGAAAGTAACAATTGGCATTTAAAATGCTAGACTCAATTTTATATCAAAGCCATAGGAAAGAAAACACATCAATAGATGGATACTAAACGTTGTTAACTAAAAAAGAGTATCATTGATATAAAGTATAAATCTCAAGGGAATTAGAGATATTTGTATAAAAATCAATAACACCACCCCATCATTTTGTCCAAAATTATTACTCCTTTTTAATCATCAAATTAACATGGGATCCCACAAATATTTAATAATTCTTTACCTATATAGCTAATATATGATATAAAATTAACTTATTAACTAAATAGTATTTTTTGAATCAATAGTCATATTTTTATTTAAACATATATATATATATATATATATATATATATATATGATAAATACAAAAATATCATCTTTATTAAAAAAAATAGACTAATCATACAAAAACAAAATTTGATTAGGATTGAACATGGTTGGAGTCAATGGTGTACTATTGAAGAACATGTTGGAGCTTTGGGACCCTATCAATGATCTGATTAGACCTCTGAAGATTTTCGTTGGCAACCTAGATGGTTCTCCAACAAACTTTGTAGAGGATATATAAGGCTTACATTTCTTTTAAAAGAGTGTGTAAAGATTAAATACATATTTTAGAAGAGTATGTAAAGACTAATGGAGATCAAGCTGATAACCAAGTTGATGTTCCTAAATATTTTCAAGATCCTTTGCAAGGAATTGGCAGTCCAATGACTAGGGCAAAGACAAAGAGGATGAAAGAAGCTTCGCAAGGCTTGATCATGGAAGTGCAATACAAAGAGGCTATTCAAGAAGAATATAAAATTAAATTTTAGGATTCCAAAGCTTCACAAAGAATGGTATATTAGCTTTTTATGCAAGGGATAGATTTGAAAGATCAAGGATTAATTTAGGAAGAAATTTTAGTTTTAGTGCATTGTAGGCCTTTTATGTTTTATTTATCATAATTATTTTTAGTTTTTTATTTTACAATGATTGATTAGGCCTAATCCATAACTAAATAGGCCCATTTCATTTAGGGTTTTTCTTTCAGGGTTTGTTACTTATAAAAAGGAGTAGCCATGTAATTTTTTGGGGAACTGTTAGATCATTTATCAAGTTTATTTCATAAAGCTTTTTGCTTTGCCTTCCTATGTTCTTGATTGAATGCTTGAATTTTACATTTCAAAGGGAGTGATCAATCTTCGCGGCATCTCAAGGTTATGGTTTTAAAGACTTTGTATCCTTAGGATTATAATCTGATCATCTTCAACACGTTACTAGAAAATCAATTGTTCCAATTCATTTTAGTTCATGGGTTCCTAGGGTTTTCTCCTAGAGGATCCACATCATTTTATATCAGAGCTTAGTTGCTAGAAATAGGTTATCTATCTACATCTATCTTTGTTTGAGCTCTTGATTCCAAAAAAAAATTGTTCTTAATAGTTTTGCTTTTCTTTCAATTTTGTTTTCATTGTTTTTGTCTTTAGATTTCATTTCATAGTTCTCTTTGAATTCTTCCTATATTTTTAATTTATTTCCTTATACTTTATTTTCTATCTTCAATCGATATTTGTTCTTCAAAAAAAAGGAAAATTAGAGATTGATGTTATTCGTAGTTACAAAAAAATCGATAAATTGGAGTTGCAACTTTAAATAACCATAAATTTTGACTCAGATAAAAAAACGATTATTATAGCAGTAGTGAAAATTTTAAAAAAGGGAGAAAAAAATGGAAGATTGTTCAAGTTTTCTGTTCTTGTTGAAGTAAGTATCCAATTCTTGTTTTCTTGCTTGAGTTTCTTGTTATTGTTTAAATTAGTTTTCCTTTATTTTTTTCTAGTTTTGGTATATTTCATTCTAGTTTCCCTTTATTTTTTGTTCTCGTGATTGTTTCAAGCATAACAAGATGGTTTTGAGTCTTTTGCCTTCTTAATAAATTAGCTTCATTTCTAGTAATTTCTTTCACATATATTTTGCATCCTTTTATAGTTTTCTTATTTTTTCTTGGCTCTTTAGAGTCATCTTTAGAATTTCTTTCTGTCACCATTTTCCTCAATTAAGTTTTTAAAATCCAAATTTTTGAGATTGTCACTAACAAATTGGTTGCTTCTTGAGATTAGTTAAATTATTTGATTGTGTTAAGAACAAAAAAGGGTGGGTGGCCTAGGCTTTGAGTGGTAAAAGGTTAGAGAAATCACCATCAAGAAAAGGCCAAAGTAGTGTGAAACACGAGTAATACACAATCTGATTTGAGCGCAAACACGTGAAGAAATGCGTAAGGAACAACACATTTTATTTCATTTTACTTTACAAGTTGAAAGCATGAGTAAGGAAGGTGGAGAACCATAAGAGGTCGACATGAAATTCTTCACCAAGGATGTTAATGATCAATTTAAGTTAATGAATGCGAGGTTGAATGAATTAGAATCCTCTTATGGTTCTGACTCATATTGAAGAGATGAGGTCGTTGAAGAAGAATGATGAGTTCTCAAAAAGCACTACAATTACCATGATTTTATGCACGTTAATTGATTAAATATATAAATATATATGATTTTATCATATATTTATATAAATCTGTCTTTTTGGAATGACAAGTATTTTTATTGTTTTTCAGGTATTTTTGCTTACAAAAAGTAACTTAAAGACTCAAAGAGAAATACTAGAAGCAATACATCACAAATATATTCATAAAATAAATGAGGAAAAGTCAATAAATATGGAAAAATGGGATAAAATGGATCAAAAGGGTCAAAAATGTCAAAAAGGGTGAAATTTCGCACGCAGCTGCACAACCACGCCGTACAACTTGCCCAGCAGTGCTGGACAGTGCACGCATCATGCCCAGCCATGTTGAGCAACACGTGCGCATCACCAGACCACACCGAAATTGCACGCCCAGCTACGCGCATCGCCCGCACAATACCCAGTCCACGCACGCCCCTGCTCCATTCCGCGAGCACTGCACGCCATCCACGCACACCTATGCCCATCCCACTGCACGCCATCCGCACACACCAGCGTCCATCTACGCCCAATCCACACGCGCTGCCGCACCCCACGCCACCATGATATCAGCAATGATGTCATCATTCACTACTTCACGTTTCCACCATTTTTAATCATTTTTTCACCCACTTTTTCTTCCTTTCCTCACCTATAAATACCCCATTCTTTTCACTTCAAAATATACCTTCAAAACATCTTCTTCTTTCTTTCTTTCTCTCCATTTCTTAGTTTTTAGCTTTTCTTAGTTAGTTTTTCTTAGTTTTAGAGTTCTTCTCTTTTTGAGAAGAACTAATTATGTTTTTGTAATTTATTTGCTTTTTTATTCAATAAATGGAAGTGAAAAATCCGTTTGGAGGTTTTCCAACAACAGGAATGACATCAAAGTATTGTAAGGATTTTATTTTCTTTGTAGTTATTTTTTATGCTTTGTTCTTATATGTTATATTTAATTTGTTTGTGATTAAATTTAACTTTGCTAACTATTGTTAAACATGATATAATAATGATGTTGTTATGCTTGCGAAAAATTAAATAGGTAAAAATCTCTAAAATGAATTGATTTTGTATTTATTCAAGATTTTATATTAAGAATTTTAGAGAGAAATATATTATTTTTCATTACAAATTTAAATATGAAAATTAGATTTTAAGGTTTAGTTATCCGGTCTAATTTAGAGTAGTATTTTTTTATTTGTTGGTACAATCGCTCGGTAGTTAGAGTGAAGCTCTATTTCAAATTTTTTTATAAGAATTATTATCTAAAAATGTATTGACAACATGTTTTCAATAGTAGTTTTAAAACTTGAAAGTTAGTACTCGGATAATTAAATTCTAAGGTTTAATTTGGATACCTTGAATAAAGTTTAAACTGTCTAACCCCACCAAAGGTGGCATTTAAATGGTTCATTTTCAATCTCTTAGAAAAAAGAAATTAATTTAATTAACCAAATTAGTTATCAACCCCACTCATAGGTGTTAATTGATTTGTTTAGTTAACAAAGAATATCTAACCCCATCAAAGGTGGTATTCATATAAAAAATGAAGAATCAATAAAAATCAATTTATATCTTTAATAACCTAAATAATATAAGCAAACATAATTAACTTAGTTATTATATCCATAAATACTCCACTCTTATAAATGATAAAATTTGCATAAATTTTTATTGAATCCATATCTATGTTTATTTTTATGTTCTTAGATTAGAAACACAAAAACCCAAATATCATGACAGGATGATTAGGATTTAATTTCGTTTTTAAAATTTTGAATAATAAATTAAAAAACCACATATATTCCTTCCTTAGATCGACCTTGGGAGTATACTTATCATTTTTCTATGAAATGATTCGTGCACTTGCGAGAGTTTTATAAATATAAAACCAAAGTATTGGTAGGATCGACGATGCCGGTTTTTTTCATCAAAGAAAAAGATGATTCCAAGGCGAAGGAGAGAACAAGTTACAAATAGGAAAAGAAGGATGACTCCAAAGGAGATAGCAATATAGGCAATATAAAAATAAAAATTCAAATTTTTCAAGGAAAGAATGATCCTGAGCTATACTTGGAGTGGGAAAAAAGGTTGAGCATGTACTTTATTGTCATAATTACTCCAAGAAGAAGAAAGTAAAGCTATCAATCGTGGAGTTTATAGATTATGCAGGTATATGATGATATGTGAAGGAATGGTGAGAGGCTTATTCAGTCATGGGAGGAGATGAAGTTGGGGATGCATAAAAGATTTATACCTAGCCATTACTATAGGGATTTATATAGAAAGTTGCAAGGACTAGTTCAAGGATCCATGAGTGTAGAGGATTATTATAAGGAGATGGAAATTTCCATGATTAGAGCAAACATAAAGGAAGATAGAGAAGCAATAATGGCTAGATTCATTGCTGAATTGAACAAGGAGATTACTAACATGGTTGATTTGCAACATCACTTAAAGATGGAGGAAATACCGCACAAGGTCATAAAAGTGAAAAAGCAAATCAAGTCCAAGAAGTTCAAATCTGGTTCATCCTCTAGCTCTCTGTGGAGATAAAATTGAAAGGACAACAAAGCTTCCTTTAGAACAAAAGATGAAGCAAAGTCAAAGAATTCAGTTGTTGTTCCTAAAGGTAAACTTGAAACTAAAACTCTTACTAAGTCAAGTGATATTAAGTGTTTTAGGTGCCAAGAATTCAAACATATTGTTACTGAATGCCCAAACAAAAAGGTTATGGTTGTACGAGAAAATGGAGTACCATGTCGTGGGTACCATGCCAAGTCCCACCTGCCCCTGTGCGCATCTATTGGGTCTCACGCGCACCACGCCGAGCCAGACGCATGTCACGATAAGTTCCACCCACGTTAGCATCCATCCCGTAAAATATTTCGCTCCACATGCGTACCAGCCTATCCAAATGCATCCAAACCTAATTTTTTAGATATTTTCTACTTTTTTAACCTTTTCTCACCTATAAAAGGACCATATCCTTAAAATCCCTCAAAATCACACATTTCTTTCTCTTTCTCTCTCTAGCTTTCTTAGTTTTTTTAGTTTTAAAGTTCTTCTCTTTTTTTCGAAGAACTAGTTATGTTTGTAGATTTCTAGTTTTTTTATTCAATAAACGAAAATACAAATCCGTTTAGAGGTTTTCTAGAAACAGAATTAGCATCAAATTTCTATAAGGATTATTTTGAGGTATAATTTTAAAATGAATTCTTTACCATTATTTTTATGTTTTATTCTTATATATTATATTTCATTTATCTGTGATTAAATTTAACATGGTTGGTTGTTTGTAAAGATGATGTAATAATAAAATTGTTATGCTTGTGAAATATTAAATAGATAAAACATTTTTATAAAATAAATTGATTATGTCTTTATTCAAGATTTTATATTAAGGATGTTAGAGAGAAATACATTATTTTTTCATTACAAACTTAAATATGAAATTAGATTTTAAGGTTTGATTTAAAGTAATATCCTTTTATTTGTTGGTACAATCGCCCTGTAGTTAGAGTAAAACTCTATTTCAAAAGTTTTATAAGAACTATTATTCAAAAATGTATTGACAACATATTTTCAATAATGATTTTAAAACTTGAAAATTAGTACATGAATAATTAAATTCTTAGGTTTAATTTGGACACCTTGAATAAAGTTTAATTAATTGACTCTGCCTAAAGTTATGATTATATGGTTTGTAATTTTCTAATAAATAAAGCTAAAATTTAATACTTAATTAATTAATAGGGCCTACCTAAAAAGAAAAAAATCAATAAATATCAATTTATATGTTATATCTATAAATACTCAACTGTTATGAATGATAAAAATTTACATAATTATTTATTGAATCTATATCTATGTTTATTTTTTATGTTATTAGATTAGAAAACACAAATATCAAAATATCGTGGCAGAATGTTTAGGATTTAATTTCATTTTTAAAAGTTCGAATAATAAATTAAAAATCATATATATTCCTTCCTTAGATCAACCATAGGAGTATACTTGTCATTTTCTATAAAGTGATTTGTATACTTGTGAGAGTTTTACAAATATAAAACCAAAGTATTTATAAGATCGGTATTGGGAACATGATGTTGATCTTGTCTCATCAAGTTTTTGGCGTCGTTGTTGGGTAAAGAATAGTGTTTTTAAATTATTTATCAAATTTTTGAAAAAAAATTATGTTGTAAATAATTGTGATTTTTTTTAATTTATTTTGAGTTAAAAAATTACTTTATTTAATTATTTTATTTTATGAAAAAAATTTAAAAAAAAATTTAAAAAAAAACTAACTATGTAATAGCATGAAAAGTAAAGATATAAGAGAATTCTATCTAAGTCACTATGTAATAGTATGAAAAGTAAAGGTCTAAGGGAGTTTTGTCTATGAAACTAGTTCTTAGATATCTTTGTGCCACTAGTTTTTCCTGAGAACATTTCTCTGTCTAGGAGAATGGTTTTTAAGGAAGCTTTGTCCCACCATTATTAACTAGGAGCACTCTTAATTATTTATATTATTTAACTTAAAGATTAACTTAGCTATTGTAAATATTGTATGATATAACATGTATAAAATGTCTTTCTATTATATATTAGATAGAGTGTATTATAAATATTTATTCTGTATAATTTAATCATGTATATTTATTTGTAAAAAAATGTGTTTGTATTATATGATAGAAAAAATTTGTTATAAATATGTATAGTTTAAGTATGTATAATTATATGTATTAAAAGTTGTATAAAAGTTGTTTGTGTTATATATATTGTAAAATCTGTATAATTATTTTTTATTTTATTTTACTAACTTTATTTTTATTTTACTTTATTTTTTATTTTTCCTAAATTATTTGCTTTTTTTGGTTTTTTACTTAATTTTAATTTTTATTGTTTAGTATTTATTTTAATACTTAGTGTTAGATTAGTTAAAAAAAATCTGAAGCTATCTCCAAAATTTTAAGTTTTTAATCCCAATATATGATAAAAGAAGGTAATTGCTTTATTAAATCTATGTACACATGTGTTTTGATGCCTTAGTTATTTGACTTGCATCTAGAAATTGGTTATCTAAAACCTACAATCATGTCCCTAGTTTTAAGTAAATTAAATTTTGAAAATCCATATGACATGACTTAAAAAGTATAAGTAGACAAACTTGTCCTACCTGTAGGTTTGATTGACTCAATGATGTGGGGACATTAAGTTTACTTAAAATGAAATCACTTATTTACATCTTGTTAAGACGTTAAACTAAGCGTTGGATGAGAGGTAACCCATCATTTTAGGTAAAAAAATTATTTATTTTATTTATTTTAGTTTAATTACATGTGAATAGTTTTAAAATTGTTAAAACTAAATATATTTGTTGAGATGTTAGAAGTTCACAACAATCTATCTATGTGGACTTAATGATGAACACGATGGATGTACCTAGATTTCTCCATCACTACTTGCACACTCTCATAAAATATGTAACTTTTATTCTCTTTTCTCTTTATCTTTAATTTACAGTTCTTACATTGAAAATAATGTAAGTTTTAGGTTTGGGTGGTGAAAAGTTAACATTCTTAATTTTAAAACATTTTATGTTTATATTTTCATTTTTATTGTATTTGATTTTATTTTCTTTATGTGATTTAGTAATTTTAGAATTTTAGGATTAGTTTTAAAAAATTTCTCACAAAAATTTATCATTTCTTTAAATCAAATTTAAGTAAATAGTTAAGTCTTTTGTACTGTTATATTAATTTTTGAAAACATATCATGAAGTATATGATAATTAGTTAGTTTTTGTCATAAGTATTATTTCATGATAAAGTGTGAAAGTATAATGAACCCAAAATCAATGTTTAAGAATCAAATAGTATAGAATGCTTTTGTGAGATATTATTTGAGCCTTAATTTCTTTTATTCTAAGTAAAATATTTTCTTTCTACTCAAAATACTTATTGTGTTTCTTTAAAATTTATATGATCTCTCTAGGTATTAACATTGAATGTATAAAGTTTCTCATCTTAATCGAGTATCATATATTTATTTTTCATTTGCTTAGATTAAATTATTTAAGTAGAAATTGATAGTATATGACTTTATCTCATTCATGCATGTCTTCTATCAAAAAGAGACATATTTGGAGTTACTTAAATCAAAATCAAATAGAAAAAACCACAAAATTAACCACTCACCAAAATCCTACAAAAATATACAATTTGTACATGGGTCCAGTACTACAAAAATGGGTATTAAAGTCAGTTAAAAATCAACTTTAAACCAATTTAAAACCTGTATTCGATCACTAAATAATAGCAAAAAAAATATGTTTAACAAATAGTTTAAATAATACAAATAATTGAAAAATAAAATATTAATTAATAGTAGAAAAATTATCATGGTGTTATTCTATGTTATTCAAGATCATCATATTATTCTCTTGATATTATAATACAAACCTACATATATAATACAAAAATTTATACACATAAATAATAACACATAATAACAGAAAAAATATGACTAATAAGTGCGTAGGATTAATAGAAATACTTACAAGAGTAAATGAAGTGACAAAATGAAGGAAATGAAGAAAAAATGGTGTTTTGTAAGTGAGAAATAGGTATAAATGTTTTTTGAGTATTTTGCTCAAAAAAATAGGGGATCTAAAAGATTAGTTAGAGAGGAAGAAACCCCACTAATCGGCGCTAGAATTGGTGGTCGTAGGTAGCTAGAAAATGAGAAAGAGTTGAGAAGGTTTTGGGTTTTTGAGAATTATGCAGCGTTTGGAATAGTTTTTATTTAGGGAAGAAAGAAGAGAAAAGAATTTATCCACATGGATAGCGTCGGTTGACACCTAGAACTGACGCTTCGTCCTACGTGGATAGCGTCGATTCTATACCGAACCGACTTTAAAATCATTATAAGTCAGTTTTTTCCAAAAATAGATTTTACATATCGACTTAAGTACCCCTTTTTGTAATAGTGGTCCACTCTCTAAAAAAAATATGTTGAACAATCTCTTAAAAAAGATAGAGATAAAGAATATATAGTATAATCTATATACTATGACATTTTTAGCCTTAACAGTTGTAAGAATTGGTTAGTACAAAAAAATATATAGGAAATAATTATCCTAGAAGTCATTGCATTTATTTTCCTACTCTTCTAAAAGGCATATATTTTGAAAATCTTGCTTAATAAGTTTGATTGATGCATGAAAATAATATATATGATATCTTTAAAATTTATACATTTGATTCCTTTCGTGAGATTAAAGTTATGCACTATTTTTGAGAATTTCTTCTTTTATAAGTATGCGAACTTATTAGTTTATTTCTAAACATAAACTTCATTCGCATACGTCTTAGTATGAGTGTTGAACTCATATGATTCAATGTTTTGATAGTATTGACTTGTAAGGATAAAGTCCAAACAAATTTGAATTTCTAACATTGAAATTGGGTAAATTTAAATTGAAACATTTTTGAAATGAAGTATGAAAATGATTTTCAACTAATTATTATTATAAATTATGATTGTTTAAGAAGTTGAAAATAAATTATGTTTAGATTTTTATTATGATCTTAAAAGAGATTAAAAGACACGAGACATTTTTATGTTTTGTTTTGTTTTCTTATTTTATTTTGTTTTATTTCTAAGTTAATTTTTTATTTTATTTAGTTTTTATTTTTTATAATTTTAGTTTTTGATTTGTTTATTTTTGTTATTTCTTTTTAATTTATCCAGTTAGTTCAATGTTTGTGAGTATAATTATTGAAGATCCTCACGAGACTTAAATTTATCCACTATGAAAACCTATGTGTTTAAAGGTTTGTTATATATGCTAAATGTAACTGTGTCAATCAACAGAAGTGATTTATGATAATTTAATTTTTAGTTTTTATGTTAGTTTTTACCTCTTCTTTTGTTAAGAGACTAGAAAGAAGTTGGTTGGTGGTTGCGATTAATGCTTAAAAAGCACTAAAACTATCATGATTTGATGTAATTTAACTGATATTTAGAAACAAAAAAAAACAAAATTATAAAAAATAACATCTAAAATTTATAAAAATAAAAAATAGCAACTTAATAATATTGAACAGATTTAAATGATAGTAATTTAATTTGAATATCATCTAATATAAAACGATGAATCTAACTTTTTTTAATAGTAAAAATATATTAATAGATAATAAATAGTATTATTTTTATAATTATAAATTTTAAATATATTATTTTTATTTTTAAAAAAATCCGTACTTTACCACCTTCCATCAATATAAATATATATAACTATGCAACCTCTGATCACCGAGTAAAACACAAAGAAAATCAAACCATCCATAGCAAAGTCTCTTCTCCCCAAAATTCAAATGGCCTCAAATACCTTTTTTTGTTCAAGCGCAGACGAAAATCGTTGGGTGATGTACATCAAAGACATGTTAAAAGAGCTAGAAGACGATCTAAACAATGTTCCTATTTCAGTCTTTCATGTCCCAAAATCACTAAGCTCAGCTAAACCTGAAGCCTTCGTTCCTCAACTAATAGCCCTTGGTCCATATCATCATTTAAGACCTGAACTCTACCCAATGGAAAGATACAAACTCGCTGCTGCATACAAAGCTCTCCAAAGATACACCAACTACCTTCAGTTCCATGACCTTGTTTTTCATCTCCAAAAAGAAATGCCCAAAATTAGAGCAAGTTATCACAAGTATTTAGAACTCAATAATGAAACTCTTGCTTGGATTATGACTATTGATAGCTTGTTTTTATTGGAGTTTCTTCATAGTTATAATGATAAAGTTTCTCTAATGAAATCTTCAACTGGGTTCAACTTGGTTCGATCTGGTGGTCAAAAATTGACCAAAGATGGTATTATTAGAGATATTCTAATGCTCGAGAATCAAATTCCAATTTTGGCCCTGAGAATGATATTACACTACTGTGGTTTCAAAGAGAATGATGATAATATTGATGCTGCTGATTTGGCTTCATTGTTTGAACCCTTTTGCAGAGACATATGTCCAATCAAATTGGAGACATCAAAATCACAACCGTCTAATTTTACTGATGTTGAAGTGACCTCCAACCTTATAAGGCAAACCCATTTGTTGGGTTATATGTATCATTTGTTACTTTTGCATAAAGACGAAGAAGATGATGAAGTTTTATGTTCCAATAAATCAGAAGGTAAAAGTACTAAAATACCCTTTTCTATCATAGCTCATAATGATTCCAACAACCAAACGATTAAGAACAACAACATACTAGTGAAAACCTTTATGGGTTTTACAAGAGCAATCTTGGGTTTATTCCATTTAGTGAAAAGGCCATTAGATTGGATACTAAACTGGTTTCAAAGGTTGTCAAGTCTAAACTTGGCTGTACTTAGACCATTTAAAGGACCAATGAACTGTATAACAGAATTGGCAGCAATTCCATTTGGTTTTTCAACTAATGCTTCTTTCAGAGAGGAAGGTGCTCCACCTATTATTGCCATTCCTTCGGTGGAAGAAATGGTTGATGCCGGAGCAGAGTTCCGGCCGGCCAAAGGGGGCATAACAACTATTACATTCAGAAAAAGGACTGCAACATTTGAGCTACCACATATCAAATTAGGTGTTAATTCTGAGGTTGTATTGAGAAATTTAGTGGCACATGAAGCATTGACTAAATCTAATTATTTAATTTTCACAAGATACACAGAATTGATGAGGGCTATTATTGATACTAAAGAGGATGTGAAAATTTTAAGAAAGAAGAATATTATTGATAGCGATCTTCGTGATGATGATATAGCAGATTTGTTTAATGGGATGTGTAAGTCAATTGGTCCAACGGATACAAAAGACTTGGATGAAGTGATTGAAGATGTTAACATTTTTTATAACAATACAAGGAAAATTAAGGCTTATAAGATTATGAGTAAATATGTTTATTCTTCTTGGAAGATTTTCACACTGCTTGCCACTATTTTCTTTTTGTTTCTCATGGGTCTTCAGACTTTTTGTTCTGTTTATAGTTGTCCTCGTATTTTCAAGACTGAGAAAAGTAACTGATTCTTCTGATTTTTTTTTAATTAAGGTTGTACTTATCCTTTTTCTCTATTTATGTTGTAAAATGTCATTTGTTTTTCAAGTAAATGTTAATGGGTATTTTTGTATGAGTATGGTCATTGGTATGTACCATACATCACACCTCTTAAATGATCGAGTTCCTTTGTGATCTTCTCAACCTTTTAATGAAATTAATCATGATTGCTTGTCCCAACACAAGGATGAATAATGTTCTTTCACCAAACTATACCTGGGAGAGTAGAAGCAGTTATTAATATTATATTTTAGGATCACTTTATTATTATAAAGAAGTTTTAAGGAGCATGTTCCCATAATTGTGATTGTCAATATTATCATTTATTAATGAAAATTCTATACAACATTGTAGTAATATTATTAAATTATAATTAATTATAAGATATAATAAACAATTAGTTATTATGATGTAACTAACAAAATTAATTATTATAATATCATTACACTTGTATGATTACAAATCATTGCTCTTTTTTTTTTTGGTCTTCCACTTATTTCTTCTAAGGATGGACGTGGTGTGAGTTTTAGCAATTATTTACAATTCACACCACACTGCACAGACAAAGAAATGCCATCGCACTACAAAGAGAAAGAAATCTCACCGCATTGCCAAGACTAAAATTCATGAGTTGAGTCTTGGTAAAGCTCCAATTTCTTTTAACCTTCTTTAATACTTTTGAATATACCCAAAATGTTGTCTTTAGTTGTATTCTTTAACTGATATAAACTTTCTTGTACAGTTTTGGTCATCCTTTTTATTCGATTCTTCTTGGTCTTGGATTTACATTATCACAACAATGGTTCTCAACCATGCAAAAAAGAATTTGAATGGTTTAGGAAGTAAAAGAAACATCTTCAGAAAGATGAATCAACATTGGCTCATGATATGAATAAAATGCTGCTGGGAGGTTGCTACTACAGATAAATGGAGGACAAGATTCTATGCTGGGAAACCCTTGGACATTCCGAGCATAAAGAAGTTTGTTTACCTTTACTCCCCCAAAAGTTGACACTTTTATGGAAAATAATAAATTTTCAATTGAAAAGAATAAATTAAGTTCATATGTTTAATTAGCATTTGAGGAAGTCACTCAAAGTGGGACAAATGGGCAATAGAAAATGTAAAAAGCTTGAGTTCCTAAGAAAATGGAAATAGTATCCTTTGCTTTACAATAATAAATGCTATCCAATTTTCTATATTCAAGAAAACTCTTATAATGAAATGGAAATGTGTGCATTGATTTATCTTTCCTTAATTAAGCAACAATAATTTGCCTCATCACATTCCACCATTCAATGATGCAAATTGGTTTAATTTCCTTGTTCCACAAGCCGTAATTATGTCCTTCGTCGATCCTAAGTGTTTCATGGTCCTCGCATTTTCTCGACAATAGTTCTACTCTTTTCTTCTAAATGCCTTCTCTTTTCTTCCAATTTCTCCCCCATCTTCTTCTTTAGGTCAAGCATCCTCTCTCTTTTCCCCATTCTTGTTGTCCGTGCATCATCTTCTTCAGCAATATTATTATGTTTATCAAACAATGTCAAAGACCTACAAGGTGATTTCTGCCCTGACATCACCTCCTCTTTCTGTTTTTCAGATTCAGGAGATTCATTATTTCCCAACAATTGTGTAGTCAGTTCATGTAAACTTCGTCCACCTGATGATAGATCAGCGGAAGATGAAACAGCTATATCTGAAGAATTACTGGAAGTTTCTCTAATAGTTTCTGAGTTGGTTCTTGCTTCAAATGGTTGATAACTTGGTACTTCACAAACAGTCACTGGATCATTCACAGACTCTTGATTATTCCATATGAAAGGAGCAACCTTCGATGGGACCCAGTCATCCTTTTCTGCTAACATCCATGGAATGCCCAAACTTTCACAATTTGGAAGCACTAGAGTGTCACTGATTGTAGCCTGCACAAGAGACACAAGTTTTCAGGAGAAGCACCCATGCATCATATTTTCATTCTGACAATTATTTTGAGTTCAAAGACTACATGTAAACTTGACAAAATAAGCGCAGGGCAACTTTCAGTTCAAATACTGGGGGAGAAACAAAGATTTCATTGGAGATTTATCAATATACACTCCTCAACATAAGAACATGTATGCACATACAAATATATAATCTTAAGAGCATAAATATTGTTTTGGGTAAGGTGCCGTATAAGTCTCTTACCTTAGGAGATTTGTGTCAATTAATCCCTTTACATTATGAAAGGTGTCATTTATTCCCTTGCATTTGCTAAAAAGTACCAAAGAAACACAAATTTGACTACTCAATATTATAATAGTTTTTATGATAAAAATTCCACTATTCATTAAATATTTTAATAATTTTTATGATAAATATCATAACAAAAAGTAATTTTTACCTTATATTTATTTACCAATAAAATAAAGTATTGATATAAAAAATATTACTTTATTCAAAATATTAATAAAAAATATTTTTTGTCCTTTGACCTCTTTTATAAAAGTACAAGACCAAATGATTTTTTTCGTAAGGGACTAAATGACCTCTCTAGCTTAACGAAAAGAACATCTGCGGTATTTTTTTCTATTTTTTTAATTCATGTTATTTAAAGATTGATGTTATTGTGCAGCATCCATACCTTGATCCGACTAATCAGGAATAAAGCCACATGTCCATTGGTAATTTTATGATCCCCAACAGCTGAGTCCAACGTAAAGTCAATGTCAGGCATGGATGTGAAAGCAAACCATAACTGATCCGTAGGTGGTGGCTTGACATGTAGCCGCAGTGTTCCACGGAGTGATGTAACCCTTATTCCCAAAGAAAGAGGCACCTTCAATTATGCAATTGGTTAGTTTACAGAGATAAGGATTCTTGTTCACTCCTTTCTAATCGTTTACACATAAAATAATAAGGATCTGTAAAATGTTCAAGAACCTTGTGTTTGTTGAGAGGAGTACCAAAACGACAGAAAACCAAGCAACTCATGAATATTATCAAGTTATCTATTCCTAGTTTAATTACATCAATGCTCCACTTAATAAACAGAAATACTCAACTGTCATATTCAGTATCAATTTAACATTTGATCATACTGGAACGCCTCAATGAAAGAATAATAATAATTTCCTAGGTAAACTTACCAAAGCAAGACATACTAAATCATCTAAACTTCTGCTGTCACAGAAAGGTTCTACAGATAGAAAGGTATACTCACCTGAGAAACTTGTTTGGCAATAGAATTTACTATAGACGTCCACCTAGATCCAGAAGATGATGCTGAAACCGGACTTTTAGAGCTTTTCAACCTTTCTGTAACAAACAAAACAGTTTGAATCTGCCATATTTGGTTATTAGTCATAAACATTTCTGACCACTTCAAAGGAAAAAAAATGTTATTCATAACCTAAAATAAAGGCAAGATAATAACGTCCTCTTATTCTTCTAAGAACGGAAGTTTATAGGAAACAAGCAATGAATTAAAGGTGAAACTCAAAATATGATTCAGTTATACCAATATTCACAATATAATTTGATTTAACCTTATTTCAAAATATGTTTTGTACACTGTTCATGTTACTGTTCACTTTCCAATCTTTACTTCCATACAACTTGCACACACTCGTATGAAAATTCCACATTGTAACGTGTTACAAATCTGTAGAATTTCCACACGGGTATTTGAAAATTCTATACATCCACTTAACTCATCCTCTATAAGAAATATACTAAAAATGTACCCCATTTTCATAAATTAAACCCACAGATAAACCATATATGAATAATGCATTTCCTTCCTATTAAAACAATCTGACTAGACAATTATATTAATACATTTTTCTATAAGCCTATACTTTTACAGGAAAATCTAAACTCGTGGATTGAAGTAGAAAAACAAAGGCAAATTCAACATCTTTTAATATACCAATTTCTCACAAAGTAGAAAAAAGTATAGGTGATAAGGGCTGTACTGATAAGCTTCAAGCAAAAACAGGATAAGAAAATCTATGGGTATAATTCAGAAATGGTACCAAAACTTTCTTAAAGGTATAGTTTAGTATATTAAGTTTTTAGTTAAGCAGAATAAGAACACTAACTTCATAAAAGTTCCAAATAAATCCAAAAAGTCATATTTAGACCGTGTACTTGGCACATGTATTTTTTCTAAGGTTTTTTGACATTTTAGATATTTGAATTAAAAACAAAAAACAAAAAAACTCAGAAAACACAAGTGGGATGGGAGGTTCGCGAGTGGGGGAGTAGCGCTCATAGGTGAGGGTGCGATGGGCTCGCGGGTGAGAGTGCGACGGACTCGCGGGTAAGGGTCGTGGGTGGAGGACTAGGATTGGAGTAGGGGTTCGCTGAAGGGGTGAGAGTTCGCTGGGTCGTCAATTTTTTTTTTAATTCAAATTTCTAAAATGCCAAAATTGCCTTCAAATTTTTTTAACTTATTTGAAACTTTTATAAAGTTAGTATCCTTATTATGCTTAACCAAAAAATTACTATACTAAGTTGTACTTTTATTATAGCTAGTGTACTAATCTTGCTTAGGTCAGTCAATATGCCACCAAACCGCACATTTTCAAAAGTTAAAATACCACTTCGGCTATTAATCCAAAAATCTATATTCTATGCAAATTATTCATTGTACCGGAACAATCTAAAACAAGAGGAATCACTTTTAAAATATTCCCCAGAAATGAAACTTTGACATTAATCCATGCATAGTTTATCAGCAAATACTACTGCTATGAAGTCTTTGTAATTACAACCTTAAGGTTCCATTATTTATCTGACAGTCAAAAGATACAAACACATGGGCATACTACAAAGGCAATCCAACAATAGAATAATGATACACTTTACCTTCTTCCTTATGATCTAGTGCATCGGTTGTTCCTTCAGAAAGATCCAAATGCTTACCAATAGAATCAAAATCTCCAAGAACATTTGACGGGACATCCGAAACAGAGCATAATTCAGGATTTTTATTCTCTGTTTTAGGATCCAGTTCCCGAACTTCTAATCTTGTTCCAAAGACCAAAACTGCACTACCAGAATATTCAATATCAAATTCTACAGCCCACACCTCATGCATATCAAAGGGAAGAACCCTTGTTCCAAGGATGCATGGAGGGAGATTCCCGAGATTAACATCAGCACAGATGACTTCACCTATATAGCTGGGGGTCCGCATACTGGACAATGTTCTCTGTTATAAAAAGAAAAAGGCTGAAAAATGATAATGGTATTAATGCTAAAACTATTCAAAAAGTGGTATTGGCATTAACGTAAAACAACTCAAACCGACAGTAATCCATTCATACGGGATGTGGCCTTTATGCATGTAACGCATGCAATCTCCCCTATTTGCACATTTACTTTTACTAACTATGACATACAAAATTGGCATAACTAAATAACTTTTATGCTCAGATTTCAGGACGCACTAGTGGTGTTCCTCAACCTTAGAGACCCACTTCCATGAAGAAAAGCTAAAAATAATTATTAAAGTGTAAAGCATAAAACCACAATAGTAATATTTCATAAGAGTCTGCTGCATGACTCCCAAATGTGTAGCATCTCTCAAAAGATTATAAATAAGAGGCAGCCTAAACTATCCATCCCTAACTGCATAAATATACTATTATTGCACCTTTATGCACATGCAATCACTAAATTAGGGTGCAGGAGTCTACCTGGATCCTTGATATTACGGATTTTTTCATCTCCTCATTGCTTTTCGCATCAAAAAAGAGACGAGATATTAACAAATTATAAAAGAGTGTTCTGTCGTCTATACCAAACTTTTCTTCCAACTCAGCATCCGAAACCAAGTTATCTTCTATGAGACACTTATCAAAATCTACAGGTGGAGCAGCCCCCAAGACAGCATCCCCAACAGAATCCTGACATGGATGTCTCTCAGAAGATTTTCTCTCTTCACGAACTGAAGACGAAGTCAAGACCAGCTTATTGCCAGCATTAACCTTAGAAGATATCTTTGCTATTTTTTTCCAAAACAAACGAACCTTTGAGGAAGGACCGTCAATCTTTTGTGATCTATCTACAGGCTCAACGGCATGGAAACTTACCAAGGGTTTCATAAAGGAAGGACATCCCGCACTTAAGGATGTTATATAGCTGTGGTATCTCTTATGCAACTTGCAAAACCAGTCTAGACTGCCATCATCATCATATGTTGCCAAGCGCAGAGCTTTACACCAGCATTCCTTCTCCCAGGAAGTTTCAAGATAAATGTAAAAAATGTTGCTTCCCTTGTAAATTTTAGAACCTTTTTTTTCCAATTTGATGGGAAACCTTTTGGCCCTAAAAATCGATTTAGCATGAATTATGATACTCTCTTGTGTTTCACAATCTAGACATTATTCATGACTCATCATTTATATCACTAGAAGTTTGAAACGATGTTGCATAGAAAAACAACTCAAGAAATAAGATTATATTTTAGACAAAGAAAGTAGACAGTGTGATTATGTAACTTAATGTATGAAGCATGGACAAAACTTTCAGTTAAACAAAATGCAATTTGTTGCATAAAATTTGTATCTCATAGTCCAAAGAAAATCATGTAAGACTGTGCCTACTGTTTACTTTGTTCAAATTGTCTTGAAGGAAGATAAAGAGTTCTTATAAGTGACAGATGCTTTTCACAAATCGGCCTATGATGGGGCCACCAATTCCAATATGATGCCACCCTCACAAGAATCACAACAAAGAAAAAGACAGTTCCAAAGAAACAAAAACTAGAAACACAAGCAAAGGATACAAGTAAGGAAAATAAGGTAAACTTGACGAAGCTCATAACTATTAAGTCTTTAACAAAGTTCGAAACGCTTGATGAAATGGCATGGTACATTTCATGTCTGGACAATCAAGATACCAAAAGCAGCCTGTAAAATTCAGAGGGTGAAAAGAAGCTAAAAACTTGTTTACTAGAATCTAAGATAGTCTACGTGACTACGAACACAAGTTTTTAGGATCGATGTTGTAAAAGGCTATTTTAAGTACTGATGCGTTTTTCTTAAGTGAAGCGAGGCTTATGCCTCGAGGCGGTCCAAGGCGAAAGCTTCAAACTTTAACTTTAAAAAACATTTAAATATTAATAAAAGTAATTTTTAATCCAATAAGCAATAAACATCATGGAAAGTATCTCAAACTTAAACTTTAAATAACGTTAAAATAAAAATATAAGTAATTAATCAGAAAAATAACCATAAAATACGCAAAATTAATAAATATAAGTTGTGACTCTAATGCTTAAATATCAATTTAGAGTAGAAGGAAAAATACAAATATAAATAGACAAATAGAGGGATAATCTGACTTGCAATGCTGCAATTTAATAACCTATAAAATTTGAAGTTGATAGAGACAAAAAGAAAATAAAAGTACTAGGTGAAGGAAAATCAAAGAATATTAAGGAAACAATCCTAATAATGTTTTTTTATGAGAATATAATATTTTTCTTTTTGTTTTTCTTATCTATGACCTTCAACATTTTTTAATTTTGTGAAAGTAGGTCTAGATTTTATGAATAACGCATAACCAACTTCAAAAATTAATCAATTAAGGTTAAAGTTTCAATTAACTTGAGGCGTAAAAACCTTAAGGTGTAAACCTTAAACCAAAAAAAGTGTAAGCTTTAATTTATCGCATGAGGTTATAACCTTGAAACTTTTTTAAGCCTTAAATTGAGACGAGTCTCAAAATAGCCTCTTTTTTTAACAATGTTTAATATTGAAAGTGAGAAGTGCCCATCCAACAAACCATAGCATTAAAAAATATATTATCATAACAGTATCCACAAAACATTAAAATTCTACTGAGGCGACATTACCATTTCCTTGATGATAGGCTTGTTGCGGAAACGGCTTCAACAATGCAGCCTTTCAGCTTGATGGCTGTATGGGAATCATCTAATTCAGTTATAATAAGAGTATTTTCCTTGATCCTTGCTTGTTTTCTAACAGGAGAGACCTCGAAGAATTGTTTTTTCTTATTTTGCTCCCTTGGTGGCCGGGTTAGCCAATTCTTTGGAATTCTTTCTGGTTCTAGGACCCAAACTACCCCCTAAGGAAAAAGAAGTCAGAATCACGAAAGGAGGAAAAATTATAGACAAGTGTGAAAACATTGAGAATATTTGACTAATCTGTTCAATTTTCCATCCAATTCGTAAGATTAATAAAATTTATATTTCAAATAAGTCACATGGAGATATTATTGCTTCTAGTTAGACAGAAATAAATTATTCTCGGAGAAAAATTAAGAAAAGCCAACATTTATAAGAACTTAAAACTTGTAATCATCAAAATAATAACCATATCTACATTTTATATGTTTTTACAATAAAAAAAGTCTCCAACTCAATAATTTCACGTTGAGCAGCATCATTCCGCTAATTAGATCCATCCAAACAAATCATTGGGTTTTTTTTTGTTGTTATAAGTTTTAAGAATGTTATTTTATGTAATTTATCATTAATTAATTAGTTATTCATTTACTTCCACATGTTTGTCTTTGATAGATCTATTTTAACTCCTAATCTCTCCCAAGACCGCAGTTAAATTTAGGGATTACTAATTAGGCAAGAAAAAGTACGGGAAATTAGGATTCCGATTCCTTTCATGAAAAACAAACAAAGCATGACTAGACGAAATAGAAAGCCACAAAAACTCTTCTGATGGAAAAATTTGGAAATAAAAACAAATGAAATTATTATTTAAAAACAAAAAAGGGTACCTGCTTGTTGCAAACAAAATCAAGGGACTGATGAGGATCAAGTTGTGATGCAAAAATGGAAGATGGGTTGGATTGATCTGCTCGCTTAATTTTGCGTTTCAATCCATCAATGACCATATATACTCCCAAAGCTTCCACTATCAAAATCGCCAGAACCCCAAAAAGGAAGCCAGAACAAAACACAGTTGCCCACCACATCTCACTTGTGAGCTGTGACTTCCTCAAGAATGAAAATTAAACATTTATCCTTGGCGAAAAAGGATAGAAATCAAGCAGCTAGATAATCATCTTCACATTACAAATGCCACTATCAATTCCGTACAGTGAAGAAAAATTTCTGGAAACTGTTCCTTCTATATATTGCATCTTCTCTTTGAAACGAATAATAGAAACTTCCAGGTTTCCAACTACAGTTCTTGATGCTGTTGCCTTCCATTTCTGTTTCAATAATTGATATAAGCATAAATTTGATTCATTGTATATTTGTTGAAGTAAACGCGTAGAAATAGAATGAAAGAGATTTAAGGTAATAACTTTACCATTAAATATTTCACTAGTCAATGCCGGTCATGAGACTTTTTTTTTTTTTTTTGCTCAAAAAAGATCCAGTTATATTAACAGATAATAACAAAGGAGTATCAAGATAAAAGAGAATTGTGAATATCCTTAACGTGGTTATAAGAAGATTAAGAAATTAAACTATGAGTAATTTTATTTAAGTTTTTAGGAATGTAAAAAGCAGATAACATATTAAAATACAATTAGAGAATCTTGATCGGATTGATACTATTCAAAGCTTCTTGAATAATTTAATTTAATTCAAGTAATAAATTAAAGATAAAATTAAGAAACAAATTAAGGTTTAATTCAAGAAGTTTTTTGAAATTTAAGGAGTGAATATTTTTATAAATAAATTTTTAATTGTAATGAATTCATCAATCAAATAATCATTTCAATTAAAAAAAACTTTAATAATAGAAAATTAAAAGTAATTTTCTTAAATATAATTGAGTTATGAGTTATAAGTGTCGTAAATACCTTCTATAATTTCTCTTTTTATGTAAAATAATTTGCAGCAGGTTCGGAGACGTAAACAAAATTGGTTGAACTCTGTTATCAAATTTGTGTGTTATTTTGTTTATTTTGTTTTCTCATATCTAGCTTAATAAAAATTTGAGAAATTTCTCAACAACTATTATTAGAGTTTTTGTGGTGATTTGTGTCCATTTTCTACAATGTACTATTTACATAAATAGTAAATTATGTGAATAGTAAATTTTTGTCCGTGATATTGATTTGTCGACAGAGGTGTTCTAATATACGGTGGGTTACAGAAATAGTCAAAAACGATCCGTAGGAAGTCAGATTTGAGTAAGAGCAATGGTCGTAAATGAAGAAAAGGTGAAACTCGAGAAATTCGATGACACGGATTTCAAATTTTGGAAAATGCAGATAAAAGATTATCTATATCAAAGAAATTTATATCAATCTCTCTCAAGGAAGAAGCGAGAAGTTATGAAGGAAGAAGATTGGAATCTTCTAAACACACAAGCCCTCAGAGCTATTCGATTGACTCTATCCCACAATGTTTCTTTTAACATAACAAAGGAAAAAACCATAGTGGGTATTATGCTAGCTTTCTCCAATATGTATGAGAAGTCATCAGCCTCAAATAAAGTGCACCAAATAAGGTGTTTGTTCAATTTGCCGTTGATGGAAGGCGCATCGATAGCTCAACATCTCAATGAACTTAATACAGTTATAACCCAGTTGAGTTCAGTTGAAATTGAATTCGATGAAGAAGTAAGAGCATTGATACTTTTGTCTTCTTTACCATAAAGTTGAAATGATATTGTCACGGTTGTGAGTAGCTCATCAGGAAGCAATAAGTTGAAATTTGACAATGTTCGCCAACCTCTTCAGTTTTGCATACAAAGTCAAGAGGAAGTAATTCAACCAAAGGAAATGGACGTGACAAAATAGACTACCAAGGTATATCAAAGGATAGGAGGACCAAATCCAAGAATCCCAATAATTCCCATAGCTCAAAGACTATCGAGTGTTGGAATTGTGGGAGAATTGGGCACTACAAAAATCAATGCAAGAGTGCACCGAAGGACCAACAAGTGAAGGAAGGGGCAAATGTTACTTCCACCTCAGGAGGAGATGATGCACTGATATGCTCTTTGGAAAGCAAGGAAGAATCTTGGGTGTTAAACTTTGGAGCATCGTTCCATGCTACTTCATAGAAAGAATTCTTCAAGAAATATGTCCCCGAAGTGTAGGTGGGACCCACGTGTCTAACGCGTCTAGCCGTTGTCCCCCACCTTCACGCGCCTCTGATCCCGTGCGCTGATCTCTACATGCAACCGGATCTTCAGCTAATCAAATGCCGCCACGTGTCCGCACTAATCCTTTCAGTGAATCAGGAGCTGACACATGTCCCACTCTATTTTTCAGCCAATCAGTGTTGACATGTGGCATGTTACAATGAGCGCGAAAGCGTAGGATCAGCCCGCATTGCAGCCGTTGTCTCCCGTGCGACAATCCATCGTGTGCCTGTTTCCCGCAGCCAATGAAATGCTGCCACGTGTCCGCATTAAATCCTTTCAGCGAATCAGACGCTGACACATGGCATGCACTTTGAATTTAAAAAGCAGACGGTGCCTCTCTGTGTGTACGCGTGATTTAAAAAAACATTTTAAATATCGAAAATCGATACGCGTGATTTTTATTTTTCGATACAAATTTTTACGCGTTTATTTAAAAAATAAAAATAAAAAATTTAATATTTTAGATGTATTTTTTTAGCTATAAATAGGAGATAAGATGATAGAGTAAAAAAGTTTTTGGGAGTTTTGGAGTGTTTAGTTTTTGAGATTATTGTGTGTTCCGTTTTGGACTGCAGAACACGCAGAAGCCATTTTTTGGCTTTTATTGTGTTCTGCGTGTACCAAATATTTGTTCTAAGTGATGTTTTAATTTTCCTTCTTCTTCATCTAATTTTTTTGTATCTATTGTAATTTTTATTTTAAATTTATGAAGTAATTTAATTTTTCTTGGATTGCATTTGATCTAAATTTATGATGCTTTTAATTTAATTATTTTTGAACGATTTATATGACGTTTGAGTTTTTTATTCTATTTTGTGTTTAATGCTTTTGATTATTTACGAATTTTATCAAATGATCCATGGCACATAAATAAACTTGGAAGAGGCATTTTTATGTATATTGCTCATAGATAGAATGACATGTATAATGAAGGATAGGAATATACCCTAATTATATGTGTGGCCATTTGAGAACTTAGAACGTAATGAATCTTGGTGAATTTAATTCTCATAGGAATATAGTGAATTAATTTAACGAGATGTGTTTGTACGGAGCTCGAAAGAGATGTATGAATAAAATTAGAAGTTTTCGGTTGACAAATTAAATGTACAAAAAAATATAAATCAAAAGAAAATAATATGATTTGAGTTGATGAATTTAGTGAAAAATTGCAATCCTAGATTTCTTTTATTTTGTTATTAATCTCTTTTCTTAAATTTGCTACATTCAACGAACGTTTTGAATAAAATCAGAGTGAGATAATTTTAGTACTCAACAAATTATAGTAACAAATCTCCGTGGGAACGATAACTTACTTATCAAATTTTATTACTTGTGACCGTGTATGCTTGCACGTTTTATGTTCTGCAAAACAGACAACAATGATCAACCGTGTTCTATTATTGGAAAAGGTGTAGTAAAGATTAAGTTGAACGGGTCTATTTGGGAGTTGAAGGATGTCATGAATATTCCCGACCTAAGAAAGAACTTAATCTTAGTAGGGCAGTTGGCTAGTGAAGGCTATACTACGGTCTTCCATGGTGATGATTGTTTTCAAAAGGTGTAATGACGGTTGCTCGAGGCAAGAAGAGTGTCACTTTTTACATGACATTAGGGGCACGTTGTTCGATCGCAGTTGTAGCAGGTAATGAAACACCAAATCTGTGGCATAAGAGACTAGGCCATATGAGTGAGAAAGGGATGAAGATTATGCACTCAAAGGGAAAACTTCCAAGTCTACAGTCTGTGGAGATAGACATGTACGAAGATTGCATACTTGGAAAGTAAAAGAGAGTCATCTTTTAGACAAGTGGTAGAAACCTAAAGAAGGAAAGGCTAAAGTTCATTCACTCTGATGTTTGGGGACCAACGATCATCTCATCCATTGGTGGGATACACTACTTCGTGACTTTCATCGATGATCACTCTCGGAAGGTATGAGTTTACTTTCTAAAGCATAAGTCTGAAGTATTTGAGGATTTCAAAATATGGAAAGCTATGGTTAAAAATGAGACAAGTTTGAAGATCAAAAAGCTCAAAACCGACAATGGTGGTGAATATGAAGACACCAGATTTGAAAATTTTTGCTATGAGCATGAGATTAGAATAGAAAGAACTATGTCAGGCATGTCTCAACACAATGGTGTAGCTAAGCATATGAACCGAACGTTGACAGAAAGAGTCAAAAGCATTCGTATACAGTCAGATCTACTAAAGCAATTCTGGGCAGAAGCAGTCAACACGACAACTTATTTGATCAATTAAGACCCATCTATTCCATTGGAGCACAGAATACCAGAGGAGGTATGGAGCTGAAAAGAGGTAAAACCATCACATCTAAAAGTTTTAGTTTGGTTACCGCATTTGAGATGACGAAAAGAAGAAAGTGATCTATAGTAGAGATGTGATTTTCAATGAAAGGGTGATGTATAAGGACATGCATAAAACAGACGTAACAACTCAGAGCTGAATGAGTCATTATTTGCAGATGCAGATAATGTCCCAGATAGTTTCGTAACAGAACTAATTGTAACAAGTCTTCATCTAGAGGAACTCATTGGATAGAGTAGTACATAGTAGTTTGATACACCACAGCCTCCTAGTCTAGCTCCTGTATTGAGAAGGTCTTCTCGACCTTATGTGCCAAATAATAGATACATGAACTATATAGGTTGGTGACTGATGGAGGGGAGCCTGAATGCTATGGTGAAGCTTGTCAAACTCAAGATTCTAATAAGTAGGAGCTTTCCATGAAAGAATAAATGAAATTTCTCATCTCTAACCAGACATGGGAACTAGTTGAGTTACCCTTGGGGAAGAAGACATTTCACAACAAATGGGTGTAACAGGTGAAAGATGAGCATGATGGTTCTAAGAGATACAAAGCCCGACTAGTTGTTAAAGGATTTCAGTAGAAGGAAGGAGTTGACTATATTGACATTTGTGTTCCCATTGTGAAGCTCAATACTATCGTATCGGTGTTAAGTATTGTAACCATTAAAGATCTTCATCTTGAACAGTTGGATGTGAAGACTACATTCCTTCACAGAGACTTAGATGAGGAGATATACATGTACCAGCTAGAAGGTTTCTCAGAAAGAGGGAAGAAGAACATGGTGTGTAGACTTAAGAAGAGTTTGTATGGCCTGAAACAAGCCCCAGGACAGTGGTACAAAAGTTTGATAGCTTCATGCATAAGGAAGGTTTCCAGAAGTGCAATGCATACCACTATTGCTACTTCAAGAGATATAGGTCCAATTATATCATTTTACTACTTTATGTTGATGATATGTTAGTAGCAGGTTCGTATATGGATGATATCAGAAGGTTTAAGTAGAAATTGTCAAAGGAGTTTAACATGAAAGACTTCGGTCCAGCAAAGAAGATTCTTGGAATGCAAATCACAAGAAATAAGAAGAGATGATCCTTACAGTTATCTCAAGTAGAGTACATCAACCATGTTTTTCAAAGATTCAACATCGGTGATGCCAAGCCAATTAGCACACCCTTGACCAGTCACTTTTGCCTATCCAATCATCAGTCTCCTCAAACAGAGGAAGAGAGAGAATTCGTGACTAAGGTTCCTTATGCCTCATCCATTGGAAGTTTTATGTACACGATGCTCTATACAATATCATACATTGGCCATGCAGTGGGAGTACTTAGTAGATTTATATCAAATCCAGGGAACTCGTTGGGAAGAAATTGAGTAGATTTTAAGGTATGTACAAGGCACTAAAGAGAAATTTTTGTACTTTAGTAAAAGAGAATTAAAAGTATAAGGCTACGTAGACGCAAACTTTATAGGTGAAGTTGATCACCAAAAAAGCACCATCGGTTATATATTCATTATTGGAACTACAACTGTTAGTTACATGTCACAAATACAGAAGATTGTCACTCTATCCACTACAGAGGCTGAGTATGCAGGAGTGACTAAAGCTAGTAAAGAGATTATATGGCTTCAAGGTTTGTTAACTGAGTTGGGATTCAAACAGGAGAAGAATGTTCTGCATAGTGATAGTCAAAGTGCAATACACTTGGCGAAGAATTCATCATTTCATTCTAGAACCAAGTATATTGGGCTTTGTTATTACTTCATTAGATCTCTATTGAAAGATGATGTGTTAATACTAGAGAATATTCAAGGAAGCAAAAATCCAGCGGATATGTTGACAAAGATGGTGACTATAGAAAAACTGAAGTTGTGCTCAACTTCAGCTGGTCTGCTAGAGTAACAAGACTAGAAAAGCTATTGCATTGATTAAGGTGTGAAGACAGATTGGAATCAAGTCTTCAAGTGGGAGATTTTTGAATAATTGATCTTAATTCAATGAGCAAATTAAGGAGCAAATCAAGGCTTAATTCAAGGAGCAATTCAAGGAACCCTTTGAAATTTAAGGAGTGAATCTCCCTATAAATATATGTATATTTGCAATGAATTCATCAATCAAATGATCATTCTAATTGAGAAAAAATCTTAGAGAAAAAAGCTTTAGTGAGAGAAAATTGAGAGCAATTTTCTTAGGTGTAATTGGATTATGAGTTGTGAGTATTGTAAACACCTTATATAATTTCTCTCTTTCAGTAAAAATATCTACAATATGTTTGAAGATGTAAGCAAAATTGGACGAACTCCGTTATCAAATTTGTGTGTTATTTTGTCTATTTTACTTTCTCATAAATTAGGCGTAGCGGAAATTTGCATAATTTTCCAACAAGTTCATCATCCATCGTAGTTTTTATAAAATTTTAGTTATTAGCTTCTACATATGTAGTTTGAAATTTAATGGAAAGCTATTAAAAAGCAAATAATACAAAAACTTCCCCTTCTTTAACCGAGTTACCCAAAAAATATTTAGTCCAAAACCCAAGTAAATGATCATTAAAATTCTAATAACAATTATAAATGTAGTATTTTGATTATGAACAACAATATCATAGTTAATTTTAATAGAATCTATTCGAGCAAAAAGAGGAAGAGAGTGATAATTATCATTAATAGAAGAATTCAAACTATTTGTATTATAAAGTTGTCCTCTCAAAATGTTGGAATCTATAATTTAATTTAAAAACAATAAAGTTGAGATTTGGAGGTTTAGAATTAAAGATTAAATCATTTATGAATTTCCAAATTTGTTTGAAAGAGATGAACACGACTAGAATGAACTTAGGATGAGTTAATATGGATTAAATAAAAGTGTTATATCTATTAAAGATAACTTGAAGGATGGATTCAAAAGAAAGGAAATTTGAAGAGAAGTTGGATGCCAAATAATCAAAATGATATAATAAACTGGCAGGAAATAAAAAGATGATTAATATTTTCAATATTAGAAAAAAAAAATGAGACGAGATATCAAGTAAACGAACTATTTGATTGGTATTATCTCGAGTGGGAAGAAAATTAGAAAACAAAATTCAATAGAAAACTTTCGATCTTTCATAGAACTTTTGTTTCCAAAGTAACTTCCAAAAAGAAGGAAAGATTCTTAGACATCTAATAGAAAATATTTTCCTATAAACTAATTTAGAATTGAATTAACCTTTTAGATGGTATGTCCGAAATCAAGAGTCCGACTGACTTGAAATTGGTACGGGGAGCTTAAAAATAACAGAGCATATCAAAAGACCCTAAATAGTACAAATTAATTGAAAGTTCCAACTTTTACCATTACTATTGAGAAGATTATTAACTTTAACACGACAAAAAGTTGAGAATATTTAAATCTATCAAAGGAATAGGACAATTAAAATTAGTGGACTAAAAATCCATGGATCTTTCCAAATATCAATGAAATTAACATCATCAATTTGATAACATGTACCAATTTTTAGTAAAGTTATTGAAGAGAAAATACCTTTTCAAATAAAGGAATCAAAACCACAAATTTTTTTAGGATTGCCATATTTATGTTTGATAAGTTGGACCCAATTTCTATTATTAATATTTAAGAATTTCCAACCATGTTTAAATATGAGACTAAATTTTATATCTTCAAATTTTCGAAAGCCTAAACCATTAACCTCCTTAAGTATACAAATTTGATCCCAACATTTAAAAGTCATATATCTTGAGCCTGAACTGTCTTTATTTGACCCAAAATTCTACCATAATTTCCTTAAAATTGAATAATCTTTATTACAAATTAAACTTGAAAATTAAAAGGTATTTATAGAATAAGTTAGTAAAGAGAGAAGAACAGATTTAACATAAGTTTCTTTACCAGCTTTGGACACCAAGCAAGATCTCCAACTTTCAGTCTTCACAATTATACTATCAATAACTATTCTAAGTTCCATGTTTTTTGTTCCATGTAAAAATAAATTATAACCCAAATATTCGACACAACTTGTAGCAATAAGGACTTAGATAAGCTTGCTTTCTGTGCAGACCATTCAAAATAGCATTATAAATTATGTTGAATCACATTAATCACAGTTAAATTAGCCCAACCAAAAAGGATAAGATCATCAGCATAAAAAAGGTGATTGAGAGCCGGAGCATTTGTAACAATTTTGATATCATAAAGATTTGATGAATTTTTGGCTCGAATAAGAAGTCTTGAAAGAGTTTTCGCTCCAATAATAAAAAATAAGAAAAGATATGATTATCTTGTCTAAGACCTCTTCGTGGAATAATGTTACCAAAAGGAACACCATTTAATAACATAAAATACAAGACATAGTTTAAGCAAGATAATATCAAATTGCAAAATTGTTTAGAGAATTCCAAATTCCTTATAATTTTGATGATAAAATTTTATTTTATACTATCATAAGCTTTTTGCATGTCCAATTTGACTCCTAATAAACCACCTCTACCTTTTTTTCCTTTAATAGTATGGAAAATTCTTGAGTAACAATGGTGTTATCATATATCCATTTATTAGGAATAAAAGAAAAATGAAAAGGTGAAATGCAATCTTTAAGTTTACCTATGAATTTATTGGATAAAATCTTGTAAATAACTTTGTAGATAACATTACATAAGCTGATAGGTCTGAATTGATGAACCAAAGATGGGTTTTCCACTTTTTCAATAAGAATGATAAAATTCTTATTTAACTCCAGACTAAGAAAACCACTCTTAAAAAAATTCTACACAAAATCAATTAAGCTTCCACCGAGAATGTCTTAATAAGTTTTATAGATAAAAGTAGAAATACCATCAGGACCAGGTGCTTTGGAAAACTCATAACAAATAATATATCTTTTCTTTCTTTATGATCAGGAAATATACACAACAAAACATTATCTTCAACTGAGAAAAGAGTTTAGATAGTTCAATGTCCAAATTATCAATATTTTGGTGAGAAATGGACAAAAAGACCTCATTAAAATGGTTAATAAAGTAGGAATCAATATCAAATCTTTGAGATAACCATCTACCATATGGATCTTAAATATGATGTATGATATTATGTTTTCTCCTAATAATTGTGAAAGTATAAAAATATTTTGTGTTGCGATCACCTTCTGATAACCAAGTTTCTCTGTATTTTTTTTTCTCCAAACACTTTCTAATCTATTTTGATATTCATCGATGTCAAGGAGTAATTTTTTTCATAAGTACCATTTTCATCGGGAATTAAACCACTTTGAACTTTAAATAAAATATCCTTGGTTATTTTCAATCTATCTTCACAGTAATCAAAATGATGCTTGTTCAACCAAGTAAAATCCATTTGAATAGAATTAGCAGGGAAAGTTGATTGTAACTATTGAGGATCTTTAAGTCTCCAAGAATGAGTAAAAAATCTCTACTAGATGGATCTCTACACCAGGCAATAATACATCTAAAAGGCTTAATAGGGGGATAGTATAAGCATACAGATTCAAAAGTATAGAAGCATGATTAGAAGTTTTAATTTGTAGATTCCTTACTAAAGCATTAGGGAAAAGAGAAAGCCAATTTGCAAACACAAAGACTCTATCAATAATTTGTTTAATATTGTGTCTTTCTTTTTCTTTTATTATTTCAAGTGAATGCTAGACTAAAATAATCAAGATCAACGGCTTGAACAAAATCCATAAAATCTCGCAATCTATTTGGCTAAGAACCTCAAGTAAGCCACCTCTTTTTTTTCATTTTGAGAGAGTACTTCATTAAAATCACCTAAACAAATCTAATGAGAATTTGAAGATAAGATAAGAGCAGTAAGATTTATCCAAAATCATCCTTAATAACTTCATAAGTAGAAGAGTAACAACAAAACATATTCCATATTTTTCCACTAGAAGCAACATTACATAATTTCATGGAAATGAGATGATGATCAAAAGAAACTATAGACATTTGGATGCCTAACTTCCACATGATACATAATCCACGAGCATTATCAATGGTAGTAATACTAAAACTATTTAAAAAAAACCCAATCTTTGTTGAATAAGAGTATAAAATTCACTATTAGTCTTAGTTTCAAGAAAGAAAAATACATTCAAGATTATTAATTCTAACTAATCTATGTAAATACTTAAAAATTGAGGATTTAACGAATACGAGATAGTTTTAGGCTATGAATCTCATTTAGAACTTGAGAGCTTGATAAGGGTTGCTTCCTTACCCATTTGGATTGAAAAAAAAATTCACAATTATAGTAGAGATGTTTAAAGATTGAGAACTAGGCACACAATTATCAATTCTTGAAGGAGTGGTATAAGTAGCATATGAAATGTAGGCTTGAAGAGGAACCACCAAACCTAGGCAAAACCGATTCAACACAAGTAGATTCAGAAACCCCTGCACGAATAACACCCTTAGTATAAATAGATGTTAGCATAAATTAATCGACCCAAATGAAAAATAAAAAAACTAAAGGGATCAAAAACAATTAAAGCAAGGATCTTATCTCTAGCCATTGAAAATGTTCCTTAAGCTCTAAACTGATCAAAACTAATTTGCTCTCTGTGTTAGGAACTTCTAAACTCTTAACAACACTCAAATGGATGATGTATTGCATTGGAATTATGTATTGAGCTTAGAGATTATAACACCTTTTTTATAGTCGTGCTTCCCATCAAAGCATCAGCATCGTTACCAGCTCTAGCCATAACTGACGAGCTCTTCAATGATAGAAATGTTTAGACCATTAAATGATTCATTATAAAGAAAAATAAATGAAATTCAAAATGGACACTAATGGATCAGTTACATTCTCTCACTTGGTCCAAATGTTCAACTTAATCCCATCGATTATCATTCTTAAGAAATAAACACATAAATCATGGCGATAAGTCCTCTAAGAGCGAGTATTATCTTCTATATATTACAATGTATTTAGTTTCTCAAGTATTACATTTATAAGGTAACAAAAATTAATGAATAAATCCTATATTTTATTCTTGGTCCTATACAAAATATATTTTCTCAAATAACTTAAGGTGCACATTAATATGAGAAAATATCATAATATATAAGAGTTTCAGTAATAAACTATATATAAATCTTTACAAAATGAAACCAATTCCCATTTTCTCTACATGATCCTTAAATTTCAATAGTGGTATGTCTTTATTCAAAGGATCGACAATCATCAATTCAGTGCTAACGTGCTCAATGATCACTTTCTTTTCCTTAACATGTTCTCCTATAGCCAAGTATTTAATGTCGATGTGCTTACTACGACTACCACTCTTGTTGTTCTTAGCCATAAACACATCAATTGAGTTATCACAGTACAATATTAATGACCTAGAAATATAGTCAACTACTCTAAGCCTAGAAATGAAACTCTTCAACTATACAGAATGTGATGTGGCCTCAAAACATGACACAAACTCGGCCTCCATAGTGAAAGTAGCAGTTAAGGATTGGTTCGCACTTCTTTAAGACATGGTTCCAGTGGTAAGCATAAAAATATAACCAGATGTTGTTTGCATGAATCAACATAGCCAACGAAGTCTACATCAGAGTAGCCAATTACTTCTAGATCGTCGGTTTGTCTATATATGAGCATATAGTCATTGGTTCCTTGAAAGTACCTCATCACTTTGTTTGAAGCTCTCAAGTGGTCCAAACCTAGATTTTTCTGATATCATCCCAATATTCCAACACCAAATGCAATGTCAAGTCTTGTGCAAACCTAAGCATATGGAATGTTCTTCATTTTTTCTCTTTCAAAATCATTCTTTGGGCATTGGTCCAAATTGAACTTATCACCCTTCACAATGGGAGCAACACTTGGTGAACAATCTTTCATCCGAAATCTCTCTAAAACTTTATTGATATAGATTTCCTGAGATAAACCCAAGATGCCTCAAAGTTTGTCTCTATGGATCTTAATGCCAATGGCATAAGATGTCTCACCCATATTCTTCATATCAAAATTTTTAGAGAGGAATTTTTTTACCTTGTGTAGTAAACTCTTATCATTGGTTGCAAGCAAAATATCATCCATATATAGCACCAAAACAAATCTTACTCCTACTAACCTTCTAGTATATACATTGATCCATGACGTTCTCTTCAAAACCAAATGAAAGTGATGACGTTATGGAATTTCAAATACCATTGACGTGAAACTTTTTTTTAATCCATATATGTATTTATTAAGCTTACAAACCAAATGCTCACCATCACTAGAGAAGAATCCTTCAAGATGTTTCATATAAACCTCTTCCTCTAGCTTACCATTAAGGAAATCTGTTTTCACATCCATTTGATGCAAATATAAATCAAAATAGGTAACCAATATCATGATCACATGAAGTGAATCTTTCTTAGATACATGAGAAAATGTCTCAGTGTAGATGATTTCCCTCCCTTTGAGTGAATCGTTTAGCAATGAGTCATAGCTTATATCTCTTAATGTTGCCTTGTGAGTCTTTCTTTGTCTTGAAGACCCATTTACATCCAATGGATTTTACACCATCATATAACTTGACAAGATCCCAAACTCGGTTAGAAGCCATAGAATCCATCTCTTCTTTCATGGCATTGTACCATAAGTTCAAAACCTTATAACTCATGGCCTATGAAAAGGTCTCAGGATCATTTTCGGCTCCAACATTATTGTCATACTCTCTTAGATACACAATATAATCACTAGGAATCACCAATTTCCTTACTTTAGTATATCTTCTAAATGTTACTACAAAATTCTACTGAGGAGTAGAATCATGTTGTTCAATAACTTCAGGCATCTGTTGAACTTCATCATCTACTAGATCAGGATCAACAGCTTATGGTACTTCCAAGACAGGTTCTTCAACATACATTTATACTCGAGGTGCGTTATTAACAACAACGATCAATCCATTACTTGAAATGGAACATTGAGCATTTGGATGATCTTTCTCAGAACTAATGTCCTAGGATCAATCTTTCCTAAGTCATTCTCAAGAATTTTTGCATTGCTTGATTCCATAAACCTAGTGCTATGAGATGGACAATAAAATATATATCCCTTAGAACTTTCGGCATATCCAACGAAATGCCCACTAATGGTCCATGGGTCTAACTTATTCTCTTGTGGATTATAAATCCTCACTTCATACGGGCATCCCCAAATGCATATATGTCGTAAACTCGGTTCCCAAACTTTCCATAATTCAAATGGCATCTTTTAAGATAGACTTGGTTGGAAATCAATTTAATATATACACATTCATCTTTAAAGCTTCAATCTATAAGGATTTAGGAAGATTGGAGTAGTTAAGCATACTTCGTACCATGTCCAATAATATTCAGTTTCTTCTTTTTGCTACACCATTATGGTCTGGTGAACCAAGCATATTGTAGTAGGCAACTATCCCATGCTCTTGAATAAACTTAGCAAACGAACCTAGAGCTTGTCAATTCTCAATATATCTACCATAATATTCACCACATATATCTTGAAGGCATCTAAAGCTTCGCTCTTATTATGAAGCATGTAGAGATACATATATTGAAAAAAATCATCAATAAAGGTGATAAAATATTTCTAACCTTGAATGTCCATGTCTAGACAACATATATCAGTATGTATGATTTCTAATATGCTTGAACTCCTATTGGCACCTTTCTTTGACTTATTAGTCTCCTTTCCCTTAATGCAGTTCACACATATCTCAAAATCAATAAAATCTAGAGCACTAAATACCCTATCTTTCACTAATCTTTTAATTCTTTCTATGGAGATATGTCTTAATCTCATATTCCATAATGTAGAAGAGTCATCATCAATAATACACCTTTTAGTGCCAACTTGAACATGCATAGCGTTATGAGTGGCATTATTTCGTAAATTAATGCAGTAAAGGCCATAAGATAAAACACCATTCCCAACACAATCAGATTTATTAAATAAACTGAAAGATGTTTTCTGAAAAAGTGAAAGGAATAACTAAAAGGTACAAGTCTTGAAATTGAAATCAAGTTTCTAGAGAAGCTTGGAACATAAAAGGTCTTTTCTAATTCTAAAATAAAACCACTGGTTAAAATTAAACTGCATGTCTCTACAACCTCCACATGTGAGCCCATCTTGTTACCGGATAAGATGTATTACTCACTTCTCACTAGCTTCCTTAGATTTTGCATACCCTGTAAGGAGTTTGCAACATGGATTGTAGATTTAGAATCAATCCACCAGGTGTTAATATTAATATTAACTATATTATATTCATAACAAACAAACGAGATCACCTTTATTCTTAAGTCATTTCTGGAATTTGATACATTCCTTCTTTATGTGTCCTTCCTTTTTACAGAAGAAACACTTGACTTCTTTCTTAATATCAACCTGAGGTGGAACTATCCCTTTTCCTTTCTATTTGTATTGAGATTTTCTTTTCCCGTACGTTATAGCCAACATTGCACTTTCACCAAATTCCATAACAAGCCTTATTTCATCTTGAACACACATGGTCATTAGTTCATTGATTGACCATTTATCCTTATGTGTATTGTACGAGATTTTGAATGGCTTGTACTGATGTGTGAGAGTGTTAAGGATATAGTGCACCAGGAAGGATTCTGACATCTCAACCTCGGTATTCTTAAGTTGAGCTGCAATGTCCCTCATTTGCATAATGTGCTCGTGCACACCTTTCACACTGGTAAGTCTTAAGGAAGAGAACTTCATAATAACGGTACTTGCTAAAGCCTTATCTGAAGTGACGAATTGATCATCAATGGCCTTTAGCAAGTCCTAAACATTGTTATGCTGATCAACAGAACCGTAAATACCAGTAGATATCTTAGTCTTAATGAATATCATGCTAAGGTGATTAAATCGCTCTTATTGTTCATAAAGCATGATATTTGTTGGAGTGCTGGTTTCAATAATTTTAGTTTTCCTAATAGCATAGTCAATATCCATCTACCCTAGATGAAGAAGAATTCTTTCCTTCCATACTTTATAATTATCCCCTTTCAATTCAAGAATTTTGCAACAAATATCAGAGAAATTCACAAGTTGTGAAGTTGTGATGAAATATTATATGCTTATTAAAATTTGAGACCTAAATTAAATTCATTCTTTACCGATGTAAATCATGAAAAATATGAATCTAGTGACATAAAACTTGTCTATGGAATAAAATTCTAATTCAATTAGATTCATCTTAACTTTACGATAAACTATCAAATTATGTTCATTTTCCTAATCACAGTGGGTAAATTAGAAAATATAATTTCATATTTTATCCTAATTAATCACACAAAATATAATAAAAATTCATGTGGGATAAGATTTATTATATCATATATGATTAATTAATATTTATTTTATAAATGTGATCCTAAATAAACCTTATTATAGTTTTAATTAATTAAATATGTTGTGGTTACTCTTTAATTAATTAAACTATATGAATCACTTAAACATAGCTAAATCATTAGGCTCAATTATTGCATAAAACCATAAGTAATATTAATTTAATTCCAAGTGTACAAATATTATCTATCTTAAGATTGCATGTATAAATAAATGATAATAAATTATACAAGCAAAATAAATAATATATGCACAAATTAAATTCATAAAGAGCCATTAACAATTTATTCTATTATACATAAATTATTTAACCAAATTTCATATGTATAGTTTGTACATATAAATACCAAAACAAATAATTTAAGCATAATGTATTTAATTATAAATAAATTTTAATGTGTTAAAATTATTTAAATAAATGTCATATTTATAATAAATATTCTACACATGACAAACCTAAGTTAAATTATTAATCACATTAAAATATATTCGCCTTTTTTAATAAAAAATTAAATTTAAAATATATAATAAGCATTGTACTTAAAATAATACTAAATGTGTTGTAGCCTAGTGGTTTGGCTGCTTGGATATCTCTGAGGAGACTTGGGTTTCAAATCTTGGAAAAAGTAACATTTTTTTTCTTTCTCCTAACTTCATCTTGAACCTCTAGCTGGGTTAACCCGGCCTGGTTACAACCCTAACGAATACTGAGTTGTATCTCGATATTCGGGTGACAAAAAACGGTGTTCTTTTATCAAAATTCTTAGAATTGAATTTCCAAGTGATTCATGGTCTCAATTTGAATAAAAAATGTCATTTTAAATAAAAAGTTAATTAATACATTCCAATGAACGCGAATGCCAAAGTGGTATGATTTTCTTCGTGATTTTTCATGTTTCAATTCAGATAATCATTGAAAAATCAATAATAAAATCATTTATAATTTCCATATGCATCAAAACCGAGTCTTTCAAAAAACCCAAGTTGAAGGTGCACGGTGATATAGAGGAAAACATAGATTGCTTAAAATTGGTCAAGATAGAGGTAATATGTGCTCTGATACCAAATGTTAGAATAAATTAATCGACCCAAATGCGGAGTAAAAAAACTAAAGAGATCGAAAACAACCATTGAAATTATTCCTTAAGCTCCAAACTAATCAAAACTTATTTTTCTTTTTGTGTTAGGAACTTCTAAGCTCTTAACAAAACTTAAACAAATGGTATATTGTACTGGAATTGTGTGTTGAGCTTAGGGACTATAATACCCCTTTTATAGCTATACTTTCCATCAAAGTATCGACACTGTTACCAGCTCTAGTCATAACCGATAAGCTCTTCAATGACAAAAAAAATTGGACCTTTAAATGATCCATTACAAATAAACGGAAATGAAATTCAAAATGGACAGTAATGGATCGGTTATAACAGAATCATCATAAGTAACTTAGGGTGGAATTAGTTTCATAAACTAATAGATTCCTAGGCCCTTGGCATCATTGGTATGTTCTTTTCGATTTGGCAATCATAAAATTATTTAGAGCAAATCAATGGGGCTTTTACCTCTAGTGGTGGACAAAGAATTATCAAGATCAGCTGAGGCAGGGTTTAAATTCAGATTAGAGGATATAGGAAAGAGGGATGGTATCAAGGTAGGCACATCAATACTAAAAGTGAGGTAGGATGTGGAAGATTGAGATAAGGTTGAGGTTGAATGTGGATTGAGGATTTGGGAAACAATACATGAAAGATCATCATTGGTATGGTAAGGGGGAAGAACTGTGGAAGTTGAGATCATTGGGAAGTTCATGGATAGAGATTGAGCAATGGTATCTAGAGTGTAGTGTAGTGGGGTTAGTGTGGTGGTAAAGATAGGGTAGGTTGATGTGATAAACTGTGGGTTGAAGGGTTTATAACATTAATATTATCCCAGCTCCAAGCCTGATTAATATTTTGAGCAGAACCAGAAGACACCGTACCACTAACAATTGTTGGAAAATTCATAGAAGCCATTGCATGTGATGTCATCCTATTATGGTTATGTAGAGAAACATCTCCATCCAATGATAAGGTTAGAGAACCAATTATTCCTAGCCACAAGTTCAAAATTAGGCAAAGAGCTTGAATTTCCAGAAGCATGTCTAGCAATAATTGGCTGAGGAGGCTGGAAAAAGACTGACTTAACTATGGGAATTTCCATAAGGAAACTACAAAGATAGGTTTGCTTCCTTATTGAGATTTGTTCTTAACTAGATTCCAAAGATTGGAATTTTAATACTATTAACAAAGATGAACATTTTCTAAATATCATTACAAGCTTGCTTCCTCTTTATGCAAAAGAAAACCACATTTGAAGCAAAAATCAAGGAGTCTCTCAAACCTAAACTGGAGCCAGGCCAAACTACCATCACTTTTTATATAAAAACACCCAGCTTTGATACATGAATCAATTTTATTTGGACTCTTAGCCTAAGATATTTTTCAATGATGAGATTACTGTTATCAGAAAAATCGATTTCAGAAACATTATCATGCAGATTTTCTAGTTTACAAGCATTTTCTTTCAACAGGCATATGGGTGCTCATCCATGAATTTGGATCCAAAAATCAGTAATAAAGAACTCAATCTCAAGTAGAGGAGTTGTAGGAGACCACTTTTTAACTATCAAAAGATGGTCTCTAACATGCCAGACTCTTAACCTCCAAATTTTATTACAATCAGCCTCATGTTGGAATTTGAGAACAAAGACATTATTAACTCTTAACTACTATCGAGACCTTGACACCAAATGAAAAGGTTACCAGCTGCATCAAACATGGATTGAATAGAAAATGGGTCCATCTCTCTATTAGCTAAGAGTTTAACCAACAGGGTTAATGAAGTAGCTTGAACAGCATCTTCCCAGGAGCTAGAAATAGTAAACTCATTTATATTACCAGACAATCTTTGTATCTAAGTTAAAGTATATTGGTTTTAGAACTTTAATCAAATTAATACATAGTTTTTTAAACTTTTAAAAGGTATAATTTGGCTATTAAATTTTTAAAATTTTGCACATTATAATTTGAACTTTTAAATCATATAATTTAGTCCCAAACTTTTAAAAATTCACACTTAAAAGCATAAATTTTGGTAAAAAAAATCTTTTAGTAGCCAAACAAGGACATATGTGTGAAATTTTAAAAGTTTGGAAACTAAATAATAGTATTTAAAAGTTTATAGATCTATATGTGAAGTTTTAAAAATTTGACGACAAAATCATACGTTTTAAAAGTTTAATAAATCCATGTGTAAATTTAGATAAAGTTTGGGGATCAATTGTAAACTTTAACCTCGCATCACTTTTTTGCTTGTAATATTTTCATAATGAAATTATTAACATTATATATATGGCATCAACAGAAGCAGTGAAAGAATCCATTTGGTTTAGAGATTTGGTTTGTGATTTGGGTTTACGGCAAGATACTTCTATTGTATTTTGTGATAGTCAAAGTGTGATACACTTGACCAAGAATACTATGTATCATGAAAAAACCAAACATATTGATGTCAGGTATCACTTCGTTCATAACATTGTCTCTCAGGGTGCTATTTTGTCAATAAGATAGTCACTACAAAGAATCCAGCTGATATGTTAACCAAGTCAATTCCATTTAACAAGTTCAAGCATTGTTTGGACTTGATTGGTGTTTGCAGTAGATGATCACCCTTCGAGGCTTTGGACGATGGTTATTTGGTAAACCAAGGAGTTTCATATTTTAAGAACTTGTTTTTTGTTTTGAGCCAAGGTAAAGATTTCTTAAATAAAATGGTGGCTCAAAACCAAAAGTAGCTCAAAGCCCATATATTATGTAAACCCTTCTTCTATTGTGTGTGTGTGTGTGTGTATATATATATATATACTGATTTCTCTATAGCTGAATCTAAAGACCAATAGTCGCTAAGAAGAAGTGAGCAGCCATTGAAAATTTAAAGCCAAAAACAGAGGAAAAATAAAAAGAGAAGAGAGGAACGAGAACAACGAGAGTGGCCGCCAATTTTCCATTCGTTTTCGGCCACCATCATTGTCAGCCCTCTTTGAATTCCTCTATCTATTTCAGTCTGCATGCACTTATCATCCATCTTTGACTTCCGTTTGTCAACCTGTTTTGGTGTTGTCTTCACAAGGAACAACCTCACGATTCCATTTGCACCAGCCAAGTGACTCCAATAGTGCCAACGTTTGCCTTCACAGGCGAGCAGTGCAGCCTCGCGGCCTCCACCATTTTGCTCTCCCTCTTTCGGTAATATCAACGAGATTTTGTAATTTATTTTACTGGGTTTGATTACTGATTTTGTGAAAAAATTATCTAGGTGTATTTGAATTTTGGGTATATTTTGTGAAGTTTTTTGAATATTGATGTTTGTATCTCCATTTGATTATTAGTGGATTTTTTCTCAGTGTGCCATCGTCAATAGAGTAGATTTTTCACATTAAAAAGTTGAACCACTTAAATCATCATGTGGAATTTATTTTCTCATTGCTTATTATTTTGCTGTTACCCATAATTATTTACTTATACAACAAAAATCGGGCCTGAACTTTGCTTCTGTAAGTGCTTAATTTTTAACAAATTGGTATCAAAGCCAGGTTATTCCATTATTTATTGGAACTGATCAAGTTTTCTCTTTTGGATTTATTTTGAGCTTTTAGTTATTTGATTGGTTTCATATTTTAACTGGGTTGTGCTTCTATTTATTTAATATTGGGTTTTCTTTTGTGGTGGCAAAATACAAAATTGAGAAATTCAATGGTAGGAATGATTTCAGTCTGTGGTGAATGAAGATGCGAGTCGTATTAGTTAAAGAAGGGCTCGTTAAGACACTTGAAGGCAAGGATAAATTTTCAAAAAAATTAACTAATGAAGAAAAAGATGCATTGACGGAAAATGCTCTCAGTTCAATTTAGTTATCCTTGTTTGATGAGATACTATGTGAGGTTGGTGATGAGGAATCTCTTGCTGGGTTATTACTAAAATTGGAGAATTTTTATATGACCAAGTCTTTGACAAGCCGGTTATATTTGAAGTAGCATTTGTATACATTCAAAATGTCAAAAGGTACACCTTTACACGATCACCTTGATGAATTTACTAAAATTATTCATGATATAAAAAATGGTGGTGTTAAGATTGATGATAAGGATCAGACCTTAGTTCTATTATTTTTTTACCTCATTCATTTGAACATTTTGTTGATACCATGTTATATGGGTGAGACACTATTTCTTTGGAGGATGTTAAAGCAGCTTTGAATTCTAGAGAGTTGAAGAAAAATGTGTCTACAAGAAACAATGATAATAATAGTGGTTTATTTGTGAGAGATAGAAATAAAAAAAAAGGCACAAGCAATAATAGAGGCAAGTCTAGATCCAAATCTAGAAAAAGAAAAGATAAATACAATTATTACCGTTGGGAAGGGTATTGGAAAGTAAATTGTTCAAAACTCAAAGGTAAAGAAAAATCTACCACAACGTCTTCTGTTACTAATGATGTTACTGGTGTTACAGATAGTTCTGGTTCTGATGGTGAAAATGTTCTATCAATATCTATTGATTCTTCTGGAGATGTTTGGATTCTTGATTCGAGTTACACTTACGATATGTACCCCAGTAGGAACTGGTTTGCTTCTTACCAATCTATTGATGAGGGTGTTGTCTTGAGGGGGAACAATATGCCTTGTAAGGTTGTTGGTATTGGTACTATCCAAATTAAGATGCATAATGGTATTGTTAGGACTTTAAAATATGTTCACCATGTTCCAGATTTGAAAAAGAACTTGATATCTTTGGGTACTCTTGATTCACAAGGCTACAAGTATATAGTTGAAGGTGGAGTTTTAATAGTTAATAAGGGTGCTCTTGTTGTTATTAAAGGGAAATTGTCGTGTGACCTCTATATGCTTTAGGGTAGCACTTTTATTATCAATGTTTCAGTTTTGTCCTCGTCAGATCAATATTCAGATACTACTCGATTATGGCATATGTAGTTAGGGCATATGAGTACGGTAGGGATGTTTATTCTGAGCAAGTGGGATTTGCTTTGTGGTCAAAAAACTGAAAAGCTTGATTTTTGTGAGCACTGTATCTATGGAAAGCATCGTAGGGACAAGTTCAGTACAACCATCCATAAAATGAAAGGTACTTTTGATTATATTCATTCAGATCTTTGGGGTCCTTCTCATGTTGTATCTAAGGGTGGTGCCCAATATATGTTGACTTTTATTGATAACTTCTCCCATCATGTTTGGGTGTATTTTTTGAAGAACAAGAATGATGTGTTCTTAAAATTTTACAAATTCAAGGCTTGTATAGAAAATCAAACAGGTAAGAAAATCAAGCATTTGAGGATTGACAATGGTTTGGAATTTTGTGAAAGTTAGTTTAATTAGTTATGTGAAAGAAATGGCATAGTGAGACACTGTACTGTGAGTCATATACCACAATAAAATGGAGTAGCATAACGTATGAATAGGACTATCTTAGAAAGAGCTTGTTGTATGCTCTTTCAAGCCGACTTAGATAAATCCTTTTGGGCTGAAGCTTGTAACCATGCCTGTTATTTGATGAATCAGTCTCCATCAACTGCAATTGAGTTGAAGACTCTGTTTGAGCCTAGGGCATTGAAATTCATATTTTTAGGGTATTCTTCTGGAGTGAATGGTTATAAATTATGATATGTTGAACCCAAGTCACCTAAATTTTTGGTTAGTAGAGATGTTAAGTTTGATGATTTTTCCATGTTGGAAAAGAAAAAAAAGAGTCTATTGTTACAGGTAAAGACCACGATGTTAGTGAGCAAGTAGAGCTTTAGAGTGGAGCTCATAGTCAAATGCAAGAGGGCACTTCAGATCAGCCATATGTGGATGAGATAGATGATTATGCTCATGATGTAGTAGAAGAGCAACATGAGCAACCATATAGTATCACTAAGGGTAAAGGAATAAGAGAGATTTGACGCCTTCAGAGGTATGGAGATGTAGACTTAGTTTCTTTTGCATTGTCTATGGTAGAGTCTATTGAGGTGCATGAACCTTCTAGTTATCATGAAGTTGTCACTTGTGATGAGTATATTTAGTGGCTGGTTTCTATGAATGAAGATATTGAATTACTCCATAAGAATCATACTTGGGAATTGGTGAAACCATCTAAGGGCCAGAATATTGTTGGAAACAAATGGGTCCTCAAGAAAAAGGAAGGTATACCTGAGGTTGAAGCAGCTAGGTTCAAGGCATGTGTTGTTGCAAAGGGTTATTATCAGAAGAAAGGTATTGACTTCAATGAAGTATTTTCACTTGTTGTGAAAGATAGCTCTATTTGTGTGTTACTTTCTATGGTTGGATTGTTTGACATGGAATTAGAGTAGCTTGATGTCAAGACATTCTTCTTACATGGTGAGCTTGAGGAACAAATATATATGCATCAACTAGAGGGGTTTGTTGTTCCAAGTAAGAAAGATCATGTTTGTTTATTGAAAAAGTCTTTATATGGGTTAAAGTAATCCACTAGACCGTGGTATAAATGGTTTGATTCTTTTATGATTGATCATGGTTACTCTAGGAGTGATTATGATAGTTATGTTTATCATAAAAGATTTCATGATGGTTCATCTATATATTTGTTGCTTTATGTTGATGACATGCTTATTACTTCTAAGAATAAGTCTGAGATTTAGAAATTAAAGTCTCAACTTAGTGGTGAGTTTGAGATGAAATATTTGGGTGTAGCGAGCATGGAAATTTACAGGGATGGACAAGCAAGCAAGTTTTATTTGACTCAAGAATGTTATATTGAAACAATTCTTGAACACTTTGGTATGCAAGAGTCTAAACCTTTGAGTACACCGTTAATTGTGCATTTTAATCTTTCTTAAGATTTGTCACCACAGTCAGAAGAAGAAGAGCAATACATGTCTCAGGTTCCATGTGCTTATTTCATTGGTAGTTTGATGTATGTTATGGTTTATACTGGTCCAAACATTTCACATGCAGTTAGTGTTGTCAGTAGATATATAGGTAATCCTAGTAAGGGTTATTGGCAAGCAGTGAAATGGATACTTCGGTATTTGAGAGGCACATCTAATTTTAGTTTTGGTATATGATGGAAGTTCTAATACCAATTGCAATGTTATTGGTTATGTGGACTCCGATTATACTGGTGATTTGGATAGAAGAAGATATCTAACAGGTTATGTCTTCACTCTTTCTCATTGTGCCATTAGTTGGAAGGCTACTTTACAATCTATAGTTGCTTTGTCTACTTTACAGCAAGATACTTCTGTTGTATTTTGTGATAGTCAGAGTGCGATACACTTGACCAAAAATACTATGTATCATGAAAGAACCAAACATATTGATGTTAAATATCATTTCGTTCGTGACATTGTCTTTCAGGATGCTATTTTTGTAAATAAGATAGTCACTACAGAGGATCCAATTGATATGTTAACCAAACCAGTTCTATTTAACAAGTTCAAGCATTGTTTGGACTTGATTGATGTTTATAGTAGATGATCACCCTTTGGGGTTTTGGACGACGGTTATTTGGTAATTCTAGGAATTTCATATTTGAAGAACTTGTTTTCTGTTTTGAGCCATGGTGAAGATTTGTTAAATAAAGTGGTGGCTCAAAACCAAAAAATAGCACAAAGCCCATATATTATGTAAACCCTTCTTCATATACATACATATATATATATGCACTAATTTCTCTGCAACTGAGTCTGAAGACCAGTAGTCGCTAGAGAAGAAGTGAGAAGCCGATGAATATTTGAAGCTAAAAATAGAGGAAAATAAAAGGAGGAGTGAAAGTGGCCGCCAATTTTCCATTCGTTTTTAGCCACCATCTATTTTAGTCTGCATCCGCTCATCAACCATCTTCAACTTCCATCTTTCAGCCTATTTTGGTGTCGCCTTCACCAGGATCAACCTCGCGATTCCATTTGCACTAGCCTAGCGATTCCAATAGTCCCAGCATTTGCCTTCACAAGCGAGCAGCGCAGCCTTCCGACCTCTACCATTTTCTTTTCCCTTGTTCGGTAATATCAACAAGATTTTGTAATTTATTTTGTTGGGTTTGATTACTCGTTTTGTGCAGAAAGTATCTGGGTGTATTTGGATTTTGGGTATATTTTGTGAAACTCTTTGAATATTGATATTTTTATATCAATTTGATTATTAGTGAATTTTTTCTCGATATGCCGTCGTTAATAGAGTACACTTTTCACGTTAAAAATTTGAACAACTTAAATCATTATATGTCATTTATTTTTTATTTTTTATTATTTTACTATTATCCATAATTATTTATTTATATAATAAAAATTAGATACAAACTTCATTTCCGTAATTGCTTAGTTTATAACACATTAAGTCAATGTTATGGTAAACTAATTTCACCGTTGTCAAGTTGTCCAACAATATGGTGAGATAACTTGAGCGCTGTCAGATCTTTCATTATCTTTACTAAATCTTTAGCTCACTCTCAATTTCTCTTCCATACCTCCAAACTTAGTAGCATGAATCTCAGTGTCATCTTCATCCCATTGAGTTTGATGGGAAATATCATGATTAATAGTGCTATTGCAAAGCAAGTTGAGGATTGTAATGTTACTATTGGGAAATTATGCAAATTCCCGATAAACCAGATTTATGAAAAAGGAAGAATAGAAAAATAACACATAAATTTGATAACGGAGTTCGGCCAATTTTGTTTACATCTTCAGACCTGCTACAGATCTTTTTACTAAAAGGGGAGAAATTACACAAGGTGTTTACAAAACCCACAACTTCACAACCCAATTACACCCAAGGAAATTACTCTCAATTTTCTCTCACAAAAGCTTTTCTCTCAATTGGAATGAACACTTTGGATGATTAATTCATTACAATTACACATCTATTTATAAGAAAATTCACTCCTTGAATTATTCCTTAAATTAATGGTTCCTTGAATATCTCCTTGATTTAAGCTCCATGTTTTACTCCATGTTTTGCTCCTTAATTTGCTCCTTAAATTAAGGAGCTTTATAACAATCTCTTACTTGAAGACTGATTTCAATCTGTCTTCACACCTCGATCAATGCAGCAGCTTTTCTAGTCTTTGTTACTCTAGCAGACCAACTGAAGTTGAACACAACATCAGTTTGTCAATAGTCACCACCTTTCTTAACATATCTGCTGGATTTTTGCTTCCTTGAATCTTCTCTAGTATTAATACATCATCTTCCAATAGAGATCTGATGAAGATATGATGAAGTGATAACGAAGTCCAATATGCTTGGTTCTAGAATGAAATGTTGAATTCTTCGCCAAGTGTATTGCACTTTGACTATCACTATGCATAACATTCTTCTCATGTTTGAATCCCAGCTCAGTTAACAAACCTTGAAGCCATATCATCTCTTTACTAGCTTCAGTTACTGCTACATACTCAGCCTCTGTAATGGATAGAGTGATAATTTTCTGTATTTGTAACATCCAACTAACAACTGTAGTTCCAATAGTAAATATATAACCGGTGGTGCTTCTTCAGTGATCAACTTCACCTCCAAAGTCTGCGTCTACGTACCCTTGTACTTTTAACTCTCCTTTACTAAAGTACAAGCACTTTTCTGTGGTGCCTCGTATATACCTCAAAATCCACTTGACTACTTCGTAATGAGTTTTCCATGGATTTGACATAAATCTGCTAACAACTCCCACTGCATGGCCAATGTCTAGTCTCGTACAGACCATTGCGTACATCAAACTTTCAATGGCTGAGGCATAAGGAACCTTAGCCATGAATTCTCTCTCTTCCTCTGTCTGAGGGGAATGATCCTTGGATAGGTGAAAATGACTGGCCCAAGGGTGTGCTAACTGGCTTGGCATCGCCCATGTTGAATCTCTGTAAAATAGGATTGATGTACTCTGCATGAGATAACTACAAGGATCCTTTCTTCTTATTTCTTGTGATTTGCATTCCAAGAATCTTCTTTACTGGACCCAAGTCTTTCATGTCAAACTCATTTGACAATTGCTGCTTCAACCTTTTAATATCATCCATATCTGAACCTGCTACTAACATAACATCAACATAAAGTAGTAAAATAATATAACTGGACCTATATCTCTTGAAGTAGCAACAATGGTCAGCATTTTACTTCTGGAAACCTTCCTTGTGCATAAAGTTATCAAACTTTATGTACCATTGTTTCGGGGCTTGTTTCAGGCCATACAAACTCTTCTTAAGTCTGCACACCATGTTTTTCTTCCCTCTTTTTGAGAAACCTTATGACTGGTACATGTATATCTCTTCATCTAAATCTCCATGAAGGAATGCAGTCTTCACATCCAACTGTTCAAGATGAAGTTCTTCAATGGCTACAATACTCAATACTAATCTGATAGTATTGAGCTTCACAACGGGAGCGAAAATATCAGTGTAGTCAACTCCTTCCTTCTGTTGAAACCCTTTGACAACTAGGCAGGCTTTGTATCTCTTGGAACCATCATGCTCCTCTTTCACCCGGTACACCCATTTGTTATGAAGTGCCTTCTTTCCCATAGGTAACTCAGCTAGTTCCCATATCTGGTTGGAGATGAGAGATTTCATTTATTCTTTCATAGCAACCTCCCACTTGTTGGAATCTCGAGTCTGACAAGCTTCATCATAGCATTCAAGCTCCCCTCCATCAGTCACCAACCTACATAGTTCATGTATCTATTACTTGGCACATGAGGTCGAGAAGACCTTCTCAATAAAGAAGCTAGACTAGGAGGTTGTGGTGTGTCGAACTGCTATGTACTGCTCTATCTAATGAGTTCCTCTGGATGAAGACTTATTACAATACTTAACACTGATACGATAGTATTGAGCTGCACAATGGGAACAAAAATGTCAATATAGTCAACTCCCTTCTACTGAAATCCTTTAACAACTAGTCGGGCTTTGTATCTCTTAGAACCATCATGCTCATCTTTCACCCGTTACACCCATTTGTTGTGAAGTGTCTTCTTCCCCAAGGGTAACTCAACTAGTTCCCATGTCTGGTTAGAGATGAGAAATTTCATTTATTCTTTCATGGAAAGCTCCTACTTATTAGAATCTTGAGTTTGACAAGCTTCATCATAGCATTCAGGCTCCCCTCCATCAGTCACCAACCTATATAGTTCATGTATCTATTATTTGGTACATAAGGTCGAGAAGATGATGAGTGCTCAAAAAGCACTAAAATAACCATGATTTTATGCACATTAATTGATTAAAAATACATATATTTATATGTTTTATCATATATTTATATAAATTTGTCTTTTTCGGAATCACGGGTATTTTTATTGTTTTTCAGGTATTTTGGCTTAAAAACGCAATTTAAAGACTCAAACAGGAATACTTGAAGCAATACATCACAAATATATTAATAAATAAGTGGGAAAAGGTCAACAAATATGGAAAAATTGGACAAAATGGGTCGAAAAGGTCAAAAATGTCAAAAAGACGAAAATCGCGCCGCCGCGCCGCCCGGCCGCCGCGCCCCACCGCCCGGCCGCCGCGCCCCACCGCCCGGCCGCCGCGCCCCACCGCCCAGCACCATCCCAAGCAGCAGCGCGCAGCACTGTTCATCCGTGGGTACTGTTCATCAGACTCGGCACTGTTCATACCCGGTACTGTGCAGCCGCGGTACTGTTCATACCCGATACTGTGCAGCCGCCCCATGTCATGCTGACGTCATCAAATGACGTCAGCAATCAATAATCCACGTTTTTACATTTTTTTAACATTTTTTTCTCTACTTTTTCTCTCCATCCTCACCTATAAATACCCCTCTTCCCTTCACTTCAAATCACACCTTAAAAACACACTTCTCTCTTATTTCTTTCTCTCTTTTCTTAGATTTTTAGGTTTTTTTAGTTTTTCTTAGTTTTTAGTTAATTTCTCTTAGTTTTAGAGTTCTTCCCTTTTTGGGAAGAACTAGTTATGTTTTTGTAATATTTTAGCTTTTTGATTCAATAAATGGGAGTGCAAATTCCGCTTGGAGTTTTTCCAGCAACGGGAATAGCGTCGAAGTTCTGTAAGGATTTTATTTTCTTACAGTTATTTTTATGCTTTATTCTTACATGTTATATTTAATTTGTCTGTGGTTAAATTTAACTGTTCTGGCTATTTAGTAAACATGATGTAATAATAACGTTGTTATGCTTGCGAAATATTAAATAGGTAAAAATCTCTAAAATGAATTGATTTTATTTTTATTCATGATTTTATATTAAGAATGTTAGAGAGAAATATATTATTTTTCATTACAAACTTAAACCTGAAAATTAGATTTTAAGGTTTAGTTATCCGGTCTGATTTAGAGTAGTGCTCTTTTATTTGATGGTACAATCGCCCGGTAGTTAGAGTGAAGCTCTATTTCAAAAGTTTTTATAAGAATTATTATCTGAAAATGTATTGACAACATGTTTTCGGTAGTGGTTTTAAAACTTGAAAGTTAGTACTCGGATAACTAAATTCTTGGGTTTAATTTGGACACCTTGAATAAAGTTTAAACTGTCTAACCCCACCAAAGGTGGCATTTAAATGGTTCATTTTCAATCTCTTAGAAAAAGGAATTAATTTAATTAAGCAAATTAGTTATCAACCCCACCCATAGGTGTTAATTGATTTGTTTAGTTAACAAAGAATATCTAACCCCACCAAAGGTGGTATTCATACAAAAAAGGGAGAATCAATAAATATCAATTCATATCCTTAATAACCTAGATAATATGAGCAAGCATAATTAACTTAGTTATTATATCCATAAATACTCCGCCATTATAAATGATAAAATTTGCATAAATGTTTATTGAATCTATGTTTAATTTTATGTAATTAGATTAAAAACACAAAACCCCAAAATATCGTGACAGGATGTTTAGGATTTAATTTCGTTTTTAAAAGTTTGAATAATAAATTAAAAACCACACACATTCCTTCCTTAGATCGACCTTGGGAGTATACTTATCATTTTCTACGAAATGATTCGTGCACTTGCGAGAGTTTTATAAATATTAAAACCAAAGTATTTGCGAAGATCGGCGATGCCGGTTTTCGTTCATCAGAAGACCTTCTCAATACAGGAGCTAGACTAGGAGGCTGTGGTGTGTCTAACTGTTGTGTACTGCTCTATCCAATGAGTTCCTCTGGATGAAGACTTGTTACAATTAGTTCCGTTACGAAACTATCTGGGACATTATCTGCATCTGCAAATAATGACTCATTCTGCTCTGAGTTGTTACATCTATTTTATGCATGTCCTTATAGATCACCCTTTCATTGAAAAACACATCTATACTATAAATCACTTTCTTCTTTTCATCATCTCAAATGTGGTAACCAAACTAATCCTTACCATAGCTGATGAAATTGCATTTCTTGGATTTGGGATCAAGCTTATTCTTGCCTTGACCACAGATATGCACAAATGCTACACAGTCTAAAACTTTTAGATGTGATGGTTTTACCTCTTTTCAGCTCCATACCTCCTCTGGTATTCTGTGCTCCAATGGAATAGATGGGTCTCAATTGATCAAATAAGTTGTTGTGTTGACTGCTTCTACCCAGCATTGCTTTAGTAGATCTGACTGTATACGAATGCTTTTGACTCTTTCAATCAACGTTTGGTTCATATGCTTAGCTACACCATTGTGTTGAGGCATGCCTGACATAGTTCTTTCTATTCTAATCTCATGCTCATAGCAAAAATTTTCAAATCTGGTGTCTTCATATTCACCACCATTGTTGGTTTTGAGTTTTTTGATCTTCAAACTTGTCTCATTTTTAACCATAGCTTTCCATATTTTGAAATCCTCAAATACTTCAGACTTATGCTTTAGAAAGTAAACCCATACCTTCCGAAAGTGATCATCGATGAAAGTCACGAAGTAGTGTTTCCCACCAATGGATGAGACGATCGTTGGTCCCCAAACATCAGAGTGAATGAGCTTTAGCCTTTCCTTCTTTAGGGTTCACCACTTGGCTAAAAGATGACTCTCTTTTACTTTCCAAGTATGCAATCTTTGCACATGTCTATCTCCACAGACTATAGACAGACCGTATACTTGGAAGTTTTCCCTTTGAGTGCATAATCTTCATCCCTTTCTCACTCATATGGCCTAATCTCTTATGCCACAGATTTAGTGTTTCATTACCTGCTACAATTGTGATCGAACAACGTGCCCCTAATGTCATGTAAAAAGTGACACTCTTCTTGCCTGGAGCAACCGTCATTACACCTTTTGAAAACAATCATCACCATGGAAGATCATAGTATAGCCTTCACTAGCCAACTACCCTACTGAGATTAAGTTCTCTCTTAGGTCCGGAATATGCATGACATCCTTCAACTCCCAAATAGACCCATTCAACTTAATCTTCACTACACCTTTTCCAATAATAGAACATGATTGATCATCACCAAGATATACCTATCCAAGGTTTTCAGGGACATATTTCTTGAAGAATTCTTTCTATGAAGTAGCATGGAACGATGCTCCAAAGTTTAACACCCAAGATTCTTCCTTGCTTTCCAAAGAGCATATCAGTGCATCATATCCTCCTGAGGTGGAAGTAATATTTACCCCTTCCTTCACTTGTTGGTCCTTCGGTGCACTCTTGCATTGATTTTTGTAGTGCCCAATTCTCCCACAATTCCAACACTCGATAGTCTTTGAGCTATGGGAATTATTGGGATTCCTGGATTTGGACCTTCTATCCTTTGATATACCTTGGTAGTCTATTTTGTCACGCCCACTTCTTTTGGTTGAATTACTTCCTCTTGACTCTGTATGCAAAACTGAAGAGGTTGGCGAACATTATCAAATTTCAACTTATTGCTTTCTAATAAGCTACTCACAATCGTGACAGTAGCATTTCAACTTTCTGGTAAAGAAGACAAAAATATCAATGATCTTACTTCTTCATCGAATTCAATTTCAACTGAACTCAACTGGGTTATGACTGTATTAAGTTCATTGAGATGTTGAGCTATCGATGCGCCTTCCATCATCCACAAATTGAACAAACACCTTATTTGGTGCACTTTGTTTGAGGCTAATGGCTTCTCATACATATTGGAGAGAGCTAGCATAATACCCACTATGGTTTTTTCCTTTGCTATGTTAAAAGAAACATTGAGGGATAGAGTCAATCGAATAACTCTGAGGGCTTATGTGTCTAGAAGATTCCAATCTTCTTCCTTCGTAACTTTTGGCTTCTTCCTTGAGAGAGATTGATATAGATTTCTTTGATATAGATAATCTTTTATCTGCATTTTCCAAAATTTGAAATCTGTGTCATCGAATTTCTCGAGTTTCACCTTTTCTTCATTTACGACCATTGCTCTTACTCAAATCTGACTTCCTACGGATCGTTTCTGACTATTTCTACAACCCACCGTATATTAGAACACCTATGTCGACAGATCAATATCACTGACAAAAATTTACTATTCATATAATTTACTATTTATGTGAATAGTACATTGTAGAAAATGGACATAAATCACCACAAAAACTCTAATAATAGTTGTTGAGAAATTTCTCAAATTTTTATTAAGCCAGATATGAGAAAACAAAATAACACACAAATTTGATAACATAGTTCAACCAATTTTGTTTACGTCTCCGAACCTGCTGCAGATTTTTTTACATAAAAAGAGAAATTATACAAGGTGTTTACGACACTCATAACTCATAACTCAATTACATTCAAGAAAATTACTTTCAATTTTCTCTTATTAAAGTTTTTTTTTAAATTGGAATGATCATTTGATTGATGAATTCATTACAATTAAAAATCTATTTATAAAAATATTCACTCCTTAAATTTCAAAAAAAATTCTTGAATTAAACCTTAATTTGTTTCTTAATTTTGTCTTTAATTTATTACTTGAATTAAGTTAAATTATTCAACATAAGTTTATTTCAGGAAGCTTTGAATAGTATCAATCCGATCAAGATTCTCTAATTGTATTTTAATATGTTATCTGCTTTTTACATTCCTAAAAACTTAAATAAAATTACTCATAGTTTAATTTCTTAATCTTCTTATAACCACTTTAAGGATATTCACAATTCTTTTTTATCTTGATACTGCTTTATTATTATCTGTTAATATAACTGGATCTTTTTTTAGCAAAAAAAAAAAAAGAGTCTAATGACCGGCATTGACTAGTGAAATATTTAATGGTAAAGTTATTACCGTAAATCTCTTTCATTCTATTTCTACGTGTTTACTTCAACATGTATCTCATGTTAGGCACACTAGGTTGAGAAGACCTTCTCAATACATGAGTTGGAGTAAGAGGTTGTTGTGTGTCGGACTGCTGCGTACTGTTTTGTCAAACAAGTTCCTCTAGCTGAGGACTTGTTACAATTGGGTCCGTTGTAGAACTATCTGGGAAATCATCTGCATCTGCAACTGCAAATACTGACTCATTCTACTCTAAGTCGTTGGCATCTATTTTATGTATGTCTTTATACATCACTCTTTCGTTGAAAATCACATCTCTATTACGGATCACTTTCTTGTTTTTGTCGTCCCAAATGCGGTAGCCAAACTCATCCTCACCATAACCGATGAATGTGCATTTCTTGGATTTGGGATCATGTTTATTCCTACCTTGATCACTGATATGCACAAATGCTACACAGTCGAAAACTTTTAGATGCGATAGTTTCACCTCTTTTCTGCTCCATACCTCCTCTGGTATTTTGTGTTCCAATGGAACAGATGGGCCTCGGTTGATCAAGTAAGCTATCGTGTTGACTGTTTCTACCCAGAACTGCTTCGGTAGACCTGACTGTTTATGAATCCTTCTGGCTCTTTCTGTCAACGTTTGATTCATATGCTCAGGTACACCATTGTGTTGAGGCGTGCCCGACACAGTTTTTTCCATTCTGATCTCGTGCTTATAGCATAAATTTTTGAATCTGGTGTCTTCATATTCACCACCATTATTGGTTCTGAGCTTTTTGATCTTCAAACCTATCTCATTTTCCATCATAGCTTTCCATTTTCTGAAAGCCTCAAATACTTCAGACTTATGCTTTAGAAAGTAAACCCATACCTTCCGAGAGTGATCATCGATGAAAGTCACAAAGTAGTGTTTCCCACCAATGGATGAGACAGTCGTTGGTCCCCAAACATCAGAGTGAATAAGCTCTAGCCTTTCCTTCTTTGGTGTTCTGCAACTTGTTTGAAATTTGACCCTCTTTTGCTTTCCAAGTATGCAATCTTCACACATGTCTATCTCTGCAGATTGTAAACCTGGAAGTTTTCCCTTTGAGTGCATAATCTTCATCCCTTTCTCACTCATATGGCCTAGTCTCTGGTGCCACAAATTTGATGTTTCATTGCTTGTTGCAACTGCGATTAAACAACATGCTCCTGATGTCATGTAAAGAGTTCCACTCTTCTTGCCTTGAGCAACTCTCATTGCGCACTTTGAAATCTTCCAATCATCACCATGGAAGATCGTAGTGTAGCCTTCACTGACCAATTGTCCTACTGAGATTAAGTTCCTTCTTAAGTCGGGAATATGCCTGACATCCTTCAGCTCCTAAACAGACCCGTTCAACTTAATCTTCACTATACCTTTGCCAATAATAGCACATGGTTGGTCATCACCAAGATATACCTTTCCAAGGTTTTCGGGGACATATTTCTCGAAGCATTCTTTCTGTGAAGTAGCATGGAACGATGCTCCAGAGTCTAATGATGAGTGCTCAAAAAGCACTAAAATTACCATGATTTAATGCACATTAATTGATTACAAATTTATATAAATATATGTTTTAAAAAACTTGATGAGTGAAAACCGGCATCACCGATTCTTACCAATACTTTGGTTTTAATATTTATAAAACTCTCGCAAGTGCACGAATCATTTCGAAGAAAATGAAAAGTATACTCCCAAGGTCGATCTAAGGAAGGAATGTATGTGGTTTCTAATTTATTATTCAAACTTTTAAAAACGAAATTAAATCCTAAACATCCTGTCACGATATTTTGGGGTTTTGTGTTTTTAATCTACTGACATAAAAATAAACATAGATTCAATAAATATTCATGCAAATTTTATCTTTTATAAATAGTGGAGTATTTATGGATATAATAACTAAGTAATTATGCTTGCTCATATTATCTAGGTTATTAAAGATATGAATTGATATTTATTGATTCTCCTTTTTTTATATGATAAAACATATAAATATATATATTTTTAATCAATTAATGTGCATCAAATCATGGTAATTTTAGTGTTTTTTGAGCACTCATCATCTAACACCCAAGATTCTTCTTTGCTCTCCAAAGAGCATATCAATGCATCATCTCCTCTTGAGGTGGAAGTAACATTTGCCTCTGCCTTTACTTGTTTGTCCTTCGGTGCACTCTTGCATTGATTTTTGTAGTGCCGGGTTCTTCCACAATTCCAATACTTGATAGTCTTCGAGCTATGGGAATTATTAGGATTCTTGGATTTAGACCTCTTGTCCTTTGATCTACCTCAGTAGTCTGTTTTGCCACGTCCATTCCCTTTGGTTGAACTTCTTCCTCTTGACTTTGTATGCAAAACTGAAGAAGTTGACGATTCACTTGACTCTCTACGTCGGATCTCTTCACTGAGAACCAGATCACGAATATCATCAAATTTCAACTTATTGCTTCCTGACGAGGTACTCACAACCGTGATAGTAGCATTCCAGATTTCTGGTAAAGAAGACAAAAGTATCAATGCTCGTACTTCTTCATCGAATTCAATTTCCACTGAACTCAACTAGGTTGTGACTATGTTGAGTTCATTGAGATGTTGAGCTACCGATGCGCCTTCCGTCATTCGCAAATTGAAAAAACGCCTCATCAAGTGCACTTTGTTTGAGGTTGATGGTTTCTCATACATATTGGAGAGAGCTATCATAAGACCCGTTGTGGTCTTTTCCTTTGCTATGTTGAAAGCAACATTACGGGATATCGTCAATCGAATAACTCAGAAGGCTTATCTATCTAGAATATTCCAATCTTCTTCCTTCATAGCCTCTAGCTTCTTCCCTGAGAGAGGTTGATATAGATTTCTTTGATACAGATAATCCTTTATCTGCATTTTCCAATACCCGAATTCTGTACCATTGAATTTCTCAAATTTCATCTTTCCTTCATCTATGGCCATTGCTCCCAAATCTGACTTCCTCTGGATCATTTCTGACTATTTCTTGCAGAAAATTGACAAGAATCACCACCAATAGCTCTAATACCAGTTGTTGGGAAATTACGCAAATTTCCGATAAGCCAGATTTATGAGAAAGAAAGAATAGAAAAATAACACATAAATTTGATAACGGAGTTCGGCCAATCTTGCTTACGTCTCCAGACCTGCTGCAGATCTTTTTACTGAAAGGGGAGAAATTACACAAGGTGTTTACAACACTCACAACTTCACAAAAGATTTTCTCTCAATTGGAATGAACACTTTGGATGATTAATTCATTACAATTACACATCTATTTATAAGAAAATTCGCTCCTTTAATTACTCCTTAAATTAATGGTTCCTTGAATTGCTCCTTGAATTAAGCTCCATGTTTTGCTCCATGTTTTACTCATTGTTTTGCTCCATGTTTTACTCCTTGTTTTGCTCCATATTTTGCTCCTTAATTTGCTCCTTAAATTAAGGAGCTTTATAACAATCTCCAACAGTTACAACCTTGGTCCAAATGTAAGGTGCACTCTGCAAAACAGTTTTGGTGCAAGTCTTCACATGTGTAGGTATAGCCTATGTCTACAGCTATCTTGAGTGCTTGTACGCGTTTGTTAGACGATCTACAATCTCACTCCAAATATTTATATTTATTATGCTCCATCTTAAATCAAATCTTGCATTAAATTTGATTTCATAAATAATATATTGTTAATTGTATTAAATACTATTCATAGGTTAATATTGCATTGTTTTTTTTATTTTAAAATATTAAATTTTTTATTACATATAAAAAATTAAAATTAAATATCTAATATAAAATTACTATAATACAATATAAAGCTAAAATTTAATATAAAATATGATAATGATTTAGCGAAATTTTAAAAATACAATTAAATTTTTTATTATATATAATAAATTAATATTAAATATATAATAAAAAATAATTAAAAAATAATAATACAATATAGAGTTAAAAATATAATATAAATTAAAACAACGATTTACTAATCGGATAAATCATTTCCGAATACTCCAATATTATTAAAATATTAATCAAAAATATATGTACCATTTTGAGATTTTGGTACTTAACTTTGAGATACTTCTCCTTGTTCAAATCCATGTTCTTATTCTTGAGATATTTTTTTATATATTTTTTGTTCATTTTGAATAAATTAATACAGTTTAAATCATATTTGGAATTTAAATCTTTGTATAATATCTATTTTTATGTATTTTTAATTATTTTTTAGTTAAATATAATTTTTAATTTATATAATAAATATAATATTTTATTTAATGAATTATTAATTAATTAACTAATAATTATTTAATTGGTTAAATATAATAATTAGTGAAAGAAAAATAAAAAAAATATTCTATTTTAAAAAAATTATACTTTTTAATATAATATTTAGTGTTACTGGTCAGAAGAGTAAAAAATTAATATAATTTTTGGTATAAAATCGAAATAAAATGATGTAAAATGAAATTTATGGTGAGAGATGCTTTATAATAGATAGAGCATATACGTGTCACCTATAGTAAATGCTAACAAACCTTGAAGATTGTGCATATAATGTGTCTTAAGATTTTATTTTATATTTTCAATTGTAACAAAAATAGTTAGAAGGCCTAGTCGCTTTCAGTTTTCATTGTACTATATGTAACAACTCACATTAATTATATTTGAGCTTGTTTTTCATTTCTTCATTATTTAGTAAAGAATATCATATATATGTTCTTTCTCTCTCGGTGCATGTTTTGTTTTTCATTTTCATTTTTTCACAATTTTCTTAGTTTATTCCTCGTTTTGTGTTCGTTGAGTTTGAGAAGTGGCTTCACTTTAGTTCTCATTTGATTATTGTACGATCTAAGATCAAAGAAGAGTACATGAAATGCACCATATATGCATGTTGTATGCGAACATCAGGGAGGTAAGACGCAAGCATATATATATAATCAGATAAAAACATGTGTTTATCAAACATATATATGATCACAATATATAAGTAAACAAACATTAATTCTATATATTTGTTATTCTAATTCGTTTATCCAAAAAATTTATAAATCTTTAGAGTTTCTTTTTCATTCCAAGTTTAATGATGTAACTCTCTTTATTATTGAAATCATTAAATATATATTAATGTGTTTATAATTTTATAATAAGTTTAAATTGTTTTGGATTCATCTTCAATTTTAAGATTTTATTACTATCATACAATTTTGACATGTAATAACTCTCTATGTATACATTTATTCTATAAATATTTCTTTACTTTTAAGGAGATATATGTGTTGAACTTTAATTTTTGTGAATAAATTTGTAAACTCAATTTCAAAAGCCAAATCAACTCGTTAGTTCTCTTGTATTTAATTGAGGTAATAGCAAATATTAGAGAAAGTGTAAATTATATATAAAACTATAATTTATATGGATTAAAGTGGTACAGATAACTTCAAAATAAATAAATATTTTTTTTTAATATTTTATCCCATTTAATTAATTTATTAAATAATTATTAATATATTTTATACATGTATTCTATGTAAATTATCTACTATACAATCTACCTACCCTTTTAACCAATAAAAATTTCCAAAAGTAGATGAAAGCATCTCCCTTGTCATGATAGGTCATTACAATTTTTCATGGTAACCGCTCATTTTAATTACATTAACAAATAACATTCTCTTTAGTTTAATGCCAATAATTGCATTTTCTTTTTCTTTTTTTCTCTTCTTAATTAACTATTAATTGTCTCCAAAAAAAGCTGCCTTCATATTAAAAAGAGCTAGAGAGAAGAAGAAGAAGAAGAAGAAGAAGAAGAAGCAAAACTGCCCAAATATATATCTATTAGAAATGCAATGGATGGGCTAAAAGTTAATAACTTCACTTTTTGGATATTGAAATCTATTCATTACTATTCTAAAATTTAAAATTATAGAAAATTACTCTATTTCATAAATTCTTTTAAAAAAATACATCATCACAGACAAAATTACCGCATTTTATTTATTTTATTTTTATTTAGGAATTTGTTTATTTATTTTTTTAAATCCTCTAATTTTTTATATTTCATTTTACAAATTTATTCTTTTCTTTTTTTGTCTTAGTGATCAATTTTCTTGCCAACATTGAATTTTTTTTTAACAATATTAACAATTTATGTATGTTGCAAGCTCCAATTAACATGTATCATAAAAATTATGAAAATTTCTTTCATGAAATTATAATCTCCTTACTCAATTTAAGAAAATGTTTGTATGATTATTTTATAATGTATAAATATATTAATGTGATGTTAATAAAATGACTGAATGAATATTCAGCATACTTAAAATGATTAAAAGAGACTTTAAACAAAAGAATAAAAATTAAATGCCCACCCACTGAAAATCTAGTTTGTTTGTAAACTATGAAAATTCAACGGTCGTTCGAATGCTTTGAAATATCCGAAGTTGAATTTCAAAGTTCTTTGTGGTCATTTATAAAAAAACCAAAGTAATCAACATCTATACAATTTCGAACTCTGGAGGCAGATAATTTGTCACTGAATTTTGGAGATATTATTTAACATTAATATCTATAACCATAAAAATAATGTCTTAATAATATTAAATTTAATTTAATTACATAATTTTTAATATTAAATAAATTTAAATGATTGTAGTTTTATTTAAACGATGTCTAATTAGATTATACTAAAAATAAAATGATTTGTTAAATTTTTTTAAATGGTGATAAATATATAAAATGGACATATATAAGAGTTTTAATTTTATAGTTAAAATCTTAAGATTCTTATTTTTATTTTTTTTTACTAATTAACATTTAGCTGTTTTTTTTTCTTTTTGTAGTAAATAACAATGATACATACACCTCAGTACAAGTTTCAATTACTGTGAATATATTCGACAGGATTTATACCCACCCATTCGGTGATTATTTTTTTAAATATTCAAGATGATATTTTATGTTTAAAATTGTATTTGTATTTTAACTTCTTTTTATCTTTAATGAAATTATTTGCATATTATATGCAAAACAAAATTAAAAATAATTTTACTATGTGAGCTTGTAAGGGCTCAACATAACGAGGACTACACAGGCCTGTAGCACCGGCTACAGTTTTTAAGAAAAACATTAATAAAGCGTGGTTTATTATGTTTTAAGTGTATTATATATACCACTTATTTGGTACAAATGAATTGGGTACCCTATGATCATAAGTAGTACTAACCCTAGTTAGATAACATATTGATGTATAAATTTGGTATTTATAAAATAGTTGATAAGTATACGAATTACTTATAACAAATAATAAATATACTCCTAAACTCAATCTAAAAATAAACTAAATAATTTAATAAATCTCTTAAAACCAAACACGAAAAGTAAATCTAAACATTCTATTACAATAATATGGTTTTAAAAAGTTTAATCTATTGATAAAAATTAAAAATAAAAATAGGATTGATTCAATAAATATTAAGCAGATAAACAATTAACATTCAATGAAAAATCTATGAAATTATTAACTAGTTGATCATATTTACTTAGAATTAATTAAATTATTAAATACATATATTCAGATTATTCAATTTTCTTTTTATGTACGAAAAAGTCTTTTGTTGGGATCAATTTTTGTGTGAATTAAATCAATTGAAGTGTTTTAATAGGGATTAGTAACTAATAAGATTAAATTATGCTTTATTCCTAAATAAATAAAAAATCATTTAAATCAATGTTTTTGATAAAGCTAACAATTTAAATACTTATTCAAGATATCAAAATCACATCCTCCAACCCAACTTTTAGATTTTAAATCTATTACGAAAAATATGTCGTCAATATTTGTTTTAGTAATAAACTTTTTGAAAAATTTTAAATGAAAAAATAAACTCAATTTATTTTGTAAAAATATATATCTTTCTTAATTTTCACAAATACAACAACATAACTAATATCATATAGTAATAATCAATTAAACATGCTTAAATTTAATAAATAGTCAATAAATTAAAAATAACATTTAGAAATATACGTAAAAAAAATGAATATGTAAATAATTGAGTACAATTAAAATAAATACTTCAATGTATTCTTGAGTGCACAGATAAACCTCTAAAAAAATCTGTTTATATTGTTGTTGAATATACCCTACTGAAGAACTAAGAAAATAAAATGTTGAAACTAAATTTTTTAGTAAAACTAAGAATATAGTTGTTGAAGAGTTGTATGTATTCTAATTTCTATATGATTTTTAAGAGAAAAATGAGATTTATTTATAACTAAAGCTTGGTGAGAAAAGTGCACCGTGAAGAAAAAAACATTGCGTGTTACGTTCCATATTTGTCTATGCCGTGGTCCACAATACAAAGTGGTTTCTTTAATTTAAAAAAAAAAGATTATGCCACAACACAAATTTTTTTTCATCACAACTTAACTCAAGTTGCTTGAAATTAATGTTAAATAGTGTGGAGTGCATCGTGACCCATTATATTTCATACCACGACTTGTATTACTTGTTTTTACCTCTTTATAACTTGTTGGTTCACAGGTTTAATCATGTCACAATGTGAACAAGTAAATTTTCAATTCAAAACATTCAAAACCCATTTAGCTTGGCTCAGGTAAACTCATGTAGATGCATGGAGTTAAGTTCTTCACACCCCAATTTTCAACCCAAGAGTTCCATATATGGCTAGAAAAAGGCTATATTGTGATTTATTTTTTTAATATTATAATTAAATTAATAATAAATAATAAATAAAATATACGTACTAAATAATTATACTAAAATAAAAATAAATATAATTAAAAATAACTATAAATATAAGTATAATACTAATAATCATTAAATAAAAGCTAGTAAAAAATTACAATCAAAACAATTATAGAAAAATAAAAATAAATTAAAACAAAAGAAAAAGAATAATAGGCTACCTCCTATTCAGAACTTATTATCATTTTAGCAAAACATTGCTGGGGAGACTTCCATTTTTAATAAATGTGTCGCTCTGATAAGATAATTGTTCTTTCCCTTGCTTCTACAAGTGTTCAACTAGTTACTCAATCTATATCTCCATCTTTTTAACAAATGCTTCCACACGATCTAACCTTTGATTAGTTTGATTGGTTATCCTCGATTACTTAATGAAAGCTTTCAAGTTATCCTCAAGGGTTGGTTTGTTAGAAGGATTCCATGGCACTTGTTTTGGGTGGTATTGTTGGGCCTATTGTTTGCAGTTCAACACAAATGGAGGATTGTTTTGCCTCTAAGAGAAATTAGGATGATTTTTCCACCCTAGATTATAGGTGTTTGTAGTGGGTTATACATGGGTTTTTCTTGGTACCTCTACATTGCATTAACCTATTTAGGTTCTATAACAACTTCTCATTAGTAGGGACAGGTATCAACACCATGTCCCAAAGTACTATAAACTCCACATTGTTCTTTGTTAGAAGTAGATTATGTAGTGAGAAATGGATTGTAGTGAGCCTATTTTATGACTCCAACCCTTTTAACTCTTGAGCTCTTGTGTTGGGAATTAGCACCCAACATTTCAAAGATATTGTAAGTCTTTATGGTAGTTTTTTCACCCATAACACCTTTCATAACATTAGCAATGATAAACTGACATTGTTATGCCAATCCATCATAAAACAAATTGATTTTACAACTGTAATGGGTAAATATGATGAGGGTGTTGAGTGAGGAATAATTTGAATTTATTCCTAGCATCGTGGAATAGTTCACTCTCCATCTAAGAAAAAGTAGCAATTTTAGCTCTTAAATCAAATGTTTTCTCATAGGAGTAGAATTTTCCCATGAATTTATTATAAACCTCGTCCCAAGGCATCAAGAAACCTAGAAGAAGTGACATTAGTCAAGCCTTAGCCCTATCCTTAAGGGTGTAGAGGAAACACCTCATTCTCAACTGGTTTTCGGTAAGTGCATTGAGAGGAAAAGTTTGGACTATTAAGTAGAAATCCCTAATGAAAGATAAAGAGTTTTCATTAGCCATTCCATGAAAAAAGGTAAAATGGAAAAATAAATATTTCGTAATTCATAGTTCTGTGCCACCTCACCTAATTAGATTTAAAGTAGTAGCAGTGTCAATAGTTGACCTTATATACACCTTCATTATTGTTTTCATAAGTTGTGGATTTTCCCTCGTTTCTAAAGGTTCAACTAGGGGTTTAGGTTGAGTTCTAAAGTTTACTAAACCAAATTAAGGCTCTTGGATATTAGTATCCAACTTCTTAATAATTCCTTAGATCTATTAATGTTATCTATGAAAGGTGTAAGAAGATACCCTAATGATCTTCTATCTCGCATAAACTATGAAAATAACAAATTAAATTCACCTGTCAAATGAAAAAATAAAAAATATACAATATACAATAAATATAATACAAATTATTTATTATACAATAATACAAGGTAAACAAATAACTCCAACAAGTTAGTAAACTATATCATACAAAAAATAAGTTATTACACATAGGTAACAAAATAATTAACAAATAGAAAAAAAATAGAAAATAAAATAAAATAAAATAAATGAGTTAATGATTAAATAAATAATAAAAAAAAATTGAATTAAGTTAAATATAAAAAATTAAATTTAACATACAAAAATATTAAAAATAAATTAAGTTAATAAATAAATAAATATCTAAAGTCAACTAAAAATAGTTAGAATAAAAATAAAAATAAACTAAGACATTGTTTTTGAATTTTTTTTATTTTTTACTATTTTTAGATTTTTTAGATTTTTTATTTTCAATTTTTTTTAAAAAACAATTGATTTATTTTTTTAAATTAAACAACTCACAAATATTTACAAAATAGGTTTTAAAATTTTTGATAGTAAAAATTTAAAATTTGTTCCTCCTCGACAATGGTGTCAAAAAACTTAAAGCACTAATGTTGTATTTATAAAATAGCTTGTAATTACACGAATCACTTATAATAAATGATAAGTATTGATGAAAATGTTGGAATGTTATGAATTCCAAGTGTACCCATCACAAGATCAAAGACAAAACAACTCAAGGAAACATTGAATAGGTTTATTCAAGAATTATATCGAGATAAAAAGTGGCCCAAATGAAGCACAAGGCATGAAGAGCTAGTCAATGAAACAAGAGCAAATGTGGATTTTGTATGCGTGTCATGACATGCTTCCATATGAGCGGCAACATGGTACTCTCTGTTTTGGAATTGGAATTTACGTAAGACCATATGCTCCACGGCAAAGAAGAAGTTGCACTGTTGCTAGACCCTTTTTATTTTCAATCATTTGTCAGTTTTCCAAACAACATCGTGGCATGGATTAGTGGTCGTCACAACTGACATAGATTTCTTTGTATTTCTTTCTCATGTGATAAAGATCCAACGGCTAATGTTAATTTTCCTTTTAGGTTTTTTTTGTATCTCATACATACATATACATCTTACATCACATTTTACACTTTGATTTTAATATCAAGTTAGAGAGCTTTTAATGCTCCATTTCCTTTACAAACAGATTTATCAAGGGATTAGCAAACCTTTAGGGCATCCTATCATCTTTGCATTTTGGTGAGTAATATCTATTTGTCAAGGTGAGTGCTATTAATCTAAACATTAGTCTTCTAGGAGGTATTTTAATTTCACTGTTAGGTCCTTAGCCGTGTCTCTTATTGTTCTCATACCAAAATATCACATTTGTGAGTTAGAAGGCCCATGTTCATAGGTTCACATTATTTGGTATCAGAACCCTACGTTCTAATTTTAGATTTCTATCCATTTATTTTCGTTTGTTTATCTTTGTGTTCTTGTATTTAATTTCTTAATATATAAAAATGTCTTTGCATCAAATTATTATCTACAAATTTAGCATAGTAATTTTCCAAAATTTCTTATCTTATTTTAGTAATTTTTTAAATTCTTTGTGTTAATTTCATATCATAATTTTCAGAACATGTATCGTAATTTTTGTGAGCTTCTGAATTTTTCTGTGTTAGTCTTGTATCAAACAAATTTCAAATTTTGTTTCCTTATTACTGTTGATTTTTGAATTTTTTTTATGATATTATTGTATCGTAATTTCTAGATTTTGTGAAATAATATGTTATATTTTCATATCTTAAAAGTTTTAGATTCATATCAAAAATTTCTCAGTTGTGAGTTTATTTTAGTTAATAAAAAAGGGCTAAAATATCTTAAAAGAAGGAAAATTTCTTAAACAATCAAAAACTTTCAAAAAATTTAATTCCGTAAATTCTACCTTATTATTATTATTCATTGTCCTTAAATTTTCTTTGAATAGTTAATACCTTTTTTTTGTCCCCTCTAGTTCCAATTCGTGCCTATTCTAGTTTTAGGAATTCTAAATACCTTAAGTTTGTTCTATTCTGCTTTGACTTAATTGAATAATGTGAGTTACTATTGGTGATAATGAATTTTACATTATTTGGAATACCTGAACTGTTTAGTTTGTTTAGGAAGGAAAGGCGCTTGAGGAATCAACCTAATTACTAAACACAAAAGGTATATGAGAGAAAATATTTTTTATTATTAACATCTTATTGTGTTAGTTGTTCATAATGTCCAATAATAATAGATCGAACAGTCCAAAAGAAAGACCAGATATAACATTCATGATGAGAACTTTGCAATAATAGATTGAAAGAATGGATGCAATAATGGTAAACGTGAGTGATAGGATAGATAGGCAATAAGCCATAATAGCTAATCTACAATAGGGAGTTCCAAATGTTAGAGGGCCAAATAGACACACTCAAGTAGAGGAAGAGCCTGAAAATGACAATTGGGAGGATAATGGAGACTTTGAGGAGGAAGAAAAAATGGTACCTATAGGAGGGAGGTATGGAAATGTGGGAGTTAGAAATAGTAAGGAAGGTATGTGGAGGCCACCATCTAGGCCACATGATGCTGTTGATAAAAATTTGGGAAGCATCAAAATGAAGATGCCACATTTTCAAGGAATGAATGATCATGAATTGTACTTGGAGTAGGAGAAGAAGGTGGAGCACATATTTGAGTGCCACAATTACTCTGAAGAGAAAAAGGTAAAATTTATTGTCGTTGAATTTACAGATTATCCATTAAATTAGTGGATCAATTAGTGACTAGTAGGAAAAGGAACAATGAAAGGCTATGTAATGTCATTATTGATGAGGAAAGTTGCACTAATGTAATTAGTACTAACCTAACTAAGAAGCTAGGATTGCTTATTATTAAACACCCTAGGTCTTATAAGATGAAATGGTTGAGTGATAGCAAAGAAGTAAGGGTAAATAGGCAAGTATTACTGTCTTTCTCTATTGGGAAGTACAAAGTTGAAGTGTTGTGTGACGTTGTTCCAATGCAATCAGGGCATATCTTATTAGGTAGGCCATGGCAATATAATTGAAATATTACACATTATAGGTATAGGAATAAGTACTCTTTTGTGAAATATTGAAGAAATATTTCACTTGTACTCTTTACCCCCAAATAATTCTTTGAAGATCAACTGAAAATAACAAAAGAAAAAGAGAAGAGTGGAAAAGAAAAAGAAGGAGAGAAGAGTGAGGAAAAATAAAAGAGTGGAAAAAATAAAGAAATAGAGAATAATGATAAAAATAAAAGAGAAGAAAAGGAAAGGAAAATGGAGGAGAGAAAAGAAAAGAGTGAAAAAGAGAGAGAGAAAATGAGTTTTATGTAAGGAGTCTAATTTTTCTACTAACGATCTTAATTCTTTTTTGCCTAATGCTACTATTTATTTATTGATGGAATTTGAAGATGTGTTTTTTTAAGAGATTCTTGATGGTGTGCCACCAATTAGAGAGATTGAGTACCAAATTAATTTCATACTAGGGGTATCGCTTCCAAATTGACCAGCCTATTGGACCATCCAGAAGATACCAAGGAGATTCAAAGGCAAGTTGAGGAATATTTGGACCAAGGTCAAGTAAGAGAAAGCTTGAGCCTGTGTGTAGTTCTAGTGCTACTTATGCCTAAGAAGGATGGTTTAAGTTGAATGTGTGTTTTTTGTCGAGCCATTGACAAAATTACTATAAAGTATAGACATCCAATTCCTAGGTTAGATTACATGTTAGATGAATTGCATGGTTCTTGTATTTTTAGTACAATTGAACTAAAAAGTAGATAATAATAAATTATGATGAATGGAAAACTGTATTTAAAGCTAAACATGGCTTGTATGAATGGTTAGTCATGTCTTTTGGGTTAACTAATACACGTAGTACTTTTGTGAGACCTAAAAATCATGTTTTACGTGCATTTATTGAAAATTTTGTGGTTGTCTACTTTTATGATATTCTCATATACAGTAAAATTTTAGAAAAATATGTTTTACATTTACAATCTATACTTGAGGTATTAAGAAAGGAAAAAATATATGCTAATTTGAAAAACTGTTGTTTTGTATGGAAATATTGGTTTTTCTTGAATATGTTGTTAGATCTAAATGTATAGAGATGGATGAAGAAAAGGTGAAAGCTATTAGGGAATGGCCCACACTAAAATATGTTACTAAGTTATAAGTAGTTTCCATGGTTTGGCTAATTTTTATCATAGATTTGTTAAAGATTTTTTTACACTAACTGCACCATCAACAAAGGTTATTAAAAAGACTATTGGTTTTAAGTGGGGTGAGGAACAAGAAATGTTTTTAACATGATAAAAGAAAGATTATATTTTGCACTTTTTTTTAGCTTTACCTGATTTTTATAAGACATTTGAGATTGAGTGTATACTTTAGGTATAGGAGTTGTTTTGATGCAAGAATAGAGAACTATTACATACTTTAGCGAGAAAATACACAAAATAGCCCTTAATTACCCAACATATGATAAGGAACTCTATGCTTTGATAAGGACTCTTGAGATATGGTAACACTGCCTATGGCTAAAAGAATTCATCATTCATATGGTTCATGAATCTTTAAAACATTTAATGAGTCAAGGTAAATTGAATAGAAGACATGCCAAATGGATGGAGTTCATTGAAGCATTCCCTTATGTGATCTAGTACAAGAGAAGTAAGGAAAACATAGTGGCTGATGCATTATCTCGGAGGTATGCTTTAATTTTCACATTAAATGCTAGGATGCTAGGATTTGAATATATTAAGCAAATTTATTCCAATGATGATGATTTTTCTTCGGTTTACAAGTTTTCCTTTGGTAAGTTTTACAAATTAAATGGGTACTTATTTTAGGAAAAACAGTTATGTATATACCCAACTGTTATTTGCATACACCTTTAGTTAATGAGGCGCATGGGAGAGAGTTAATGACACCCTTTGGAATTAAAAAGACTTTAGAAACTCTACATGAACATTTATGTTGGTCAAAGATGAGGCGAGATGTAGAAAGAATATGTTCTAGATGCATTACTTGTAGGCAAGCCAAGTCTAAAGTCCTACTTCAAAGACTATATATACCTTTGCTCGTACTTAGCACACATTGGATAGATATTTCTATGAATTTCATTTTAGAATTTCTTAGGTCAAAGAAAATGAGAGACTTCATTTTTGTTGTTGTGGATAGATTCTCTAAAATGGAACACTTATAACGTGTCATAAAATCGATGATGCCATCAAATTTTTTCTTTAGGGAAATTATTAGCTACATGGGGTACCAAAAAGTATTATGTCTGATCGAGATGTTAAATTCATTAGTTACTTTTGGATAATTCTATAGGCTAAGTTGGGGTCTAAAATTTTATTTACAACCAAGTCATCCCCAAACTAATGGTCAAAATGAAATATTCAATTTGAACTTTGTCTACTTTTTTGAGAGTTGTAATTCAAAATAACTTGAAAAACTGAGAAGATTTTTTACGTTTTGATGAGTTTTCTTATAATAAGAGTGTGAATTTAACTACTAACAATTCCCCATTTTGAATTGTTTATCCTTTTAACCTACTCACTAATATGGATTTGTTATCTTTGCATGTTTCAAAAAGAACTATTTAAATGTTAAGAGGAAGGTTGAAATGGTGAAAAAACTCTATGAAAGCATTCATGAGCATATTGAAAAGAAGAACAAGGAATATACTTCCAAAGCCAACAAAGGATGACAAATAGTTATTTTTGAACTCGATGATTAGGTTTGGGTACACATGGGGAGAGAACAATTCCCTAAAAAATGAAGGTCTAAGTTGCAACTTAGAGGAGATGGTCCATTTGAAGTGCTTGAACGAATTAATGACAATGTCTACAAGCTAGATCTTCTAGGGGTATATAACATTAGAACTATTTTTAATGTCCTAATCTTTCTCCTTTTGCTTATCTAGGTGATGATTCGAGGTTGAATCCTTTTGAAGAAAGGGGAAATGATAAGAATGTCATACCGTTATGAATTTCAAGTGGACCTATCACAAGATCAAAGACAAAACAACTCAAGGAAGCATTGAATGGGCTTCTTCAAGAATTACATCATGACTAAAGGGAAACCTAAATAAAGTACAAGGAATGGAGGGAGGCATTCAATGAAATAAGAGAAAATGTGAATTTTTTAGGCACGCCATGACATAGTTCCATATGAGTCATGGCATGGTACTCTCTGTTTTGGAAATAGAATTCATACAAGGCTATATGTTCCATGGTAGAGAAGAAGTGGCATCATGGCCAAACTCTTTCTATTTTCAATCATTCACTGGCTTTCCAGATCACGCCATGTCATGGTTTAATGGCCATCGTGGCCCACATAGATTTTGTTATACTTCTTTCTCGCGTGATAAAGATCTAAGGACTGATGCTAATTTTCCTTTTAGGTTTTCTTTGTATCCTATATATAATGTCGTCAGCTTGTAGAGTAACTTACATCACATTACACTTTGATTTTAATATCAAGTTGAGAGCTTTTAATGCTTATTCTTTTACAAACTGACTTATCAAGAAATTAGCAAACCTTTATGGTATCCTAACATCTTTGTATTTTGGTGAGTAATATCCATTCGTAAGGTGAGTGCTATTAATCTAAAAATTAGTTTTCTGGGATCTATTTCAATTTTGTTATTGGGTCTTTGTCCATGTCTCTTATAGTTCTAAAACCAAAATATCATGTTTGTGGGTTATAAGGTTTGTGTTTATGGTTTCATATCAAGTATATTTTTAAGGTCAATCTAAAGGGAGCTATATGGCTTTAAATATTTCAAATCTCTTAAAAAATGAGAAAATAAACCAAAATATTTTGAAAAGTATAATTTATTGACATAAAACTAAAAATTGAAATAGGATTGATTCAACAAATACTAGGCAGATAAAAAATTATCATTCAATGGAGAATTTATGAAATTACTAGCTAGTTGGCCATATTTGCTTAGAATTAATTAGGTTATTAAAAATATAAATTTAGATTATTGATTTTTCTTTTTATGTATAAAAAAAGTCGTTTGGTGGGGATTAGTTTCTTTATTAATCAAATCAAGTAAAGTCTGTTGATGGGGATCGTTAACTGATAAGATTAAATTATGTTTTATTCCTAAGGAAATAACAAACCATTAAAATCAATGCTTTTGATGGGCTATCAATTTATACACTTATTTAAGGTTTCAAAGTCAAGTCCTAAAACCTAATTTTCAGATTTTAAATCCATTATGAAAAATATTTTGTTAATATATTTTCAGTCATAAACTTTGTAGAAACCTTGAATGAAGAAATAAACTCAATATATTTTTCAAAAATATTTACCTAAATTAAAAATAATATAAAGAAAGATATGTAAAAATGAAATCTGTAAATAATCAAATACAATTAAAATTAATATCTCATTGTATTCTTTAGTATACAAATAATTTTTTCTAATTATCCATGATATGAAAAACCTCCAAAAAATATCTGCCTAAACTATTGTTAAATCTACCCTATTGTAGAACTAAGAAAATAAAATACTTAAACTAGAAATTCTAACAAAACTAAAAATACATCTGTTGAAGGATTGTATACTTTCTATCTGATTTCTATATGATTTCTACGAGAAAAATGACATTTATTTATGGTTGAAGCTTGCAAGAAAAGTGGATCGTGAATGAAAAATCATTGGATACCGCAACCTACATTATTCCACGCTACAAACTGCAATACATAGTGGTTTGTCTGATTTCAAACAAAAAGAATTTCACCGTGAGACAACATTTTCTCACCGCAGCTCAACTCAAGCTGCTTGAAATTGATGTTAAACAGTATAGAGTGTGCTGCGACCCACGTTGCTTATTTTCACTTTTTATTTTTACCTCCTTATAAATTGTTGGATCACATATAAGTGTTACATGTATTGTTTTTTAATATTCTAAGTTGCAAATGAGTGCTTTCGGGCATGAATCTTCATGTGTTATCACTTTATCAAATTGATGCTAAAAATACCTGGAAAACAATATAAAATACCTACGGTTTCGAACATATAGATTTGCTTAAATAAGATAAAATCATGCATAGTCAAATCTATTTATAACATTTAAGGGAAAATAAATCATGAAATATTAGTGATTTTCAAACACTTATCACAAACTAGCCTGCACCTCAATAAGGGACCTACACAGATCAAGCATTGTATGGACCATGTTCCTAACATGCTAGTCAATCAACCGTACCTAGACTTCCATACACACCCCTAACTTTAGTAAATCTCCAATAAGATATTGTTATATGCATCATTTCTTTAGTATAAATAGATGAATAATTTACCTAAGAAGGAATCTTTTGAGCCACTCTACATTATAACCTTCTTACTAGTACTCTCTAAAAAAATGGCATTCACAGTGGGGCATCCAAGCTTTTTTTACTATAGAAGAACATTAGAACCTTGTGGCTTTGAAAATTCAAGTCGAAACTGAGAAGTTTTCATATCATTAGCCAAAACATTATCCAATTAGTCAAATTCTTATCTCGTAGCCTATATTGTAAGCCCGTATTAGGAACATGGTAGGCCAACCCTAAAATAGTTAGCAATTGCAATACCAAGTAGAGACAAACTAGTACTCAAGTTTAGGATATCCCAACCGACCGGGAAGACAATTCTTAACCTATGCTTAACAAGTTTGTAACCAGATCGAATCAAGCAGTCACTTCAATGTTAAGGCCCATCTTCACATATGCAATACGTGCATGTCATACCAGTGTCGATGTAACTAAAGCTCTTATAGCAGGTTGTGCATTAGATCCAATAAAATAATCATGATATATGAGAATTGCTAGCCTATTAAATACTTATGGGAAAAAACTAAGCATACAATGAAAACTCTGTGAGGAAGGAAAAATGGTTCGAACAAAGATAAGGATATTTCTTAGAAGAGGAAAACCCTCAACCAGTACACATTTCCACTAGAGAGGTTGTATGACTCTGATGCTTGGTTTACCCGGGCCTAATAGAGCCTAAGAATATAGAAATTGAGTAAAGTATAAAGCCCTTAAATTAGGTACAAAATGAAGTCAATGAACAAAAGGTTGGAAAGACACAATATGCAATCAAGGAGGTTTGCAACCACCTCTCTTTTTAGTGACAAAGCAACAATCCCTTCCCAAAAGTTTTTCATTCCACGATGCTCATCATCCCGTGGCACTAAAGACCTAGTAGCTCATATTTTACTATTTAATTACTTAATGGAATCGATATGTCTACAAACAAAAAAACTTGATGCTATGATGTGCAAGAAATTTATTTAGACACTACAGGATAATGCACAAAAGTGGTTTCAATAACTTGCCCCTTGAAGCATGTATAGTTTTGGTGAATTGGTCAAAGCATTTGTTATGAACTACGCTACTGATAAACCATAAAAAAAGAGTCTTATGATTTATTCTTTATAGTTCAAGATCTGAATGAAATAAATGAAAGCTTCATAAAGAGAATGAATGTTGAGAAGCTAGGGATGTTGAGTTGTTTGGATTCTATAGTGATTGAAGAGTTGTAGAAATGGATACTTAGGAGTTATAGCCTTTTCACAGAACTAGCCAAATTATCACCATGTATCTAAACACTATGTGTGAGGAAGCCCAAAATTTAGTGACTTTGGAAAGAGAAATGGATAGTGAACTCAGACTTAGAAAAAGGGTTATAAAGAACAAGGAAAACAAAGAGACAAGGTCAGTTCCATAATGGGGAAGGCTATTTCCATCCCTATTTATTTGAACAAGGATAGAGGTGAGGCATGTTGGGCTATAGGTAAGGTTGTTATCCCCCCTTTTGAGGTCCGCCCCCTTTGCAAATCCTTAGATGAAGCAATCAAATAGATGGAAAAGAATGAATAGGTTCTTTGGCCACCCTACATGCAAGCTCTCAATAGAGGCCACACCTGTTATTACGCTTTCCATAAAGACACTAGACATTGGACAAACGATTGTAGAAAATTGAAGAGAGAAATTGAGTTGCTTCTATTTAGGGACCAATTGAGATAACTTGTGAATGAAGATCATGTCAGAGAGAAAAGAATAAGCATAGCAAGAGACAGAGGAAATTAACCAAGATTACTGCTCCCATAGAAGCTCAACCATAAGAAAATGAAAGAAATGTTAGGTTAATCAACAACATAATATGTTTGGGCTCACTTCGAACTCTCGCATGCATAACACTAGGGAAAGTAAAGGCACGTCTCATTCTATACATAGTTTAGAGCATGACTCTAACTACCCTATTGTCTTCAACAAATAAGAGGTCCTCCTCCTATATGACAATCCACTAGTTATAATAGTCCAAGTGGAAAGCTGTGAGATAAGGAGGGTGTTGATCGATAATGGGAGCTCTTCCAACCTAATTTACTTGGACAGGTTGAAAGAAATAAGGGTGCAACCTTAAGAAATAACTAGGAAGGAGTTACCTTTAGTTGGCTTTATAGAAGTATGACTATATCGGAAGGGACCATATAGTTACCCATGTCTTTAACATGAGCTATTATGTTAATAAATTTTATGGTACTAGATATCATGTAGCCATATAATATCATATTAATTAGGTCGTGGCTTCAACGGGTCAAGTTGTGACATCTTCATTGCACCAGGTCATCATTTATGCAATGACCTGGTGCAAATGGTGAGGGGCAACCAAGAAAGAGCACAAAGATGTTACAATTCTACCTTCAAATGGATCCAGACCCAATAGTAATTAAATGCTAAGAAAGGCATAATGCTATGAGCTAAAAGGTTGAACTAGTGCAATTAAGGGATAGAGAAGAATTCTTGGTCAAAATTAGCTCCGAGTTCGAAGAAAACTTAAAAATAAAACTGAAGGAATACCAAAGAATTAATAGTGATGTTTTTACGTGGAGTTTGGATGACATGCATAGGACCAACCTCAAAAATCATCACTTATAAAATCTACATGAACCTAGAAATAAAGCCCATAAAATAATGAAAAAAATTGCTAGAGAAAAAGTAAAGCCATTAAGAAGTAGTATTCATTGAAGGAAGTAGGATGGGTTAGAGACGTTGATTATCCCACATGGATTTCTAATGTCTACTAGCTGTAGAGGTAGGTGATGATGCCTAAAATGTGCGTAGATTTCACTAACGTTAATAGGGTCATACCTAAATATTACTTTCCTTTACCAACCATAGACCAACTAGTTGACACTAATTACATGACTTAGCCTTATGAGTTTTATGGTTGAGTAATTGGGCTACCACAAATTCCAAATGCACCCTGAAGAAAAAGTGAAAATATATTTTATCATGAAAGAAGGAATGTTCTATTATACTAGGATATCTTTTGGACTCAAGAATGTTGGAGAAACTTATCAAAGCCTAGTCAACAAAATGTTCAAAAGTCAGTTTGGGTAAAACATATAGGTGTATATTGAAGATATGGTGACTAAATCTCGGAAGTTAGAAGGACACATTTATGACATAGAAGAAACCTTTGGAGTGTTAAGGTAATACAACACAAAATTGAACCAAAAAAGTTGTTTTTGGGGTTACGTTAGGAAATGTTTTGGGATATCTAGTATTTACTAGTGTAATATAAGCTAATCTAGATAAAATTAAAGCATTGGAAATGTGAGGTCAATAAAAAAATTAAAATAAGTCCAACAATTGAATGGACGTATAGCCACATTAGGCAAATTCATATCAATATGTATAAACTAATGTTTATCCTTCTTTCAACTACTAAGGAAAAAAATAAAAGTATATTTGGAATGACAAATGCAAATACACCTTGTTGTCTCTTTTTGAGAACATAAAACGTGCAAGCATACACGGTCACAAGTAATAAAATTTGATAAATAAGTTATCGTTCCCACAAAGATTTGTTACTACAGTTTGTTGAGTACAAAAATTATTCTCTCTGATTTTATCCAAAACGATCATTAATTAGAAGACGTTAACTATATCATGTTATTTTTTTATTTATATTTTTAGTACATTTAATTTGGCAACCGAAAACTTCTAATTTTATCCATACATCTCTTCCGAGCTCTGTATAAACACACCTCGTTAAATTAATTCACTCTATTCCTATGAGAATTAAATTCACCAAGATTCATTACATTCTAAGTTCTCAAATGGCCACACATACAATTAGGGTATATTCCTATCCTTCATCATACATGCCATTCTATCTATTAGTAATATACACAAAAATATCTCTTCCAAGTTTATTTAAGTGTCACGGATCATTTGATAAAATTCGTAAATAATCAAAAGCATTAAGCACAAAATAGAATAAACAAATCGAACGTCTTATAAATCTTTCAAAAATAATTAAAATCAAAGCATCATAAATTTAGATAAAATGCAACCCTAAAAAAATTAAATTATTTCATAAATTAAAAATTAAAATTACAACAGTTAAGGAAAATGAGATGAAGAACAAAGAAAAATTAAATCATTTTGTATCGTAAATATTTGGCACATGCAGAACACAACAGAAGCCAAAAATGGCTTCTACGTGTTCCACAGTCCACCCCCGAATACTACTAAAAATATCAAACTCTAAACTCCCAAAACTTTTTTACTCTATCATAATATCCCCTATTTATAACATCAAATTTCTAAAAAAAATATTTTTTTTAATACGCAGGGGACAGATAGGTGTGGGGAAAATAATAAAAAAATACGGGTGGGGGGACAAAATGTATCGAAAACGAAATACTGGTATCGAAAACGCAAACTAGGAACATACGCGTCTTTGTTCTTTTTTTCAATTCACGCTACCACGTGTCGCGATACGATTCGCTAAAATTTAAAGTGGGACACGTTGCAGCATATCACTTGCTATCAAGGACGGGAGCACGTGGAAATGTCGCACAGGATTAGAGACGCACGAACGCGGGAGACAACGGCTGCAATACGTGCGTGATCCTGCGCTTTCACGCTCACCGTAACATGCCACATGTCATAACATGATTGGCTACAAGATAAAGTGGGACACATTGTAGCTTGTGATTCGTAGAATAACCAGGTGCATGTGGATCCACCGCATGGGAAAAGAGGCACGCGAACGTGGGGGGACAGCGGCTGAAACGCGTCAGACAAGTGGGTCCCACCCTACACACCAGCCTGCGCGGCAGGTGGGCCCCACTCATGCACCGAACCGCGTGATAGAAGAAACCCTGCTCCCACTCTCTTTGGTCGGGTTTGAATGACACGCGCGCATCCTAACCGTTAATCTTTGATCTGACGGCTCCCGTGGCGCGCGTGGATTATGGCGCGTGGATTCTCTCTCCTACGTAGAAAATTTAAATTTAATTAATTGCATTTTGAGCCATAAATTTAATTCAAATTACATTCTAAACTTTCTTTAATTACAATTAAGCCCTTTTCTATTTTAAATTAAATTTTAAACTTTTAATAATTAAAATTAAGCCTGATTTTAATTTAAATTATATTTTTGACTTTTATAAATTGCAATTAAGCACTCATTTATTTGAAATTATATTTTTGGACATAAATTTGCAATAAATTACGTTTTCAATTCAAATTATTTAATTTTCTTAAAATATATTCCTTAACAAATAAACAGTAAATACTAATTTATTAAACTAAAATTAACTAAAAATATGAAGAACATAGCAATTATAATTAATAAAATAGATGAAAATAACTATATAAAATATAGTTATCACACCTTTTAGTCCATTAAAGCATATTTGGGTGAGGCTCCTGTCTTAACTAGCCCCCTACCAAATAAGGTCATTTACCTCTACAATTCGCTACTTTGAAGATGATGAGTGTTGTGTTAGTGGCAGAAAGGAAAAAATGGACAACAACCAATTTATTACATAAGCGAAGAGTTAATGAGGTCTTAGTAGAAGTACCGAGTACTAGATAAACTAGCATTTACACTAAAGTGGTAGCATGAAGACTTAGGAATTATTTTTCCATCACACCATCATCGTCTTAACATCCCCCTAAAGAATATGTTGTAAAAATCAGATGTATTGAGAGGTTGGTACATATTGCCACCGAGCAAAGTGAATTTGATATTTAGTAGTAGCCTTGGCTAAGCATAAAGAGGACAGGCAATAGCCGACTTCATAGCAAACTAGATTATAGAGGAAGAGGTGGTGCAAGTAGTGAACACTTAAAAGAGGTAGGAAGAGGAAATGTTTTGGGAAGTATATGTAAACGGGGTCAATAATGCCAAAGGCACAGGAGTATGGATAGTCATCTTCAGTCTCAAAGGATGAATGATCGAATAAAGTATGAGAATAACTTTCTTGGCCACGAATAATATAGTCAAACATGAAGTAGTCCTGCTAGCTTTGAAAGAGCTAGGAGAACTAGGGGAAAGGAATCAAACTTCAAAGCCTTCAAAATCATATAGATACCATGTAGTAGCAACATCTATGCAAATGTTGTAGCCATTCTTTCTTTTGTCATAACAAGGGTATGAAAAGAACGATCATAACCTATTTTAATGTAAAAACTAGAGGTGAGCAAGTAATCCAATCAATCCATTTATCAAATTAGATCAAATTGATAAATTTTATGGTGAGATTATATTCGGATTGACAGATTTTATAATCCATTATATTTGATACGAATGAATTACTATTAAATTATAAATAAATACATAATTTATTTTATATTATGTTATATTTAAATATTATGCATACAATAATTATATTATATTAGTATTTTAACTTAAAAAATAAATATAAATATTTATAATAATTTAATAATTATATAGGCATATTTCTTATTCTTTTGATTTTTTAGTTGTAATATAAATAATAATATTTGTTATAAAAATATAAATTTAAAATTTAAATGTGTTCATGTCGTGTTTTACATACGATAATAAATTCATAAATAAATTTCAATATCAATATGTCTTTATCCAATTCGAAAAAATTTGATGTGTTCAAATTCAGATTGGTTCGGATTGATTTTATCATTATATTAGATTCAAATTAAAAATCGTCAAATCCATTTGGATTGGATCGGATCTGATTTGGATTGTCCAAAGACATGTACTTTGGATCCACTACTCACCTTTAGTAGAACTTAGTGTAGGAAAAAAAACTAATCGGGTTTCCTAGAAGGAATCATAGGTATATATGGAATTATTTGAAGGATAGGATGCTTTATGTGGACAAAAGGAAGCTTGATGAAGTCAAGGGGTTATATCATCTTATAAGATAAGTTATACAAAAAGAACATTAGGGTTCATAGTTGTGATGCCTAACAGAAGAAAAGGCACAAGAAATCATAAGAGAAGTTCATGAACGGGAGTGTGGAGCTCATTTGGGAGGAAGAAATTTGAGCCAAAGAATTATTAGGTAGAGTTGTTACTGGCTTACAATGTGAACTATTGTACCTCGCTTAGGAATGTCAACGAGGTGAAACGGGCTCAAATGGTGTTTTACCCAAAATAAAAACCAAAAATGAAACTAAAATCAACAGGTGTAAATTCGAGGAATCACCATTGAGTAACAGTTACTATTTGAAGCTTCAAAACCCAAATTTTAATATCTTTTTATTTTAAAATGGTTCAAAAACATTAAATTTAACAAAAAAATATTACAGTGAAAAATAATAATATGTTATATTACTTATTATATTTGATTTTGTTTTTCTTCATAAATATTAAATTATATTTTTTATTCCTAAAAGATATAAATTTATAATTTCGGATATTATGGTCGGATTCCCACACCTCCAAAACCTAACATGAACCTAAAATTTTAATCAAAATGATAATAAATCCAAAATCGATCCAAAATTTACCCTCCAAAATCAAATTCATTTAGTTATTACCTACAATTACCCAAACCGTGGGTAATTTTGGCATCCCTAACCATGCATGCAAAGAAATGTGACAAGTTTGAAAGGCATACCATAATCCTAATTTGTTAGCCAATGAAATGATAAATTGTTGATACCTAGCCATTTGCAAAATGGGAAATTAATATTGTGCGACCGCTTTCTAGAAAGGAACTTGGATGATGACATAAGAAAGTTCGTATGGAAAAACATTATTTGTTGTTTCGGCTTTTCCCAAGAGTTTGTGACTAACAATGGTATGCACTTTACTAGGAAATCCTTTTTTACCTTATGCGAGGAATTTGATATCAAATTGTGTCAGTCCACTCCTTACTGACTATAGGCAAATGGAAAGGCAGAGTCCTTAAACAAATTAATTATCATCATCTTACAAAAACGCTCAAAAAGGACTAAGGGGAAATGGACAAAGGAACTGCTAAGGGTATTAAGGGTGTTAATATCCTCACCAAGATCATAAATTGGCAAAACCTCTTTTTCACTTGTTTATAGGTCCGAGGTGGTAGTTCCTCTGAAATTTCTATAGCCCACCTTAAGGGTTGAGATAGATAATATATAAGGGCTTGAAAAGCATGCTTACCCAGTGATTTATCAAAATTAATAGGGAGTATTAAGTTTTAATATTGCACTTATTTATGTTACAAAATGTGTTTTCAAAATCATGGGGTATGTTTTGATGTATTTAAGATATTTTGGTCAATAAAAGATACAAATGACAAATTGGGTGACTTGATTGCAATATATTTACATAAAATACATTAAGGAGGGGGTTAAAGTGCAACATTGAAGAATTAAAAGTGTGCAAAGGCACATAAATAATGTGTCACTTCTCTTGGGTTCACTTAGACATTCTAGAGAAACATAGTGCCTTGCGGCATGAGTTTTTGTACGGTGCGGCATAACACTCTCAGATGGAATTCATATAAATACGGACTACCTCGTACCACGATATGAGTCTAGGCATGCCGCGACTTGTGCTCTCAAATTCGCACATAATTTCCATATTTTTTAGCATTATAATCCCACTTACTCTAGATTTTCACAACTCTTATCTAATTACATCATGAGTAACTCTCATGCTATAAATATGTAACTAGGATTAACCACAAAGGAGAGATAGATTTAGATACATAACATATATAATTAACTATGAACAAGATTCAAAAAGGCAATCAAAGGAATTGAAGATCAAAATTAAGGACAACAATCCTAAGTTTTTTTTTTCTTTTATTGTTATCATAGATAATATTCTAAATTTATTGTTTTTCATGAGTAGTTAATTTTTTGATTGTGAGTGATTTTAAAACCCTAGACATAAATTGCAATAGTAAGAGATCTATAATATACTATTCAACTATTATTCTTGATTATGTATTAATACTCAATTTTAATATTTGTATAATTTTTTTATTATTCAAGTGTATAATTGAATAATCACATTAATTCATCGTTAATAAATCTAGTTGATTGGGTTTGTAATCACTTGATTAATTTAAATAACAAGTGATAAATTGTTTACAATGAGACTTAATACCCAAGACAATTAAACTAAGTTTGTATGTTTAACCTTAATCTATTATGCATCTTGAAATCAAATGTTTTTCATAGATTAAATTTAGAGAGTTTATTCTAGGTTGTCTATTAGAAAAAGTTTGAGTTAAGAGCTTGTTTAATTCAACGAATAGGTAAGAAGAGGTAGAGACTTTTGAACTTGTGAATTTCTCTAAATTAATATAATAAAATTAAGAATAGCAGATTATGATATATTTTGTTGAGTTGCAATACATACTAGTGGTGGAGAATGATCATGCAATTGTTCTTTTATTCGAATTTTTAGATCTTTTTTATCTTTATTAATTTTAGTTGTTACATTTAATTTTCAATTTACAAAACCAAAACCTCTCATCTTAATAAATAAAAGTTAGTTTCTAAATTTTTTCGTGAAAAAGACCCTTACTTGTTATATACTAATTTACGACATCTTAAAGTAAGGTTTAAATTAATTGTTCATCTAGAACGTATCAACTGGAAGCAAAGATAACAAAGAAAACAGTCGTATAAACCTAGTAGAAAAGAGGGAAAATGAAAAGATAAAATTGGAGTTCTAACAGTGGTGTGTCAAAAATTCCTTCATCAAAATTGTCAAAGAGAAGAAGTATTGAGCTAGTAAACTTGATGTTGAGAAAAGCATTAGGAAGCAAAGTAGAAAGTAATGCAGGAAAACATTATCTTCCTTCTTTGGGGAAAATTTACCGACGATAGGTTATAACCGGCCTAGTGATACCCCACATGCAAATAAACTAACGCAACTCTCATTTAGGAGTAAGAAGTTGAAATAATCCCAACGTATTTGAGATGCTGACATTAAAGGCAACAAAAGTAAGCTCAGTTCAAGAAAGAAGCCAAGAATCCAAAAAAATATTGGATTCCTTTTTTGTGGAAAAATGTCTCTTATTATGGCTAGGACTTTTTAATTCATTTCTCAAAAAAATTTCGATTCTTTCCGTTTCTATTTTCTCTTCATCTTCAACCGTTTCTATTCAATTTTTCTTTACTTTCAGAATATGTATTCATTTCTGTTCTCTTTTGTTTCAATATAATTTTCTATATAAATGAAGAAACAAAGAAGGAAAAAAAAAAGGAATAGAAGAAAAAGAAAAGAAGGTGAGAAAGTGAAAAAAGAAAAACTAGTAGAGAAAAAAAAAATAGATGTATACGGAAAAAGTTAGAAAGAAAAAAAAATTAAATTTTTCTTTTTGTTTATATTTTGTTAATCTTAGTTTCAATTAATAGAGTTCATGTATTAGGAAGTTAGTTGAATAGTTTATTTTTGGGTAATTTCTATATTTTGAAATATAAGTTTTTGTCATTTTCATGCGAGTGGAAAAATTATTTTAAAAAAATTATGATATACATAACTCCATTATTATTTTATTTATTTAAATTTTATATTATTTATAATTTATATATATATATATTAATTTTAATAAAATAATTTTATTCTTAAATTATTTATTCATGCATTTTTTTTAATAATTTTTTCTTTGAACAAATAAATATTTTGGGATGATTCATTTGCATCTACAGTCTCATTTGGATTTGAATTTTGAATTTTAATTCAATAGGGTAATCTATTCGTGTTGTATGCTTAAATATATATGAGTAACTCTTTTTCCTTTTAAATTACTTTTTATTGCAAGCTATCTTTTTGTAGATTGAAGTCTAAACCTCTCTCATATTACAATATCATAATTAATGTTTAGTGGTAACGTGAGTTGAAATTTTTTATACACACTATATAATTAAATTCTTAGTCTGCAGTTTCTGTTTCTGTTTTCTTGTCTTAGTCCAAGTTTAACTTTAATTTACATGACATATATATATATATTGATTTATTGTTATTACTTAATTGTTTATATTTGTGTGTCCCAGTTTTCTTATCGCTTTTATTTGTTTATAAATTACTCTTTGCTGTTAATTTGTTTTAATTTTATTAGTTCTTGCTATCTTGTTTCTCCCTTAATGAGTTTGTTTATTTTATTTAATTGGTTTAATCTGTGAGCTTAAAATTTGCAATTTTTGTGTGACGAATTATTGGTAATTCATTAACATTTTTTCTTCATCTTTACTGCATTACTATTATTTTCTGTAATTTGGAAGAAAAAATGAGTTTATTAACTTATTTATTATCAAATTTTTATTTGTGTGTACTTATTTTGTAAAATTTTAATTAATTGTTTACTTTTTAGCTCTATAATTTGATGATATTGATTCAATAATTTGTTGATTGATATTTAAAGGTAAATTTTGGATTGTTGTAACCTATAATTCGGATTAAGTATCTTATTGATTATCTTTAATTGTTATTGATATCTAAATAATGACATGATGTTTGGTTTTTTAACAGTTAATTTTTAATAGAAATTCAAATTGGTTTTAAATTTGCATAAATTAATTGCTTAATAAATAATATGAAGTTTAATTATAATTACTTGAGTGAATCAATAAGTTAATGATTCTTGATTTCATCCCAATTTAATTTTGATATTGTATGACATAATTTAATGTGTGCTTAATTATTTATTCTAATAATTTATCATTTTGAGGGAATTTTAGGTTTAATCACGTGTGAACTAACTAATGGATAATGAAATTGCAAGATTGACATTGCAAATACCGATTTTAAGAAAATTATTCTTTTATGGTTTTGTTATTTATAAAACTCTCGTAAGTACACGAATGATTTTATAAATAATGATAAGTATACTCCCAAGGTCGATCTAAGAAAATAATTTATGTGATTTTTAATTTATTATTCAAAATCTTAAAAACAAAATTAAATTCTAAACATTCTGTGAAAATATTTTGGTTTGTTTGTTTTCTAATCTAATAAAATAAAAATAAATATAAACATAGATATAAATTCAATAAACATTAATGTTTTTTAAGCATTCATCACTAACCTTTGTAGACCAAAAATTACGGTAGGTTGTTAAGTGTATTTTCATATCGAGATATCGAAAGTTGAAAAAATTATTTTCTAAAAGATCAATTCATATTTTATGAATTGTAGTTTCACAATTGATGAAATATTATAATTTCGTAATTGGGTGAACCAATGTGAATTCGTATGTGTGAAATAAGAGAATTTTGCATTTGATAAAATTATTTGATTTTTAATTTTGAAATAAATAAATTTTGCATCAATGATAGTTATTGAATGATGTTTTCACTTTAGTTGAATTTTGTACTTAAGAAAAAGTGAATTTTGTATTTTTTTTAGTTTTTTAGTTTTATAAATTAAATAAATTTTGAATTTACGAAATAATTTGATGAATTTTGCATTCACAAAAGAAATAAATATTGTATTTTCAAAATAATGAATTTTGTATCATTGATTTTGAAATATTTAAATTTATGGATTTATGGATTTCGTATTTATTGAATTATGAATCGAAATGGGTTCTAAAGAAAGTTAATTTTTCGTTGTTGAGAAAATTAATTTTTAAATTAAATTAATTAATTTTGGATTAATTGTATTAAATTAAAATCTCAAAATTAATTTTTATATTCTGAAATTTAATTTTGATTGTCTTTTGGATATCAATGCATTTAAAAGCGTGAATATGTTTTTGAGATGACAACAAATGTGATGGATAACATTACTATGTTGGCAATTATTTTCGGATGTGAATTTGTCGGATTAAACTCAATAGAGTAATGGATCGACAGTGGTGCTATTAGACACATATGTTCAAATAAAGAGTTATTTACTTTCTTCAAACATTTGAGAATGGGGAGAAGTTGCGAACAAGAAACTTTCTAACCTCTATGAATGATGGTGAGGCAAAGTGATCCTAAATATGACATTTAGAAAAGAGATGATTCTAAACAATGTATTGTACATGCAAGAGATTTAAAAGAACCATGAGAGGTTCATTGCTTGAGAAGCATAGATTCTAGATGAACGTTAAAATTGTATATTGAAAGAAATGATGAATGCAATCCTATTAAGTTTTGGGTTGCCACAATACGTGTGGGGGAAGCTATTTTGACAGCTAACTAACTTTTAAATAAGGTACCTGATGAGAGAAAACCGGCATCGTCGATTCTTGCCAATACTTTGGTTTTATATTTATAAAACTCTCGCAAGCGCACGAATCATTTCGAATAAAATGATAAGTATACTCCCAAGGTCGATCTAAGGAAGGAATGTATGTGGTTTTTAATTTATTATTCAAACTTTTAAAAACGAAATTAAATCCTAAACATCCTATCACGATATTTTGAGTTTGTGCACGAATCATTTCGAATAAAATGATAAGTATACTCCCAAGGTCGATCTAAGGAAGGAATGTATGTGGTTTTTAATTTATTATTCAAACTTTTAAAAACGAAATTAAATCCTAAACATCCTATCACGATATTTTGAGTTTTATGTTTTTAATCTACTTACATAAACATAAACATAGATTCAATAAATATTTATGCAAATTTTATCTTTTATAATAGTGGAGTATTTATGGATATAATAACTAAGTTAATTATGCTGGCTCATAAATATTTAGGTTATTAAAGATATGAATTGATATTTTATTGATTCTCTCTTTTTTATATGAATACCACCTTTGGTGGGGTTAGATATTCTTTGTTAACTAAACAAATCAATTAACACCTATGGGTGGGGTTGATAACTAATTTTCTTAATTAAATTAATTCCTTTTTCTAAGAGATTGAAAATGAACCATTTAAATGCCACCTTTGGTGGGGTTAGACAGTTTAAACTTTATTCAAGGTGTCCAAATTAAACCTAAGAATTTAGTTATCCGAGTACTAACTTTCTAGTTTTAAAACCACTACTGAAAACATGTTGTCAATACATTTTCAGATAATATTTCTTATAAAAACTTTTGAAATAGAGCTTCACTCTAACTACCGGGCGATTGTATCAACAAATAAAAGAGCACTACTCTAAATCAGACCGGATAACTAAACCTTAAAATCTAATTTTCAGGTTTAAGTTTGTAATGAAAAATAATATATTTCTCTCTAACATTCTTAATATAAAATCTTGAATAAAAAGAAAATCAATTCATTTTAGAGATTTTCACCTATTTAATATTTCGCAAGCATAACAACGTTATTATTAAATCATGTTTAATAACAGCCAACACAGTTAAATTTAATCACAGACAAATTAAATATAACATGTAAGAATAAAACATAAAAAATAACTGTAAAGAAAATAAAATCCTTACAGAACTTCGATGCTATTCCCGTTGTTGGAAAACCTCCAAGCGGAATTTGCACTCCCATTTATTGAATAAAAAAGCTTATAAATTACAAAAACATAACTAGTTCTTCCCAAAAAGGGAAGAACTCTAAAACTAAGAGAAATTAACTAAGAAAAGCTAAAAACTAAAAAAAAACTAAAAAAACTAAAAATCTAAGGAAAGAGAGAAAGAAAGAGAGAAGAGAATGTGTGTTGAGGTGTGTTTAAAAGTGAAGGGAAGGGGGGTATTTATAGGTGAGGATGGAGAGAAAAAGTGAGTGAAAAAATGTTAAAAAAATGTGAAAACGCGGAGTGCAATTGCTGAGGTCATTGGGCGCTGGCGCGCGCGGGGCTCGGCGCGGCTGGGCGGCGCGGCGGCACGATTTTCTTCTTTTTGACATTTTTTACCCTTTTGACCCATTTTGTCCAATTTTTCCATATTTGTTGACCTTTCCCCATTTATGTATTAATATATTTGTGATGTATTGCTTCCAGTATTTCTCTTTGAGTCTTTAAGCTACGTTTTTAAGCGAAAATACCTGAAAAACAATAAAAATACTCGTGATTCCGAAAAGGAAAAATTTATATAAATATATGATAAATCATATAAATATATATATTTTTAATCAATTATTGTGCATAAAATCATGGTAATTTTAGTGTTTTTTGAGCACTCATCAGTACCCCATGAAAAGACACATAAGTCACCATATGAATTATTTAAAAGCACTACTACAAAAAAAGGTATTTGATAAATGTATGTTATACAATTATTTTATCCAATTTATTAATTATAATTGTTATGTTCTTAATATTTTTAGTTAATTTTAATGTATTAAATTAATATTTACTGTTAGTTTTTTAAGAAATATATATTTAAAGAAAATTAAAGAATTTGAATAGAAAAAGAACTTAATTGCAAATAATAAAAGTTGAAAATATAATTTAAATTAAAATAGGGCTTAATTGCAAATATCAAAAGTTGAAAATTTAATTTGAATTAAATTAGAGGGCTAAAATGCAATTAAATAAACTTTGTTTTTTTGTGTAGGAAAGGAGGACCATGCACGCCATTATCAACACGCATCACGTACCGTCAGATCAGGCAATCAACGGTGACAATCAGGCAAGTGTGATATACACATTATATAGGCGAGTGGACACGTTTCCCAGGTGGCACACTACTCACACATGCCGGTGTGTAGGATGGGACCCACGTGTCTTTGCAAGCAATATTCGCATGCAACGTGGTCCATCTAACCTACGTGTGCCCTCTTATTCCACCGAATACCAAGATGCCATGTGTCTCGATTATTCTTCCAGCAAATCAAATGACGACACGTGGTATGAGTTTTGTAAAACGTGTAAAGGTAGATAGAAAGGTTCAAACGATCCAAAGATAGCCTAAATTATTTTCTTAGTTAAGTGTTATCTAGGATTTCACCTTGAAAGAAAATCAAACAAATTCTAAGAACTATGACACCAAAAAACATCAATCGAATTGCATACTCACATAAATATTCTCTAAATTAGCATAACAACTCAAAGATTAAGACTGATGCTCATAAATATATATTTTTGTAAAAATGAAACTTACTCAAAAATTTGCACACAAACTTAGACAATATTCAAATTTTTCAAACAGTCATGCATTAATTAAACTGAAGAAATAAAAATAAATCACAATGAAAAGCAAAATATCTTCAATCAACCAAACAAATAAAGCTTCACAAGCAACAATACTCAGAAAATATTTCAACTAAGTTCAATTTCTCTACCACCCTCAAACTTAATATGCACATTGTCCTCAATGTGTGAAAGTTAGAGAACAAATGAGATGGGTTCAAAGAAACTTCTTGGTTTGGTTTGTAAGATTGACATCCAAAAATAGCTTGACTTTCCATTTTTTCTACTTTTAGAGAGGTTCAGAAATTTTGCGTCAAATTTGAAAGTATCAACTTACCAGAAAATTAAAAAATAAATTGAAGCAACTAACAATAAGCATAAAAAAAAGAAAAAAATAAATATTTTTGTTTTGAACTAAAATCAGATTGATTGGTATTAATATCAACAAAAACGTACAAGTATACACGGTTATTGTCTCTTTAAGAGACCATGAAAACGTACAAGTATACACGGTCACAAGTAATAAAATGATAAGTAATATTTCGTTCCCACAAAGATTTGTTACTATTATTCGTCAAGTACTAAAATTGTTTCAATATGATTTTATCCAAACAATCGAAAGGTTGGTAGTTTAACTAACTAAATTTTTTTAACAATAAATAAGAAAATTCTAGGATTGCAGTTTCACCAAATTAATCCACTCGAATCATATTATTTTTCTCTTGATTTATATTTTTTTAATTTAATTTGTCAACTAAAAACTCCTAATTTTATCCATATATCTCTTTCGAGCTCCATATAGACACATCTCGCTGAAATAATTCACTATATTCTTATGAGAATTAAATTCACCAAGATTCATTACGTTCAAAGTTCTCAAATAGCCACACGTACAATAAAGGTATATTCCAATCCTTTATATATATATATATATATATATTATTCTATCTAAGAGTAATTACACAAAAATGCCTCTTCCAATTTATTTAAGTACCACAAATCAATTGATAAATTTTCCAATAATCAAAAGCATTAAGCACAAATAGAATAAAAAAATTAAAAATCTCATAAATCTTTCAAAAATAATTCATTCAACTTCATAAATTTAGCTACAACGTAACCCTAGAAAAATTAAATTACTTCATAAGAAAAATTAAAATTACAAAACGAAAATAGTAAAACTTTTAAGGAATATTAGATGAAGAAAAACAAAAACAAAATTAAATTTTCATCTACGCATAAACACAACAGATGCCAAAAATGGCTTCTGCGTGTTCCACAGTCCTCTGTCCAACCCCCCTAATTTTATCGCAATAATCACCTATTTATAGCTCCAGCTTTCTAAAAAAAATACATCACACTATATATATTTTTTACACCATGCGTGTAAAAGTGGGGGATAGAATATTACATTGAAAATAATATTTAGACACGCGTGGGAGACACAAAACCAACTGGATATCATGCACGTTTCTATGTTTTTATTTTACAAAACTCATGTCACGTGTTGGCATCTGATTTTCTGGAAGAATAACAAGACACATGGCATCTGATTTTCTGGAAGAATAACAAGACACATGGCATCTTGGTATTCGATGGAATGGGAGGGTGCACGCAGGTTAGATGGACCGTGTCGCACGGGAAAGTTTCTTGTGTAGACATGTGGGTCCTACTCTACGCATCGAGTAGTGTGCCACTTGGGAAACGTGTCCACTTGCCTGTGTAGTGTGTGTATCGCACTCGCCTGATCATCACTGTTGATTGTATGATCTGACGGTGCGTAATGCGCATTGATAATGGCGCGCGTGGTCCTCCTCTCTTGTGTAGAAAAAAAAAGTTTATTTAATTGCATTTTAGCCCTCCAATTTAATTCAAATTAACTTTGAAACTTTTTATATTTTCAATTAAGCCCTATTTTAATTTAAATTATATTTTTAGCTTTTATTATTTGCAATTAAGTCATTTTTCAATTCAAATTCTTTAATGTTCCTTAAAAATATATTCCTTAAAAAACTAACAATAAATATTAATTTAATAAATTAAAATTAACTAAAAACATTAAGAACATAGCAATTATAATTAAGAAATTGGATAAAATAATTGTATAACATACAGTTATCAGTATTTAAGTCGATATATAAAGTTGGTTCGGTATAGAACTGACGCTATCCACGTAGGACGTAGTGTCGGTTCCAAGTGTCAACCGACGTTATCCACATAGCGTAACATTGGTTGACACTTGGAACTGATGCTACGTCTTAAGTGGATAAATTCTTTTCTCTTTTTTCTTCGCCAGACAAAAACTATTCCAAGTGTTGCATAACTCTCAAAAACCCAAAACCTCTTCCACTTCTCCACTCTTTCTCATTTTTCGGCCACCTATGACCACAAATTCTAGTGTCAGTTAGTTGGTTTTCTTCCTCTCTAACTAATCTTTTAGATCCCCTATTGTTTTGAGAAAAATACTAAAATATTTTATACTCATTTCTCACTTACAAAACACGATTTTTTCTTTATTTCCTTCATTTTGTCACTTCATTTACTCTTGTATTATATATGTAAGTTTGTATTATAACATCAGGAGAAGAATATGATAATCTTGAATAACATAGAACAACACCATTGTAATTGTTTTGATATTAATTGATATTTTATTTTTCAATTATTTGTATTATTTAAACTATTTGTTAAACTAATTTTATTTTTTTCTACTATTATTTAGTGATTGAATACAAGTTTTAATTTGAGTATAATAGAAAATGAGTAAATTTTGTAAAAAAATTAAAAATTAAAATTTAAAGTCGGTTCAACAAACCGACTTTAATACCCCTTTTGTAATAGTGAGGAAATGTACCTTTCTATAAATATTTGTGAGTGTAGGGGTGTCTTGTAAAAGTGGTTGTACCTATACTTAGGAAGCTGAAGATAAGTTCAAAAACAATAGATTGCGTCTTTATTAGATATGCACATAATAGTAGTGCTCATTGGTTTCTTGTGCATGAGTCAAATATCCCAAATATACACAAGAACACAATAATGGAATCAAGGAATGCATCGTTCTTTGGAAATGTATTTCCGTGTAAATCTCAAGGAGAATCAAGTTTGTCTAAACAAACATATGAGACTATGAATGGAGATAGTCAAAACAAAGAACTTGAACAAGAGGTTGAGGTTGAACTCAGACGTAGCAAGAGGGCTAGGATAGAAATGTCCTATGGTCCATATTTTTTGACATGTTTGCTAGAAAATGAACCTCAAACCTAAGAAGAGGATGTGAATTCTTCTGAAGGTCCTCAATGGCAAGATGCCATTAATAGTGAAATTCAGTCCATTCTACAAAATCACACTTGGGTACTAGTTGATTCACCTCCAAGGAGTAAAACACTAGGGTCTATGTGGATTTTCATAAGAAAACGTAAATCGGATGGATCAATTGATAAGTACAAGGCCAGGCTTGTAATTAAGAGATACAAATAACGACATGACATTGATTACTTGATACTTATTCTCATGTGACGAGAATAACATCTATAAGGATGATAATTGCTATCGCTGCTCTGTGAAATCTTGAAATACATCAAATGGATGTAAAGACAACCTTTCTAAATGGAGAGTTAGATGAAGAAATCTATATGGACCAACCCAAGGTTTTTCATGTCTAGGGAAAGAAGGAAAGGTTTGTAAATTGGTAAAGTCTTTATATGGATTGAAACAAGTACCAAAACAATGACATGAAAAGTTTGATAATGTCATGAGGACAAATGGATTTAAAATCAACGAATGTGACAAATGTGTATATGTCAAGGACAAAGAATATGGTTATTGAAAGTTTATAAGATATATACTTGATTAACCTAGAGGGGGTGAATCGGTTATTTTTAATTGTTATCAATTTATAATTTAATAACCTAAACAAAGCAGACAGACATGCAATCGTGTGTAAGAGTAAAGTGTGGAAATAATAACGCACAATATTTTTAGGTGGAAATAACCTAGGCCACAACCATGACCTAAGAGAAAAACTACTAGTCTACTTACGAGCCCTTACTCTGTTTTTCATAGTTTCTAAAATTAGCGTGAGGGGTTTTCAGACCAACGTTCCAATAAGCTCCTCGCCAATCATATCGTTCATAAATCAACTAAAAAAAGGTTAGCACAAAAAACACAAGTGCCCGTGTGTGTTCTAGAGCGGATTTAATAATGAATAATCCTAACTAGATGATTTAAAACAAATTTCATTTAAACCAAATCAACTAGTAAATCCTAGAGCAAAACGATTAAACATAAATTAAAAAAAATAACTTTTTAAAATTTAATAATCAAATCAAATAATTATAATCACACATAAAATTATCTAATCTGAATATGTAAAAATCTAATAAAAATAAGTCATATAAAGATAAAACATATCAAATAAATTTATTAATAAATACCTCTAATATGATATCAATTTGATATTCATCAATTTATTTAATTGTTTGTGTTTCAATTGATAAAGATTAATTTACCTTCTTTTGTTTTACTTCCCTGCATATATATTATTATTGCATGTATATTCATTAACTTCTTCACTTCTTGCGTGTATCATATTTACTACTTATATACTAATTAACTTTTTGAATTAATCATACCTTTTAATATATATTAAGCTCAGGCATCATATTCACCCTTATTTTTTCACAAAAGTTCACCTTTTACTCTATAGATAAACTTAATTACCTTTTATTGTTTTCGGCTATTTCTTCGACAGCTTCGGTTGTTTCTGTCTTTTTCTTCAGTAGCTTTGGTTGTTTTTGTAAATTCAATTAAGAGGTTTTTTACTCTTTTTTCGGCAGGTTTTTTCTTTCTTTATGTTTTTCCACTAAACTCTAACCCTAATGTATCTCTATATATATATATAGATAATAATAATACTTAATGGTATTAGGGTTAAATGTGTTTTGGTCTTAATTTTTCAAAATCCATTAAAAATAAAAACTTAATATTATAAAAAAAATCATTTATTAAGACACATTATAAAAATATTTAATTAATAATTTTATAAATTAATTAAAGTTTAAATAAATATTTTAACACAATATATAATTTCAGATTTATGAAAATATGCTATTAAATTCATGAATGCAATCCTATGTGTCGTAGTTATAAAAGACATGCCTGAAGTACGAATATCTGGAACTTGAATATTTGTTTGGCTTTTCTTGATAAACTTGATTGGAGCCTAAAAACAAGTTTACAGGTAAATATTTTGTCCACGAAAATAATCAACACTCATAGTTCTTAAAAACTCCCCCTTTGGCATTTTCATGTGGGAAAATCTCTCACTTACTACATGACACTTATAAAAATTAGATAAAAATACAATGAGGTCCTAGACTCCATAGTGGAACTATGGTCCGGTGAATCCATCTTCACTGCAACTTAACAAGTCTGTAAGTAACTGAAATGACATTGACAAAGCATAAGACAAATTGGCATGAAAGTCTCATTGTATATTAGTTCAGTTTACATAAAAATAAGCGAAGTATAAAGAATAATCATGTAGTGTGCATTCATATCAATTAAGTTTAATTAAATATGTTCTCCTCTTATATGCATAACAAAATAAAAACATGGAAGTAAAACACATTATTTCTCTCCCCTTTTTTGACATACGAGAAGGATAAAGTATTAGACAAAGCAATGAAGCTAAACTCCTTATAAAGATATAGCAATGTAAATGTAGAGTAATACATAAATGCAATATGCTTTAAATTCCCCATAAGTTCTATGACTCTCTAACTTAGAAACGAATTAAAAAGGTAATAAATAAAAATGAATAAAAATCTAATTTTTTTTGTAATTTTCATAAATAACCACATAAGGTATTAAACTCATTTAATTATGAACAAGTACACAACCAATTGAGAACTCATCATTTTTTTACTCTAATTTTGATTATTTATCATATAAATAAATAAGTAGAATAGAAGAGTCACACAAGCACATATAATGATATGTTGACATTTACTTAAAGTAATATATATTTAAACTCCACAAATATGTCAATTAATTCATTTATGACCTATCAAGAAAGACTCAAAAGAAAAAAATATCACCTATCATGTAAAACCATAATCAAGTCTTCAATCTTACAAATTAAAATATATCTACTAAAAGAGGACTTTTTTCTTTTATTATATATATATATATATTTATATATATATGAGGTAAATGATATATTTTTTTATAACCTCTATTGGCTCTTTCTTTTTGTGCATTCAATGTACAAGATTTATAAGTAGTTTCTTTTTGCATAATATTTTTTTTGCACGAGCCATAAAACCTAGCATGATGACTTTCACACTAGTTGTGAGGTAGCCCTCTCCGCTCACTACGGTAGCTTCACACATCATAGTAGGTAGCCCTCTCAATACTAGGTGTCTCTATATGGTAAAATTTTAAAGAGCAAGAATTAAAACAACACAATTTTACAATCAAGATTAGTTGAAGTCCTAGAGTCTTTCAAGAAAATTAATAAACTTCAAGCATAGCATATATGTGTGTTCATGAGTGTGTGAATAAGTTCGTGTCAACATCAATCATCACATGTATAAGAATATGTGTGTGTGCATAAGCCAAAATTGTAGAATAATTTATACAATAAATATCAAAATTAGTTAAGTCATTAAAAATAAGGTTATATGTCTGTAAATGTTGAATAAGTTCAATACCATGTTGGCTATATAAGGATTTTACTTTTGTTTTTGTAAGTTTAACTAATAAATAAAATAAAGACTATAAAGATTGCTCACCTGAGTTCATTTACGCCCTCCAACAAAAATACCTAGATGAAGGAATAAAAGACGGTCAAGTGACCAAGAAAAAAACAACCTTTCCTAACCCACATTTTCTTGCATTTTGATTTCTCTATATCATTGGGTTGGGACTCAACTAACTTAGGTTTCATAGGCATGTTTTTGAACTTAGTTGTACTTTTCTCATTCATCCCAAGTGAAGATGTAGTGTGCATAATAGGATGATGATAATGAGTCATAACATTAAAAGTACTAAATTTTGCTTGCCTTTTTGAACCTAACACTTCATGCTTCCTAGTAGAATTTCTGAACAAGTTATTATAATTTTCATTCATCCTTGAGTATCATGTAGCATGCATAGATGAATAATGCTTATGGGTCTTACTATGTGAAGCATGTAAATAATGATTAAGTTTAGGAGCATTCATCAAATATCTACATTTTGGTCTTATATGACCTTTCCTACCACAATGATGACAGACAGACACAAACTTAACATTTTTTCTACCACATGTGCAATAGTTCTTTGTGCATAATTAGTAACAGTAGGAGTAGAGTTTGAGGACCTTACAAATGTGGTATTTTATGTTGAAGGTGTTGATTGTTCATCTATGTATCCAAGACCTCTCTTATCTTCATGTAGCTTTCCATAATCTAGGACTTTGGTCAATTTTTTAGCACCTATGGTCATATTCTTCATCGTATCTTTAGTAATACTAAGTTCTTGCCTAAGATTTTTGTTTTCCTCAGTGGTTTCTACAAGTCTCAGATTCATGGCATTAATATTTTTAGACAATTCCTTTTTATCTTTCTCTAGGCTAGAGGAATTTGTTTTGTGAATATTGATGATATCATTAAGTTTAGTTACTTCCACAAGTAGTTTATCCCTCTCTTCTCTAGCACCTAAATAATCCATGAATATTTCCTCATTACTCGATACATTAAACTTAGACAATAAGAAAAAAGAGTTTACTTCCTCATTTTCTTCATCCAAGCTAGAGTCAGAGTCATTGTGGTGTGCTTTGGTAGTTGCGGTGAAGGAAAGATAGTTAGTGTCATCATCTTCTGAGTTACTAGCATTATCCTACTCACTTTCCGTATCACTGAGTATAGCATTAAATGCTTTTCCAAATTTATTTTTATTGTTTGCACAATCTATAGAAATGTGACCAAAACCCCTACAAGTATAGCATCGAGGACTAGTAAGCTTCGTTTTCTTACCATCAAAGCTAGGAGGCTTGATTTTCCTTGACTTTCGGTCCCTCAAACAACTAGATTGTCCCTTATTAGATTTATTATTTTGTTGACCCTTCATTTTCAGGAACTTCTTCAATTTTCGTGCTAGCGAGACTAATGACTCATAATTTATATCCTCATCACTATCAGAGATGTCCATTTTGGAGCTTTTGAATGCCACATCCTTGATTTTCTTGGGATGATCAAGAGAAAACTCATAGGTTTGGATTGACCTAACAAGTTCATCAATATTTAGTGTGTCCACATTCTTGCTTTCCTCTATCGCTGTTACTTTCATCTTGTAGTTAGCTGTTAAGGAGCTTAAGAGTTTGCGTACTTGTATTGGTTGTGGAATTTTCTCACCAAGGTTAGAGCAAGCATTAGTGATGTCACAAATGCGAGCATAGAATTGACCAAAAGTTTCGTTGTTGCTCATTTTAATAGAATCAAACTCAGATGTTAGCAATCTCAATTTTGTTTGTTTTACTTGGGAAGTTCCTTCATGAGCAAGAGCAAGTGCATTCTATGCATCTTTAGCAGTCTCACAGTCAGAGATGCGACAGAACTCATCCATCGACACTGCAACAAATATTGAGCTTAGAACTTTTTGGTTTGTCTCACTAAGGGTGCATTCTTCAGTGGTCCAGTCTCTTCTTGGATTTATGATTGTTACACTATCCTTCATTACCGAAGGTGGTTCCCAACCATTAAGAATAACATCCCATACTTTTTCATCTTGTTTGAGAAAAGCTTGCATGCGAGCCTTCCAGTAAGAGTAATTAAACCCATCAAAGAGTGAGGGGTCTAACAGATGACCCACCTTCTTTCATTTGGTTTATAAGTAAGTGTGTGTGTCCCTAAGGATCAATCTCACTAAGTGTGTCTAGTGTCGGATCTGATACCAATTGAGAGTTTATAAGATATGGACCTGATTAACCTAGATGAGGGTGAATATGTTATTTTTAATTTTTATCAATTTATAATTTAATAACCTAAACAAAGCAGCCAGACATGAAATCATGTGTAAGAGTAAAGTGCAGAAATAATAACACATGATATTATTAGGTGGAAACAACCTAGGCCACAACCATGACTTAAGAGGAAAACCACCGGTCCACTGAACCACCTAACTTTGCACTATGAAAATCAAATGTTCAAGTACAAAATCGGTCATATGATACCCTCCCTAGGATACTGTCCCAATGTACTCTACTTACGTGCCCTTGTTCTATTTTTCATAGTTTCTAAAATTAGTGTGAGCGGTTTCTAGACCAACGTTTCAATAAGCTCATTGCCAATCAAATCGTTCACAAATCAACTACAAAAAGGTTAGCACAAAAAACACAAGTGCCCGTGTGTGTTCTAGAGAAGATTTAATAATGAATAATCCTAACTAGATGGTTTTAAACAAATTTCATTTAAACCAAATCAACTAGTAAATCCTAGAGCAAAACGATCAAGCATAAATTCAAAAAAATAACTTTTCAAAATTTAATAATCAAATCAAATAATTATAATCACACATAAAATTATCTAATCTAAATATGTAAAAATCTAATAAAAAGAAGTCATATAAAGATAAAACATATCAAATAAATTTATTAATAAATACCTCTAATATGATATCAATTTGATATTCATCAATTTATTTAATTGTTTGTGTTTCAATTGATAAAGATTAATTTACCTTCTTTTGTTTTACTTCCCTGCATATATATCATTATTGCACATATATTAATTAACTTCTTCATTTCTTATGTGTATCATCTTTACTGCTTATATACTAATTAATTTTTTGAATTAATCATACCTTTCAATATATATTAAGCCCATACATCATATTCACCCTTCTTTTTTAACAGAAGTTCACCTTTTACTCTATATATAAACTTAATTACCTTTTATTATTTTCGGCTATTTCTGTCTTTTTCTTGAGCAGGTTCGGTTGTTTCTGTAAATTTAATTAAGAGGTTTTCTACTCTATTTTTTTTGGGCAGGTTTTTTCTTTCTTTATGTTTTTCCACTAAACTCTAACCGTAATGTATGTATATATATATAATAATAATAATAATAATACTTAATGGTATTAAGGTTAAATGTGTTTTGGTCTTAATTTTTCAAAGCTCATTAAAAATAAAAACTTAATATTATAAAAAAAATCATTTATTAAGACATATTATAAAAATATTTAATTTATAATTTCATAAATTAATTAAAGTTTAAATAAATATTTTAACACAAAATATAATTTTAGATTTATGAAAATATGCTATTAAATTCATGAATGCAATCCTATGTGTAGTAGTTATAAAAGACATACCTGAAATACGAATATGTAGAACTTGAATATTTGTTCGGCTTTTCTTGATAAACTTGATAGCAGGCCTAAAAACAAGTTTACAGGTAAATATTTTGTCCACAAAAATAGTCAACACTTATAGTTCTTACAGTTATGTTATCTTGTGTCTTTACGTTGATGGCATGCTAATTGTGGTTAGTAATGATCAAATTATCAAATCTACTAAGTCTATGTTGAATTTAAGGTTTGATATGAAAGACATGAGACCTACTGATGTAATTTTGAGAATTGAGATATCAAGGATATCAAATGGTCTCATTTTAAGTCAATGTCATTATGTCGACAAAATACTTGAGAAATTCAACAAGGGTGATTCTGGAACTGTGAGGACACTAGTAGATGTAAATATACACATATCTAAGAATAAAAATGAGAATGTGTCTTAACTAGAATATTCTAGAGTGATAGAAAGTCTTATGTACTTGATGAGTTGTACGCGACCAGACATAACTTATGTTGTAAGCAAACTAAGTAGATATACTAGTAATCCAGGATTTGATCATTGAAAAGGTATTAGAAGACTACTTAGATACTTAAGATATACATGTAGCTATGGACTGTAACACACAAGATATCCAGCTGTATTAGAATGATACAGTGATGCCAATTGGATATTTGACATGAAAGACTCAAAGTTTACCATTGGATATGTATTCATACTGGGTGGTGCAATTTTTTCATAGGAGTCCTCTAAACAGACATGTATGGCTAGATCCATGATGGAATCTGAGTTCAACGCTTTGGATAAATGTGGAGAAGAAGCCGAATGGCTACGCAATTTTGCAGAGGATATTCCTAAGTGGGTAAATCATGTACTTGCAATATGCATTCATTGTGATAGTCAATATTCTATTGGCAGGACACATAGCAATATGTATAATGGTAAGTCTTTACATATACGTCATAGACATAATATCATTAGATAACTACTCTCAACTGGGGTTATCTCTATTGACTATGTGAAGTCAAAGCATAACATAGCTAATCCCTTAACTAAAGAGTTAAATCGAGAGTTAGTTGATAAGTCATCAAGAGGAATGAGACTAAAGCCCATGAATGAATAAGGATTTGCAAAAGAAACCCAATCTATTTGACTAGAGATCCCAAGATCTAGGTTCAAAGGGACAATCTAATTGTAAAGACTTAGTGAGATCACTGTGGGGGTTTACCCTCAAGTCCATTCCTATGATGAAAACAATGATACTAGTAAGATACAGGATAAGCTAAGGCTTTTAATGATTCTTATGAAGAGAATACCGAGTGGAATATATGGGTTACTCTTTGTGGATTACTTTTAAAAAAAAGATCACCTATGTAAGGGAGAAGTGGGGCCACTTCAAAAAAGAATTATATAGGGCTCAATTCTTTATAGACTCTCACAGAACCATACATATGTTCATGGCCAAAACGAACCTAATAGTGAGAACTGAATTATGTGAGGAAAGATTCTACTGTGAAGTATGTCATCGCTTATGTAAACGACATAACATTTCAAAAACATCGCCTCTACTGATCAGTTAGTAAGGTAAATATACTTTTACAAAGAAAGGTTCCAAGGGTAACACCTACCTATCCTATGCAAATTTCAATATGTTAAACTATATTTTCTTTTCAAAATTTGATTTAAAATCTTTGTCAATTTTTATTCATGTGACACGATTGTTAGAAAACTTGAATAATTTTTTTTAGTTTCAATTCCCTTCCTCTTTTTTTAATTTTCCGTTACCTCTGATTTCAATTCATTTCTAAAAAAATTTCCGTTTCTGTCTTCTCTTCATCTTCAACCATTTTGATTCAATTTTCCTTCAGTTTCAAAATATGTATTCATTTATGTTCTCTTTCTGTTTCAATATAATTTTCTATATAAATGAAGAAACAGAGAAGAAGAAAGAAGAGAGAGAAAAAAACTAGAAGAAAACAGAGGAAAATAGAATGGTTGAGAAAAGGAAAAAAAAGGAAGAGAAGAAAGAGAAAAGAAAAAAAAAGGAAAAGAAGGTGAGAAAGTGAAAAAAAAAACTACCAGAGAAAAAAAAAATAGAGATATACGGAAAAAATTAGAAAGAAAGGAAATAATTAAATTTTGTTTGTTATATATTTTTTTAATCTAAAATTATGTTCAATTAATAGAGTTTAAACATTCCTAAGTTTGTTGAATAATAAACTATGATGTATTAAAATATATAATACTTAATAGTCTTGGCCAACCTTTAAGTTTATTATTGATGTTTAAATATAAGATTAAGTTAATTCGTATTAGAGTATATAATACTTAGTAATCTTGGCCAACATTTAAGGTTATTCTTAAGTGTTATTTAAAAACTTTACCCATTAAATCAACAATCTAAAATACATGTATATTTAAAAGTTAATGTAATATATTATTTTTTTATTTTATTTTTGATAAATTAAATGTATTTGAATAATTTTAAATTATACAAAAAAAAAAAATCACTTTCTACAACTTTGGAGAGTAACTATTACTCAGTAGGATTCCTCGTATTTGTATATATCAATTTTAGTTTAAGATATAATATGTATAAGATTTAGTTTCGATTTCAAAGTATATTCTTCTACCTTCTTATTAGTATTATTAAAAATTATACACCCATATACTTAGATACAGATATGTATTTAACATCTCAAACTAATTCTATAAATTTAACACATATCATTATATTTTAATTTTCCATCCAAATCACGTTACCTATATTAGCTATTAAATTTATTAATTGTTATTAATACATAAAATTGGATTTAATTTATTATTACACTATAATATTTTACCAAAAATTAATTAATCATAACTTTAACTTAGTAAGAAATTTGTTAATTTTTTGATTGCAATAACGTATGCTCTAAATGGGTATTAAGAGGACGTGACTAGAAATTTAACCTAATTTAAATGACTGTGTAAATGCATGATATGTTATTTAAAAAGTTTGGTGCGAAATTTCATGACTAATTTTATTAAAGTCCATATTTAATTGGACGGGAAAGTAGCGTAAAAATAAAAATTTCCCACCAAATTCTTTATTTGTTAAATTTTAAAAAATAAATAAATCAGTCCCCAAACCATTTCTTTAATCTTAATATCATCCTCCGCTCCTTTCTCTCCCTCCCAACCTCTTTCACGATAACCCATCAGCTTCCCTAACCCATTCGCATTCCCATGCACCTGATTCAGCCATTCCTAGCTTGTGTTGCCGTCTTGCCGCTATCCATTCGTGAACAGCTCGTCTCCCCCGTCTTCATTTTGTTCTGATAAAGCATTGATTTTCGAGGTCACCTTCTCTTCGATTCTGTTGTGCCTTTTTCTATAAATAAGCTGTTAATACTTAATTGCTTTATATTTTAGTAACTTCTTAAGTTATCTATCAATTTTTTAAACAAAGAAGAACAACTATCGCTCTTGGGCTTCTCTTGTTTGGGTATTTTGTGATGGCTACCAAAAGTTTAACTTTTTTGCTTGTATTTTACTTTTTGGGGTATTGCTTGTTCCTTTTAAAAAAAATTCCATGATACCTAATTTTGCTTGTTCTTATATTGGCTAAATCTTAGTTTTTTTATTGAATTAATTTTTGAATGAATAAGCTCTTTACCTTTTTCTATTATCAAATTGGTGTATCTACTACGTTTTTGGTTCTTCTTCAGTATCTAGGATCCATTGCTGATTCTTTTTCTGCCCTTTAAGTCAAGACTTTTGCATTTCCTTTCATCTTTGCATATAAGAGTTCTGTTCACTGTAGGACTTATATAGAACATAATAGTTAAGGAGTTTTATTTTTCACAATTATGTCCAATGGAAAGCTCGTGAAGAAATGCTTGGCTTTTGCACTAGCTTATACATATGCAACTGTGTTAATTCATTTGGGCATAACTCGTTCCTTGAAAACGTACTTGTAAGGGTGCGGATTGCCCAGACTTATAACCAGTTCTTCTATTGGTTTCTTGATCGATGTGAGACTTATTTTCTCAACACTCTCCTTCATATCGACTGTGTCGACGGACTGTAGTGGTTTTATTGCGGGTGGTTAGTGTTGGGTAATTTCTCCACCGTCAGGGGTCCTGCTCTGATACTATGTTAATTCACCTGAGCTTAACTTATCCCTTGAAAACGCGCTTGTAAAGGTGAGGACTGCTCAGGTTTATAACCAATTTTTTTGCTGGTTAATAAGATTTATTTTCTCAACAAACTGTCAAATAAAACAGGCTTTTGCCTTTGTTACATGGATTTTTGATATATTTGTAAAACAGTTTATTTTGTGTGATTTACTTTAGGTTCTTTTCCGTTTATCACTATTTGAAGTTTAAGCTTGTTTATTTTTTGATATACGAACTTGGGTTGGAAACTGAGTAATCTATTTGTGTGTTGTAGGTTTGTTGTTAACCGAAAAATGCTTCCGGCCATTTGATAAAGTTTATATATTGAGGTATTTGTGATTTGGGAATATGAATATTGTAAAATTAATTCTTCAAACTTTTAATCTTTGAGTTCTTTTGGGTTTTTGCTTGTTTCGTTTGGCTTTTAAGTTACTTTTCTTTTTAATATAGATATTTGGGTAGAAAGTGTGTTAGTCATTTTTTATTCGTTCTTATTTATTTATTTTTAAGTTCTTTTTAGCATTTTGTTTGCTAAGAAAGAAGTAAACAAATTAGTAAGATTTTTATTTTCTCAAACAAAATGATTCCAATGTACTACTTAAATGGATTAACAACTAAAAAATAGTAGGATATTAAATACTTGGCATGTTGTTGTCAGGGCAATGGTTGTGTTGAAGTAGCGAGTAACAAGTTGTATTTGAGAAGTCATCAATTAATTATCTAGTTTGAACATCTGTGCTTATTTTTTATAGGTACTTTTTGTTTAAATCTTTTACCAATAATCTTAACATAATCCTAATTTTTGAAATTTTCATGTTTTGTATTTATATTTTCTACTTAATTGGATATTTTTTTGTTTTAATACTTTCTATTTATGGTTCTTGTAATATAAAGATTATAAATAAAATAAAATAAAATTTTAAAATTAAGGTCGTTACTCAATAAAATGTTTTAAGTAACAAAGAATTTATTATATGGGACTAGCATATGAAAACATTCACGCTTTGAAGTATGATTGTGTGTTAGTTTGGAAAGAGAATAAGGATGTTAGTGTTTGTGTTGAGAATAATTAGAATTATAATGGTTAGTTTAGTAATGGTTAGTTTAATAACGGTTAGTTTAGTAATGGTTAGTTTAATAACGGTTAGTTTAATAACAGTTAGTTTAGTAACAATTAGTTTAACGACTAGTTTCTTCCTTTCAATGTATAAATATAACATTAGACATTAAGCCAAAATCAATTCAATAACTCTATTAACAAAAATAAGAGAAAATTAACATGGTATCAGAGCAGATTTGATCATTTTCCAAATCAATCTCACAAACAAGAATTGTATCAGTTTAAGAAATTTAGAAAATGTCACAACATATAGAGAGACTCATAGGTGTGCTGCTAAATGGTAAAAAATACCATCTTTGGGCACGTCAAGTGACTTTTGGTCTAATCGGTAGAGACAAATTTGAGCATGTCACTAGTGAGAAATCAAAACCAAAAGTCGAAGATCCAACACACTTAACAGTTGAAGAAAAAAAGGAAATTTCAGAATAGAGAAAGAGTGACAATCTAGTCATGAGTTGGTTACTGACAACCATGGAATCCCACATCTCTGATCTCATGACATATCTAGATACAGCTCGAGATATGTGGGTTAAAGTTGAGACAATGTTCGGAAAAAAGAAAAAATACTCTCTTATTTATCAACTTCAGTAAGAACTTCAACAGTTACAACAACAAAATCAATCTGTCACCGAACTATTCAGCCAAATCCAAAAAAAGAAGGATGAGATTAGAGTGTATTGACCTCTCACAGCCGATCTTGATGAAATCAAAAGAAGAGAGGAGCATGATGGAATTTTCACCTTCCTCGCCAAGATCGATTCAAGCTATGAGGGGGTACACTCACAAATTCTTCTCATGGGTGAGCTGCCATCTGTTGAAGAGGTTGTTGGGATGGTTGAAAGAGAAGAGACAAGAAGAATAGTGATAGGTACTCAACTACCTGACAACCCCGAAGCCAAGGCTTTCGTCACCAGATCTAACCATAGGCCAGAACGTCGGGGAGACTAAACACTCACTCGATGCGATTATTGTAAGAAGGAAGGACACAAGCGCGAGGAATGCTGGTGTCTCAACCCTCATCTCCGGCAAAAGGGAAGGTGAGGTGGAGGCTTCGTCAGAGGGGGAGATCAGCGACAAAATCGGGTAGAGAGCAGAGAGAAAATGGGTTATTCTGCACAAAAGGAAAAAAAGGGATATGAGTACAAACGAGGCTGAAAAAGAAATAAAAGGTGAGATGGATATGGATCAAATGAGGTAGTTGTATACACAATTATCTGCAATGTTTCAAGGAAAATCTCAAAAAACCTCTAGTATGATTACAAACCTTACTCAAAATTCTTTAAATTCCAAATGGATTCTTGATTCAGGTTCAATTGATCACATAATTGGAAATAAAAACTTACTCAATAATTACAAAAAAATTGAGACTAAACAATTTGTAATCGTTGCAAATGGTGAAAAAATGAAAATTTTAGGAAATGGTTCAATTAGTCTCCTTTCAAGAAAAATTTCAAATGTTTTGCATGTGAATAATTGTACATCTAACTTGTTATCCATTAGTAAAATCACAAGAGACTTAAATTGTAAAATTACATTTACATCCAAAAATGTGATTTTTTAGGAATTGATAACGAAGAATATCATTGGTGAAGGTTTTCTAGAAAATGGGCTTTATATTTTGAGTAAAGAAAAATGCAACTTCAATATTAAAAAAGAAGAAGAATTAGGCACTCTTTGGCATAAGAGAATTGGACATCCTTTCGATAAGATTTTGAAATGTATTTTTGATTTCAAACAACTAGATTGTAGTAGTTATGAAATTTGCAAATTAGGAAAGCACACAAGGTTATTATTTAGTTTATCCAATTGTAAAAGCAAAAAACCTTTTGAGTTAATACATTCTGATGTTTGTGGCCCTGCTCTAATTGAGTCATTTAATGGTTATAAATACTTTGTTATATTTATAGATGATTTTTCAAGAACCACATGGTTACACTTGTTAAAAAAATAAAAGTGAAGTATTTTCTCAATTTCAAGAATTTTATAATTTTGTAGAAAATCAATATGATGCAAAGATTAAAACTTTTAGAAGTGATAGTAGAACGGAATTTCTAAATCAAAATTTTACAAATTTTTTCAAGCAAAAAGGAATTTTACATCAAACAACTTGTATTTACACATCTAAACAAAATGGTGTGTCGGAAAGAAAAAATCGACATTTGAAGTAACAAGAGTACTTTTGTTTCAAAATCATGTTCCAATAATTTTTTGATCGGATGCTGTTCTCACCGCAACATATTTAATTAATAGATTTCCAAGTGCCAATTTGAATTTCAAAAGCCCACTAGAAATCCTCTACCAATAAAAACTCAATATCTATCATTTAAGAGTATTTAGATGTACATGTTATGTGCACAAAATAAACAACACAAGTTAGATTATACATCAATCAAAGCTATTTTCTTGGGATATTCATCTCAAAAAAAGGATTATAAATGCTATGATCTGATTAACAAAAAACATTACATTTTAAGAGATATAACATTCTAAGAAAATGAGTCATATTACAAAACACTAGAAAAAGAGACTAATAACCAAGAGAAACCAAATGAATTTACATTTCCATTTTTTTATTCTGTAGAAGGAAATATAGTAGTAGAAAATGAAAATGAAATAATTAATGAGAATGAAGAGGAAGAAACTTCTCAAAGTGAGGGGGAAGATGGTACTATCGAAATAATACCATTGAGAAGGTCTAATCGAACTCTACAACCTACAACTAGATTACGAGATTTTGTAACATATGAGGTAAAATATCCTATCCAAAATTATTTATCTTATGAAAATGTTACACCATAATATAGGACTTATTTGACCTCAATTTCCAAAGAAAATGAGCCAAATAACTATGAGGAAGCAATAGGCCAACTGGTATGGTGCAAAGCAATGGAAGAAGAACTTAGAGCACTTGAAAAAAATGAAACATGGGTAGTCGTACAATTACCCGAAGGAAAGAAACCCGTAGGATGCAAATGGGTCTATAAGATTAAGTTTAAGAGTGATGGTACTATTGAAAGGTACAAAGCACGATTAGTGGCAAAATGTTACACTCAAACCTATGGTGTAGATTATGAAGAAACATTTGCACCTGTGGCCAAAATGAATACCGTTAGGATTTTACTTTCCATAGCAGTAAACCAAAATTAGACCTTACATCAAATGGATGTCAAGAATGCTTTTCTCCAAGGAACACTTAAAGAAGAGGTATATATGACGCTTTCACCTAGTCATAAAAAAGAAAACAATTCTAGTCTAGTGTGTAGGTTAAAAAAATCTATTTACGGACTAAAGCAATCTCCACGAGCATGGTATAGAAAACTAAGCTCTTATTTAATTTCTTGTGATTTTAAAATTAGTAACGTCGATCATTCATTATTTTCCAAAAATTATGGTACATTCACAACCATAATTCTAGTATATGTAGATGATATAATAATTACCGGAAATAATTTGGAAGAAATTAAAAAAGTGAAAATGAAATTAAAGGAGAATTTTGATATCAAAGACTAAGGTTTATTAAAATATTTTCTAGGAATAGAAATAACACATTCACCCAAGGGACTCTTTATTTCACAAAGAAAATATACACTTGACCTATTGAAAGAAATTGGTAAATTAGGGAGTAAACCAACATCTACACCAATAGATAGTAAAAGCAAATTAAATATTGAGGATGACGAACCCTTAGATGACATAAGCCAATTTCAAAGACTTGTAGCAAAATTAATTTATTTAACGGTAACCCGACCAAACATTTCTTTTTCAGTAAGCCAAATTAGTAAATTTATGCATACACCTAGAACACCACATTTAGAGGCTATACATAGAATTTTAAAATATTTAAAAGGGACACCTAGTAAAGGAATTCTCATGAAACGTAATAATTCTAATGAAATGTGTGGCACAATCAAGTGTCGAGGCAGAATATCGAGCCATGGCATCAACCTCAAGCGAGCTAACTTGGATCAAACAACTTCTTTTAGATATCGGAATTAAAATTCAAGAACCAATGAAGATGTTTTGTGATAACCAAACGGCGTGACATATAGCATATAGCATCAAATCCGGTGTTTCACGAGAGAACAAAACACATCGAAATGGATTACCACTTCATTCGAGAAAAAATTCAAGCAAAGGAAATTGAAACTTCATTTGTGAGAAGTGAAGAACAATTGGTGGACATCTTCACCAAAGGTTTAGATTTGAAATCATTTGAAGAAAATTTAAGCAAGTTAGGGTTGACCGATATCTACACACCTAACTTGAGGGGGAGTGTTGAGAATAATTAGAATTATAACGGCTAGTTTAAAAACGACTAGTTTAGTAATGGCTAGTTTAGTAACGACTAGTTTAGTAACGATTAGTTTAGTAACGACTAGTTTAGTAACGATTAGTTTCTTCCTTTCAATGTATAAATATAACATTAGACATTAAACTAAAATCAATTCAATAACTCTCTCAACAAAAATCAGAGAAAATCAACAGTTTGCCTAGTATGTGGAGAGTTAAAGTATAAGTTTATTGATACCAAGATAAAAATACCCTAAAAGGTCTTGCGTTATTTCCTTCTTGTATCTCGGTTGTAAAGATTATGTCTTGACACACATCATTAGAAATAAAATGGCATAAATGACTTGACATCATTGGTGTGTTAAGGCATCCTATTGGTTCTGAATGTTGGAAATCATTTGATGATTTATATCCTTAATTTTCATCTAATGCGCGTAATGTTAGGTTAGGCTTAGCGATTGATGGGTTTAATCCCTTAATATTTTTTTTACTATAGGGAGCGTTTAATGTTAATTTATATGATCCATTAATTTTTAGTCTTGTGAACACTCATATGGGCAAGCATTATCAGTCCCATTTTTACGCTGCCTATAAGTATTATCAAATGATGAAGGATAGGCCAATGGAATTTAAAAAGGCTCACTCATACAAAAACATTGACGTGGAAGATTGGTCTTGTTTGTGTGACAAGTATAAGGACTCAAAATATGTGGAAGATTGGTTTTGGTGGTGTGACAAGTACGAGGATTCAAAATTTAAGGTATTTTTATATCAAATTTGCATGCTTACTCATTTAATATTATTGAAAACTTTGTTCTACACACCTAATTATTTTTCAAAAACTGTAATTGATAAATAAAGAAAACCACGAGAAGGTGAAGCATGTACATAAGTGTGGCTCTAGATTTTTCCCACATGTAGAAAATAATGTATGATATAACTTGTTTTTAGCATAAATAATGGAGATCAAGGTGTTGAATAAGTTGATGTTCCAAAATATTCTCAAAATCCTTTGTAAGGAATTAGCGGTCTAATGACTAGGATAAAGACAAAGAAGATGAAAGAAGCTTTGCAAGACTTGATCATGGAAGTGTAATACAAAAAGATTGTGCTAGAAGATTCTAAAACTAAATTTCATGATTTTAAAGCTTTACCAAGGATGGTCTATTGATCGTCATACATGAAGTGTGTGTAATGAAAACGCAAGTATATGTACCGCAACAAGTAATATAGTGATAAGAAAATATCGTTTCTAAAGAGATTATTTTATTAGAAACTAATTTTTTGATGATTTTAAAGCTTTACCAAGGATGGTCTATTTATCGTCACACATGAAGTGTGTGTAATGAAAACGCAAGTATATGTATCGCAAAAAGTAATATAGTGATAAGAAAAGATCGTTTCTACAGAGATTATTTTATTAGAAACTAATTTTTAAAATTGGAAAAAATAAAAATGAATTTTTGTGTTTTTATATTTGAAGGAAACAAAATTAAAATAATTAAAAGTAAATAACAATAATTAATTAAATCAGATTTGATAACTAAAAAGATATATGACAAAATGTCTAGCAATATTTAATTTCTCAATTTTTTAAACATGCAAATCGTTAAAATCTTCCTAATATAATTATCAATTGAATCTAACCTAACATGTATTTCTCTATCAAGTAAATTACACATTATATAGTAATTAATTTAATCATTCTCATGCCAATTAAATTGCATATTACTTATTAAGTTTATCAATTATAGATCATATACATAAGAATCATACATCTCTGCTTAGAAACTATGCATGTTATTTAATCATGAAAAAACAATTAAATAATTCTTTTAAATCTATTTATTTGCCTTTATAGATAAATTGTTAGCTAAATAATTAATAGTATAAAAATTAGATTAAATAATATAATTAAATCAAATTTATAATTGATGTAAAATATTATATCATCAAATGATAAAAAATGGGTTCATAAGATCCCTAGATTAATAAATTAACTACGCATAATTATGTTTATAAAACTCATATTTTTCATAAAGAAAGACATAAAAATTGATAAAAAAAATAGTAGTAGAAGAAATATAGTCAATTTCTTGAATTGTATTGTTAATTTTTTCTTGAATCTTTACCAACATTGTGTCCTATCTTGAATTTTTTTCTCTTTTTAGTTCCAAAAATTAACCAAAATTATGCTAATGATGGTCCTTTAGGGTTTATGAAGTGATTAAGTGTTTAAATATTGCTCAGGTGCAATCTAGACTATCAGATCAGTTTCAGATAAAAGGATGTGATCAAAACAAGCAAAATTGACAGCATCATTCAATCACGATGCGACATGTGACTTCAAAAATTCATTGGGAAAATCAGGGAGCGATGAGTGGCAAGGGAGACTGGTCAGATTCAACGCTTGTTGAGTCAGCCCCAGGTGGCATAATGTGATTCGCGGAAACAGATGGTGTGGTGCAAGGGTGTAAAACGACGAGTAATAGGGTGGCGATACGTTGCAGAGAAGTTTGACTCATTATGAACTCATATTGAATGTCGTGCTGACACATGGTAGACATTTCATCCTCCTCACACTTGGTGTAGTGTGATTTGCTCTCCGTGCTTACGTGACGTCCGCGTGGCTTACCCAGTTAGTCCCATGCTTACGTGGTGGTAATTCTTGATTGGTTTTGTGTTAAAAATTCATAAAAATTTCAAAAAAATCCCAAAAAATTCCAAAAATTATATTTTTTCCTTTTTTCACTATAAATTTTTTATTTTAATATTTTTAACCTTAAAACTTTTATTTAAATAAAAAAATGTGTCTCACTTTACTTTCATAGAGTTATCATTTATTACCTTTTTATGCAAGGGACAAAAGATCAAGTTGAGAGCATAAATTAATTTAGGAAGTAATTTTTGTTTTAGTTAATTGTGGGTCTTTTATGTTTTATTTATCATAAGTTTTTTAATTTTTTATTTTCTTAAGGTTGTATTAGGCTCAATCTATCAATAAACAAATCGCATTTTGCCTAGGGTTTTCTTTAGGGTGAATTGGTGTCTAGGGTTTTCATGAGGGTTTCTTGTTTATAAAAAAAAGCCACACTGTAATTTGGAGGTAGATTATATTTCATTAATAAAAGTTTATGTCAAAAATCTTTTTGCTTTGCCTTGTGTTCTAGATTGAATACTTGAATTTGACTTATCTAAGTGAGTGATTCTCCTTTGTGGCGTCTAAGGTTAAGGTTTTAAGGATTTTTTTCATTAGGGTTCTAATCCAATCATCTTTAATACGTTCCTAGCAAATCAAGTGTTCCTATTTTTTTGAGTTCGTGGGGTTTTAGGATTGTTCGCCTGGAGGGTTTGCATCATTTGGTATCAGAGCTAGGTTACTGGAAACAAGTTATTTATCTTCATCTATCTTTGTTTGAATTTTTGATTTCGGGAAAAAATTGATCCTTGATTTCTACGTTTTTCAAAAGAAAAAAAATCTGTTTTGATTCCAAATTTGATTATTTTCTTTCCTTATCTCAGTGGAACGAAAATATTCTTGTTTTTGGATTTTGATTTTGTGATATTTTTGTTTAGCCGAATTATCTACTTAGGGTTTTGTGGCCAAAACAAAACTATGTTTGGTTTCCTTATTTTCTCCCAATTTCGTGTCGTTGTTTTCGTCGTTAGCTTTTGTTTTGTAGTTCTCTTTGAATTCTTCATGTTTTTTTATTTTTCTTTATTTCTGTGTTCAATCTATCTTTGTTCTTGAAAAAAAGATAACTATCACAGTTTCAAAAACAAATTAATAAATTGGCGTTGTAACTTTAAAGAGTCATAATTTTTGGCTCGGGTAACGAAACAACTATTATAATATATCAAATCAAAACTTGTTTTGATTCCTATGAGAAAATAGGGCTTTGTCTTTGTTCCCATTTTTTTAACCCTAAATTCTATCATTTACATCACTTATTGAGGGTTTAAAGTTTTTTTGTCGCACCTTTTTCTTTTTACTATGTTTCGATTTATTCATTAGGGTTATGAATTTGTTTTTTTGTGTGTTTATTCTATTCACAGAAACATTAAAAAAATGAAAAAAAAAGAGAGATCTTGAAAAGATTTCTAATAATATTAGAAAGAGAGATCTTGTAGGTGAGATTACTTCTTTCCTATTTTAACTTTCCTAAATTGATTATTTATTCCTTTCTTTATTCTTTTCATATCCCTTTTAATTTCCTTTCCTTTCTTGAAAAAGAGAAATCTTGAAAAAATTCCTAACTTGAGATTATTTCTTTCTTATTTTAACTTTTTTAAATAGATTTTCTTCCTTTTCTTTCTTCATATTTTTTGGAACAACAAATAATCGAAGATTTAATCTCCATGATTAGAGCAAACATAGAGGAAGATAGAGAATCAACAATGGTTAGATTCATTTCCGAATTAAACATGGAGATTATTGTTGTGGTTGAATTGTAAAATTACGTAGAGATGAAAGAACTACTACATAAGGCCATTAAAATGGAGAAGCAAATCAAGTCTAAAAGATTTAAATCTAGTTGTCCTCTAGTTTTCCATGGAGATCAAATTGAAAGGATAACAAAACTACCTTTAGAAAAAAAGATGAAGCAAAGTTAAAGAATTCAGTTGTTGTTCCTAAGGGTAAACTCGAAACTAAAACTTTTATTAAGTCACGTGATATTAAGTGTTTTAGGTGTCAAAGATTAGTACATATTGCTTCTGAATGCCCAAACAAAAAAGTTATGGTTGTATGGGTAAATGGAGAAATTGAAAGTGCTAGTTCAAATGACGATGAAATGCCACCATTGGAGGATTGTTCTAATGTTGAAGTGGAAGAACCTAAGAATGTAGAATTACTTGTCCCAAGAAGAGTTCTGAATATATAGCCTAAGGATGAAGGAAATGAAGAATAACGTGAACATATTTTCCACACAAGATGCCACGTGAAGGATAAGGTATGTATGTTGATTATTGATGAGTAAAATCGGCATCACTGATCCTACCAATACTTTGGTTTTATATTTATAAAACTATCGCAAGTGCACGAATCATTTCATAGAAAATAATGAGTATACTCTCAAGGTCAATCTAAGGAAGGAATATATATCATTTTTAATTTATTATTCAAACTTTTAAAAATGAAATTAAATCTTAAACATTTTGTCACGATAGTTTGGCTTTTGTGTGTTTTCTAATCTAATAACATAGAATAAACATAGATATAGATTCAATAAATAATTATGTAAATTTTATATTTTATAATAGTGGAGTATTTATGAATATAATAACTAAGTTAATTATGTTTGCTCATATTATTTAGGTTATTAAAAATATAAATTGATATTTATTGATTCTTTTTTTTATATGAATACCACATTTGGTGGGTTGATATTTTTTGTTAATTAAACAAATCAATTAACACTTATGGGTATGGTCGATAATCAATTCGGTTAACTAAATTAATTTCTTTTTTCTAAGGGATTGAAAATAAATTATTTAAATGTCACCTTTAGTAAGTTTAGACAGTTTAAACTTTATTTAAGGTGTTCAAATTAAATCTAAGAATTTGATTATTTGAGTACTAACTTTCAAGTTTTAAAACCATTACTGAAAATATATTGTCAATATATTTTTGAATAATAATTCTTATAAATTTTTTTAAAATATAGCTTAACTTTAATTACTAGGCAATTGTATCAACAAATAAAAGAGCACTATTCTAAATTAGATCGGATAATTAAACCTTAAAATCTAATTTTCAAATTTAAGTTTGTATTAAAAAATAATATATTTTACTCTAACATTCTTAATATAAAATCTTGAAAAAAAACAAAATTAATTCATTTTATAGAGGTTTTTACCTATTAAATATTTCGCAAGCATAACAACGTTATTATTATATCATGCTTACAAATAACTAACCATGATAAATTTAATCACAGATAAATTAAATATCACATATAAAAAATAATTGTAAAAAGTTACAATACTTTGATGCTAATTTTGCTGTTGGAAAACTTTCAAACAGATTTGAATTTTCATTTATTGAATCAAAAAGCTAGAAATTTACAAAAAAAAACATAACTAATTCTTCTAAAAAAAGAACTTTAAAACCAAAAATAACTAAGAAAAAGAGAGAAAGAACTAAGAAACTTATTTATTGAGTTTTTTTTTTGTGTAATGAAGGAGATAGTCGTATTTATAGGTGAGGAGAAGGGTAAAAAGGTAGGGGGGAAATGACAAAAAATGGGAAAAATGTGTAATAGGTAGACGCTGATGTAGAATGGACAGGCATTGATGTAAGCGTTGACGTAGGTAGTGGCGTACACGAATTCGGCATGTTGGAGCGTGGTTAGGCATAGATGGGGGCAACGTGTGTGGGTTCGGGTAGATGTGTGCAGGTGCGTGCACGAGTTTGGGGCGGTTGGGTGGTTGTGTGCACGATTTTGTCCTTTTTGACATTTTTGAGTCATTTTGTCCAATTTTTCCATCTTTTTGATGTTTCATCATTTATTTTCTCAATATATTTGTAATGTATTTTCTCCAATTTTTTATTCGAGTCTTTAAGTTATTTTTTATAGCAAAAATACCTGAAAAACAATAAAAATACTCGTGATTTGAAAAAGATAAATTTATATAAAAATTTAATAAAATCATATAAATATAAATCTTTTTAATCAATTAAAGTATATAAACTCATGATAATTTTAATTCTTTTTAAGCACTCATCAATTATTGATAGTGAGAATTGCACTGATGTTGCTAGTATTTTGTTGGTTGATAAAATTGAATTTAAAGTGATAGAAGCATCCCAAAACTTATAAGCTACAATGGTTGAATGATTGTGGAGAGGTGAAGGTCAACAAACAAATTTGGGTTTCTTTTTCAATTGGAAAGTACGAGGATGAGCTTCTTTGTGATGTAACACATATATATGTTACTCATATGTTGCTTGGTTGACTATGAAAGTTTGATAGGAGGGTGTCACATGATGGTGACAGAAATCATTATTATTTTGAAATGAACAATCAAAAAGTTGTATTTTCTCCTTTCAAACCTTTGTAAACCTATGTGGACCATTTTAGAATAGCAAGAGAGCAAGATGATGGGAAAACAAAAGTGTGACCAAGAGGAAAATTTAAAGAGAGCAAGTGAGGTTGAAAGAAAAAATGGAGAGAAGTAAGTAAAAATGAGAGAAAAGTGAACAAACATGAGAGAAAAATAAAAGAATGAGTGTAATTGTTGAAAAAAGTGAGATCAAGAGTGCAATGATGGTAAGACAACAAGTACTTGTATTTATGTAAAAAGATGTTTATCTTTCTACTAACGATCTTAAATCATCTTTGTCTAGTGTTGTTGTGTCTTTATGTAAGACTTTGAAGATCTATTTCCTAAAGAAATTCTCGATTGGTTATCTTTTTTGAAAGGAATTGAGCATCAAATAAACTTTGCACCCGGATTTGCAATACCAAATCGACCTGCTTACAAAGCTAATTCTAAATAAATGAAGGAGATACAAAGGCAAGTGGATAAGTTATTGCAAAAGAAATTTGTAAGGGAAAGTCACAGCCTGTGTTCGGTTCCTGTCATCTTAGTCCCAAAGAAAGATGGAACATGACGCATGTGTGTGGATTATCGAGCTATTAACAAGATAATGATAAAGTATAGACATTCCATTCCAAGATTAGATGATATGCTTGATGAATTGCATGGTTCTCAATTGTTTTCAAAAATTGATTTAAAGAATGGCTATTATTAGATTCGAATGAAAGAGAAAGATGAATGGAAAACTGTATTTAAGACTAAATATGGATTGTATGAGTGGTTAGTAATGCCTTTCGGTTTAATTAATGCACCTAGTACATTCATGAGGCTAATGAACCATATCTTGCATGCTTTCATGGGAAAATTTATGGTATTTTAGTTTATAATAAAAATTTGGATGAACATCTAGAACACTTTCATGTTGTTTTTAATGTGTTGAGAGAATAAGTTGTATGCTAATATTAAGAAGTGCACATTTTGCATGGAGTATGTAGTGTTTCTTGGATTTTTTAGTTTACAGGGTATTGGTATTGATGACGAAAAGGTAAGGGTAATAAAGGATTGACCTACATTTAAGAATGCCAGTAAGGTAAGAAGTTTCCATGGTTTAGTGAGTTTTTATTGAAGGTTTGTTAAATATTTTAGTTTTATTGTTGTACTTTTGAATAAACTTATTAAAAAGAATGTTGTTTTTAAGTGGGATGATGTGCATGATCGAGCTTTTAAAATTTTAAAAGATAATTTAACTAATGCACCTTTGTTGTGTTTGCCTAACTTTGATAAAGTTTTTGAGATAGAATGTGATGCATTCGGAATTGGTATAAGAGTTGTGTTGATACAAGATTCCAAACTAATTGCTTATTTTAGTGAAAAAGGGACCGTGTTGAATTATTGTACTTACGACAAGGAGCTTTATGCATTGGTGAGAATTCTTCAAATATGGCAGCATTACTTATGTTTGAGGGAATTCATTATTCATTCCGATCATGAGAGTTTAAAGTTCTTAAATACAAGGTAAGCTTAAAGACATGCTAAGTGGTTGGAGTTCATAGAAAAGTTTCCTTATGTAATCAAATACAAGCATAGGAAAGACAACGTTATGACTGATGCATTGTCTAGGAGGTACGTATTACTTCATTACAAATTAAATTACTTAGTTTTGAATTGTTTAAGGATTTGTATGCTAATGATTCTGATTTCAGCCAAGTATGCATGTGATAAGTGTGTGTTTGGTGATTTTTATAGGCATAAAGGATTTTTATTCAAGAAAGATAAATTATGTGTGCCTATTTGTTATGTTCGTGAGTTTCTTGTTAGGGAAAGACATGGGGAGGTTTGATAAGACATTTTGGTGTTCTAAAGACTTAAGATATTTTCCTTGAGCATTTTTGTTGGCCTAATATAAAACATGATGTGTAATCTGTTTGTAAAAAATGTATTACATGTAGGCAAGCAAAATCTAAAGTTAAATTGCATGGCTTGTATACCTTTTTACTTGTGCCTAATCAACCTTAGATTGATATATCGATGGATTTTGTTTTAGGATTACCAATGACTCTAAATGGTAAGGATACCATATTTGTTATTGTTG